>VDFB02271358.1:703189775-703378984 GCA_007258455.2 Sequoia sempervirens | reverse complement strand
TCAAAATTTGTATTTTAAAATTAGAATTCTCTTTCATATAGCTATTTGGGCTTGTTCTATTGACTTTAGGGTAAAAATGAACCCCCAGGGTAAGTACCTATGGGGTGGAAGCTTATTGAAAACATAATATGGCCTTTTGGACAAAGTATGAACCCCTAAAAGGTCACTTAAAGAGAAGTGACGAATTTTATAGTCTTGGGAAAGGTGTGGAGACTTGTCATATCCATTTCTCCTAAGGTGTGCTCACACATGTGTGAGCACCCTTGACTCCTCTCCCCATGCCATGTGGTCCTATTTTTAAAGCCTTCTTCTTGTGACACTTGTCACAAAGTGAGGCTATCAATCCAAACCCTACCTTCTCAAACAATCCTAGCCATTGAATCAATCTCCAATCTTGACCCTCCATTTACCTCCTCTCAAGTCTATAAATTGAGGCCATTTCTTCTCTCATCAATAACACATGAATGGTATTTTTATGCTATCATTTTGAAGAAGGATAGGATTGAAGGAGGAAGAATCAAGTTGAAGAAGGCACAAAGAGAAGACTTGTTGCAACTCCATCAACATCAAGGTATTCTTTACTTTGATTTGTTTTTAGAATAACTAATCAAATCTAGAAAATTTGTTAGAATCAACCTATTCTTTATTTATTTTTATTTTTCCAACTAAATCTAGAATGAAACTAATATTTCTACTATTATTATTCCTATTTTATTTTTTCTTCTTTAAATCAATATATTTATTCTCATTTATGTTTATTTACAAAGAAATTATTTTCCTTTAATCCAGTTAATGTTATTACAAATATAAATCAATTTTTATAAAATAAAATTTATAAATAAACGAATTATTATTTTATTAGTGTTAAAATACATATGTGCTTTTGTATTCAAGTTATTTATAATATCTAATTAATATTCATTTAATTCTTAAACAAAATAAGTTTTAAAGTTAGATTGTTCTTTGGAAATAAATAAATTAATAGATTTTTTTTTTTAAAAAAAAGGGGTATCAATTGGATAGATTAAATAATAAAATATTTGGTTTAATTAACTATCAAAGGGAGGGTTTATTCATTAATATATATATATATATATATATATATATATATATATATATATATAATAATCTATAAACTTCTTAATTTTAATAAAGTTATCCTAACTTAGCAAGACAATAAATTAACTAACATCGATGGTTGATGAAGATTTAGTCCAAACTATGGTTCTATGAGATAGTATTTAATTTCCTTTGAACAAATATGGAATTGGTTACTAGCTAATGTTGAATATAATTAATGGACTTATAATATATCTCTTTTCTTCATAAATAATGATAAACTATGAGTATGGACTTAGTTATAGAAATTTTAAAATAGAGGAATGACAACATTTATATCTTATGGCAATACTATATTTTTATGACAATAATTACAACTCTATAATAATAATTATGACCATTAAACATTAAATTATAAGCTTAAATTTACAAAATACTATCTAACTTAAGGCATTAATAACATATCTTTAATCAGATTTCTTTTTTGTTATGCCACAAACTTAGCTCTTAGATTTATTGTAAACTCTCTCCATGTAATAAATTTATTTTCTTGGGATTTAAGGTTTATAGCACATCATAGTTATGATTTAATATGTTTACAATAAACTTAAATATCATGGTTATTCTTTAAATTAATTTTCTCCCTCAATATACAAGTAGATTCATTTTTTTTCTTAAAACAAGGTTGACTCATTTAATTACAACAAGGTCATAGTGAATAAATAATTATGTAATTATTCAAATATTATCAAGAATAAACTTATGCAAATTAATGCAAACCTTATTTAGATAGATCATAAATCTTGAGGCATTAGTAGTATAACTTATACAATTAAAAATCAAGGCTCTTATTAAGACATTGTATTGGTTTATCTATCTAAGAAATTAGTGTAATAACTTATACAATTTAAATCAAGTCTCTTTTTAGTTGGATTATTTATTTATGCAACCAAAATTAATAAACTTTTTGTCTTGAAACAATAGATTATGCCATGAAGTCTCTTTGAGTTGGAATTATTTATGCTAACTTAGATGAATATTTATCTTGAAAATATTAGTGTCATGCAATTTAAATCAAAACTACTTATTCTATGCCATAGACTATGCGAATAGATTCAAACTTTTCCTTTCTAGAAAATACTAACATTTCAAAATAATTAGATTCATACCATCTATAAATTAGATCACCCATCTTGAAGAATTTAACTTTATGTTTAAGTGTTTTTATTTCATAAATGGATTTGACTATTCAATTCATTGTTACAAAAATTTATACTTTCATAGGATGTAAGTAATACTTCTTTCTAGCAATTATACTTGAATAAATAGTTTTTTTTAGTAAGTTCATTTAATTTTACTTCCTTAGCAAGAAGGTATAAAGTTTTTATATTCCATTTGGTTTATGTGCACAAGCTACTTTTCTTATTATTTGATAATGCATTTAATTTTTTCTTAGATAGAAAACTTAAATAAGAGGAGGAAAACATAAAAACTAGCAGCGTTCAGTATTAACGGTGCCTCTGACTCACATTTACGGGTAATGTCGTCGTGCTTGAGTTACTGCACTTATAGCCTAATAAAGCTGCAACAACAGCGTTTGTGGCATCATCCCTATAAATCGTTGGGGAGTAATAAGGAACATTTTTGGAGTTAAAATCCAAGGGGTGGGAAATCCCTCTTGGATCGATAATCTAAAAAAGATAATACTATAATGGACTTACATCCGCTAGTGAAAATCATAGAAAACCCCAATAGGGTTTGGGCATGTAAATTGACTTTTTAATTCTTTTATCTTTGATGATTTGTTGTTCAATGGGAAAGGGTGACGTGACTTATAGGAATTTAGGACATAGATGAATTAGGAAACAAGCAAAAGATCACCATGAATCTTTATGCTCCCTCATGTGGGTAGCAACTGAAGAGAAACTGTCTGGGGAGATGGCCCTAGAAAGGGTCGCGTACCCACAAAACAGTTTACATCCAATAATAGATTAGAAAACATAACTACATATTATACGCCTTGATCCCGTGCTGAAATGGTGTATGTAGGCAGTCTAGGGATGGAGTTGTCCCTAGTACGCAGGCACTCGGGGTGGGGATTTAGGATTGGTTAAGGGTGTTTACCTTATTGGACTTGTTAAGATACCTTAAGATAAAGGAAGATAAATAAATAAATAAATATTAAAATTGAAGTTAGAGATTACTTGTTATACTCAGAAGGAATCCCGGATGGATTTGCTTAATTCCTCGAGGCTTTAGGCCAAATTTTGAGGTGGGACTCAAGCTTTTATTATTATCTCACATACTCCTAAGGACGTTGACCTCGGTGCACTCCTAGTAGGGGAGTGTAGTCTTTAGAGAGTGACTCAGGACCTGGATGGTCCCAATGAGTCTAAGTCTCTGGCCAGAGCATTTTCTAACCCATGTGGTTAGATGTCTACCTTATTTAGATAGATAGATCTTGGTCCTCAAATGGACATTAACCTAACCCGAAAGGTTAGATGCCTATCCCGGATGGATAGATGAATATTGGTGTAGTGCCCTCCATTTGCATTGTCTTTGTAATGCATTTCAAATCGTTGTGAGGTCAGGTATTGTTGGACTTTGAGTGCATTTTATTTATTCTGGTCGATAAATGTTGTTGATCAAATTACGACATTTAAATAGGATTATAAAGTTAAAAGGTATAGTGGTTAATTAAAAGAAAATAAATAATTAAATAAATGTTTTAATATAATTAGAGGTTATGAAAGAATTTCCCGACCCAAGTCCGTCATTTCGTATGAGGTTGTCGAGTCATGTGTTGATTTGAATTTGTCTTGATTTTTCGGTTGTGTTTGAGTTAAATGGTTTATTTAATTTGTTATGGTGGGTGATTGTTAATTTAATTGTGTTGGAGTTAAAAGATTAAATTAAAGTTACTTTTTACTAATTATGAGTGAGTAAGAATTGAGGTTTAATTATATTTTAGTTAAAAGTTAATTGTTATAAAAGTTTGTTTTAATTAAATTTAGAATTAAATGGAAGTAATTTTAAAACAAAAGAAATTATTGTTTAAAATTAAATAAATAAATTATAATAATAATAAATAATTAAAACTGGAGAAACTGGTGGGAGTTATTCGGGGAATGAAGTTAGTTATTCTTTTTTTGAATCTTTTAACGGGAGGAGAAAGGAGGTAGAGGGGAGATTTTTCTTTTGGGGGAAAAAAATTTGTCTGGGAATTTTTGGTTTTTGGAAACAAAGTTACAGTATTGGAAAGGAGAAGGAAAGCATGGGGTTGGGTTCTTCTTTAGCCGTAGGACGCTAGGTGCCTTTCGAGATTTCTATTCTAATTTTTATGCTTTTGATTTTATTTGGCTGCACTGTTTGTTGAGTGAATCTATGGCTGTGTTAAATTTTATGTTTGAAAATTTATGTCGGTTGAGATCTTGCAAGTTGTTCATTTAAAACCAGGGAAAAACACTGTCTAAACTTCCCTAATGCAATTTAATTTAATTTTTTTTTAAATAATATAATTGACAAAGAATTATAATAGGTAATTGAGTTTTTACCCAGGTCTGGGAAGTTCTTTTGTTAAAACAAAATATTGGTTTTGGGGACTTTGAACTAGAGTTAAATTAGGTACATTTACTTATTTATTCTTATCTCCGCGGATTCACTGTTGTATATGTATATAATTTTGGTAAATGTAATTATTCCTTTTATTTTACTAGGAAGTGTTTTTAATTTGTGAGATTGGGTAGTCTTCGTTTAAAACAGAAGAGTGTTATTTTTACCCTGTGGACGATAGGCTGGATTGTAATACCGTGAATTATATTGTTTAATTTTATTGTACGAAATGCTTTTATTTTGAATAAATATTTATATTTACATAGATTGATATTGGATTTGATTCGTTCTTTTGTAATTTGTAAAAGATAATGTATGGTTGCGTATTCGCGAAACTGTCCATTGTTGAACTTTGGTTAGGTCAATTTCTAGAATATTGCTCCATACGCCAACATAGTATACACTATGTTTGATAAATTATTTCATCTCTCTCAATGTGGTGGGATTCCCGTGTTATAATAGAAAGTTTAAAGGGTTAAATATTCTTCCTGGTACCCGTCACAGCTGTAACTTGTCGATTTGCAAAGGTATAGTAAATTAAATAATCCCTCTAGACTTAGTGGCACACTGGAACTCAAAAGAAATTTTATAGATTTTAAATAACCTGTTTGATTCTACTATCAATCTATCACAGTTGCTACACTTAAAAATAAATATTGTCAATGTACTAGCATAGTAGGGGGCTCCCCTTGATTGTGGTGAGGTTTAATTTCCAAATTGCAAATTTGAGCGCGCCCTGGAAACTCGCTAGCAGTAGAGATGCATTTTTTTTTCAAAAACAAGAAAAGTTGAACCATAATTTTGCTTCCCTTAAGTCACGTACTTGAGCCTCATCTTTGTTTTTTTCCCTTTAGTCTTGCGGATAACATTCGGGATTTGATAATAATGCAAGTAAATGGCGATATTTCCAAATTCAAATATTCACTTTCTGTTATACCTGGCAACCTGTCACTGTTATGGTAATTAGAGTTGAAACATTGTACAGAATTAAATAGCCTCTTTGATTTCTTTGTCAACCTGTCTGAGTTACGGTGACCGAATAGAAATGTCTGTGAGTTGCGCCCATTCTGGTATGGATATTGAAAATGATGAAATAAATTCTGGTATTCATAACAGTAGAAAACTTTCAATAATCATAATAATATAAAACAGAAAACATGGAAAGCGTTAAATCTGAACATACATTACCTACCTTCTGTTGCCAAGCTGATATATTTTAGAGGCAGTAAAATGTTGGTATTTAGTTATGTCTTTATGGTATGTAGCTAAGGTAAGTTATGGTATTTGAATTACCAACTACATATATGAGCGACCTTTATTTATTTTGACTTTATACCTTTTAGATTACTATTCTTTTTATTATATATATATATATATATATATATATATATATACGCATATAGTTATATAAACAAGTATAGATACATAATTATAGGTTAAAAGATTTGAGTGAAGGGTAGTCTTTTATATTTAGAATTTATGAGAATATTTCAATATATAGGTAAATTTGTATGATGAGTATTATTCAAAAGAAAATGGTTTGTATTTATATAATATGTTTATAAAATATGTATAATTTCTTTAATTATTTTGTTTATGATTTTATAGTGGTGTAAAAGTAAAATATGAATCGAGTGTTAGAATGTTCTGTGAGATAGTGAATTAAGTAAAAATGTAATTTTATTTTAGGTGATTAATTAGTTAAGCTGGTCGATAAACTAGAATGTTTAATAGGGAAAGAGTTATCTTCGACAGATTCATAAAATAAATACAATAGAAACATATGAAAGTTATTTGTTTTAATAGGTAATAGGTAAATGAGTTGTAGGGGAATGATTTCAATATTAAAAGCTTATAATATGAATAGGTTGGATATTTGTTGAGGGGATATATAAGTAAAGGATCTTGTTTTTGAATAAAAAAAGTTATTAATTGTTGAAATCTTGTTGCGTAGTTAGTCATCATTTATTAAGGATGGTGAAGTATAGAATCCTCACATTTGTTACTTTAAGAGGAAACATATGTTCTTTTAGAATATTATTAATCATTGTATCTAATTTAGACTTGAGATTTATTTTAATATAATGAAAATTAAAATATGAAGTATATATTGACCTTTTCTTATATGTTCTCTTATTTGGTAATTTAATTTTTATAGTACTAATTTCGTGATATCTTTTAATTTGTTATATTTCTGTTAGTTTTAGAATTAAATAATTGTTATCTTAATATATTTCTCCTCACATTCTTTTATGTTTGGCTAATGGATAACTTGGCAAATGGGTAATGAAATCTTTCATATTATCTTTAAGACCTAGGAATCGTTATATGAAATGAACATTTTTGTATAAACATTCATTCATGTAATTGTGTGACGTGAATATTAGTGTGATTGTTTTATATTTATAAGTTTATGAAGTAGATAGGGATATGTTGAAAATAAGAAAATTGTTTGGTTAAGATAGTTTTATTTTGGTAATTAGGAGAGTAGATGGTTGTAGAGTTGACTGTTTATTTTTGGATAGATGTAGGGATTATGTTAATTAGATGATTTTCTAAAAGATGATTATCTCCTTATTCTCTTTTTCGTAAATTCTCTATATGGATGCTTACTTGTTTCATGATTGACTTGATGGTTTGAGCCAGTTGATTTGTGTCAAGATGATTATGTATTTTTATTTTATTTTATTTGAGTTTTGTTTATGGATGGAGCTCTTTTGTGTCATAAAGTTGTGATTAGATTTTGGTCCTCGCAGATGGATAGAAAGTGTTTGTTTGTTTATTATTATTCATTAAGTGTATCCCCATGTTTGAGGATTGTTATGATGAATTTGTTTCAATGTATCTCTTGAGTTGTTTAGTTTCCATAGGTGATCTTGATCATTGAGTTCATATTTGATTTTGTGGTGGAGTATTTTGGATACAAATGTGATGCTTGGTTGTGATAAGTTTAAGCTTCTTGTTGTATGCAATCTTCCCACTTTTATTGTATTGCTGAAACATTTAATTACATTGTTGTCATGTTGGTTGATTTTTATCAAGGTTATTTGTTTACCAGCTCCACAGGTATCTTGTGAGGAGGAAATTGAGGTCTCCCTTGGATGCTTGGTTTTATGCTTTTACCTCTGTTGTTGAAGGATTGTTTCTGGATGGTTCCGTGTTGGTGTGAATGCTTTTGGAGATTAATGTTGATTTAAGGAATCCTTTGTCATTTAAATTGTGTTGCAATGTAATTGAGAACTCGTGTTTCATTTATGAGTTGTGGATAGTTGATCTTCTTGAATTTCTGATTTATTTTGTATCGAAGTTAAGTATGTAGTCTGGATGGAGTTGTTGATCTTATTTTGGTTTATTCACTCATTATATTTGATTTGGAAATAGTTCTTTGAGGTCTTGCAATTTATTGTTGTCAGTTCTTTGATGGGGAAACCCTAGTGTAACCTTTGAGAGTCTTCCAGGGGCTTGTTTTCTATGGTTGGTCAATGTGCTCTTTTTATGTGCCCTTGTTGTGGCAAGTGTTTTTGGTTTCATGATTTTGAAAGGGTTGTACGAGATTTTTTTGAGACTTTGTGAGACTCTGATGTTGTACTTGTTAGCGAGATGGGTAATGCCTCGCATGCTTCTCTGTTGTGATATAATGTTCTTCTTATGTTGTACAACCCTTGGAGTTTGGTTTTTATGTTTTGAGTGTCTAGAGTGAGAGTGGCTCTAAGTGGGCGGTCGGTGCACAAAGGGGCATTAGGATAGCCCTCGTTAGAGTGTGATTAATAAGTGAAAACCTAAGTAATTAACTAGGGGGTGGGTAGAATCACATTAAAAAGATAATGATGCCTCATCCGCCTTTTAGTGCTACCACAGACTAAAGGGGATTGAGAAGGCCGTGGTTGGCAAGATCGTTGCCTTGTCTTCACGAAAGGTTAACAGTTCCACATGAGCAACCCTATGGGGTGGTTCCTTCAGATAGGTAGCCTGGATAACCATAGATGGAAGCAGTTCCTAGTGCTTGGTTGCCTGGGTAATCCGTCAGCAGATGGAGGCGGTACCTTGCAATAGGTAGCCTGGAGAATCCATGTTAAGCCATGCGATGATACTCTCCTCTAACACTCCTTATTATGTTTCTTCTTTGGAAATCCTCTGGAAGTGGTTCTTTGTCTTGTATTGATGAAATATAGTTGTTTGTAATGATTTATGGTTTTACCCTATTTTGTCTTTGGTGTACTTTGTGGTCTTGTATGATCTCATCGATATTTGACTTATGACCTTGTACTCTTTTGGTACTGTGATATGATGTTATTGTATTATTTAGTTGCACTTTGGATTGGTATTATGTTTATTAATTCAGTTTGATGATCATCCTTTGGTTACTTATTTATTGGTCATTGCTTTGATTTATGTGATGAGATTTATGACTCTTGGATGTGGTTGATTATGTCATTGTAATTCCTAAGTGTTATGATACTTTTGTATGACGTTGAGTCTTGTGGTTCCCTGTTTGGATGTTTTTGGTTGAGGTCTCTTTCTTGTTCGCTCCTAGAAGGGGGGGTGGGTCTTCGGACTCACATGGTCAGGTGGAACGTGCTAAGCACCCCATTGGGTTCCCAGTCGAGGATCGAGAGGTTTGGATTGGTACCGTTGCAGCGACTTCAGAGTTGTATATGACTTGGAGCCAGTTATGATACTTGGTATTCCTTGGTTTATTTGTATCACGTTATATTGTGTATGGTTTCCATTTATGTTGGAAACACTTTTGTATTATTGTACATCTCAAACTTTGTATTGTAATGTAATGATAAATCTTGTGTGGATATTGGCCATGGAAGTTGTTGTTCAATGCGTTAAGTTAATCTTGCATATGTGGTATTTATGTACGTAGATGGTTTCTTATCAATGATTTATTATGTATGTGTTACATTTGATAGTGTTTACTTTATATCTTTGGATTTTATTCTTTATTGTTGTTGTATGGATCTAAGTCGCATAATGACTCTTCGTGTACCCCAAGGGATGTATGTGTTAATGAATCTATTTAAATGAAATTCATGTTATGACTTAAAGTGTATTAAATGTATGTCATGTTAACTTTAAAAAAAAAAAATTGTGCTATGATTGTTGTGTAATTGTCCTTTGGGGTTCGCACGGCAGGGCGTTACATATGGTGAGTTGATCATCAAATGGGGTAGAAACATCTTCAATGTGCTCATTGATGGATAGCTCTTGAACATTGTTTTCAACAATTTTGGCAAAGATATTTTTAATGTCTTCAACCATAGGGCCAAGTGATGTTGACATTTCTTGAATTGGATCATTGTTGGGTATTGTTGGAAAATTTTGATCATGATTGAAAAGTGACTCTTGATGTATGTTGTTTTGATCTTCAGATGAGACAAAAACATCTTCAAGGTGCTCATTGATAGATATATCTTGATCCTTGTTCTCAACAGTTATGGTGGAGAGATTGTCAATGCTATCAATAGTGATTGTATTTTGATCAATCAGGTTTTTGATGAGTTTTTTGAGTCGAACACAATCTGATGTTGTGTGTCCCTTCATTCTTTGATAATCACAAAGGTGCTTCTCATTATACCCTAGTGGTTTTATGTCTGGTTCTTGATAGTTCACATAAATGATGATTTTGATGAGATTTTCTTGTACCAAATATTTTAGGACTGATTCGATTGGTCTCCCAAGTGGTGTGTATTTTTGCTTGTTACCTTGTGAAATTTTTGTCTTAAATTGACCTTGTTGTGATTGATTTTGGAGATGTGGTGATTGATCTTTGAAATGTGGTGATTGATCTTCGAGATGGGGTAATTGGGTTTGTTTTTGATGTTGTTGATCTTGATAGCTAACTTCTTGGCATTGGAGATATTGTTCTTAATGTGGTTGTGGAAACAACTCAATGCTTTGATGACATGGTTCAATCAATGGTAGATTACATTGATTTTGGAGTAAAAATGTCTCTCGTTTCAAGGCTTTAGTTAGTTTTTCAATTGAAGAAATTTGTTCTAGTAAAACTTGGTCTTCATTTTGATCTTGGCACCCCTGATATAGTTGATTTGGCTCTTGTTTAAGTAGATTTGGACTGTGTACTTGTGGTGTTTGATTTTTGACAATGTTATAATTTGGGATGGTGTTCTAATTTGGCATTATAGGTTGAAATTGAACATTGTCTTGATTTAGGTAACTTTGATTCTGGTTGGTGTTACCTTGAATTGGACCAATACATGGAGTTGTTAACATATTGTTTCGATTTTGGACAACATTCATATGATTTGCAATCATATCCATCCCAAAGTTTTCCAAATGTGGATTTAAAATGTTCATGTTTGGAAAACTTGTATTTGGCATGTATGGATTTGGTGGGATGATGTCGTTTGTTTGTGGAAGACTCATGCATTGGGTGTTTGGTTGATAGATTTTTAGTTTTGGACTTGGATTTAAATTTACCATCAGGAAAAGTGTTCCAAAATTTTAACTAGGCATACTCACATTTGTTCCACCATCGAGGTTTATAGGAGATAATGATCCCATGTACGGATTGTATAAATGTGAGTGTTGAAAATCAATTGGCATTGTATGGATTTGATAGTTTGGTTGGTTTATACCACTCATGATGTATGGATCAAGTTTATATTCCAAGTTCCTCTTGTGTTTTGACCTTATTGCAAAAGTGAACCCCTAAGGAATTTAGGACCAATGATGAGATGAAGGATGAAAGGGGTGAATGATATGGGTGTTGAAATTTTAGGAACTTTGGATCAATGCTATAATTAGGGTTTGATTTTGATTGTTTGATTTGGATAATGAACTTGTAAACCCTAAGATGCTAGATGTTATCTTAGGATGAACTTTTTCAAAGGGGTGCTAATTTAACTAGAGGTATGAGAAAGGATGCATTCCCATACTCCTAACTAAACAAGGTGATTTTGATTTTGATGATTTACCCAAGTCTAGAATGATGTTTACAAAGCTCTAAAGTTGTTTATAAGATGGAGATGATAAATGTTTGGATGAATGAGGTGTTTGATTTGATCCTAAATGAACCTAAGAAGAACCTTGTTTACTAGACCAAGATGTTGAAGAACATTCTTTTCTCTAAGGTAGTTCAAACCAAAAAATTGATGTTTGCATGAAAACCATATGACCAAAAGATACCAAGTGCATGTGTGGGGTTGAATTTGAGTTAACTTTTCTTAATGCGTTCTTTTCATCACAAACACACTCTTGATTAAGTTTTCAAACTAGATGTCCAATGTCTCAACTTCTTCTATTTCACAAGGTATATCATGTGAAACTTTGATGAAATTAAGGAAAGGGTTACCTATTGTTAACTTTAGTGAGCAAATTGAGATGAAATTTGAATTCCTATAAACCTCTAAGGATATGAATCCCAAGGGAAAGCAAGGGCATGTGAATTTGTTCAAGGATATTTGCTTCTCCTAAAGGGTTTAAGATTTGATTCTCATGTTAAATACTAGTCTTCCAATGTTTTTGATCAAGCAATGTGTTATGTAACCAAGAACAAGCACAATCCTATGGATATGAAAGACAATATTTGTTGAGTCCTCACTTGGACAAGTCCAACTATGCTTATCTTTAGCAAATGGCTAGATGCTTGACCCTACTAGCTCCCCTCCACAACACTCACTTATACGGGGTATCCAAGCATCAACACCCATGAAACTCGCATGGAATGCCTTCCATTTCTACTAAAGACAGTAAAAGTGTGGGGCAGCTTCAGAACAATCATTCTTGCACCAACAAATAGATAGGGATTTTAGCCTTTCTAAAACAAGGGTTTTAATTCAAACTTTCTATTCGTAGGAGTTGACCCATCAAGGAAAGAGACCATTAATTCCCTTCTCGTTGAAGCCAACCATGTGATACTGGCATTTATTCTAGTACCCACATTTATATCCCAGCTAGAAATACTCTTGGCTGTAGAGTGTTACCGGTTGAGTCATTCCCTTAGGTGAGTAATTTTTCCCCAAGGTAGGCCCTCTAAGATAGAAAAAAGTGAGTAAACATATTCATAGTTCGATCAACCTTCATTTAGAAACAAAGGGAGAACAGATGCAATAGGTTTACTCACACTCACAAAGTTTCTTGTTCAATTTTAGTTTCCAAAAAATGAAGTGTGGAGGTGATTACTTTATCTCAACCTAAGATCACCAAAAAGGCCTTTTGATTCTCAAGATCACTATGAAGCACAAGAGAAGCACATACGTCATTTTCGATTATGTTAGTTTAAGTAAAAAATCACAAAAAAGGTTGCACATGTTCATTTTATGTCCACAAAGCAATGATTTTGATTCATTTTAAAGCACCAAAATGAGATTTGAAAATTATCTTGTTCAATTGTTAACTTCAAACAAAATCTTGTCAAGTTTCCTAAAGTTCATTTTAACCCCTTTCCAATGAAAATTGAAATCCTTCGTAATGTTCTATTTAAAGCCAAAAGACAAGTGAGTTAGTCTAAAATAGAAAATTAAAGCATAAGACAGAATCTCCAAGCATTAAAAAACGCTTTATCAACTCCAAATTTGATGCTCAATTTATTTCCAAAATTTATTATATCAACATGAAGTCAGTCCATATTTCAACATGAATTCAGTTCATAGCAAGAAAATGGAATCACTAGTACAAAAACAACAATATATGACTAAATGAACTACTAAAAATTGCATATAAATGACTAATTTTGGTCACATGACCATTAGTAGTTTATTGCTAGTCATTTATAATGCAACCAAATTTATGACTAAACTATTTTAGTCATTTATCTAGTCATTTATTTAGTCATTGATTTGGTCATTGATTTGGTCATTGATTTGGTCATTGATTTGATCATTGATTTAGTCATTGATTTAGTCATTAATTTAGTCATTGATTGTTGTTAACTGGTCATTTATTTAGTCATGGTAGTGATTTATTTAGTCATATATTTAGTCATTAATTTAGTCATTGATTGTTGCTAATTGGTCATTTATTTAGTCATGGTAGTGATTTATTTAGTCATTACTTTAGTCATACATTTAGTATTAATTTAGTCATTACTTTAGTCATATATTTAAAGAATGCTCTTAAAATAACTAGTCTATGAAATTGCAAACCAAGAGAAAATTTTGTTGTGATTGAAAGATATAAAACTTTAAAGCTCTTATGTTATTAAAACTTCAACAAATTTGGGATTGAAAAAACATTGGAAAATAATTCTATGTATATTCAAATTGTAGATAAAATATGTTACAAAGAACTCTATACATAGAGTTTTGAATACAAAATCTTTTGTAGTATGTAAACTGCTGATTTATTATACTTTTAAAATTGAAAAAAACTAAAACTAAATGGCATGAATGCATGTCTTCAGTTGCACATGAGATGGACTTTAAATGCATCTAGTAAGGCATTGGTTTTGCATTTTCTCCTTGCTCTATACCTATCCACAATCAAAAAATAAACATATTATTAGGTAGGATAAACAACGAATATCTTATAAGCATTAGAGTAAGTCTAATAAATTAAAATGTATAGAATTAATGATATTACAAAATAAATGCATTTTCAAAAAAAAAAATATTAGAGTAATATCTTAAATATTACTAGCTTATTAGAGTAATATCTTCTTGCTCTATACTATCCACAATCAATAAATAAACATAATACTAAATAGTAGTAAATCTAATAAACAAAAACATTGTATAACTGAAGATCCAAGGCCTCTATATTAATTCTTGACAAAACATTTAGACTCAAACTAGCATACATGTATGGTTAATAATAGAAAATGATCCACCTCAAAATTTTATTCCTTAAAGAATATAATGATTTTAAAATTTGATAAAAAATTCTAAAGTATATGCTTATAAACACTAGTGAGATCCATATGTGCTCATGCATATAAATGTCTATAAATAAATTTTAGTTCATGGACATAGAGACTTACGAAATAAGGGATTGATAATTCATCCATGGCCCGAGTATACATATTAGTTATCTCTAAAACAAATGGGACTAGAATTCTGAGCATATAACAATTATTGGCTATCGATTCAAGTTACATGGTGATTCCATAACAACTTTGGTATGGAGGCCATAACCATTCATTTACCAGTAATAGAAAAGAAAGAATGTAAAAGTCATTGTATTTCTTCTTGGATATAGTTAAAAACTATTTTAGTTCTTATTTATAACCATTCATTAACTAATAATAACAACAACAACATGATGTAAAAGCTACAATAATTTATATAAATTATTTTTACATAGTAGAGTTCAAAATTGTTGTAATCCTTACTCTCTAAATATGAAAATTGCAAAGCAGGAAGTAGAAAATTTGAATTTGGGGTTACATGGGATCCTCTACTTCTTGGACTAGATCTTGATTCTTGCATTGTTTGTAACATTACATGTTTTGAACATGTGGTATCAGTCCAACTAAATTTTTCCTCTTTGGTAGGTCATGTTGCTTTTAGGGTGGACTCTTATGTGGGGAAGGATGTCTCCTCTCATACAAATTGTAGTTAATTTTTTGTTGTCTAAAATCTATGCATATAAAATTATAGAGCAAAAAGTGTTTTTTTCTCTTCTTCCTATATGCAGGAAGGCGAGAGACAAAAAATTAAAAAACTAGTATGGGGAGGTAAAAGAAAATTTTGCACAAGCCATTTAGCTCTCTTTGAAGGTAGAGGCCCTTGTATGAGATGCAAACCTTCCATAGGAAAAAAGAAAGGGAAAAGAAAATGCAACAGATTAAAGAAACAAATAAAATAAATAGATGCTCTTGTAATCACCATTATGCCATATGTGGAGGTCGCCCTTGATTTCATTATCATTTGTAGTCATACTGTCACCAGATCCATTCCATTTCACTTCTCTAATTTGGAAAAGCTCCAGCCTGAAAAGAAGGTTTCAATGAGGGTTTTAGAGTTTGTTGATTAAAATGAAAATTACGGACAAGATCCTAATACTGTGCACATTTAGGTTTTAACATAAGGCATCCTTTTACCTATGTTTTTTGTTGCTTTCCTGTTGCTATTGGTTTTGGCTCCTCCAAACACTTCCTCGCTAGTATTGACCTTTCACTTCTTTGATTTCGTGAGTTGCATCCTAAAAATAAGGCTTGAACGAAGGTTTTAAAGTTTGTTTATTAAAATGAAAATTACCACCAAATCTTGCCCACCATATTTTCCCACTAAAAAACATTTAAAATGGAAATGAAATTCAATAAATTACAATATATAAATCTTGTGCTTTTATACAATATATGAAAATTTGAAAATCATACGAAGCTCCTTAATGAAATTTATAGGACAATTGGTTCAATGTGCAAATACATAAATACAAACAAAGAATTTAGATAGGAATAAAAGAAAATTGTGCTTTTAGAATTCTTATGCCTAAAACTTGGTAAGAGGACTGTCATGTTTCCAATATTTGTTCCATACATTCAATCTGAAAAGGGAAATTAGGACAACGGATACATAATGTGAAACCATCCACTATGTCAATTCAAGCAAGGGAAGATGGAAAATACAAATAGAGAAGAGTGTCCCTACTTGCTATGTAGGGAAGTGAGGATGAGATGGAACATTTCCCCATAAATGAGCAAAACTAAACATATGACAAAGGGAGAAGATTTGAATAGTTTACACAAGCCGCAGACTTTCAAAGTCTTCCTTCAAAACAAGTAATGGATGTGTGTAAGAAGTTGAGTCCATTTTTTGGCCAAAAAGTGGAAGTGTTTTCCCTGATTTTCAAAATTTGACACATTGACCTTAAAATTTGAAGCACTTAGAGATGGAATCTTCAAAAAAGTTACTGATCATAAAATGTGGTACTCAAAGTCTAGTTTCTAAATATGTAATTTATTTCAATACCCAAATTGTAAAAATTGAGTTTCAATAGGCGTTTCTAAAAACCACTGTTTAAAAGTCACTTTTTTATATCATACCATGAATGTGTACGACATTCATATTTTGACCTAAATTATCATATTTTTCAAAATCCTTACGGGAAAAGATTTGTGACTCATTGAAGCTTATTTTCGATACTTTTTTACAATTTTTTATTGAATTTTTTTTATTAAATTTTTATTAGGCATATTTGTCGTTTTGAAAAATCGTTGTGTACGACATGCATAAGATGACCTAAACTTATCATTTTTTATTTTTTTTTCTAAAACTAAAAAATAATTGTCTAAAGTTTTTTCTCGTGCAATCCATTCATCAAAATGTTATGTTGATCAAAAGTTATTAAAATACTGAAAAAACTTGATAATTCAAGTTTATGGACTAGTTTCATTAGAAATTAATTGAAAAATAGAAAAGATATTCAAATTATTAAAAAAATTACATATTTGGAATCTGCACTGTCTCATCTATAATGGGTTTTAATTTTGTAAAAAAATTATGCAAAATAGGTCTTCAAACATATGTCCAAAGTCATTATTTTCCTGTGACATTAACAACCTTCAAGTTGGGTCAAACCAGGTCCAAAGCTTAGGTTCGGGTCCCCAAGCCATTTCCCAAACCAAAAAACAAGCCAAAAACCCACCAAAAATTCATAATTTAAAAAACGGGATCCCATTTCATAAAAAATCATTTTATGGTTCTATAAACGGGATCCTATTTTGTAAACAACCCAAAAATGGAAATTTCCATTTTGGAAAGTTTCAAAATGGGATCTGTTTTGAAAACTTTTCGAAATGGAAATTTTTCAAAATTGGTTTCCAAAATATAGAAAGTTTTCAAAGTTTTCTATTTTTTTTGAAAATTTTTCAAACTCTTTTGTTTTGGAAAAATTTTCAAACGGATCCCGTTTTGAAAATTTTCTATATTTGGAAACTTCTATTTTTGGAAGCTAAATAGGATCCCTTTTTTTTAAAACGGGATCTCGCTTTTTAAAAACATGATCCCGTTTATTAAAAAATAGGATCTCGTTTTTTAAAAAGCGGGATCCCGTTTTTTGCAAGCCGAATTAATTTTTTTGCCTAAGGCAAAAACTTCCACATTTTGTGGACTCATTACCCTAATTAGATATATCATATATGTTTTAGGGCATTGGTAATTTATATATTTGATGTAAATGGCAGCAAGGTTGCCTATAACAATGATGTATATTGTAAATGATATGAACTACAGAAAACCTCGGTTATAACCTAGTCTCTCTCCCATTGATCCTTCTAGGTCTAGAGAAGATATGTCTATGTAAGATATGTCTATGTATCTGTCTATATAGATAGATAGATATAGAATTGATTACCAACAGTGTTATAGTTGTACTTGACCAATGAAGAATTTTCATATCTATGCTACCATATTTTTCATACATGCATACCAAAGCATTTTATCAAACAGTTCACTGTCTTGCTGCTATGGCTAAAAGCCTAAAATAAATGCTTTGAAACAAGCTTTGGATGCTTGGAAAAAATCTATTAGAGCATATAAGAAAATTGAAAACAAATCAATTTTGTGCATATTACCAATTTTAAGCAATTCAACAATAATTAGGCCCTAACCCCTAACTATGTTTGCTGGTTTTTGTTTCAATGGATTGTCTTTGTAGCATTCTCACGAGAAATTAAAAATAGGGAATCAAGAATTAGAGGCACATGGCCATTCTACTTGGAAGTGGTGAACAGTCTAGTAAATATGTTTAATATATTGCTTTGTGTGCAACATATTTGTAAGCCTCTTGTGTGTTGTGAGAAAGTCACTTCTCTGTTTCTATTTAACATGGTCAAATCCACGGTGCGCTTTGAAACACCAATTCAAAGACCTACTTCTCTCCTATAGGCTTGACTTTAAATTATCAATTTTTGCTTGTTTAAGTCATTTTAGCATGATTATGTCCATCTTTGTTTTGAGCCCTAGTGTAATTTGTTCCGCTCACAAAAAAATAAGACCAATTCAAGAAGTGTTATTCATTATTAATAGATATGCTAACATAAGAGGGTTACGAGGATTCTGTGGGCTTCTTGAAATATTTTAGTGAATTGTAGCATGGTATTCCTTTGAAATCTCACATCATTGGATATATTCCATTATTCGAATTAAATATACATTGTTTGTACAAAACTGTATCACACCATTGGTAAAATTTCTAGCTTTCCTGGAAAACACTGGACAACATTTTGTCCTTTCGGTCTATTTTCTTTGATTTGACAGACATGTCCAATCATTATCAATGTGCTTTCTTGGATCCAAATTCATTGACATTGTGCAAATACAAAGTACACTTATTTATTTTAACTAGCAACATATTACTTAGAACTCTTTTAATGGTTTACATTATCTTTGCTCCCCATTTCAAAGGCATTTTTTTTCAAATGTAGGTGTTTTTGTCCTTCTTGGCTACATATGTGCTGGTAGAAGTTTCGCCAGGGGAAAACTATTATGCTTCAATGCCTATTATTGTCTACACTTCCTATATCCATTTTCCAGAATTCCATGTGGTAAGAATATGCCTATTATTGTCTACACTTCCTGTATCCATTTTCTAGAATTCCATGTGGTAAGAATTTCCTTTAGACATCAATCGGCATGAGTTAAACTTATTTGTTTTATAATTTTCATTTTTTTATTGCTTCTCACTATTACTAAGTTGAAAAATGTTTTCAGTACTATTTCAAGGAAGTAGGTTTCAGCCATGCATTGAAAAATTTAGTTGCCATTTGTAGTCATAATGGTTTCTCTCTGTGGACTAGCTAGGGAAATTCACATGGTAGCACTAGGCAATGACATATGCATAGGCTAGCATTGCATGCTAAGCATTATCTTTTTATCTAATGTATCATGGCATTCAAAAATTAATTCAATGACATATGCACAGGCTAGCACTACACGCTGAGCATTAGCTTTTGATCTAATATATCATGGCATTAAAAAAGTAAGTCTACTAATTTAGCCAAATTGATAATTACTATTAAGCTTGTCAAATAGAGTACAATCCATTTCTTAAGGTTGGTGTGATTATATGTTTATCAAATGTCATTTTCAAAACTTGGAAATATGTTGCAGCTAGTGCACGTGGCTCTGCAACTAGCTAAAGATCTTATGTGTTAATGCATTACATTTGGGTCCAATGGTTGTAGATTTATATGGAGTGCAACATTTGTCATGCCTTATCTCCCATTATTATTTCAAAATTTGAATTCTACTGCTATAAAAATAGCACTAGGAACTAAACTTCTTCACAATTTACAAATTTAGTTACAAGGATTCATTTTGTAGGTATGAACTATTTCTTGTGTCAAAAAATAGAAGTGGAATCAAGGCACCATTAGTTTAGGGAAACTAATGCAAAAGCTGAGGAAACTACAGAGTCCTAGATTACTTCAAAGGGAGGAACATTACCTATAAATAAGGCCTGGGATGAGGTAGACTGAAATTTATATGTTATTGTTCAGTAATAAGTATTTCATATACAATTGCTGGAAGGAAATGAACAAGTACATAAATGTTTTTGTGTTTGAAGAATTTGTGTGACATTGAAAAATAAATTTGAAGGTGAAGGTTCAGATAAATAATTTTGATGATAACTATCAAGACGTGCAACTTCTCTTTCAATGCTTATGCTAAAACTTTTCAATACATGAAACAAGACAACCGCCATTTATATTAGAGTTTGTGATTTATTTTGAGGATGATATTAATTTGTTTCATTTGAAGAAATTTTATACAGAAAAATAATTGATTGTGGTTCTTATATAACTTCTTTGTATACCATCATAGAAATCTTGATTGTCTTTCTTGTTAGACTTTTGAATCACATTATAGTTTTTCTACAGTTAATCGAAAAACCTTGAACATTCATTTTGTAGATAGTAATTTAATTTTTTTTATTCTTCTTATGTGTCATAGTGTAAAGTAGTCTATTTGGTTCAACTTTAGTCCTTTTACAATGCTCGAATGCACTGTACCAAACATAGAAATAGTGCCAGATGCCAAATATATAGCTTCTAATTATTTATAAGTTACAAACTATTATAGGACCCATGGTGGAGGAAGTTTTTAGAGTTTGTTAGACCTGGATTTTCGGTGCATATAACATATCTTTATCTTGGAAGCCCTGTGTTAATGTGAATCTCTAACCAGCCTTCTAAATTTGTGTTTGTGCTAATAACTTAATTGTGAGATAATTGATTGTTTCTTGCTAATTTTTCAATGTGCCCTAGTGGAGACCAACTTGCAGGCTGGTGCATAGTACAAATATGAGGTATATGTTCAAATAATATGTATAATATATTTTGTTTTAATATTATCTGGGAAGCAACTATTATAAAAGATGATCATTTGTGATTCCTTTTCCCTGGCTTGCAGCTTCTCTGAATCATTCTTGTGGCATTAATATTTGCTTTGATTATTAAATCTATTGCAGTGAAATTAGGAGTCAGTATTGGCCAGTCTATGTTTGAAAATTGATAGGAATAACATGAATGCATATTTTGATGTCAATATATATTATGTTCAATGATGGGACTTTGTTGTGTTCCAAGCATACATCTTGCTGAACATTATAGAGCGATTATCCTATGAAGATAAATTTTCTATTGTGGATGCTAGCTGTGAAGTGGTTGTTATTGCAACTGACATTCCTAGAGGTTAATATTTTCAAACATCAATGAATTAATTTGTTATGAATACAACACATCAAGGACAAGGGATAGATACATCTAGAGTATCTTTTGGATGCCTTATCATATTATTATTTTTTAATTGTAAGGTAGTCATTAGATCTTCTTTTGCACTAAACATGTGTCACATACCTGTATGGGTTGGGGTTCTTCTAACAGGGCTAAGCACACTTCTGCTTCTTGGACTGCAACAATATGGGGTAATCATTTTTAATGTGCTAATCCCATTCATGCATCCATTTCTTTTGATTATTGAATTTTAATCAAGGTAGACTAATAAATGAACTGTAGATCTGAAAACATGAGATGTTTTCAAATGGTGACTTATGTGCATTATGTTGCCATATTATAAGGCTTGCCAATAAGAAACATGCAATGTCTCATTATACAAAATGTTAAAGATAATTTTAAGTCTTCCTTTAATTTCTAAAGTAGCACCTTTTATTTTCCTAAGAAGATCACGCATAGTTTCTTTCATTTTTTTCACTACCCTTATACGATCTCTTCTTTTTCTAGATCAAATTAACAGTTCGAAGGGGACAATTTTAATATTATAGTGTTCAAAATAAAATGGGCAACACTGATGAAATAGGGTTTCAACGTACTATCAACCAGCCCCTTGTGTTTTATATAGGAAGCGACACATGAGAACATATTCCTTCATTATTTGTATGCTTGTTTATTGTTGAAGGTTGTTGTTCTATTGATAAACTTGTTAACAAAGGATCTTTCCAACTTTCCTGCTTTACCCAATCTTTAAAGCCATTTTCACTCAATTTTGAGATAAACATGGGAGCAAGGTTAATTCCTTTACATTCAAGTTGTTGGGATTTGGGAATCGATTTTTCACCATTAGCATGATATTAAACCTATTCAATCCCATTAACCATAAAAAAATTTTCTCCACAAGAAGATTTCTAGTGGAGATGTTTGACTTTCTTGTTCAAGACTAAATCACCATCTTTGGATAGTAAAATGTTGCCATCATCAAGACTACCTCATTAAAGCACCTTCTGCATAAAGAACCTGGTAGGCTCATACAAGGGATGCAACAATTTAGGTATGACAGAGACCTCAAAATCTTTGTCCATTAGTTGAATGAAACATTCACTGCACTTCCATCTTCCAAGAATCACAGAACCTAGAGGATTCATCTCACAAAACTTCTACTATCTCTTGCACACTTATCCGCACCCCTGATTCATGCCATGTTTGAAACATGGCACATTCAAACAATTGCATCATTGCAATTGTGAAATAAGACAACAATGTAACATTCCTAGTTGACCAAAAATTTGTTTGCAGCTTAAGAGAGCAACAACTCGGGTGTGCTTATGCTACAATATGTCTACTATTTTATTTACTTTATTCAACTCACTCACTGACAAGAGAAACCACTTAGGTGTACTTATGCTACAATATCTCTACTCTTTTATTTACTTTATTCAACTCACTCACTGACAATACTTTTTTTATTTTGTTTCAGCCTGCTCTTATTGCAGTTGTGTTCTTGGATCATAACAATCCCTCTCGAATATAAGTGCATCATCAAGAAATTGGTTGTATGTCAGTTTGCATTAGAGATCAAACTACTATTGTGGAAATGGAACATTCAGAGACATTATATAATTTAATGTTTATATATTTCATTATAAACTAATTTCCACACATACTGTAATACATTATATGATATAACTTTTGAGAGGAGCCTAAGCATCCTTGAAAGAAAGAAAAGATTTAGAACCCAAAATGTTTTCAATGCATTAAGAGCAATAGCAGCCATTCTATTTGCAAATAACTTTGGCGTGCTTAAAGAGTAAGAATCCATGGGTTATAGTTGATGGAACAAGTCCAGCTTCACCAACACAATGTCCATGCTCTTTTTTTGCACATTTTAGAAAAAAAAACATGTATATACAGCTTTATATTTCAGTTTACAATGCCAACAAAAAAAACATCATACTTTTCTAGACTATGATACTTGTTTTACTTGAGACATTTTATAATTTATATGGTTTAGATTGTAATTTTATTCAGTGTACATATTTACATATACTTTATTTGCATACCCTGCGGTTATTGTAGTCCAAAAAGATAAATTTGTTTGATGCATTCTATCAAACAATGCATGTGCCTTGTCCATGCATTCTCATTTTGCACAGGTACCTATCAAGGTAGTTGCAATTATAACATCACAGAACAAAGCTGTTCTGCTAACATTTGGTAGGAATTTCAGTGCAACTAGAGTAATTATCCAAGGAAACAATTTGAATTACCCTTGATGTGGGTCTCACAATGTATTGAAAACTCTATTATATTTTAGGTTTCTAATTCTTTGAACTCTTCAAAAAATGTTTGAGCTTCTTTCCTAACTGTTCTTATTTAGGATTCTTTGTAAAATGGAATTTTACGAATTTAAAATAGAATTGTCACACTAATGTTTCTGCAACAATTGAATGGTGCTCTACCATTTAGGCAATACAAGAAGATGATGCAGAGCACCTTATACAGGATCAATCCCTTAAGTGGTTATGCAAGCAGAGAAGATTGTCTCCTTCTAATCTAACATTTGCATCGAGTTTCCTCTTCATGATCTTCCTCAAGTATCCTTATTTATCATCTACAAGTAATATTTTGACTTCAATATTTTCTTTCCTTACATCAACCTTACTTTTTCTCTGCATAACATTATTCACTTTATCTTGGAGAAACCACCTAGAAATTCTACTTTAAAATTGTTAGCAGGCCCAGACTACATGTTCCATTTCCTCTCAAGAATTGATGTTGATATCTGACCAATGAAATTTTTCATACACGACTTCTAGAACTCTGCAATTGGACTCTCTGTCAAGAATCCCCTTCTAGGATCATCTCCATACCCTTCTTTTGAGCACCCATTTTGACATACACAGGTAGTATGCTGGCAACAGTTGAGGAGTGTTTTTATATACCTAGCAGTTGCCTTTGCTGGGAAATTCCTAAAGCCCTTCATCAAACCCATTTTTTTCATATCCTACAATTAAAGCATTCCATGAGACCACAATTTGTTGAGGCTTTCTATCAATCAAGTCATGTGCTATGTCTGTGCTGCCACACTTTGCATACAAATTTTTGTCAAACAATTCACGTGCCTAGACTAGGGTTGCACATTTTACATGCATTCTATTAGAGCATTGGTGACTAATTTTTTGTCCAAGAAAGTATCCTTTCATTATACTTTAAAGGATCAACTCTAGTGATATGACTCCCTTGTGATCTAGATGCTACGAATGGTGAAGACAATAGAAAAATTCAAAAAGAAATGATCAAAGACAACCAGAAAAACACCCATAACACTATTTTCCCTACACCCAGACCTACTTAAGGCAGGGACTCTAGCTCACGCAGAGTGCTTGTTTGTAAGAGGTTTCAGTCCTATGGTCTTGTGTTAATTTTATTGTAAGAAATATATGTTTCTTTGAATTTTGGCATAAATGTTGGTAATTAGCATATTTTAAAACTTGTATCAGTAGTACTTTCAGTGGCCTCAAATGCACTTGAGAGAATCCTAAACAGTCCTAACTTCATCATGTCTTAGAAGCCTCCACTTGTGATATTGAAGTGACTGTGAGTTAACCCCTGTTATTATTTATAGAACTTAAAGAAATGCAACTCTTGCTAGTGGGAACTAAAAGTGAGATGACCAAAAGGTACACATTGTCATGTTTTCCATATTCTATTTCAATTTTTTTCTTGAAAGAGGGATTCTAAAAGAGCCCCAATCTTTGAATGAATGGGTACAATATTGAAACCTAACAAACACACCAATCATATTGTTTTGAGGTTTGGGTTGGTGAAGATTTGAGAGCAAGGCTTGTTTAAGTGATTACATCATAGATCAATAGAAAATTCATGCTAGTTGGAGACTAAATGTTATTCCTTTCTGGTATGGGGATGTTTGCGATAGGCCAATACTTGTAAATTTAACCTAGACAAACCTATAGTGAATTTCATGGAAGTTTTTATCTTTTATTCTGATTTTGGGATAATGGGTTTCAAAGTCAATGGAAAAATTGATGTCCGGAAGATCTGTATTGAATCTATTGTATGTATAGTGTAGAGATTATTTCTTCTTATTTTGGGTATATAGGCAATTGATATGTTACCTGTTAGAATGAGTGTATGGTAGATATGAAGTGAAGCTATGGTACTTATAGCCTTGTGACTATATCTTTTTGGTTTGGGATTGTAGGGATAATCCTAAAATTAACATGTGGTATGTTTTTGGTGATAGTTATTTTATTTGCAGTTTTTAAGTTTCTATCTCTTTGGTTTAGAAATGTTGAAATTTAAGGGAAAGTCTAGTTTAATCAATGTCTGACAAATGCTATCCCTGTTTTATGATGCAGAAATAGAAAGTATTTCTAGTAAAACAAATGTGTGTCAGATTTGTAGTCAAGTTATTCTATTTTCATGATGTATATCTTGCTAGTTTAGGGATGTCCACTATTAAGGGTTCATTTTGGAAAATTATTTCCTGACACACTTGTAGTAAAACTATTGTGCTTAATGTATAAAGTTTGCATCACTTTAATCTGGTGGCCTTGTAGTGTGTGTCAATAGTAATTCTAGATTTGTTAAGGGTTATATCTCTTTGATCTACATATATGGTGCTTTATTGTATAACCCATGTCATACAAATATGTACTGAATTTATTTTGGTTGCTCAGGCTAAATATCTCAAGACAAGAGAGACCATCACCATTAAGAAAGTCTTGCAAGACAAACGATACAAGAACCGGGAGTTGCAGATAATGTGTTTCCTGGATCACCCAAATGTAATATCATTGAATCATTTTTTGTTTCTCACCACTGACAATGATCAATTGTATCTAAACTTGGTGTTGGAGTATATGTCGAAGACTATTTATTGTATTATTTGTGGGAAAGAATTATAGTAGGATTAACCAGACGATGCCTTTCATGTATAAGAAGTTATATACATATTAGGTGGGGACTAGGGAATGATGTTTTGAATATCTGCGTACATTATCTAGTTTATTGTTCTGGGAATAAATTTTACAAGATGTCATATGGTTTCAGATTTGTAGGTCATACATCCATTGACTTGGGATAAGTCATAGAGATATAAAGCCCAAAAATCTTCTGGTATTTCTCTTCCACCATTATCTAATTTTTAAATAATTTATTGGATGGTATAAAGTATATTTGGTAGAGGTTGCCAGAATAGATGATGTGCATGTTTCTAGCAATGATAATTTTTTTTGTCTATTCATGGAATATTTTAGTTTATGATTCTTATGTACTATGTGTGTGGGATTTAGTTGTCGGTTGGATAGATGAATCCACACACTCATGTACTTAGCAAGAAAATATGGGGGCAATAGGTGTGCCTGCTTCACTAACAATGCTTCTAATCAAAGTACAAAGGCATCAGAGTTCAAATGTGATCTGAAAGGCTTAAGCCCATAAGGAGCTACCCTATAATGCATATTTCATTTAAAAAATGTTGGTTGTAGATTTAAGAGCAAGAGTCTTCCTTGTCATGTTTCTTGTTTTAGAGGGTTTATGGATGGACTCACAATGAAAGTGAGCAATGAAAATGGTTGTTTGAGACACATGCAATGTAAAACACAAAAATCTCTAAAGGGAAACCCTTTCCAAATGGATCAGAGGGAAAATGAAAGTTCAACATCTTTCATGCCCTAACAGTATTACCAAATTGCAAATCATACCTGAATTTATGTCGTCTTCTTATGTTATTTTGGAAACTCACTGCAAAAATCTTTGGCCTTTTTTTCTTAGCGTATAGTGTTCGGGAGAGGGGAAATGGAAAAATACATTGTGTTTTTGAAAGAGGGAAACTAATTTTTTTTAATAAAATGCAGGAAACTGGGAAATTGATGGGGCAGATACAAATCATACCTAGATCTTACATGTCAAGCAATGTGCACAATGCCATAGAAATGCCCCGCGCTATGTGCGTGAGATGTGTCCATGGTTAGGAACACCATGAAATGTGTGCTTTCAAATTTTTTAATTGCTAAAATGATTTTCATCAGATGGAAAAAAAAACCACTAGGAAAAATCAAGTCTCTCTTTTTGATGGTCATTGTCATCTGAGAAACATCCAAATATTTCACTGAGAATGCAGGGGGTACGAGGGAAACTTCAACTTACAAAGGTGGAGTTAGAAGATTGATTCCTTCCAAAGTAGATAGCTAGGCGAATGACTCGAATTGTCTTCATAGTTGGCACTGCTCTATTTTGAATCCTTTGTAGACCAACTGGATTTGAAACGTGATGCAAATCCCCTATAGCATGCTTGAATACAAAATGTGGAATAGCAATAAATCTTCCTACTTTAATTCTTAAGAGAAGATGGCATCATAAAAGGGAAATAGGCAAGTTTTTATTTTTTGTAAGAGTAATCAGTCAAAATAAAATTTAGGAGTTTCTTAAATATTATTTTTAATTATTATATTATTTTTTTAAATAGAAATTTAAGTTAGTGATTTATATAAAAATAATAATCATGTGGGTATTATTCTTTAAAAATAAGAATTGCTATTAAATATAAATATAAATATATAATCGTATATTTATATATTCAATATGTACATAATATTTTATTTTAATGTTTAGGCATTTAAATTGTTATAAAATATTTAGGGTAATTGATTTAAATTTTGGTAGTTTGGATCTATCAAATTAATAGTATCCCATACCAATTAAGGCTTGATTTGGGTAAGAATTCTTATCAAAGAAAACATTATCGCTAATTTATTTATGCATTTGTAACTTAACAACACAAACTCTATAAGGATTTCTTATTAATAAAACCTTAGCATAGTAATTGAATTCACTCAGGAAAATTCCTTTATGTTGTTAGAACTTAATATTAATAAGTAAATTATGGTTACTCAACCTTGTATGGAACAATTCCAATTTAATATGATTAATGTTTTGGGAAAATTCTTCATTTAGCAATCACGATTTGTAAAATATCCTAGTATATTAGGCATGGGAATATAAAATCTAGAGAGAAGGTTTAGTGTAATCATTGTATGCACATAGTCTAAATGATTGAGCATCATTAATGTCAACAAACCACATTTTTGAAATCAACTATATTTTCTACTCAACCTTTAATTACCCTAAAAGATTAGAGACAAACCAAACACCCTCGATGAGCACAAGTAAATGAACTTTGGGTCAAGTGGTAATTGAAATTTATTTCTTCTCACCTAATTTGATCTATAGTGGCTAGTAAATTTATTATTGTTGAAAAGGGTGTGTGTGTTGGAATCTTTTCAACTGTGTGTTATATTGTATTGTAATATAATATATTATTATTATATTATATTATAATACCACCCACTATCTCAATTCGAAATATTTTTTTTAATTATCCACTTTAATGTCATATTGTTCCACTTTAATATCATATTGTCTATTTTTTAATTTGTGTTTCTAATTACTTAGTCATTTTTATTTTTGTGACTAATTATTTAGTTGTTTTTTTTATCAGATGATTTCATAGATTATAAAATAATTCTATTTTTAAAAAATAATTAACAATATAAAGCCTGAAAGAGAAAATTTTCGCATACCAAAAGTGATCATTGTTATTTTTATTTCACATTATTAAGATGGTCGAGTATATCAACAAGCGATGATAGAAGTGATTCAATCTTCATTTTTAGGGTAAAATCTTCATTTTTAGGGAAAAATATTCTTTTTTTAAGGGAAAAATCTTTTTTTTTCAATAGACTCGACCATTAAATATCTACAATCCATGTAAATTGAATCTAATTGCTTCTAGAAATAACTACTTGACCTTTTAAAATGAAAGTGCCTACAAGGTAGCCCTCAAAATGCAATTGGATTGTTGAAATCATATTTTATTAGTGAAATTGACAACAATTGCTCTTTGATACATTTGACATGCTAACACAACACGAAAATCAAACTGGCTTCAAATCATAGTTAAAAATATTAATGATTCATTGACATAATGAGTAATAAAAGTTAAAGAATATAAATGTTAATGTTTTTAATCAAATATGTGAAGGCCTTAAGACTACACTGAGAGGCAAAGCCTTCCACACAATAGTTATTTTTGGTGCACCAAGAAACCTAGGTGGCCAAATGGACCACTTAGGTAGGCGTCTCATAAGGGGGGCTTAAGCTTTATGGATTATGATCAAATTCAAAAGAAAAAAGAATAGAGGAGTAATAGTCATTTATTTAGTCTTTTTTGTTTGTCTGATAGTAGTCATTTATTTATTCATTTTTATTTGTCTGATATTAGTCATTTATTTAGTCATTTAGTTGTGATTTTACCTGATGACCAAATTAGTCACTTATAAATGACCAAATTAGTCATTTATTTTTCAAATACTACTAGTGCTAGTCATGTGACTAAAATTTTTAGTCACATAGTCATTTATTTTCCAAATTCTACTAGTGAATGGTGTCCTTATGAAATAAATCAACATGTCTAACATTATAAGCAAAATATTAAAGTAAAATAATTGAAACATGAAAAACACATTGAATACTCTATCTCATAGTGGATTGATGCTTCTTTGGAAAGAAGCCCTTTCCCAATCCTTTGTTAAGCTCCATGATGAATATGATATGAAATTCTAACTTGGATGAGTGGAGAGAGATAATAAGATTGTGGAGGATTGATACAATAGAGAAGCTCTCTATTTATAGCCAAGAAGGATAGAATAATGTCAAACATGGAGGATGTGGGACTAAAGATCCACCTATAGGAAGGATCCACTTGTCAACTTGTGATAGGTTGAGGAATGAGCACATTTTAGTCAATGTGCCAAAGAGGGGGATATTTGAAATTTGAATTTGAGAGTTAAATTCTGAGTTTGACCTTTGCAAGAGAAATGTAAGAGACATGTAAGTGCTCATAAATGCCTTGTTTATGAACTGGCTTCATGTTGCAAGAGACATGTAAGAAACATGTAAGAGCTCATAAATGCCTTGTTGGATGTACATGTCAAATTTGAGGGAGATTCAAATTTGGAAGAATATTCTCTTTTTATGCCATGTTGAAGGAAATGATGAATTTAATAAATCAATAAATTGATTTATTTGTGCAAGTGGGAAAAGCTAGAGGATGTGATGGGTGATTAGGATTAGATTAATCATGGTTCAATTAATTTAGTGAGTGATTAGGTGATTTGACCCATTTGACTTAGATACTTTGATTTATTTAAATCATAAGGGATGGAATATGAATTTGAGATTTAATTAAATAAAGTTTGGCTTATCTAATTAAAAGGGGGATGCAAGATAAATGTTAATTAATTTGAAGGAGATGAATCTAGGAGATGATTTATGAAAGATGGAATGTTAGGATGTGATTAAAATTGATTTATTTAAATGAGGTAATGGTAGGCTTAAATTAAATAAAGTTAATTTATTTAATTTAAATGGATGATCCTTAGAGATTGAACTAAATGAACTTGATTTACCTCATGAATTGATTTAATGAATCTGATCTCTTTAATGACTGGATGAATGTGAATGATGCTAATTTCATATGTCTACAAGAAGAATATTGTTTTATTTCAAAGACTGAGCCCAATGAAGCATGCAAAGATGAACATTGGGTGGAAGCAATGAAAGAGGAACTACTGCAAACTGAGAAGAATGATACATGGATTCTTGTTCCTAGACCTAAGGACAAAAATGTAATTGGAACTAAATGGATCTTTTAGAACAAACTAAATGACCAAGGTGAATTTTTTAGAAACAAAAAAAGATTAGTGGTAAAGGATATTCTCAGATGGAGGGAATTGAATTTTAGAAGAAATTTTTTCCCCTATTGCTAGGATTAAAGTTGTGAGACTATTTCTTGCTTATGCTACTTACAAAAACTTAAAGGTTTATCAAATGGATGTCAAGCTAGCATTTCTAAATGGAGAACTGGAAGAAGTGTATGCTGAGCAACCTAATGGATTTCAATTGACTAATCAGGGAGATATGGTTTGTCAGTTGAAGAAAGCATTGTATGGACTCAAGCAAGCCCCAAGAGAATGGTATGATAGATTGGATACGTATTTGTTGAAGTGTGGATTTAATAAAGGTATTGTTGATAGTAATTTGTATTTCAATATTGATCATGAAAAATATTTGATTGTTGAAGTATTTGTTGATGATATCATTTTTGAAGGAGATGATAGTTTGTGCATGAAGTTTGTTGATGAGATGCAAAGTGAGTTTGAGATGTCTATGATTGGAGAGATGAAATTCTTTCTGGGATTGCAAATTACTCAACTAGATAAAGGGATCTTTATATCTCAGTCAAAGTATGTGAAAGAATTGATAAAGAAGCTTGGAATGGAAGATTCAAAGCTAGTTGGCACACCTATGCTGACCTAATGTATGTTGAAACAAGATGATGATTCTCCTAAGGTGAATCGGACTAGATATAGATTGATGATTGGTGGATTTCTCTATTTGACTCGAACTAGACCTGATATTATGAATGCCATATGCATTGTTGCAAGATTTCAAGTTGATCCTAAGGAATCTCATGTGATTGTTGTGAAGAGGATTTTTAGATAGTTGAAGGGGATAGTTGATTTTGGCCTATGGTACCCTAAAGATGATGACCTAAATTTGAGTGCCTTTACTAATGTTGATTGTGTAGGATATGTGAATGACAAAAAGAGTACTACTAGTGGTGGTGCATTTTTCTTGGGAAAAAGGATAATTTCATGGTTAAGTAAGAAGTGGAATGCCATTTCTTTATCTACTGTAGAGGCATAATACATTGTTGTTGCTAATAATTGTACTCGAGTATTGTGGATGAAGCAAATGTTGAAAGATATTAGAGTTGTGTATGATGAACCTATTTCCATATTCTATAATAATTCAAGGGAAATTAAAATTTCTAAGAATCCAATGTTCCATTAAAAAACCAACCATATATCTATCAAGTTTCACTTTTTGAGAGAGAAGGTGAGTGAAAAGGAAGTCAGATTGGAGTATGTGCCCACTAAGGAATAGATTGCAAATATATTTACCAAGCCTTTGCTTAAGGATACTTTTGAGTATCTCAGAGGGAAGCTAGCGGTGATTACCCCTCCTAATCAGAACTAAGATGCGTTGACTTGCATCAATCTATGTATTTTATAGTCATATCTTGATCCAAATTCATGTTGTGGTGGCTACTACTCAAGGGAGATAGTTAGTTGTTTAAAAATGTGGTTTAGAACTTGTGTGGAGAAAGAAAATGTGTATCTTTGTCATTGATGTCAAAGGGGGAGAAGAGGGATGTGAAAAACTATGAATTATCTAGGGAGAAGAGTCAAAATCTAAGGGGGAGAAAGTGCTAAGAGAAAGTTGCATTGATGGTGGTTTTCACATCATGTGTTTCCATCAATGCTAAAGGGGGAGATTGTTGGATGTTGCTGATATGTGGTTTTCATTGATTTCAACACTATTAGCATTAATGTCTTAAAGGTTGTATATGTCGAGGATATTGAGAAAATTGTAATAAAATAAGTTATAGGTTGTCAGTGATGCAGTGAAGTTCAGTATGTTGGCTAGCCTAGTATGTTGATGATCAGAGGTTGTGGATTAAAGGGCTTGCTTTTTTAGCATATCTAGTTTATTGACATTAAGTTTCAAAGACCCGCATGAAGACTTGATTGAATTATGAGTGTTTGTATTTTGACAATTTTTCTATTGCTTCAGTTGATGTTCCTTAAAGAAGATGATGTGATTCTAGTAACTTGAGTTGTTGTGAATACTTATATGGTGATTCATGATGATTGTGGATGTTTCTAGATCATGCTCTATCTATGTTGCATATCACATTGATCTTTGTGCTTGTGATTGATGATTTTCTTTAGCATGTTCATGTTTTTCATGTTCATGGTTGACAGGGTGACTATAGCGTGTTGTGGATCTTTGAGGAATAATTGTTTGAGGTGTTTCAAGTTAGAGGATGTTGTTTTGGTTCTTCGCTATGTTGTGGATGACATTGGTTGATTTGCACTAATAATTATTTATGTTTTGGGCTAACATTTTGTATACATTATTTTTATTTTGTTGAAGCTGACATGTAGTTGAAATCTCTTGTTACAAATATATATGAGTGATTGTTTCTACCATTTGAAGGCATGGCATGAATGAGATTTATGAATAATGTCCTAATCATTTGAAGTTAGAAGTAGAGTGTGAAGAAGAGTGAGTAGAGTGTGAAGAAGTGTTCGTGCGCTTAACCAGAACTCGATATGTGTAGGATCATCATGGAAAAAATAGGCCCTTAAGTGGCAAAAAATTCAAAAAAATTAGAGTTAGGCAACTTGACATAAAAATTTGAATAAGTTATCTATATTATTTCAAAAATATGTAAGAATAAAATTTGTAGTAAATTGAATGTAGTTTCTAAACTATAAGGTTTTTTAAAAAATATATATATATATTTGGCAAAAAATTTAAATTTCAATGTAGTAGTTAAATTTTAGGGAAAAAATAGGAAGTAAGTGTCTATCTGACCACCCTAAACACAATAAAATGATAATATATTTTTCTAATATTTTAGATATAAGTAGAGTACTCATGTCCTGATGTGTTGCATATTTTTTTGTAATTTTTTTCCAAATAAATAATTAATTATTATAAATTTTTAATTACAAATTTTAAAAAATATAAAACCTCATATGTCTAACCACCTTAACTTGGTCAAAAACTCATGAAATTATTATTTTTTTAATCCTATAGTATGTGAAGCATAGAATGTGACATATGTTTCAGATTCAAAAAATTTGATACCATTTGAATGTTATAAATTTTTATCAATCAGCCTACCAATTAGGACTTTAGTCATAATTCAAATAGAAAATGAATAATAATTATTTATTAAACTCAAAGTAAAGAATAATTTATATTTGTAGAAATATGAGAATGTCCTTTAAAATCCCTTTTCATTTCATCAATTTTGGGTAAAAAAAAGTTGTCAGCCACATACCCTACACATACCAATCATATTGCCACTATTTGGCCCATCATGATCCTACACATACCCAACTGTAATTAGGCATTAGAATATGGCATTTTATCAGTTCAAAATATTGCAAATGTAATCTAAATGTTTTTGTAAGACAATGTGTCTTCCTTTGGGTAATAAGCCTTGTTGCAATTGAGAAATGAGCTCAAGGTAGTGTGCCTGAATGCATGTGCATTTCCCATTCATATCTCTTTTATACTTTTAATAGGGTATAATTTTTTGGACTAACCTCCACCGTGGATTTTCCCCTAACAAGGTTTCCACGTAAAAAAAACTTTGTGTTATGTATTTTTCTATTGTGGTGATGGTTTATCCTTTCATGTTTATTTATCAGATATGAGAATAAGGTTAATAAGTTTAATAAGAGTAAATTAATGTGGCAACTGATTCACTCCCATCTCAATTGTCTACACTTGTGTTTCCAACATCACCACCCTGGGCGAATCAGTCCACCTGCACATTTCAGACTTCATTTTCAAAAAAATTCCTGGGTATTTCCTACATTTCTATTATCTACTATTTGTTCTCTATTTCAATTTGTAGAATTTTTTTTCTATGAATTTTGCACTCCTAGATTAATTTTCCTTTGCATTTACCCATCTTTTGTGGTACTTGATTGAATGTTTGGTGCCCCATTGATAATACTTTAATGAGACAAAGTTCTAGACTCATGGCTTCCTGTGATAGCACTTTCATTATGGACCTTGGGATCTCAAGAGCTCCTACTCCTAGTATGGACAATGGTACATTATCATGGACAATACCACTTCTATTCCTTCACTTTTACATCCAATCAATGTTGACACAAAACAATTCCATCCTGCAAGAAAAGGTCATTAATATTCATGGGGATTTTGCACACTTACAACAAGACTTTTCCCTTGAAAATATTTCCACCACTGCCATACCCGTGATAGAAAATTTTCATCATTTGTTTGAAAGTGATGATGGCTTATAAGTTATGAAAATAATTGCCGAGATTTACAATAAACATGCCTCTTCCACTTCCCAATCCACAAATATTTCTGTAAGCCAAGGAGGACCTCACATTCCTCCCCCTTCAACCATAGCAACCATACCAGCTTATAGGTCACTCCTCACATTACAACAACTATGCAATAGGTTAGGCATGCAACTCCTTCTTTCACAATTCCAATGAGCATTTCTAGTTCTGTTGTGGCATCACAAGTTCCCTCTACCACATTCACCCCTCTTAGTGTTCCTTTCACTTCCCCTCACATTACATACAGTCCATTGCCATTTTCTCTTCCACCTCATACCACTTACCCTGACCCCATCCTTACACATCTCCTTAATACTATTTCATCCATGCAACAACAAATTTCCACCATTAACCAAGGTGAAACCACTCCACCTACGTATCATGTTTGTAGTAGCCTCTTATGCTTAGAAATCTTAAACACAGATGCCACAAGGGATATAAATTCCTAGGTTTGAGAAATATGGAGGTAAAGGAGACCCTATTAACCATGTCAATTCTTATATAGCTTCATGCAGTGATTTTTTCCTTGACGATAAACTCTTAGCTAAAATTTTTCCTAGGATCTTGGAAGATATTGCATTGGAGTGGTTTTCCAAATTTCCCAATCATTCCATCCAATCATTTAATGATCTTGTGGATTCCTTCATAAGTCACTTCCAAGTTCATATGACTCCTAAAAAGAAAATGGCTAACCTAATGCACTGCAGAAAAAATGTTGATGAGAAAGTCACTAATTTTATTTCACACTATCAGTCATTGTATGCTGAAGTGGATGTTAAAATTTCTTATTTACATTTGTAGAAGATTTTTATCAAAAACTTGCATACAAACCTTCAAGATAAGTTAACTATGATGAAATTACCTTCATTCATGCACTTATGCACAACCCTATGTGAATATCATAAATCAATTTCAAGTCATGATTCAAAATCCACTTCTAACCGAGTTGAGAAATATGAGAAAAATAATCAAACCAACACACAAAACTTTTGCAAACAAAATAGAGGCTTTTTATAGTTCAATTCTCCTCCTCAACTGCAAACACAACCTATTCCAAATCGAGTGGCAGCTGTTAAAGCATATGTACCTTATACCTATGGGGACTCGAAGAGACAATTTACTCCCTTACTTGATACCATCCATAATACAATGAACCAATTTCTCCAACAACAAATGATCACCTTTCCTACTGTCAAACCTCTTGATCCCACAATAGTGGTTTACAATTTTTGGCCAAACTGGACATTGAAATATTTTTTTCTAACTAAATCTTCACTCTCAGGCACCTATAGCGGCTAAACCATGAGGAGTTTGAAGATGATGCAAACTAGAGTTTCATGAAATTTTTTCTGTATATTCTATATATATATATATATATATATGTATATTTTGGAATCAGATTGCACCTCTTTTTCCATCTCCCTCAAAAACTAGTTTTTTTAGAAAACAACATTTTGAGTGACACTCACCATATAACGTATAACTTTTTTTTCTATGAAGGATAAAATTCTAATTCTTTCGAATTTATATTTGTAACTTTGATATCTAGTGTAGCTTCCACTTGGTTAGATAGTGTTTTATTAAATATTTTTTCCTTAATCAAGCTTTTAAGTCAAAACAATTACAATTCAGACATAGGCAGACCGTATAACGCGTAACATTTTTTCTATGTATATAAATTCAATTTTTTTTTGTTGGATCAAGGACTTCAATATTTGGTGCACTCATATTTATTTATTTATTTATAATCTTCTATTTTTCCACATGTGTAGAACATAGAGCTTTATTTTCGTTGAAAAGCCTACATTCACAAGAAATAAAAAATACATATAATAGTAAAATTAAATTTATTAAAAATTATACTTTTTGGGAAGATTATAATAAGGATTACATACTTATAAAAAATAAATTTTAAATGAATTCATTTGATCCCCTAAAAGGTAAATCAAAAGTGATTTTTTATTAGCATTTTGATAGGTGTAAAGGAAACTCCATTATAGGTATGGTTTAAAACTAGTGAAGTTCTATCCAAGGGGTTTCAATCTAAGGTATTTTCTAAAAATATGTGATTTCAGCAAAAATTAGAATCTCCTAGAAATTTTAAACCAGCTTTGTGGGATCACCCACCACCTACCTTTAAACCTAATGCTTATTGCCATTTTTATCGCAAAATGGCCATGAAATAGAAAAATGTAAGCATTTCAAACACTTAGTTCAAGACCTCATTGATTCAGACCATTTGTCCATTGCACGTGTTAATGATCAAGGCAATAAGTCCATTCCACCCCCTAACCAAAATTTACAAATCTTTATCAATCCTATTCCTAAACACAACGTTTCATTTTTCAAGGCCAGTGAACCTTCAAACCCTCAAGTCATGAACATCGATAAAAGTAATGAACAACCTCGTATAACTCCAAATGTTTCCTAGGTTAATCCTAATGATGAACTTGTGGGTATGATAGACATTATCCCTCGTAAGGGCCCAACTAACAAACATCTTGATTTCACTTTTTCTTCTAAAGATATACTTAAACAACTTCTTGATGGTCCTCTTTACATAGCTAGTTAAATCTATGATAATCCTACCAATGGTATATTAGTACATCCTTCCTGTTGTGAGAATGTGATCACAAAATAATTTCTAGTATTACATGAGCTATATCAAGATAACTATAATAAACCAATTGCATGGATTAAAACACATATTGGTTTTGTGTTCCCTACAATTTGATCAATTGTACTTCCCTTACAAAGAGGACCCAAAAATTTGGAGGTAAAATTTTCAATTATTCCACAATTGGATCAATTTCGTTTGAGGCTAGGCCACCCTTGGCTTTGCTCAATGAGATTGGTCCCTTCATTTGTTCACAAGTATTTGAAGTTTCCACATGGAAATGAAATATTTACCATACACCGTAGTGGCTTTAATACATTACCGTGTAAAGGTAATTTTTCCTTAGGATCCTTTTGGCTAGAACCTATGGAACCCATCACCCCTCGTAAATATTTCTTTTTCATAACTTATCAAAATTTCAAAGCCAAATGAATAGCCGAGTTGTGTCTTTGTAACATGTCCATGTCCACTTTCACTCCCCCTATTATAGATGAAACAATGCTTCAACCTGAGTCCAACTTCAAACAAACTATACAATCTCAAGAACAACCACCCTTAGACACTTCCCCACCATTGTTCAAATGACCAAGGGAAAATAAAACCAATCCTATCATACCCCCTCACATTAAACAAGTGTACAAAGCCAAAGAGAAAGTGATTGACCCGTCTTCTTCAGTTTCTTCCATTCTTCCTCCTTCAAATGAAAAGGAACATATAATGGATCAACCTGTTCTTACACCTCAACAAATTAAAATTAAAATAAAATGAAATTGCAGTGCTAGGGAGTGTAGGCATCATTGTCATCTCCTTGCTCATCAGTCTCTAATGGAAGAAAATAAACAAAACCAACCTCCACCTTTGACCAAAGCAATATATGACAACCCTCTTTCTCCCGACCCATCAAAAAATCGCATAGTCCAATCCTCACAACAAAATGAAAAAATCCAACAACCACAAATTTTAATACATCCTTCCTTAGAAATCACCCTTCATCCTCCTGTTGTAATCAATATTGATGATGATGATGATGATGCAAAGATTGCAAAAATAGATGAATTGTATAAAAATCTAAAATATTTATTTTCATCTACTATGAGCTTAAATGATAAATCTTCTCAACCAAGTGAGGAACCTGGTACATCTCCTAGTTTCGTACTTGCAATTCTTTCTTTGGACATCCAACCTTCCTTGCAATACAATGAACATGATTGGGAGGTGGATGACTTGTTAGATTGTTGACTTGCATTCGCCTTTCTAGCCTTTTTGCATTTATTTTTTCTTTTTCTTTTTATTTTAGCTTGATTTTATGTGTGTATTTTCTTCCACCATATCGTGTGTTTTCTATTTTCCCTCTCCTCGTACACTTCTTCTATTTGTACCTCTATTCTTCTATATGTCACACATTACCTTTTTCACTTTTTATTTTGTGTTCTCCTTTTGGGGATGACACAAAGCGTTGAGATGCCCTATGTCTCTTCCATGTTGACCCAAAAGATCCTTTTTATTTTTATTTTTGTGTTCTCCTTTTGGGGATGACACAAAGTGTTGATATGCCCTATGTCTCTTCCATGTTGACCCAATTGGTCCCCTTTTCATTTTTACTTTTTCTTTTTCTTTTGTTTTCCTTTTGGGGATGACACAAGGCATTGAGACCAAAGTGTCTCCTTCATGTTGACCCAAAAAAAATTCATTTCCTTTCACCCTTTTATTTTATTTTCGCTTGCATTTTCCTTTTGGGGATGATGCAAAGCATTGAGACCACAATGTCTCTTCCATGTTGACACAAAATGATTTTTTTCTTTTCTTTTTTGTTCTCTTTGTTTCATTCTTCTAGTTCTATGAGCTCTGGGGAATGATGATAGTTTTGAGCTCTTTAAAGAAAACATTGCAACAATGAACATACTAACCCCAAAAGCGTAGATCCCTTATGTGTTTGGTGTGTTCTTTTCTAGGGGACAACTCCCTTTTATCTTGATCTCCTTTTTGTGTACATGAAGTAGCCTTACTCAGATACATATGACTTGGCATAGAGCTTTCTGAGATGGCTATCATGTCTTAGTTTTTTTTTCCTTTCCTTCACTGCTTTAAAGTAATTGCTCATAGAACAGTGTATAGCAATTCCTTTAAAGTGGGGTGCATACATTACCATCAATTTATTTTCATTCATGGTTCTTAGTGTGGCCTTGTTGTTTCATACGAGGTATTCATTACTTTTTGTATTATATTAGGAATGTATTCCTTCATAACTATGATCTATCTTAGCATATTACATTCCTCTTGGTGGGCTAATGCAACACACTACATCCCCTAAGTTGTGAATATTTTATTCTTTGATTGGTCCTCTCTTGGAGACATTATACACAACATTCCCTAAGTGATATACCTTGCATAAACCTAACAAGACTCCTTTGAAGATCTTTTCCATTTTACGTTTTAACATCTTGACATTTTTACATTTTGCCCTTTGCACTTTTTCTCACCTTACATAACGCAACTTAAATGCATGTGGTACCTTTCTCTTTGTTCATAACTTCAAAGCATACAAAGCTTTGCTTGTCTAATGAGGCATGAACCAACATTTTTCCTTGTGTCACCTTGTTAAAGTTATTAGGAGGTATAACTTTGATATGGTTGAGCAAGAAGCCCATCTAGCTACATGACTTTCCCCATAGCTTCCTTTGTGTTTGTGAGTGCATACCAACTAGCGTATGTACTTCAATTTTTTGTTCTTCTCATTTGGATGACCTCAATGAGTTTTATCGCCCTAGAGTGAGTATGTATTCTCTCTCTTTCAAACAATCAACCTAGATCTAATCCACAATTAGCTGGACAGGTGATCAAAGATTCATTCTATTCTATCATTTCAACATTTGTGTTCCTTTGTTCTTATGTTTAGTTTTCCATGGGATCTTCATCTAGGGGGCTTGATCATCCCTCTTGATCATTATCATTCCATCTTGCTAACATAAGTGCACTAGGACCTATTTATTGATATGCATGGCCACTTTAGTGTTAGTTTGAAGAAATTTCATCCTCTCACTAAAGTGGAGGATAAATGTGTCATATAAAAAATGGACCCTTGTCATTTTCATGGTCTTTTAGGCCTTTATTCATGATGCTTGTTCCATTTTTCCTTGATTTATTGATGTAATGTGGCTTGAATATGCACATTTAAGTTCTTAAAATTCAAATAATTGCATCTTGTGAAGGTGTTGTGAAGTGTAAAATATTTCTACACTTTTCTAGACTCTACTCATTACAATTCAACTAAGAATCACCTTTTCATCACTTATCAAGTCTTATTTTGAAGTGTTGTAAAGTCTTGTAACAAGATTTCACACTTTTCTAGGCTTAGTTTCACTATTTACACCTTTATTATGTTTTATTTGACCCCTTTATACACTCATAAGGCTTAACTAAGTGTATTTTTGAATGTAAACCCAACAAATAACATTAAATGTGATTTAATTCTTGACACCCACTTTCAAGCCTAAGGTGGGACCCATCCACTATGGGTCGCAAATGAGTCCCTCTTGGCTCTAAATTCAAAATATTTTAAATTTCCCTTTAGGTTTTTATTCAAAATTACTTGATGTTGTCTTGTGATGAGGTAACAATAGGTTACTAAGGCACAAGAATGTATAAATAAGTGGTTTTCTCCTCATTTAACATCTCCTACAATCTTCTAACTCATTCAAGAATTCAACTAGTATTTGAGCACTTTGCATTCTATTATCAAACATCAATCAAGCATTCAAGAGAAACCATTGACATATCTTCATATTTTCTTCAACAAGGGTTTGGTAAGTTGATAGCATTTTCATGTTATTTTTTTATCATTTTTTTCCATTTCATTATTTCATTAAAGGTTTGATTACCAAAGTGGGATTTGACCAAGGAAAATCCCTATAACCTAGCCCTTAACAATTTTTCTCCTTTTGCATGTGTGTTTTTAGACTTGTGTATGAATATTTGAGAAGTAATTAGGTATTGAAAGGTGGTCATGAAGTCAACAAAGTGTTTCAATTCAACTAAATCACATTTCAAGCTTGGAGAAGACATTTTGTCTCCTTTCTATAAATTTGACATCAGCAACCCGACAACCTCAGATTTGGTGCTACAATATTATCCCCAAATTTATATGAATTTTGGGAGAGAACTAATTCACCATCAATGGTGAATAAGTCCCAATTTAAGGAGAGAGGAAACAATTTTTTAAGTCATATAAAGTCACAAGGAAACTCAAAGGACAAAAGGTCTCAATCTAGAGACAAGAGGGATTGTTGGTACTGTGGTAAGCTGGGTCATTTAAAGAAAGATTGGTAGTCTCAGAAAAATAAAGGAGACAAAAAGGAAGGAAATAAAAAGGAGAATGTGGTAATTAATAAATCTGATGAGGATTCTTTGATTCTTTCCCTTAATAATGTTGATGATTCTTGGGTGTTAGATTCAAGGGCTTCATTTCATGCTACGCCCCATAGAATTCATTTTCTTGATTATGTCCAAGGGGATTTTGGGATGGTTTATTTGGGAGATAACAAACCCTGTCAAACTATTGGAAATGGAAGAATCAAGATTTAGTTGTAGAATGGGAATCATTGGCTACTACACAAGGTAAGGCATGTTCCAAAGTTAAAAAGAAATTTCATTTCAGCAGGGGAACTAGACGATGAAGGTTGTGTTGTTACATTTAGTGATAAAATTTGGAAGGTTACAAAAGGTGCCTTAGTGGTAGCAAAAGGTGTAAAAGTAGGAACCTTATATCTTTGTATAGGTCATACTGTTCCTTCTACTTTAGCTATTGTAGATAAAAAAAATGTTTAGGAATAGTTGTTGCAGTTCAACAGGTAGAAAATCAAATAGTTGTTGTGGATTCTAAATCAATAGTATGGAATAATAGACTTAGGAATATGAGTGTGAAAGGTATGAAAGGACTTCATTCAAAGAATGTTTTAGCAAGTCTGAAATTTGTTAATATGAATTTCTATGAAAGTTGTGTGTATGGAAAACAAAAGAGAGTTAGTTTTCTCAATGATAGGAAGCAAAAGAAAGATGATAAATTGAAGCTTGTGCATACAGATGTATGGGGACCAACTCAAGTATCTTCTCTCAATGGCGCTCAATACTATGCCACTTTTATTGATGATGTAACAAGGAAGTATGGATTTATTTCCTTAGGAAGAAATATGATGCATTAGAAACTTTTAAGAAATGGACAAGCTTGGTTGAGAATGAGACAGGTAAAAATTTAAAATGCCTCAAATTTGATAATGGTGGTGATTATTGTAGCAAAGAGTTTCAAGGTTATCATTCCTCTAATGGTATTAGTAGACAAAAAATGGCTCCAAAGACTCCATAGGAAAATGGAGTGGTCGAGCGCATGAATAGAACAATAATGGAGTGTGCATGGACTATGAGATTGCATGTTGGGCTTCATTTAAACATGTGGGAAGAGGCTGTAAACACTGTTGTTTATTTAATCAATAGAGGTTCGTCTAATCCTTTGGGTTGTGGTATTCCAGAGAAAGCATAGAAATGTAAGAAGGTGAGTTGTTCTTTTCTCAAGACCTATGGTTGTGAAGCATTTGCACATGTAGATTCTGAAAATAGAACCAAGCTTAATGCAAAATTAAATAAATGTACATTTGTTTGATATGGAATTGATGAATTTGGTTATAGGCTTTGGGATTTTGAAAATAAAAAAATTGTGGGAAGCAAGGATGTCATATTAAAATGAGAAAGTGTTGTACAAAGATCAGTTGCAGTAGCATGAGAAGAAAGAAAATGATTATGTAGTGTTGGATGATACACCAAATAATAATGTTCTAGTGACCTTCCTCATGCTCAGTGTTAGCTCTCAAAAATGCAAGTAGAATGCCTCAAGAGGCTACCAATCTCTTCATACACTTCAGGGTAATAGACAAGGTCAAGAGAACTCAACCCTCTACTCTTTAGGTGCTGCTAAACCTGGGCAGGTGTACCTCTTTGAGTGAAGCAGACTTAACTTGTGATTATCCTCTTACAACAATTTGTTCACAATGGCAATTGGAGATGAACAAATAAAACTTGAAAGCAGTAGTAATATTTTGATCTAAATCCTAAAATGAATGCTTAACAAACAGATGTAAAGAAACTGAATGAATCCAAATGATGAATTGTAGAGATTAGTGACTTGTTGGGTATGTAGAGTCAAATGAGATCAAGATGAGAAACACTTCTCTAGAGAAAACTCAAATTATTTGGCATATATTCTATTTACAACTTGTATAAACATGCAATTTTGTAACTACTAAGCTCTACTTTAATAATCCAAATGAAATTCTCTGATTACTATGATCAAATAAAAGGATTTAATCTTTTCTTGAAAGAACCAATTGATTAATCACACAAATACAAAAAATGTGCATTGATAAACTATACATAAACTTGTTATGTCAATTTAAACAACCAGAAAGCATCAAACTTGGAGACAACTTAGCAGTATTTTCATTGAATTCAATAGACAATTGACACTAGAAAAATGTAGCAACATCAACTAATTTTCATAAATACCTCCATTTTGAAATCATGCAACAATAGTCTCTCATCTGATAATTTTATTCTACTATATCTACTTATTGTGTATCAAGCATCTAATAACTGGTCCTTCTTTTACAATTAAAAAATTTGTATTTATACACCAGCATGAGAAAAACATATCATATTGAGATCCCATGTCGGCCTTCCATAGAATTCAGGATCAAATTATGTTAGCCTGCAACAATTTTCAAACATATACATGTCTGCCATAGTATTTGAATTTATGTTATTCATCAGTGAAATAATCACTGAGACATCCTGATAGTTATGCCGAAGGAAATTCAAACGCTATAGTTGCCTCATGTTTTATTCACTTTCGCCATGACTTATCTAAGTTGAGGAGATATCCTATAGATCACTTTATGTTTCCCTGAGAGTTCTTTTACCCTTCGCATGTCGCTGTGACCTTATGATATTGGGGAGATGTCTCACAGAGCATATTATGTTTCACCGAAAGTCTCCCTCCATCCTATGTGTCGTTGTAACATAATGGTTCTCTCACTGATGTATCCTTCTATCTTATGTGAGTTGCTATAACATACCGACATAGGGGAGACCTCTCGTAGAGTGCTTGAGTCATATCGAAAGCCATCAACCATCTTGTGTGTCGTTGTAACATAATGGTTCTCTCACTGATGTATCCTTCTGTCTTATGTGAGTCACTATAACATACTGACATCGGGGAGACCTCTCATAGAATGCTTGAGTCATACCGAAAGCCATCAACCATCTTGTGTGTCATTGAGATGAGATCACACTCTAGCTGATAAGGTCCTTTTTTTTCCATTGGCAAGATTGAAGGTCACTCGCCAAGACCATATGCCGAAAACCTTAACTCATACTGATATTACATCCCTTTATGTTGTTGGTCGGCGAGACACAACTAACCTCTCACTGAAAGCCATTTGAGAGAAACCCATTATGCTCCGTCAGTGAGACATATACTGATAATGTAGGGTTGGATGAGACACTCACTGTCCCATGCTTTGGGTTTCCCCTTGGAAAACCCTTTGGTGTCACTCTCCACCTTCTCAACCTATAGGCCCTAATGCTCGTTAGGCACCCCTTGTACTCCTGGCTAGCCCTACTATCATCTTCATTTCCCTAACCAAGCCAATCTTGGTGCTCTCTCTGCCAATCTCTCCTTAGCCCTTAATCTTTGTAAAGGCTAACTAAAACTCCAAGCTCCACTAACTTGATGCAAGGGTGTGTGATGAATTTCATGGCTTCAAAACCATCTATCTAGGGTTCTTGATCATTCCCCAATCACCAATTCTCCATCGCTCACTCCAAACCATATTCTAGGGTTTAAAAAGGGCTACTAGCCCTTGAGCCCCAATTAGGCCTCCTAACTCGAGAAAAATGGAAATTACTCAGAAATCCTCCAAATGATCTAGGATATTTTCTTGGGATTCGTGGTACCCTTGCCCACACCTTGAATATTATTGAGGTTTGGAGTCTCCACCGTTCGTACATTACCCTAACCAAGATTTTAGCACTTTTAGGCTTCTTTAAGCCAAGTTCTAACCTTTTGTTTCAACAGTCAGATCATTCTACCTCCACGTGGTCTATTAGGGCTCCATTCTTCTTCCCAAGCCTCTGCAAGGCTTCTTGCATCCACCACACAACTGGGTTTGCTAGGGAATTGACACCCCTGCAACCTTTGTGCTTTGCACTCTTTGACTATCCTAACCGGGCACTGTCAAGCTCATCTAGGAACAGTCTTTTGCTAACATTTTTTGACTCCTAATGACTCCTAGACCTAATATATATAGGCATGGAGCTTAGCCTCATTTTCCATGGACTATACACCAGGTATAGTGGAAGACAGAGGTCTAAGACTCCATGATTAATAGTTTCTCGGTCTGATCAGCAATGAAAGAAACAAAACTAACAAAGAAAAAAGCTAGAAAACAATAAGAAAAACTAACTATAGACCACACAAAGCTTGTAAAGTAAACACCACAAGTGCCACACACTACTCAGTGCCTGGAACCCTCCATTATAACACAAAGAAAAACTAAAAACTAGAAAATTGCATTACTTTTCCTTATGAACAGTAAACTCCAAAATTATACAAAGCTTTTCCAGCCTCAATTCTAGTTTGAGGCCCACCTTTTAAAGGTTCATAAGTGGTTACATCTCCCCTTGGTCGAACATAACCCCACATTAGGCCAAAATTGCACAAATGCAATATTTTGGGCTTTATTTCTAACTCCTAGTGAATCCTAGTGAAACAAGTTCAGAAACTCATTCATTCTACCATAAGCTACTGATCAACCTTCATCATAACATGTTCTAACACCTCTAACAAAAAATTAAATGGTCAACATGACCTTAAAGTATTTTGATCTCAAAATTTCATGCTAGGCTTCCAAATTTGCCTAGTGCCACCTAATGCTACCTACCTAGGTGCTCCTGCACCATTCTCCCCCTCCCTACCCAAACACTAATGAATGGAAGGAGAGACCAATGCTAGGTCAATACCAAAATTCTTGAACTGATCTTCTTGTACCCATGTGGCTTCTGATTCATGGTTGTTCTTCCACTTGATAAGGTGCTCCTTTACACCTTATGTCTTGTAGCCTTCTTCACTCTTGTCTCCAAGATCTTCTCTTCCTAATGCTTGTCTTGATTAGGTAAGGATACACTGTTTATGTCCTTGAAGATCTCCTAACTATTCTGATCCACATCATTGGCTGTCCCCTTATACTTGATCAAATCAGCTACATTGAACACTAGAGAGATCCCTAGATCGGTAGGTAACTCCACCTTGTAGGAATTCTTTCCATACTTGGCCAATACCTTGCATGGAACCACGGTCTTCATCTGCAACTTGGTTTACATTCCCTTTTTCAACCTTTATTTGTTAAGGTGGACCATGATATAGTCCCCTACTGCAAATTGTACATCTTTCCTAGACAAATTTGCCTTCTCCTTCAATCTTTGTGTAGCCTCAGTGACTGTCCTCTTTACCTGCTGTTGAATCTCCTTCATGGTCTAACTGAAGTATTTTGCATGTCCACTTCTTTGTTTCAAAGCTCCAAGATCTCTGAGCTCACATATTCCTCTTGGGTGCATCCCATACACAATCTCAAAAGGATTCTTCCCTGTGGTTCGGTTCACACTATCATTGTAAGCATACTCAGCTTGTGAGATAACCATATCCCATGTATGTCCATATTCTTTAGTTAGGCACCTTAGAAGGTTACCTAGTACCCTGTTAACCACCTCTATTTGACCATTGGTCTGAGGATGGTAAGCTGATCCAAAAGACAGGTTGGTACCTAATCTTCTCCATAGAGTCTTCCAAAAGTGACTCATGAACTTCACATCCTTGTCTGAAACAATTCTCAAAGGAAATTCATGGATCCTTACAACTTCCTTGAAGAAAATATGAGCTATGTAACTAGCATCATGAGTAGTTTTGTAGGGAATAAAATGATTCATTTTGCTAAATTTGTCTACCTCTACATAAACACTGTCAAAAATAGTCTTGGTCTTAGGAAGGCCTACCACAAAATCCATGCTCACACACTCCCATGGTCTGTTAGGAATGGGTAGGAGTTGATATAGACCAGTATTACTAGCTCCTCCCTTAGCTTTCATACACACAACACACTATTACACATACTTTCTAACATCTCTTGCCAACTTAGGCCAGTAATAGAATCTTTGCACTAGTTCTAAAGTCTTGTTGATGCCAAAATTTCCACTAAGATTGCCACTATGCTTTTCCTGAATCAAATTTTCTCTCATTTACCCTCTTCAAACACATAAATGATTACCCTTAAACAATAACCCACTTTTCAATGTATACTCAGAGTATTGGCTATGGAAATGGTTCTCAAAGTTAGAACATACCTTATAGACCTCTAAAAAGTCTTCATCTTCCCCATAGAGATCCTTGAAACTCTCTATGCCAATGCTCTTGATCTGTATCTCTTGCACTATCAACAATCTCCTGCTCAATGCATCTACTACTTTGTTTAGTTGTCCCTTCTTATGCTTGATGGTGAAGGTAAAAGCTTGGATGTATTCCATCCATTTCAAATTCCTATTACTCAACTTCTCTTGAGTGTTGAGAAAACTAAGTGCCTAATTGTCAGTAAAGACTACAAACTCCTTGGGTAGAAGGTAATGCCTCCATTTCCTAAATGACTAAACCAAAGCGTAAAGTTCTAAGTCATAGGTCAAATACTTCTTCTTTGCTTCATTGAGCTTCTCAATAAAGAAGGCTATAGGCCTACCCTCTTGACTTAACACTCCTCCTACTACCACTCCACTAGCATCACATTCAATAGTGAACAACTTGTCAAAGCTAGGTAATAAAAGAATAGGTTGAGTTGCCACTTCTTGTTTCAGTTTCTCAAACCCTTTCTTAGCTTCTTGAGTCCACTTAAACTTAGTTTTTAAACATCCTTTGATTGTGTCTAGGACTGGTACACATATGCCACTAAAGTTCCTTATGATTTTTCTATAAAATTGAGCCAATCCATGAAAACTTCTTACCTCTGACCCTGTGGTTGGAGTAGGCCAGTTTAGGATGGCTTCCACCTTGCTTGGATCCATCTTCAATGATCCTTTAGACACTACAAACCCAAATATACAAGCTCTCAATTAAAGAACTCACACTTCTCTAGATTGATTGCCAACTTCTCCTCTTGCAACCTTCTAAGAACATACTCCACATGTTTCAAATGCTCTTATGCTATCTTTCTATATATGAGGATGCCATCAAGGTATACCACCACAAATATCCCTATAAAGTCTTTAATCACTTCATTCATGAGCCTCATGAATGTGCGAGGGGCATTAGAGAGGCCAAATGGCATAACTCTCCACTCATACAACCCATCATTTGTCTTAAATGTTGTCTTCCACTCATCACCATCCTTAATTCTGATATGATGGTATCCACTCTTGAGATCCAACTTGGTGAAGTACTGAGCTCCTCCAAGAAAATCCATTAAATCTTCAATTCTAGGAATAGGGAACCTATACCTAATGGCGATCCTAAATATTGCTCTAGAATCAGTGCATAACCTCCATTTACCTCCTTTCTTGGTTGCTAAGACTACTGGTACTACACATGGGTTGATGCTCTTTTGAATCAATCCTTGATCCAATAACTCTTGCACTTGCCTAGCTACCTCTAGATTCTGATTTGGTGTAAGTTTGTATGCTACTTTGTTAGCAAATGAGGCTCCAGGTACGAAGTCAATTTGATGATTTATGGCTCTCTTTGGTGGTAGGGTTGTAGGTGCACCATCACTAACTATGCTCTTGTACTTCTCAAGTAACTTTTGGACTGCTTCCAGTAAGACTATCTTTTCAGCCTTGTCTTCTTCTTTAGGTTGTAACACAACCACATATCCTTCACCACCTTGATGTAGGTTGTTAAGGAACTCCTTCACACTACTCAACATGATGTTTGGTGTCTTTGACTATCCCTCTTCTTCTACCAGTGATTGCAGCTTGAAAGTTTTTCCATCCTTCTTGAATGAGATGGTGTTCTCTTTCCCATCATATATGGTACCTCTATCATATTTCCATGGTCTGCTCAATAGTATATGGCATGCATCCATGGGTAGAACATCACAAACTAACTTTTCCTTGTTCCCTCCAATGGAAAACTACACCGTTACTTGCTCATTCACTAAAACACTTTGCCCTTTGTTTAGCCATGTGACCTTGTAGGTGTTAGTATGGGGTACCTTCTCCAATTTTAGTTTCATTATTGCCTCCTCTGAGATAATATATTTTATTGAACTTGAATCCACTATGTCCTTGCATACTTTATCAAGTATCTTGCATCTTACTCTGAAAAGAGCTCTCCTCTGTTTTGGTTCTTCCTTGACTGGTTGTCTAATCAAAACTCTATTGAACATTAGATTCTCTCCTACCTTAGATTCAATATGACTGGCCCCAGATAATTTAGTACTCATGGTGTCCTCTTATGCATAAGCCACTCTCTTCTCATTTCTTGATGAAGATGCTTTCTCTGGGCATCTATAAGCAGGATGACCTACTTGTCCACAATGGTAGCACTTCATGTTTGCAAAGTATGAATTGCTCCTGACTGCTCCTCTTCCTCTATTTGAACCTCCTTGAGATCCTCTACCTCTATTATATCCTCCTCTAGAAGATGTTTCACCTCCATGCTCTGTGAGTTTAGACTCCCCTTGGTTTCTTTGGTCATTGCCTCTACCTTGGTAACCACCTCCCTGTCCCCTTTGATCTCTTTGATCCCTTCCTTTACCTTTTCCCTTAGAAGGCTGGTCTTGTTTCCTCTTGCTTCTTTCCTCAATCTTGATAGCTAATTGGTAACATTGATGTACTGTCTTAGGACTTAAAAGATCCATCTCTTCTTGAATGTTCCACTTCAATCCATTAAGATACCTAGCCACCTTGAGGCTCTCATCCTCTGTCACATTAGACCTCATGCAAAGCTTTTGAAAATCCTCATTGTAAGTGTTTACATCTTGGTCTCTTTGCCTCAAACTTTTCCTTTTCTTGTACAACTAAATCTCATAGTCATCTGGCATGTATGCTTCTTTTACTTTGGCAACCATTCCCTTCCAAGTAGAGATAGGTTGCTTACCTTCTTTTTCCCTCTCTGTTTGAATGAATTTAAACCATGTCAAGGTAGAACCTCTTAGTCTTGATTTGGCCACCTTCACCTTCTGTGCTTTAGTGATTGCATCACATTCAAAATGGTTTTCCATTCCCTCTATCCAATCCATTACTAGATTAGCTTCCATTTTTCCACTAAATAATGGTATGCCTTCAAGTGCTTTTCCACTCAAATCCTTCAATGCCTTCAATAAAGGCTCTTCTTTCAGAATAGGGTCAGGTTCAGGGGTCTTTTCTTCCTCTGCAACCTCTTCTTCCTTTGGTACCCTTCCTTCAAATTGCACATTATTCAATGCTTTCTATAGTTGTTCTATTATTTCCCTCATTAGCCTATTTTATTCCTCTTGTTCTTCTACCATCTTGGCCAATTCAAAATTTGTCACCATGATGGTAGAACCACTAGATTCAAGGTTCGACATACAAGATTCTTCCCAAATATTTTTCTTGCTCTGATACCAATCTGATGGGGTAGGGTTGGATGAGACACTCACTGTCCCATGCTCTGCGTCTCACCTTGGAAAACCCTTTGGTGTCACTCTCCACCTTCTCAACCTATAGACCCTAATGCTCGTTAGGCACCCTTGGTACTCTTGGCCAACCCTACTATCATCTTCATTTCCCTAACCAAGCCAATCTTGATGCTCTCTCTGCCAATCTCTCCTTAACCCTTAATCTTCCTAAAGGCTAAATAAAACTCCAAGCTCCACTAACTTGATGTAGGGGTGTGTGATGACTTTCATGGCTTCAAAACCATCTATCTAGGGTTCTTGATCATTCCCCAATCACCAATTCTCCATCGCTCACTCCAAACTCTATTCTATGGTTTAAAAAGGGCTACTAGCCCTTGAGCCCCAATTAGGCTTCCTAACCCGAGAAAAATGGAAATTACTCAAAAATCCTCCAAATGATCTAGGATATTTTCTTGGGATTCATGGTACCCTTTCCCACACCTTGAATATTTTTGGGGTTTGGAGCCTCCACCATCCGTACACTGCCCTAACCAAGATTTTAGCACTTTTAGGATTGTTTAAGCCAAGTTCTAACCTTTTGTTTGAACAAGCAGTTCATTCTACCTCCACGTGGTCTGTCAGGGATCCATGCTTCTTCCCAAGCCTCTGTAAGGCTTCCTGCATCTACCACACACCTGGGTTTTCCAGGGAATTGACACCCCTGCAACCTTTGTGCTTTGCACTCTTTAACTGTCCTAACCAGGCACTGTCAAGCTCGCCTAGGAACAGTATTTTGCCAACATTTTCTGACTCCTAATGACTCCTAGACCTAATATATATATAGGCATGGAGCTTAGCCTCATTTCCCATGGACTATACACCAAGTATAGTGGAAGACAGAGGTCTAAGACTCCATGATTAATAGTTTGTCGGTCTGATCAGCAATGAAAGAAAAAAAACTAACAAAGAACAAAGCTAGAAAAAAATAAGACAAACTAACTATAGACCATACGTGCCACACACTACTCAGTTCCTGGAACCCTCCATTAACATACAAAGCAAAACTAAAAACTAGAAAATTGCAAAAAATTCATTACTTTTCCTTATGAATAGTAAACTCCAAAATGATACAAAGCTTTTCCAACCTCAATTCCAATTTGAGGCCCACCTTTTAAAGCTTCATAAGTGTTTACATCTCCCCTTGGTCGGACATAACCCTACATTAGGCCAAAATTGCACAAATGCAACATTTTGGGCTTTACTTCTAACTCCTAGTGAGTCGTAGTGAAACAAGTTGAGAATCTCATTCATTCTACCATAAGCTACTGATCAACCTTCATCCTAACATGTTCTAACACCTCTCACACAAAATTAAATGGTAAACATGACCTTAAAGTATTAAGATCTCAAAATTTCATGCTAGGATTCCAAATTTTCCTAGTGCCACCTAATGCTTCCTACCTAGGTGCTCCTGCACCATATACACTTCGCTATGACCACTCGTCGAAGACTTTATGTTTGGCCAAAGTGAAGACTCATACGAAGTGTCGGTGAGACCGAAGGTCACTCGCCGAGACCTCATATCGATAGCCCCAACTTATACCGATATACATCCTCCCGCCACCAGTCGGTAAGACAAAAGATACTTGCCAAGACATAATACTAATACCGCATAGCTCTCGCCGATGAAACTCCATATGCATTAGTCAGGGAGACCTTACCCTGGTGAAAAATACTCCTTACGATAGGAATTTTCCTCTTTCGCCAAAACCATATGTATGCCATGCCGATATGTACCCATAGGTGAATGTTGATCGCTATGACAATGAAGAAGTCCTACCTATAGGCCTACAATAAACATATGTTAGCACAAAAGCATTATGGGTCAGGGAGACAATTATGAACTTATGCTGATAGGAACTGCAATATGAAAAATGCATGACCTGATGAATTTTATGGGGCTATATGGGAAAAATATGGGTAAAATATCATGAAGAGAGGAAAATGTGCTCAAGGTAGGATTCATTTGGAAGATGCATGGGTATGAACAACATGAAAAATCATCAAAATTTCACAGTCCCAACACTCCGCAAAAAAAAACAACAAAACCACAAACTCTAGTGAATGCTAGATGATCTTCAAGGATAAGTAGACCTACAAAAATATTTTCTCCTTCTTTGTATTCTATTTTATTAACTAATGTTGGTAAACTAGAATATTATGACGAAGCTATGTAGGTGGATACCAAGGTTGAGTGGGAGCATGGAATGGAAGAAGAAATGGACTCCTTGCTGAAAAATTAGACTTGGGGATTATGCAAGTTGCCTGAAGGTAAAAGGGATTTATATACTGAAAGAGGAGGATGGAGGTAAGAAAATATTTAAAGCCAGATTAGTTGTAAAGGGATTTGCACTGAAAAAGGGTATTGATTTTAATCAAATCTTTTCTCATGTTATTAAAATGACTTCTATTTGTACTATTTTAAGTATTATGGTTGTTGAAGATTTGCATTTAGAACAACTTGATGTTAAAACAACCTTTCTCCTTTGTGATTTGGAATAGGAAATATATATGGAACAACCATAAGGATTTGAGGTCAAAGGTAAGGAGAAACTTGTGTGTAGATTGAAAAAAAGTATATATGGTTTGAAGCAAGCACCTCGACAATGGTATATTAAATTTGATAGTTTTATTGTTGAGCAAGGCTACAGTCGGTGTAATTCAGACCATTCTATTTATTTTAAGAGGTTAGATTATGATAGCTACATTATCTTATGTTTATATGTTGATGATATGCTTGTAGGGGGGGTCTAACATGGATCACATAAGGGAGTTAAAATAATAGTTAGAAAATTCATTTGCTATGAAGGATTTGAGGGTAGCAAAGCAAGTCCTTGGTATGAAGATTACAAGAGATAGGAAAAATAGAAAAAAAAATTTATCTCAGGATGATTATGTTGAGAAGGTGTTGCAGAGATTTCATATGGAAAATGCAAAAGTTGTCAGCACACCTTTGCCTAGTCATGTTAAGTTGAATAAGGATATGTGTCCAAAAACACACGAGGAAGAAAAAATGTCCAAGGTACCATATGCTTCAGTTGTAGGTAGTTTAATGTACTCCATGTTATGCACAAGAACATATATTGCACATGTTGTAGGTGTTATTAGTAGGTATATGAGTCATCCTGGTGTTGAGCATTAGAATGTAGTAAAATGGATTCTTAGGTACTTGAGAGGTACATCCAATAAATTTTTATGTTTTGGGGCCTCTAATACTGATTTAAAAGGCTATGTTGACTCAGATTTGGCAGGGTATATAGATACCAGGAAGAGTACCATAGGCTATGTTTTTATAGTTGGTGGCACAACAATGAGTTGGATTTCTCAGTTGCAAAAGGTGGTTGTTTTATCCACCATGGAGGTAGAGTATGTTGCTACAACAGAGGTAGAAAATGATATGATATGGTTGCAACTTTTCATAGAAGAGTTTGGAAAACAACAAGCTGAAAATTACTTATTTACAAACATCCAAAGTGCTATACATCCTGCAAAGAATTTTTCCTCAAAATCTTAAACAAAACACATACAGTGTTGGAGGATGGATAGTTCAAGCAAGACAAGATACATACAGATGCCAATCTAGCGGATATGTTTATGAAGGAAGTGACAAGGGAGAAGCTAAGCTCCTCTTACACTTTGGTTGGCCTTCAAAGTTGAATTCAAGTATTACAAAGCAGCAAGGTCCAAGGTACTTATTTCTAATGGGATCTGTAAGTGTAGTATGTCATCCAGGATCAATCTCCAAGTGAAAGATTGTGTTCGTGTGGAGCCTGATTAGTCTCCAAGTGGGAGATTGTTATAAGGGGTTGTGATGGGGGTTACAGTATGTAGAAAAAGGAAATTATTCACGATATTGTAATATGTTTTTCACTGGATAATAAAATCATTGGATGGCTACATTTTTGTGGATGTAGCTCGGATTGGGTGAACCACGTTAAATTCTTTGTGTTTTCTAGTTTTTGTTATAATTTTCTGTGTGTTTTATTTCTCTATTTTATTGATCAAATCTTCATTTAACTATTATATATTTTCCTTCTAATCCTAGCAATCAATAGTGAATATTAACATAATGTGTGTCTTATTAAAAAATGACAAAAGAATGATGTAATAAAAACAATTTTTTCTTACTGCTTTCCTCCCAACCACCCCTGAGCATAAATTTAGCTCACATAGAGTAGCAATAACCTTAAGCTCACACAAAGCAAGTTTTATCTTTGGCTTACGCAGAGAAAATTTTGCACTTGACTCACACAAAGCAAACTTTGTGTTTGGATCATACAGATCAAGCCTCCCATATAACTCTTTTCTTCATATTTGAATCCTCATTCTTTTGCAACTTCTTTCAGCCTCCCAAAAACTCTCTTTTGTTTCCCTTTGAAACTATTCATCTTTCTTGAATATAAAATAATAGAGACTATACATTTTGCATATTAACAATTGAAAAACAATTATTTGAAGCACTTACTTATTCTTCTAATTTCTAAACTATTTTATAATTGAAACAACCTTTATTACCATACTTTTCCATAAAATAATCAATACTTCATGTTTATTATCATTCCATAAAAATAATATTAATGTTAATTTTCATCATTTAATCATCATACTATATTATCAAATAAATATTCTAATAAACAAAATTAGTTATGACCCTGAAACCAAAGACTCAAATAATTTTAGCTATGCCTCACAATATCTTATTATTGAGAAATAAAACAATACATGCACTTAAAAATTTACAATGAATACTTTTGAAACCGAAAACCTCTCCAATGTATCATCCATGTGTCCAATCATTAACCTAGACATTCCATGATATGCTTCACATATGCATTGCTCAAAAAGGCTCAATAATATGATAACCCAGTCACCTAGATATACATATTATGTCCATATGACAATTTCAATTTATGTGTATCTAAATTTTCATTATGAAAAAATATAAAAAATTACAAAATAATAGATAACATCCTCAAAGTTTCACATTCTAAAGATAAAACATTTATATCAATGTTCAAAATTGATATTAAACTGTAACATATGTTGAATCAAAAGCTTTACTAAAAAAATGTTCAAATGTCAAGTAGAAATTTATTGGTAAAAATCAAACACTTTTCAATGCACAACATGGATATCTCAAAAAAAAAATTGTGTCACTATTGCACTATGCTTTTCATAAGATTTATGAGACTTGTACATGTGGGTGTTGTCACAATAGTGTGTCCCACTTATGGGACATCACATTTTTTTTTCTTGAAATCATATATATTTAATTTTTTTAAATGATTTAAGACTTGATGGTTACATCTATAGGGTTTTGGTTGAAGAGGGTTATATCAAACCCCCTTATATATAATACCCTTAGATAGAACCCCCTATTCTTAAATCAAACTCTCAATAGATTATCCTCCACACCTATTAAAATGTTGATAATAAATGACTTTCACTTGACCTTTTTGGAGATTAAATAAAACCATTTAGGAATTCTCTTTTAGTTATGTAGCCTTTAATATAAGCTTTCAAAAAGGTATATTTTTTAACATGTTTAGTTTGATATTATATTAAATTTCTATTTCTCAAGAGCTTATGTTTTCCACCAAACATTAAGGAATTTGTTTCATACATATATAAAAATAGAAAAATAAAGAACAAATTCTAAAAAATATATAAAATTTTGTGTTATGAAATAAACCTATGTATAAATTATAAATAATCTTGTTAATAGTGGCATGCCATGATGGTTTAGTTGTTTTGATGTTGTTCTTGCATTCAAGGTTCAAACCCCATTAGGGTGTAATTATTGAGTATTTCTATTGTGGACGAGGTTTCCTAGTTGTCACCTCACTAGTTCATAGCTCCGATTCGAAAGCATTTACCCCTCTTTAAAAAAAAAATCTTATTTCAAAACTTAACAAAAAAATGGATTAAAAAATTACGAAAACAAATATGTGCACTAGATATTTATACGACCAATCTATATTTAAGAAATTATTATTTCATACATTTTTGTAAGAAAATTATATGTTATGGAATAAATGTGACTTTTACACATTTTGTTAAATATTTAAAATAATTTTTAAATATTATGTAAAAAAATCACAAATCATCTTTTTAAATTTTTTTCATAAAATATTTACAATCTAAATAAAAAATCTAAAAAATCAATAGTTTATGCCATCTTGAAATTCTTAATAGTTTAGTTTCTATAAGTGATAAAAAGAGAAAATCTATTTAAAAATTCTAATTTCAATGTTCCACTTTGGAGTAAAAGTGGGAGATATTATTGTGGGCCAACTCCACTATCTATTGCATGGTCTCAATTACTTATCATGTTACTACCATTTTAAATATTTTACTCACACCAATAAGAAAAATGGTGATCTTTACTTTCATGTAAGGAAAATATTGCAACATTAATGAGATTCAACAAAACCAAATTCACAAAGCTATAAGGGTAATCATTATCCTTTTTTTTAGCATTTGCCTCAACAAGCCTTAGTATCCCATCATGTTTAGAAAAGAAATAAAAATTGAAACAATAGAAAAATATAATTGCCAAAACAAACTTATCCTTGTTGTCTTGGTAAGAAATTGAGGACCTTCTAGCTCTTTTTATGCTTGTACATTTTCTCATCTTTGTAATACTAACATCTACTTAATTTTGAGCATGTAGGGTTATTGTGGAACTCTTAATGATATACATGCATGCAATAAAATATTTAGTAAATTTACATAATTACTAGTATGAAACCATTTGAATTCATTAAATATGAATAAGTTTTACTATGAATACATTAAGATACAAGCAATTCTTATTAGTTTAATGTTCATATTTTTTAATGTGATAAGTATTTACATGTAGCTTATTCACCCAGTTGATAACATTATGAAAGGTAATTCTATTTTGATCAGATTGAGACTAGAAGGGCCAATACCCATTCCAAAACAACCATCAAGGAAAATGAGGGGCTCATGAGAAGTGAAACACCCAACAAAATAAAGCATAAAATAAAACTTAAATAGTTTGACTAGCAAAAAGAAACAAAGACAACACACAAAAAAAGACCAGTACAGGACCACAAAAAACCTATAGGTCTCCCAGCAACTTGAGACCACTGATTTCCTTCCCCACTTGAGCTAGAAAGTGGAGCTTCTCCTCAAAACATAGGGGGCCCTTTTGCATAGCCTGAGTATCCACCATGGCATCCAGAGTCGAGTTGTCCACCACCTTACCTTTCATCCTCTTGTGACCATCATCACGCCCTTCCTCATCCACCCATTTTCCTTGGCCCTTCCTAACTATCTAAAGTATCTAAATGTGACGGATTTGTTCTTCATGGTCACCTTACTATAATTAGTTATGACTTGGAGGCACTGCGCAGTTTTTTATTTGTTCTTGTGTATAACATCAATCCCCATTTGTAAATTCTTTTTATCCTCCTTCGTGCCAACAATAGCTCTTAGCTGTTAAAGCTCCTTATCCCATTTGGTCCAATGCTCAAATGAATTAGGTAGTGAGGATGTTATATCCCAATGTTCCTTGTCCTTCACCTCCCCTGACCACAAAGCCTTCTACTGCAATACCTTATTTTCCAAAATTTTGATTCTGTCTTTAGAATTAACTAGTTGACCCAAGAGCCACTTTAGTATGTTGTTTTGAACATTAACCATCTCTAAAATTTTATTAATTTTTTTGTAAATGGGGTTGCTAGGAGCATGAATTTCAAAACTGACCCTAGGCTCAGCATGACTCCCCTTCAAATTGATGTAGAAATTAGGGGAATTTTGAAGGCTGGGGATAATAAAAGGGGGTTTTTGGGGACATCAAATACCTTTACATGAATATGGGAGTGTGGGGGAATTGACATGGGTGGGATTCCAAGAGTAATCATCTGAGTCATCTAGCTAGCCAGACCTAGAAGTAGAAATAGGAGTGGTCTTGGATAGGGAAGAAAATTTAATGGGGTCGAGAGGGGTTTCCTCATTAGCAGGGGTTTTACCATGGGCATGGGTAAAACAATGAGAAGTGGGAGGGGTTTGATCTAGGGTAATGGAGGGTCTGGGGTTCACAAGGGGTTTAGTGGGCTTAGGAATGACCAAGGTGTTTTTTCTAATAGTGGTATGGGAGGGTAATGATGTGACTTGGTACTAAAAGAGATGGAAGATAAGATCTTGGTGAATGGGTAAATTATAATTGCTTTTACCCTAGATGTTTTTAATAAATTTTTTGAGAGGAAAAAATCCAAAAGACAAATTTCATCTTTATATTATAATGAAGATGGTTAAGCATTGGAAAGAAATGAGCATGAAAATGATAGAACCAACCCTTGAGTGTAACATACCTCATCAGGTCTTTTGCAAGCTTACTGTAAATGCTAGGGAGTTCAACCTGAATGAAGACATTTTGGAGTTTGTTCACATTTTCACCCTCTTTCAAAAAGTGGTACATGTATTTCTAATAATTGACCTTGGGCTTATGAGGAATGCAAAAACCCTCCAATAAAAGCTATGTCACATCCACAATAAGCTTAGTAGTGATTGTGAAGGAATATCCAATAATAGTGATAGTGACATCCTACTAGGAGGTAGTGAATGCCACAAAAAGCTTGGGGTCATGCCCCAACATACCTTTCAAATATGATGCCATCTTTCACCCCATTGAATGATGGGCCAAACTTGTCTTGTTTCCACATATCACAATTAATACGTTCTTCCTAAACCAGTTCACCTTCCATGGTAAAATTCATAAAATTCAAAGCAAGAAAACATAGCTTATAGAAATGTCAAGATGAATACTAGAGCCACAATTAAATGAGTTTATTAAAATATTTCTTAAAGGGATTAATTTTCCACAAGTGAAACTCATGAAAAATCTCAAAGAGAGCTGACAACAGATCTAACTTGATCTTAATTTGGTAGTACTTTGGCATCAAGATTCATTAATTCACACACATACCCATGGATGTAAAAAATATTATCTCATATTACTAAATTTGGGGTGAAGGCACCAATGTTAGCAAGTGCATTGACAACTTTATTGTCATTTCTAAACATGTAATCAATTAGCTTTGCAATTTTCAAGGCCAATCATGAGATTACGAGCAGATGACACAAGATCCTAGAGTTCCCAACAAGGATTAGCCTTCACCATTAGCATGAGAATAGTATTTTTTAAAACTCCTCAACGACCAAATTGGAAAGCCTAGTGTGCATGGAAATTTGGATGCCATGAAAAGCCACTACAACCTGAACAAAGCTAGACAATTGTACCCCCAAGTTCACTGCATAAGCCAAAATTAATTTACCCTTGTGATCATGAATGATCCCACCCCAACCCGCTCGACCCAAGTTAGGTTTAGTCGAGCTGTCAAAGTTAAGCTTTAGCCATCTAGGTTCAGGGGGGACCTGCAAGGTAATGATGTTAATAAATAATTATCACTATTAAAAAACTACATGAATATAATAATGCAAAATAAATCATTTTTTTTTAAATAATATAATTTTTATATTTCACTATTGTAAGGGTGTGTTATATGACATTATATTGATTTTATACGCACATTTTGAATAGATTTAACATGGGAGACAAATTACATTTAAGTAAAATGGAGTCTTAGACTTGTGGAGAATTTAAATAGTGAATATGAGGGTGAGATTCTCACCATGATAACGATCCAAATAATTTTGATGCAAATAAATTTGATCCCAAAAGGAGAATTAGTATTATGAATGTTCAGGAATGTCAAAAGAGGGGTCCATTTTTAGTTTTGAAGCTCAACTAGAAATTAGGGTCATAGGGAACACCAAATAAATTGAAACCATGTTCTTGGACTCTATTTCTTTGTTGTCTCTCCAATAAAAATGAAACTACTAATTTAGTTTGTTTGCAAATAAACCTTGATTATGACTTACCTCACCTAATCAAAGAATAATACCTTAGTAAAATAAAATACATATTAATCAATCTTTTCATAGTCTAATTTTTAAGTGTCTTTTCCAAATATAATTCCTAAATTTAATTTTCTTCCAAATAGTCTTTGACATTGATTTAATTTCACCTACTAAAAAACATATAACAAATTCAATCCACTAAACAAATTGCATATTAATCATTTCTTGATAATATAATTTCTCTATAAAAATTCTAATTCTTAAAATTGTATTTATTTCAAATACGTGTCATTGAATTCAAGAACAATATTTAATAATTAAATTAAATATTATTTACCTCTTAATGATTTTTTTTAATGGAAAGAAGTTGTATTAAAAGTGGACTGTAATTCACCACTTTTTAAGAATAGATTAGCTATGTTTGCGTAAATTTTATGTTTTATTTTACCACTCAATAAAATCTTTCCCCATCCCACTGAAATTTTCACTACATTATCGAAAAAAAATCTTGACATAATCATTTGAAACAACATTAAATATGTTTTGGAGGAAATTTGAGCATTATCAAAAAATATTCTTGACATAATCATTTCAAAGAGCATTAAATACTTGTGTAAGAAATTGGATCATTATAGAAAATAATTCTTGGAATAATCATTTCAAAAATTTGAGCATTATCAAAAAAATTCATGGCATAATTTCAAAGAGAATTAAACACATTTTTGTAAGAAATTTGAGCATTATCAAAAAATATTTTTGGCATAATCATTTTAGCCTAGTAGAAAATCATGCTTGGGGTTCATAAAAGTGTTGGTGCAATGGTTGTGTTCAGTAGAAACCATTAAATTATGGTGCCAAAAGAGGCAACACTGATGAATTCATCGACTTTAGTGTAACATTTCCTAGTGATTCAATTTTTTCATACCCTACACCCACAAAAAATTATTGCTAGAAGGATTACCTCTGCAACTTCTTGTGCACTGTGTTTGCTTTATGTTCTCCTTTAGAACCCTATCAAAACTGGTTTGGAGATTTGTTGAACATGCATAACTCTCCATCAAAGATTAGATGTATTGTCTCCATTCGAGTAGCTACCTCTACACTTCTAAGGAATCATAAATGGTCCTCCAAACTCAAATCCATAGGAATTGTGATTTCTCTTCTTGTTGCTTTGAGTATCTTTTCATTTTTAAAGTGCAAAAGGTATCAACTATGATTGAATGAGACATGTCTAGTTTCCTCAGAGTCTTTTCTTGGAATTTTTAGTCACATTGAATTGAAGATTGCAATAAGAATTTTTAGGTCTAAGTTGGGGAGTAGAGGATTCTACTTAGTGTTCAAAGGATTTCTAATAGATGATACAATTGTGGTCGTAAAAAAAAAGAAGGTTCAAGTCAACATGATAAGAAATTTCGAGAAGAAATAAGTTCTCTTGGGAACTTACAACATGCGAATTTAATTACACTTCAAGGGTTTTGTGCAAAAGGATCCAGATGGTTACTAGTTTACATATTAATATATACCTAATGGATCTCTAAATTTGGCACTCTTTACTAGTACTTTCAAAAGTAAATGGAAGACTCAATTCCAAACTGCTTTAGGCACTACACAAGATTTATTTTATCTCCACGAGGAATGTAGAGATTCAAGAATGAAACTTATAATATTGTTCTAACACTATATTGAAAATTAAGATAAAAAATTTTGAACAATAGATGAAAGAGTAAACAAGAGATCAAGAAAATAAAATAGACTTTGATACTTGTTGGAAATTAAACTTTAGTCAAACTTCTCTCACCTACCCCCACGTATGATTTTTTGTAGCCTACTTGACATGCCATCATTTACTATGGTAGGTAATTTTGAATTTTAAATGAAGCACTCATTTTTTAGTTTGAAAGCAAAACAATACAAAAGGGAATACAATTGTTGGTTTTAGAAGTCAGTTTTACTTTTTTATTTTATGGAGACCTTCAGCAGCATAAGACATGTTCAACATAGAACAAGGAGACAACAAACAAAAGTAGGGAATGTTTTGCAGATACAACAAGTAGTTACAATAGTGCAGTTAGTTCCAGTTTGGGTTTGTGAGCAACACTAGGTTAGGACAATAGTCCAAGTTTGTATGTAGAATATTTTGTTGCAGTTAAACAAAGCTAGTACTCTATAATTTTATAATTTTAGAAAGCAAATGAGGAATATATAAATCTTTTTTTATGTGTGTCATCTTTTATTGTCTCTATGCATTCTTCTTGGTTGTTTTTTCTATTTTTTCCATTAGTCTAATATAGAAGAGATTGTGTATTGTTACACCCCTACTTGCCAACAAGTGGTATCAAAGCCCTAGTTTTTGGGGGAGTTTGGTTTTTGTGGGTTTGTTCGGAAAATCCCAAGGTTATCTAGGCATTAAGTCTTCTAAATTTTGAGAAAAATGGTAGGTGGTGAGAGAAAAGGTTGGTAGTAGCCACCAGACTTTGATGGGAAAAAATATGATATATGGTTTAAGAAGATGAGAATAATCTTGGTTGCAAATGACCTATGTGATTTGGTCATCAATGGTTTTAATGATATCATAGGTCGCCCAACAACCCTTCCAACTCTCTCAAATGCATAGAAAAATTAGTTGAAAGTAAATAGGATGGAGGATGCAAAATCCCTCAATTTGATTGTGGAAACCTTGATAGAGGATATTTTCTGTTCAAGTCCGTTCTGTGCTGGGTGTTCCGTGGATTTGGGTTCAGTGCGCTCATTGTGGTGAGTGTTGTTTCTATCTGTATCTGATATTAGAAGTGGTTATTCGATTTATTCGATGGCTTATTCTTGTATAAGTATAGTGGCAATTGATGAATGGGTTTTAAGTTGGCATTCAATAATGGTTCCTCCATTTATCAATAAAATAAAAAATAAATGGGTACGCCCTTATTAAGTGTAATGATTTTCGTATTTCATTGCTATGAAATGTGTCATATGCTTGGTTCATAGTATTTCAAATTCACCTTATGCCTTGGTTATTGGATTTTGAGTTAGACTTTATGTATTTAACTAGGTATACAATTATAACTATTATATCCACATATAGATGGGTTAATGTTACAATTAACATTATTATTGTTGTCAATATTAATATGTATAAAATATGGGTGAGTGCATGTTGGTTGTAATATTCAATAGGTGAAATATTAGTTAGTTGTGAGTAAGTTGGAAATGTAAATTTATATTTGTATATACTATTTAAGAGATTCGTTCAATAAGTAAAGGGGATCTTGGTATTACTAATTTGCATTTTGAAGTGGATTTTTCCATGCTTTGAGATGTATCTTATAATGTATTTGTAATGATTCTTTGGAGTATATCGTTTTATGTATTATGGAAGTTTCTTTTATTTGGAGATTTGTGCGTTTGTCAACCCTATTAGGAACCTAAGTGATTCCAGAGGTGGGATAATGTGGCACTCTTGTTTTGTTTTAAATTTGGTTTTGTGATGCTATTAGATCGGTTATATGTTTAGATTATACCAATCTATGAATGAGTTTTCTTGTGGATTCATGAGATGGTCATGCCTCACTTTTGATTATCATTGATTCAGTTCTTCACGTGGTACAGTCCTTTTGGTTATTGTTTTGTGATTGAGTGTTTAGAGGGAGTGGCTCTAAGTGGGTGGACGATGCACAAAGGGGCACTAGGATAGCCCTCATTAGAGTAAATTTAATAAGTGATAATTTAAATAATTAACTAGGGAATGGGTAGTAACACACTAAAAAGATAAATGTTGCCTCATCCGCCTTTTAGTGCTACCACAGGCTAAAGGGGATTGAGAAGGCCGTGGTTGGTATGTTCGTTGCCTTGTCTTCACGAAGGGTAACGGATCCACATGAGCAACCCTATGGGGTGGCTCCTAGTGCTCGGTTGTCTGGATAATCCATCAGTAGATGGAGGCGACACCTTGCAATAGGTAGTCTGGAGAATCCATGTTAAGCCATGTGATGACACTCTCCTCTAACATTCATGTTTATGCTGTCTTTTGGAAATCCTCTAGAATTGGTCACTTGCTTTGTTTTGATGGTTTTTGTTGTTGTTCAAATTTGAATGCTTTTATGTAATGTGTGATTTTGATTTTTTTTGTTGTGAGTCTATGTCTTGTTGGCCTTGGTTGGGAACCTCTTCCTTTGCAACTCCTAGCATGGGGGTGGTTGGGTGGTTCGTGTTTCACACCCCGTTGGGATTCTTTCTTTTATGCAGGTTCATCTTTCAGTACTAAGATGCAGTTTTAGTGGATTCTTGTTCGTGAGTTCTAGATTTACTTATTTATGAGATCCTTTTATTGATGTATCATTCCCACCTAGTTGGGGAGACTTGTATATTATTGCACATTGTGCTATTGTAATGTAATCATATGATGATGTAATGAACTTTATTTGTAACTTGGTTATGAGGAGAATTTATAATGATGTTATAATTTTGGATATTTTTCTATTATGTTTCTATCTTAAATATGTATGTATGTATGGTTATGTTATGGTTAGTTATATGTTTATGTTGGTATGAGATAATTCTTAAGTAATGACCTCATGTTCATCAAAGGATTAAGTTATGCAAATTTTGATTAATGATTATGTTATGTTATTCACTATTCTCTCCTATGTTTTTTAAAAAAAAATGGTTGCATTTTACTTAATTCCTTTGGGGTTGCATGGCGGGGCGTTACAACTTGGTATCATAGCCAAGGTTGCTAACGCTGGGTCCCTTGGGTAGTTGGTGTCTGTTAGGCAACCATTGTGCTAGCTTTGATCTTACTTACTATAACTGTGTGCAGGATCATGCCTCGAGCTAGAGGTCGTGGCCGTGGAAGAGGCCGAGGTGGTGGTCGAACAGGCAGTCATCATAGTCCATCCCCACCAAGTCTCCATGGTTCGAGACATGAGGAAAATTCAAATCCTCAAAGTAATCCACCAGTGGGTGACCAGAATCAGGGACAACCTGGCTTGGATGGTCAGTTGCAACGTCTTCTAGGAGAACTCCTTGATTGTTTCGGACCTAGGCCTCAGAAAGAGTCTCGAATCGAAAGAGAGAGAGAAAGGTCCCCAAGGCACAGGGATGCTCCAGCAGATCAGGATGCAGTAATAGTAGGGAATATGAGGGATTTGTTGAGATCTCATCCTCCTACCTTCGATGGTTTGGGAGGAGGCTTGGAAGTAGAAACCTGGTTGATAGATTAGGATCGTTGCTTCGCAATGCACCCATTCGGTAGCAATACCAAGGCTCCATGTATAGTAATGCATTTGCGGGGTTTCGCCTCTACCTGGTGGAGGTTGGAAGAATAGAAGTTGCACCTGGATATCAGTATGGTTACATGGGAATTATTCCTGGATAGGTTTAGGGCTCGATTTATCTTTGATCATTGGAGGCAGTGCAGAGCCGATGAGTTCCATGATCTTAAGCAGATGTCTATGTTCGTTGAGCAGTATGAGTGGCGGTTCTACGAACTCAAGCAATATGCTGGGATTAATCACGATGAGGGGTTGCTTGTTCAGCATTTTGTTTGGGGCTTGAATGCTCGTATCAGTGGTGGAGTAAGAGTCTTCGAGCCGAAGACAATGGAGGTGGCAGTGGAAAAAGCTCGGTTGGTGGAGGAAAAATTGGCTATGGCTCTTGGAGGGCATGTTGGAGTTCAGATTGGCAGTGCTCCGGCACCAGGTACAGGTTCTAGAGGTGGGCAGTCTCAGTATGCAGGGGCTTCTAGGAACTTTCAGATGCCATCTAAGGGTGGTTCATACCAACAGCAGTCTCAACCCAAGCATAATAAATCGTAGTCTCAGTAGAGGGACAAGTTTCAGGGCAGGAAGGTTCGTAGTTGGCAGCGAGATAAACCTGATCGTTCTGTGCAGCCTGCACAAAGTGCACAGTCAGCACCATCTAGAGGTAGCTTTCAGCAATCAAATGCACCTTCTAGGGTTAGAGGCTTTGGGAGAGGTACATGTTGCTTCTTGTGTGGGCAACAAGGGCATATGGCCAGACAATGTCCATAGAAGACTACTACAGAATTTAGTCAGATGCCAGCAGTTTCAGAGCCTACAGTAGGTGATGCGGGGAGATCTCATCGGGTATTTGCAGCAGTAGATAATCAGCAAGCTGAGCATCAGGGTACTGTGATCGAAACATCAAGTGTGTTGAAGGGTACTAAAGTCTCCATACTTTTTGATTCTGGTGCTTCTGATTCGTTTATATCTCCTTCCATTGTGGAGTGATGTGGTTTGGTGGCATCTAGGCAAGGCATAGCTTGGCAAGTTGAACTAGCCTCTGGGTCGAAAGTTCATGTAGAAGAGTTTGTTCGGGGTTGTAAGTTAGATTTGGGAGTTTTTTCAACTCAGGTGGACCTTCGAATTGTACCCCTAGGCTCATATGATATAGTCTTGGGAATTGATTGGTTGTGTTCTCATCATGCTTTGTTGGATTGTCGTCGTAACGCAGTGCAGTGTACCGATGATTTTGGAAAGGAGGTGGAGATCATGGGCACTCAGAGGCCTATTTCCTTGTGGATGATCTCTGCCATGTAGTTAAAGCGGTTGTGTCATCAGGGTTGTCAGCTCTTTGTAGTAGCAGTGCATGATCTCGAGACTGATGATAGTTGAGAGAAATCATTGGATGATTATCCTCTTCTTAAGGGGTTCGCTGATGTGTTTCCAAGTGAGATTCCTAGAATGCCGCCTAAGCGGGATGTAGATTTTTTGGATAGACCTAGTACCTGGAGCTGAGCCTATCTCTCGGGCTCCATACCGAATGACCACGCAGGAACTTCATCTTCAGTTGGAGGATTTGATAGCAAAAGGGTTTATCAGTCTAAGTGTCTCTCCATGGGGAGCACCTATGATTTTCATGAAGAAGGATGGTTCTCTCCGCCTATGCATTGATTATAGATAGTTGAATAAAGTAACAGTGAAGAACCGATATCCCCTACCCAGAATAGATGATCTCTTTGATCAGATAAGAGGGGCAAAGATAGTTTCCAAGATTGATCTGAAGTCCGGATATCACCAGTTGAGGATTGCAGAGCAGGATATTCATAAGACTGCATTTCGCACTCGATACGGACATTACAAGTTCACAGTGATGTCGTTTGGGTTGACAAATGCGCCTTCAGTATTCATGAGTTTGATGAATGGGGTGTTCAGGACCTTTTTGGATAGATTTGTTCTTGTGTTCCTCGATGATATATTGATCTACTCTAGGTCTATAGAGGAACATGAAGAACATCTCAAGCAGGTATTGCAATGTTTGAGGGAAAACCAGTTGTATGCCAATTTGGAAAAGTGTGATTTCTACAAGACAAAAGTTCAGTATCTTGGCCACGTTATCTCAGGTGAAGGAATCTCTGTGGACCCTGCAAAGATTCAGGCTATTGTGGGTTGGCCCATACCTACTAATGTCTCAGAAGTTCACAGTTTCATGGGACTTGCAGGTTATTACTGGTGGTTTGTCCAAGGCTTTTCTAGGGTTGCACATCCTATTACTTCTCTCTCGAGAAAAGGGAATAAATTTTTGTGGTCAGACAAGTGTCAGTAGGCTTTTCAGACTCTTAAGGAGAAACTGACAAGTGCACCTATTTTGGCAGTGCCAGATCCTGCAGGAGAATTTGTGGTGTGTACTGATGCCTCCTTGGAAGGCCTAGGGCCGTCTTGATGCAGGAAGGGCGTGTGATTGCATACAAATCCCGAAAACTTAAAGATCATGAATTGAACTATCCTACACACGATCTTGAGTTGGCCGCAATGGTTCATGCTCTAGTTAGGTGGAGACATTTTCTCTTGGGGCATCAATTCGAGTTGCATACTGATCATCGTATTCTACAATACATATTTATGCAGCCGAATCTGAATGCCAGACAAAGGAGATGGATGGAATTTTTGTGCGAGTATGATTTTGAAGTGAAGTATATTCAGGGTAAGGAGAATGTGGTAGCTGATGCTTTGAGCAGGCATAGGCATGAGATTTCTACTATGACTCTTGGTATTGAATTGAGGAGTCAAATCCTCCATGCTCTCTCTTCAGTCTGTTGGTATTCTGAGGTGAAGTTTGAGATTGAGTCAGGCCAATCTCTCGAAGGGAAATTTGCTGGGTATTCCTTGGATTCTAATGGTGCTTTGCGTTATTCAAGACGTATGTATGTACCTCCTGCAGAGGGTCTCTGTACTCTAATTTTGATTGAAGCCCATAGGGCACCCTATTCGGCACATCTGGGAGTCAAGAAGATGTATGCAGATCTGCGTTCATTATATTTTTGGTCAGGGATGAAGCGGGATATCACTGATTTCATAGATAGATGTCTAGAGTGCCAGAGGGTTAAGGCAGAACATCATCATCCGGTAGGATTACTTCAGCCTAATTTAGTTCCTAAGTGGAAATGGGATATCATTTCTATGGATTTTATTGTTGGTCTACCCATGTCTTCTAGGCGACACAATGCAATCATGGTTACTGTGGACAGGTTAACTAAAGTTGCTCATTTCTCCCCTATTAGATCATCTTATACTACTTTTGTAGTAGCGAGGATTTTTATGGAGGACATAGTTCGATTACATGGTATACCATGGAGGATCATATCTGACCGAGATCCAGTGTTTACATCGGCACTATGGACTTCCTTGCAGCGGTCGCTAGGGACTCAGTTAAATTTTAGCTCTACCTATCACCCGGAGACTGATGGTTAGACTGAGAGAGTTAATCAGGTGCTAGAGGACATGCTCCGCATGTATGTTATGGATCAACAATCTCGTTGGGAGGAGTATTTGCATTTGGTTGAGTTTTCCTATAATAATGGTTATCATAGCTCCATTAGCATGGCACCTTTTCAGGCATTGTATAGTCGTCCTTGTCGTACCCCTTTGAGCTGGGATCAGTTAGAGGACAGGGTTCTTCTTGGACCTGACATGCTTCAAGATATGGAACAGCAGGTGGTGCGTATTAGAGAGCATCTTGTTGCAACACAAGATAGGCAGAAAAAGTATGCAGATGCTCATCGTGTTGATCTGCAGTTTGTAGTTGGGGATCGTGTGTTTCTCCGGGTGCGTCCACAGAAGACTCCTATCCGTTACGAAAAGGGTTCTAAGTTGGCACCCTGTTTTGTTGGGCCCTTTGAGGTGATAGAGAGGATCGGACCTATTGCCTACCGCCTAACCTTGCCACCTAGCTTGTCGCGGATTCACGATGTTTTCCATGTTTCTATTTTGAGGCCTTATTTTCTTGATGTTACTCATGTGCTGGATTGGAATGCTTTGCAGGTCGAGGACGGGAAACTAGCTCTAGAGCCCGTGGCCGTGCTTCAGCGTCGGAGTCTCACCCTCAGGGGCAGAGATATTGAGCAGGTGCAGGTCCAATGGGATCCGAATGATGAAACCTCAGCGACTTGGGAGGATGCATCTCTCATTAGGGAGGCTTACCCTTATTTGTTCTCTGGCTTCCAAGAGTAAGCCATGTTCTAGGGGGGAGGATGTAATACTCCCATGTTTGCTGATTTAATAGATATTCTTGATACTCTTGATATAGTGGATACTCTGTGATACTCTGTGTGGTGGTTCTATATTTGATCATTTGTGGTTTCTTAGTTGATTTGCTTACTACCCTTGGCGTTATGTGTGTGGCAATTGATGATATATTATACATAGATGATTTGATTTATTATGCAATGATAAGTTTTTAAATTTATATGTGTTAATGATATTATGTGTATGATGACATGTTCAGTATTTTAAGGTGGAAGGACGGAGTAGTACCACTCGCTTGTGAGTGCCCTATTACCCCACTATTTCCTTTCACCATGTGTTTCCAGTGGAGATTATATGTTACTTGACGTTTATCTGGTTGCAGGAATTGCAGGATTAAAAGTCTCGACACCACCTGCTTCGGCAGGACAGGGCGAGCACAAATTAAACCCAACGGGTACGATGTGGTTAAAAGGAGTTGTTAAGGAAGAAATTTCTGACCCAAGTCCGCCATTGGTATGAGGTTGTCGAGTCATCGGTTGATTTGAGTTTTGTCCTAATATTTCGATTATTCTTGAGTTAAACGATATATTTAATTGACTTATGTTGGTGATAGTTAATTTAATTATGTTGGAATTAAAAGATTACATTAAAATTATTTATTATTATTATTAATTATGAAATAGTAAGTATTAAGGTTAATTATATTTTAGTTAAAAGTTAATTGGTTATAAAAGTTTGTTTTAATTTATTTTAGAAATTAAGTGGAAGTAAGTTAAAAACAAAAGAAATTATCGGTTTAAAAATAAATAAATAAATAATTGGAGCTACTTTAATTAAAGTTGAGCGGTGGTAATTTAAAATAAATAAGTAAACGAATACATAAAAATGATTAATTAAAATTGGTAAAACTTGTGGGAGTTATTCGGAGAAGAAAATTAGTTATTTGTTTTGGGGATTTTTTTTCTTTTGGGGGGGAAGATTTGTTTGAGATTTTGGGGGGGGTTCGGAAAGGAAGCTATAGGAAAAAGGGCAATGCTGGAAAGGAGAAGAAAAGCAATTTTGGTTGGACTTTCTTCTACAGCTGTAGGACGTCATGTGCCTTTCTAAATTTTATTCTGAGTGTGTATGCCTCTGTTATTTGTTTATATACTTTTGGTTGTATCGTTCAATGAAATTCAATCTCTTAGTGTATTGAGTTAATTGATTGAAATTTTTTCCTGTATAAACTTTACAATGCTTTCATAAAATTTAGGAAACACCCTATTTAAATCTTTTCAATATAATTTATTTTGGAAAACATAGTTAACAGTCAATGATTAAAACATTATTTGAGATCCAACTCAGACCTTGAATTTTTTTTATTTGATCTGAACAAAATAATTAATGAATGTCAAAGAACTGGGAATTTAAATTAATTGTTTGTGGAATTTAATTCATATAAAACAAATATTGATATATATAGATTGTCGTAGGGTTTGGTTGTTTGATTCGTCCTTCGAATTTGATGGAATTTAGAGTATTCGTGCGAATTTCGTATGCAGTGTTCCCTGGCAATATTTTGTTCTGGCGCATCTTCTTCTTTTTTTCTCTTCCATTTAGTATGTAATTGATAAACTGTTGGAAACCCGTATTGAAATTATGCATAGAATTTCGCAAATTATTGTTTTGGAAACTAAAACAATCATTTTCTTTATATCTCTGTATGGCTATTATTTTGTGCCCTAGGAATTTTTCTCGCATCAAATTTTCTATGTGTATGAGAGGGGGAGAGGTCGGCAGCGACCATACTTTCCCGTCCTCCTTGTTCCAACGAATGCAAGCATAGACTTCCCTTCATTTGCTGCTTGTGTAGTGCGCCGTGTATTCTGGCGTGAGTCCCTTCTTTCGCCGTCGGGTTGTTCTCCCTACCGCGTTCACTGTGCAAATATCTGATATTAACCTTGCCTTTTGTGCTACATTTACGGGAGCAATGTATATTTGATAATAATTGACAGATATTTTTCCGCGCCCCCACACTACCTCTGGTATATTTTTGTATGTTGGTTCAATCGGTATTAGGTATTGATTTGGATGGATCAACTCCTATGCAATAGATTATGCATTGTGACCAGTTCAGAAATTAAAAACAATTTGAATTCCTTTGTCCTTAAAGATTTAATTTTCTTTTGTCGTTCATTTTGTGCCGGGTGTTTGGTGGGTTTAGGTTTAGGGCGCTCGTTGTGGTGAGTGTTGTTTTTGTCTGTATCCTGATATTAGAAGTGGTTATTCGATTTATTCGATGGCTTATTCTGGTATAAGTATAGTGGCAATTGATGAATGGGTTTTAAGTTGGCATCCGATAATGGTTCCTCCATTTATCAATAAAATAAAATATAAATGGGTATGCCCTTATTAAGTGTAATGATTTTCGTATTTCGTTGCTATGACATGCATCATATGCTTTGTTCATAGTATTTCAAATTCACCTTATGCCTTGGTTATTGGATTTTGAGTTAGACTTTATGTATTTAATTAGGTATACAATTATAACTATTATATCCACATATAGATGGGTTAATGTAACAATTAACATTATTATTGTTGTTAATATTAATATGTATAAAATATGGGTGAGTGCATGTTGGTTGTAATATTCAATAGGTGAAATATTAGTTAGTTGTGAGTATGTTGGAAATGTAAATTTATATTTGTATATACTATTTAAGAGATTCGTTCAATAAGTAAAGGGGATCTTGGTATTACTAATTTGCATTTTGAAGTGGATTTTTCCATGCTTTGAGATGTATCTTATAATGTATTTGTAATATATTTTATGTATTATGGAAGTTTCTTTTATTTGGAGATTTGTGCGTTTGTCAACCCTATTAGGAACCTAAGTGATTCCAGAGGTGGGATAATGTGGCACTCTTGTTTTGTTTTAAATTTGGTTTTGTGATGCTATTAGATTGGTTATATGTTTGGATTATACCAATCTATGAATGAGTTTTCTTGTGGATTCGCGACATGGTCATGCCTCACTTTTGATTATCATTGATTCAGTTCTTCATGTGGTACAGTCCTTGTGGTTATTGTTTTGTGATTGAGTGTTTAGAGGGAGTGGCTCTAAGTGGGTGGACGGCGCACATAGGGGCGCCAGGATAGCCCTCGTTAGAGTAAATTTAATAAGTGATAATTTAAATAATTAACTAGGGAATGGGTAGTAACACACTAAAAAGATAAATGTTGCCTCATCCACCTTTTAGTGCTACCATAGGCTAAAGGGGATTGAGAAGGCCGTGGTTGGCATGTTCATTTCCTTGTCTTCGCGAAGGGTAACAGATCCGCATGAGCAACCCTATGGGGCGGCTCCTTGAAATAGGTAGTCTAGATAACCATAGATGGAGGCGGCTCCTAGCGCTCGGTTGTCTGGATAATCTGTCAGTAGATGGAGGTGGCACCTTGCAATAGGTAGTCTAGAGAATCCATGTTAAGCCATGCGATGACACTCTCCTCTAACATTCATGTTTATGTTGTCTTTTGGAAATCCTCTGGAATTGGTCACTTGCTTTATTCTGATGGTTTTTGTTGTTGTTCGAATTTGAATGCTTTTATGTAATGTGTGATTTCATTTTTTTGGTTGTGAGTCTATGTCTTGTTGGCCTTGGTCGGGAACCTCTTCCTTTGCAACTCCTAGCACGGGGGTGGTCGGGTGGTTCGTGTTTCACACCCCGTTGGGATTCTTTCTTTTATGCAAGTTCATCTTTCAGTACTAAGATGTAGTTTCAGTGGATTCTTGTTCGTGAGTTCCAGATTTACTTATTTATGAGATCCTTTTATTGATGTATCATTCCCACCTAGTTGGGAAGACTTGTATATTATTGCACATTGTGCTATTGTAATGTAATCATATGATGATGTAATGAAATTTATTTGTAACTTGGTTATGAGGAGAATTTATAATGATGTTATAATTTTGGATATTGTTCTATTATGTTTCTATCTTAAATATGTATGTATGTATGGTTATGTTATGGTTAGTTAGATGTTTATGTTGGTATGAGATAATTCTTAAGTAATGACCTTGTGTTCCTCAAAGGATTAAGTTATGCAAATTTTGATTAATGATTATGTTATGTTATTCACTATTCTCTCCTATGTTTAGGAAAAAAATGGTTGCATTTTACTTAATTCCTTTAGGGTTGCGTGGCGGGGCGTTACAGGTGGCATTCTTAAAATAGTTCATGTGGCTTATCTATGCTTCCACATTTTGTATGCATTCGTGGTAGGATCAACTGGTTCATCCTTATAGAATTACACATTCTCTCCATCTGGAAACTTTCGAATCGAGTTATGCTTTGGAGAGGGAAGAAAGCACAAATTGGCATTCAATCTTGTATACATATTAAGGATGAAAGACAAAGGGTGAATTAGAGAAGGAAAGGAAAATGAGGGATTGTTAAGGATGGATAGAAAAATGATGATGGGAGTGAAACCTATAAAACATGCTTTAGATATATGATTGAATACTATTATATTGCTGTTGTAGAAGATTAAAGAAAAATATTAGTACCAAGAGCTACTTACAATTGTTATCATATTAAAAAATGAATTTAGGTCTTTTATGTTAGGATTCAAAATGAATATTTTAGAGGGAATTAGGGCAACATATAATAGGGGTTTTGGAACTTAAAAGTTGACATCAATTGAAAAATAATTTGAACTCTTTTCTTTACATGCATTTTATCCTCTATAATGCTTGAGTATATTGGTCAATCTTGATATTTATCTTTAAAAAAAATAGAAATTGTCTAGAGCTTAGGGTAGGGCTACAAACAAGGGAAATGATCCTAGAATAACCTAGGGGAGTGGTAACTAAAATCAGTACAAAAATAAAGGCAAAATTTAAACTAATATTTATCCCCACTTTAGCAAGTTGTGCAACTAGGTAAAATAGTATGCCAAAGTAAAATAAAATACAAAATAGAATGCACATAACATGTAAAGGATACCAATAAAAATGATATGTATACATGAAATAATTTTCCTCCAATTATTTTTACATCTCCTTCATTTTAATGTACTTATTTCCTAAAAAGCTTATTTTGAAATAAAAGAATGCTACAAATTAGAGTATAGAAAAAATGATAAATAAACATATTATTATGTATCACACTACCCTTGTTCTTTCTCTACTCACTACCAAATACATATCTAAGCTTAATAAATAAACCTACATGCACACAAATAACACTTAAAAATACTAACTTGTAGACTATTTTAGTATCAATATTTTTGCATATTTACATATAATTATCTTCGTACATCTCTTTCTACATACTTAAAATTATAGTATTGGTGGTATATATAGGCATTTTCCCCCTAGCACCATCTAGACTAAATTATAGATGCATACATAGCTATAATTTAAGTCTAATTTTTTTAATGTCAATTGTGCCTTTACATGTATTCTCAAATACATCTTTTCATTAAATACAAGATATACATGCTTAATCTTCTAATTATACTTATGCATGTTATGTAAAATCATACACACACTATTTGTAGCTATGTGTTAGATATATGCATGACACCAATTTAGAGTAATATAATCAGAAAAAGAAAATTCTTCAAACACAATCATGTGTTTTTATCATTAGAATATCAAAAATAAACATAACAAAATATAAGAAATAACTTTAAAATAAATAAATACAAATAGACCAAATTTTTTGATAGTTGACCATCCACACCTCTTCAGCGTACCCATTGCACACCAAGGTGCGATTGCTAGTATAATATTATATAATATATTATTATTATATAATATATATTATTTAATATTATATTATATAGTATTATAATATTATTTAATATTATATTATAATGTAATATATTTAATATTATATAATATTGTATAATATATTTAATAATATCTATTATAAAATATTATATTATAATATATTTAATATTATTAATAATATCTATTTATTTAATTTCATACCCTAATGGCTGGGCATAGTGGGCAGGAAAATCTTTGCCATAATTTTCATTTTTAACTAATAGGCTTTACCTTTGGACTTGCCAGTCCATAACTCACGCAACCTGCATAGGTCTCATACCCGTCGGCAAACAATCTTCAGATCACTGTAAACATGTCACCTTATACATTCCCTTTGATCACCCTAAGACCACTGCCTCCAATTTCCATAAATGCCCTAGTTTGTTAATAGATCATGGCATCATCGACCTTTGGTATTGAAAGTATGCAAGGTTCAAAGGTTCTGCAACAACACTCCTTTTTTTAATAGGTATGATTCACACCTTTCCTTCATTTCAATTTTCGTCCCTTCTCTATTCGTGTTTTTTTCCATTTCACGTGCTTTTTCTATGGTTTCACATTTTTCATACATGTCCACCAGGGCATTTGCAACTACACCGTTTGATAAAATCCCTCTGTTCTTTATGCTTTGATGGATGCCCATACCCTATTCCAATTCTTTAGACACATAAGCCCTTTATTTCCCTCACTCAGGTCATGTTCATGTAGTACCTTAGTTGTATTTGCTTTTGCTCGATGCCTTAGCCATTGGTGTTGCTTCCTTTCCTGCCTTAGGTGCATTTACCTTCATCTACATCTTTACTACTTCCAAATGGACATCAATGGGCTTTACCCCTTATACTAGGCTATGGATCTTCAATGAACAAATCTTACTCTACCTATGCTCTACCTCACTTTGTTTATGCCCCCATTACTAAAATAGGTTATGTGGGTGATGGTTCTTCAACGACATCAATTGGCTCTAGTTCCCTTGCTATCTATGGTTATGAAATGTCTAGGTCAAATACAAGGAGCCACGGGTAGGAAGAATGTTGGGAAAATTTATCTAGTCTAGCTTTACACCTGCCAATTACATTTGCTTGAAATTTTCTAAATTTTTTAACAAAAAAATCCATTTTTTGCTTATCCTGCAATCATTGCATTCCATGAGATAACCTCTGTTTGAGGCATTCTATCAAACAGTTCACATGCCTTTTCCCAACTAACCAATATTAAGTAGATAGTAGTTACATGATTTATAGGAGTTCATATAGTAGGTATTTATGTTAACAAGCATATTTTGTGAGTTACTCATTTATGTCATTTTGAACCCTGAGATCACTCTTAACTATAGTTTTTGTGTGATTTTCTTCCACATCATTTACTTGGATGTTAAATATATCCTATTTGATTTGTAGTTCTTTGTTGTATATCCATGCTGGTTTAGGTTCCTAACATTTAGTTAATCTAAATTGAACTACCAATCTCGCATTTGCTCCTAGAATATTACAAATAATTTGATACATATACTTTTTCATGGGTTATATTGCATCTTAGAGCACTAAAGCATTTGGATGAACTAGGCACCTCACCTTATCCTAAAATTGTATTTACTCTTATCCTTCAAGAGTATATGCATTTACTTGAGAATTTATGGAGTAATTTTTATTACAACACTTGGATAAGTTTGGTTTTTGGTCCATCAAGATTTGAAGTTCCCAATTACAATTATTGCTAGTAAAAAGTTGGTTTGCACTAACTAATACCATCTATATATATAGGAAAAGATCTAAAGTAATCATAATAGCTGCTTAAAAACTAAAAATGTTTCACAACTTTTCTACTTGGTTTCTGAAGTACATGCATTTACTTTCCTATTACAAAGTGTCTTACATAAAATATTAACTCACAAAGTTAGCTTCATGAATGATTCACTTTAGAGTGGTGCTAGCAGTCTAGCTTTGAGTGGATTATAGTTTTTCTCTTTGAGGTCTATACAGTTCTTACTATTTGAGGGTTCCCTGTCTGAGAAGTTTTTAAACGAGGGTGATGTTATTGTGTAGACTCAAGAATTCCTTTTTGAATGAATCTTTTGATTACATTTATATAAGCTATCATTACTTGTCCCTTAAGTCTATCTTCTAAAAGTGGCTAGGGATTATAGTAGCAGAAAATTACAGATCTCCAATTGCCCTTTTCACTTTTCTAGATCACTGCAAGAATAGTTTGCAGAAAGTTTTTTAATTCTTCAAAAGCTTCTCTTTATTAGGGCTGAAAAACTATGGCAAAGAAAAGTAATAGGTTATCTCCATGAAAATCCTATACACACTATTTTAAGTGTCATACTAGCAGAATGAACCCATACTACACAAGCTACTAGCATCATAGGGCCACCAAGCTTATCAAGCCATCCCACAGAATGACAACATAGTAGGAAAAACATTTATTCATTTTATATACATATATTTGACAAGATTGTTATCCATAAGGGTTGACCCACTAAGTGGGATTTACAGCCTCATTCATGGCCTCACTTATTAGGTGTCACAGGTTTGACAAATACTAAATATTTGGGTCCTTGTATTTTTATTTACCATACATTACTGAATCCTATGATCTATTTTATTTAGAAAACATCTTCCAAACCATTCTCTATGATTCATTTTGTGTAAATACTGTATATATAACAGCTTATCAGGACCCCTGTTGTCTCCAAAATTAAGTAAAATTTTTGTTGTTCCCAAAAGCCCAACCCCCAGCTTAGAAAAATAGAGAATCATTGATTTCCATACAATTGAGCCCAGAAGCACATTGCAATTTGATACAATGTGAACAAAACAGTCTTAGATATAATTTTGTGACCATGTATAAATCAAAATGAATGCATTTCTTCACTGCATTTGTGTCATAGTCATCCTACTAATGGATTAAATTTACCTAAATCAACAATTGAAAATGATCTTGTAAGTTGAATTGCTATTATTTTTCCCTAGAAAGCTCAAGCTCGTCAAAAATATTAAGCTAATTTGTTCAAGAACTTGGATTTAGGCCTCATCCAAGTCAATTTGGATCACACTTCACTTGTATTGTTTATGCCTGTAAGGATGCACTATAAATTGACTCATAACTCATTCTTAAAGATTAATTACTCTAAATATGCCTTGTAACTGCAGAAAAAAATTTCATTGCACAAATAAATAGTTTCAAAAAAGCCTTATTTGATACAAGCTCTTAGAATGGTGGAACACTAAAATGATATTACCATGAATGGGTTCCAAGGCACTAATTCCATTCACTAATATTGGTATGAATGTCATTGAGTACTGCTCGAAGAGTGAATGGTGCTACTGTAGAAATGCTTCTATCATGAATGGTGATACTCTATAGATGCTCAGAGCATGAATTCCATCACCAATGAGCAAGGAAAACTAGGATACTTTTTGTCCTTTTTATTTTTTAATTAAAAATTAATTCCTTTTAGAGTGCTGAGCTATATGGCATGGCTAGCCATCCTACTAAACCAAATGGCTTTGGATATGTTTCTTAGCCATCCTAGTGTTGTCAAAATATCCTAGGGATAGAAAGCAGAATATTTTCCTAGGGTATGTATTCTCGTGTAACATAGTTTTTTCTTCAAGGACCCACCTTACCTGGATACCATGGTCTGTTGAACAAATTTTGCACACAGTAGTGAATAATATTTGGTCTTTTTTCTACTAACCTCTTTCAGTTTATAGGGATGAAATAAAGCATGGGAATACTTTAAACCAAACAAATGAAGATAGGGAAAACACACCAAACAAAAAATTTGATGCCTCTAACCTAGAAGCTAAAACTACATGACACTGGCATGCTTGTCAAGAAAGGGCCTAACCGAAAAAAAATTGAAATGCAAAAAGGGATGTGGCTCTCAATCGACCAAACATAAAGAGATTGGGCATCTTGTGGATGTTTCTATCATAGTAGTCTCCCTTTGTGATTATAATACAACTTAATATTAGATTATAATTTCCTTATGAATGAGTTTAAATCTCATATTTTCATATGGTAGGATTGTGTTGGTTAGACTCAAGGATCAAAGGGGGAGACATAGATATAATATTAAGTATTACTGTGAAAATCTCAAATCTTACATTTACTTCTACTATGACTTTCAGAGCATTGAATGACAACAACTTTCTTTTGAGGTATTCCAAACAACTTGTCTCAAAATTTCTACAAACATGGAGAGCTTTTCAATTGTCAATCTACCCATTATTCTCATCTGCCTCCTTCACAACATGACACAATTTGTGTAGAATCTTGTGGTAACTCACTTCCCATCATTTCAATGAAATTAATTATGGGAATTTGTACACAACCAGATCACTTTTGTTGTGTTTTATTTCATTATTACAGTTCTCCTTTTATTTCATTAAGACATTGGTTTTGTGGTTTTATTTGTGGTTGTTTCAATATATAATATAATTGTAAAATTTTTATGTTCATTAAAGAGTTTAAATTTGGGACACCATGTGTTTTTGTAAGGGCTAAATGCAATAAAATAATCTATAATTGGCACTTTTCTATTGATTTATTTTTAATGTCAATAAATATAATATTTATTAAACTAAATTGCATAAATACATTGAGCAGCCGAAGCTTTAAATGTAATGGTTGACAGAGCTATTTTGAGTGGAGAAGTTATTGGAGCATATCAACTCACAACATTCCCATTTTTGTCAACAAGAAATTAGTAAAGTTCCACTTGCTATCAAGAACTTGCAAATGGGTGTTGCATTATCACCATTGACTTCCATCTATTTCAAATAATTGATTTTCTATTACTTATTTATTAAAATAAATATTTAAAACTCTCATTCGAAGAGGTATAGATGCATTTTGTTATATCCTACATTCCCATATTTTAGATGGGTGTTGCATTATCAGCATTGACTTCAATCTACATCAAATAAATGATTTCCAAGTGCTTAAGGGATTGTTGAATATTATTTACTATTGAATGTATGGCAAGTGTTGTTGAAGTTGTAAATGAAATGGTTGCCAGAGCTATTTTCAAAGACTAAATAGTACAGATCTGATTATCTTCAAATGTTCAACTTAATATATTTTTCTTTACAAATTTTATGCATTATACAATAAATTATTTCTCAAAATTTTGTGCATTTTTCTACATTCCTTAAATAAATTATGTTATTTTTACAAAAAATCAATTACAATAACACATACATGCATAACTTCCCATATTTTATAAAAATGAAACTTCACATTTTACAATTTTTATGCTTCAAATAAAATACTAGCAATTCAAATATTGATCTCCATCAAATCTTTGGCGTACCCATTGCACACAAAGGTGCAATTGCTAGTACTATTTATGTCGAAGGCATATCCAATATGAAAAAGACCAACCTCAAAAGTGTAATCAATGGTTTGCATTTATCAATAAATCTTGCACACAATTGAACTGATCGTAGCCATTTATTTATCTCATCAGTCTGTGTAAGTTGTAGTTGAGGTGACTATGCCAGCAACACCGTCTTTATTACAAAAGGTATATGCTCAGAATTTCTTTCTCCTCCTCCTCACACTATCTAAGGTTTTTTTCTCTTCTACCCACTCAGGAAGAATGTTAATCAACAAATAGATATGCCTTGTGATGCAAAAAATAACAATGAGGATGTCTGCTCTATGAATTTATCATTTAGATTTAGCTTTGGGTAGAACTTTAATTCATTGTTCTAGTTTTATCTTTCTCTTAATGTTGTTGTAGTTTGTGCTATTGTGCTTTTTAGGGTGGCTGTGCTCTATTTTTCATTCACTCAGAGAGATTAGCTGAGTGTATCATTTCATTTGGACAATAGCGACAATCTATATTTAAGTTGCCTATATTTTGTTAATTGGTGTTTGATTTTAACTAGTCGGTGCTGTCATAATAGTGGTTTACAATTCCTGAGAGGAACGAATTTTAGCTGAAATCACATATTTTTAGAAAATATAATGATTTAAGCCTTAAAAAGCTCCATTTTAAGGATTCCAATTGAAGAGGGTTTGATCATATCACCTTAGATCAAAACCCCTTGGATAGAACCTCGCTAGTTTTAAACCACACCTATAAATGTGTCTCCTTTACACCCATCAAAATGTTGATAAAAAATCACTTTTGATTTAGCTTTTGGGGGATCAAATGAATTCATTTAAAATTTATTTCAAATGATTATGGTATTCCTTAGAACAAGCTATCCAATGAATATAATTTTAATATGTTTTGGTTTTGTTACGTATTTGTTTTTTAAGTTTTATTAAACATAGGCTTTTCATCGAAAATGAATTTCTTTGTTCTCCACATGTGGAAAAATATAAGATTATCAAAAAAGAATTCAAAAATATGAGTGCACCAGATATTGAAGTCCTTGATCCAACAAAAAATTAAATTAAATTTTGACATATACAAAAAGTTATGCTTATATAGTCGCTGTGTTTGAATTGTAATTCATTTGACTTTGAAACTTTATTAAGGAAAAAATATTCAATAAAAAACTATCTAACCAAGTGGAAACACTAAATATCAGAGTTACAAATCTAAATTTGAAAGAATTAGAATTTTATCCTTCATGGAAAAAAAGTTATGTGTTACGGTGTGCGTCACTTTTTAAAAATGTTGTTTTCTGAAAAAAAATCAATTTTCATGGGAGATGGAAAAAGAAGTGAAATTTGATTCCAAAAATTTTGAAAAAACTATTTTTTAGAATCTAAAGACAAAATTTGATGAGAATCTAGTTTGCACCATCTTCAAATTCCTCACAGTTTATCCGCTATAGGTGCCTGAATGTGAAGATTTAGTTAAAAATAATAATTTCAGTGTCCAGTTTGGCCAAAAATTGTAAACCACTATTATGGGATCACCCTAGTACTATGTTAGGCCTATTCGGTTAAAACATTCAAAGCAATTGAACATCTCTACTATCTAGGTATTACAAAAAAAAATTCTAACAAAACCAAAATATATGTAGAATAGATGATTTAGGAATCACAAATTGAGCAAGGAATCAGAACCAAATAGACACAATCAATAGACCTGAATAGCCATGATTCACAATGGAAGATGGCGGTAGCATCTATGTAGGTCTATTTTATGCATAATGGGTTGGCATAAAAAGAGGGAAGCATCTGCATAAGGAAAATACATATTAATATCAAATATCACTTTGCTAAGATATTAAGCAAGTGGAGGCTTTCAGTTTCTTTGGGTTTTTAGAATCTAACCTAACATGCCATGTATAGTTTCATTATTATAAGTAAGAATTTGATAAATTTTAGCAAAACCTTGTTGTTGAGTTCACTACAGATCTGGTAAGAGGCATTCAATGTCCACATCTCTTAATGGTTCATGCTTAAGTGATATATATAAGCACAAATTTGATGATGTCAACCATAAAGACTATCACTACTATATGAAAAATCTATAGTAGAAGCATAGTTAGTTGACTTGAAAATCAGAAAATATTTACCTTCAAATAGATAATGTGTTATCATACATTTTTAATATCATTTTTGTATGCCAGTTGAGTGAGAACCTAGAGCAGTGGCCTCATTTAAATGAATTGGTGCAATGCTAGAAGGGTGACTCGGTGAAAGATGAAAACAAATATGGGCACTATGAAAGTATTCCATCTATATCATTTCAAATTCAAATTTTTGAGGGGCTAGATAAAAACATAGAAACAGGTAAAATAACAAAGAATTACATTATCATATGTGGAACTTCTATGTGAAATATTATTGGATGTTTACTTAACAAAATATTGTTGTTTTCACTACTGCATTTCTTGAGAAAGCTTTGTGCATGCTTGGCTATTCATGAACTTCTTTGCTATCAGAGCTATGACTAGCCAATATAAGGCAAGGGAGAAATGAAGATGCTACTGATGATGATGATCCCAGTACATCAAGGAGGCATTCATTAGACATGAGTTCATCAGGACGAGCATTTACAAGGATGTTTCAAAAGGTCTGTTTTTGCTGAGAGTTTTTAACTGTTCGTTGTAGGGAATTTAGATTATTGTCAAGTAAATTGTTATAGAAATTAAGGTTTTCATCAAATGGAACTCCAACACAAAGCTTGGTCATCGATAGAAAGAGATACAATTCTTTGTATCCCTAAAAATGTTAGGAACAGAAATTTAAAAAATTGCAGTACTTGCATCACCACCTAGACTAAAGCCTGTATCAAATAATAACCTTGAACAAACTATGCAATAGATTCTACATATGGCTGGGGGTAGTTAGAGCATAGTGACAGTTATAAGACTGTGAAAAAAAAATAGAGTTTGTGCATAAAGGATAATGGCCTTGTCATGAAATAAAGAGGACAGTGAACAATATAGGTTATTGTACCAATCAAAAAGAGGTGAGAGTTTCATGTGACTCTTGAAAAATATATATTGAAAATCCTAACAAACCCATGAGTGCATTGAGATTATGGTTTTAAATGAAAATCCATGGCATAACTATGAAAGACATGTATTGACATAGTAGATAATCAACATAACTTGTAGGTTCTTCAAAGATCATGGAAACTTATATGGAAAAGGTAAATGACTCTGTTGAAGAGTAAAATCAGAAGGAACCCTCTTGATAGACAAGTGTCAATGATAGTGGCATAATGAGGATACTGTTCCATGAACCTTGAGGACTGTACATAAAGCATCTTTGTGTAGGCATTCATGTAATGATTATTAGAAGACCTCACAATTGTTGGGAAAAAACAATATTTATACTTTCTCTTAGTAAGTTTGTTTTAATAGCAATCCTTCATGGTTTTGAATTCTAATAGTTCCTATTCACTACTTTGTATAAAGGAACTAACTCAAGACCACCGACCAGATAGAGATGAAGAGAAAGCATGCACTGAAACTATGGTTCTGTTATGAAATAGGGTGATGTGCCTAGAGTTAATGGTTAACTAGCAATATCTCAAGCCATTGGAAATGTACTATTTAAGAAATAGAATTTTTGAGAAGATGAATGCACCAGATATATGTGGTCTGCTACCAGAAGCACAAGGACAAAATTATCATTCAACAGAAATTGTACCTGATGTATACTCATTAGACTGGGTTATAGTAAATATTGCATTCAAAAGGGTAAGCACAGATAGTCTGGTAGTTGTGCTTCCTCTAGATTCTGCTACCCATTCTGCTCGAGGATGCTTTCAGGATGGTTTGTACCCAGAGAGGGAACCAAATTTCAAAATTGACAAAGAAGAGAATGTGGTTAATTCACATTTAGATGCCATGAATTATCCTGAGGTGCCTAGGAGGAACAAACATATTATTTTAGTTGATATGCCAAACATGTTGATTCAAGGAAGAAAATAATGTTGTCATACCAGAATGGCTAAAATATCACATCTAAAATTGACAGAGAGGCTTCAAGCACTTTTTGAGAACAACATCATGAAGCAATTGAAAGAAAATGACAAGGTATACTATGAAGAGAGGTACAAGTGTTTTTTTTCATCTTAATAACCAAAGGGTTGATTGCAATCTTGAAGGCAAGAAACCCTTGCCAAATTCTACACTAAATAGCCTCCTTGATTCATTGGCAACCTATCGCAGCTGCAACACTTGAACATAGAAGGGTGTAAAAGTTTAAATAACCTCCCAAATTCCATTGAAAATAGAATGTTAGGATGTGTTCCAGAGTGCTTCATTAATTTAAAGATTTTGAGAGGTTCCTTGCAAAATCCATTTTGTGCATATTTTGCAATCAATCATTTCATTCCATGAGATGACATCTCTTTGAGGCATTCTTCTTAAGCCAATGACACTTCTGTAGTTGACTCTCAGTTGATAAGCATTTCCAGTGGAACTTCTATAGTTAATTCAAGTATTACCCAATGTATTTATACTATTTTGGCAATTTTTTATACAAAATAGGCATGAGTCTTGATAATTGTCACTGATTCCATCAACAGAAAATGGCTCTTTCCTTTCCATACCACCATACAAAATGTAAATTCTTATAAGAATTGCTATAGCTAAGTGGTGGCATGTATGAAAGGTCTATAAATCAAGAATAACAATGCTTGGTGATCCATAAAAAACATAAATGGATTCTCCAAGAGATAGTGTTGGGATTTATCATTTTTGCACTAAATACCTTTGTAGGGTTCCTCTATTCATTGTGGTATAATTATTTTATGTTTTTCTGAACAATCAATTTTCCAAATGTAATGGATGGTCTAAGACTCTAATTTATGCACTACCTCTTCTGCAAATGCTAACCAATGGAATATTTTGAGGAATGCATATGAATATTATACTCTATGTCCAAATTTGGTTATTAAAAAATCAGAAAACCCAAAAAATTAATTTTTATTTTCTCAATAGCTTAGATTACCATTCAAATGTACAATTTTTTTAACAAATAATCTAATGGACGTGATAATTCTATGAAATTCTTCATAAATATTCCATAATGCCCAATATTTTTTGGAACAATATGTACTTTTTGTACATATTTGGTGCTTTGCAATTCATCAATATGAGCTTCACTGAGCACATGATGTAATAATTTTCCATATGGTACAAGGCTTATGAGCAATTGAATTTTATTTGGATTCAAAGACACTTGCAATGACTGACACAAATGCATGCTATGAGATTATTCCCTTAAATGATTGCCCCTCATTCCATGGATTCATCAATTGTCCATAAAAGCCATAAATATTTCATACACATTTAACTAATATGAACAAGATTGTCATTTGAAATGCTCCTAGTACATTGTACAACTGAAAGGACATTCTATTATACACATTTTCTAGCTACTTATTGAAAAAATCTACCTATAAATGGTGTAGAAAATGGGTCTCTGGTTTTAACTTTTTACAACATTTGAACTTCAAAAATCTCCACATATTTTCAATTTAAATTTTTTAACTTCTAGGGTGCTAACACCACTGGTGACGACCAATCAATTTTAGATACATTGCATATCATGCTTGCTTCCAACATTCTATTAATTTGTTTATACAAACTTACTGCATACCTAGGGTTCATTGGGTATGGTCTTGTCAATACAACAAAGCTCTAGGTATGAGATCAATACCATGCTCACACAAATCTTGCAGTAGTCCCTTTAAATCTGTGTGTGCCCATTTGAAAACCTTTTTGTGCCTAGTTAAAAACTGAGTAGATGCTCTTACCAATTCTTGATTGAATTTTGCTCCAATTATAATTATCTTTGCTTCACCCTTAGCACCTAAGTTTAACTCTTGTGTGGGTGGTATTTCATTTTGCATATGGTTTTCTTCTGGAAATTTAGATCCAGGCTGCATCCTTTAGTCCTTAAAATACATCAAGACAATCATTCCCTTATATTGTGTCACTTTGATATACTATGGAATAGTACTCTATTTCAATTTCATTTAGAAATAATGGCCAACTCCCTATTCTACTTTTGTTTTGTTCATGTTTGTTGATCTCGTACCTTCCATAAAGTATGCAAGTTTCATCATTTCATCTTTGCCCATTTTTTAATGTAATAGACTTTGGGTTGTGTACCTGCTTTCTTTTGAACATTCACCTAATGGAAGATTTCTTCTTTGTCAAATTCATATTCATCTTTAGAGTCAAATCAACTACTATCTCCTAGCATATGCATTGTTAGTTTGACTCTCTCAATTTTCATTGTGATGGATTGAGTTGGTTATAAATATTGTGGCTTGTGAAGATTTTTTATCTTATTTAACTTATTTTCTTGATATTTTAGTTATGGTAATGTACTTGCAATGTTTTGTTTTAGGGTTTTAGTAGGGACTGGATGAGCTTGCTTTGAAACTCTAAGGCCATTGGCATATAGACTTCTTGTAGAGCTAATTCATTATGTTCGGTTGGATCTTTCACTTGCTCAGGTATTTTTTTTTTTAACTTTATTTTTACTATTTGAGTAATTTTCACTTTTCTAAAGTATGCTTTTATGTTTAGTACAATTTATTTTTGCATCAGAGTGATTTTTCTCCCCTCTCCCTATTTGTATGTTACTTTTCATAAAAAAACATATTAAAATATTTATTGTTGATGATCATTAAATTCTTTTAAAAAAAATTCTTGTGACTTTTTCAATTATACCTTCATGTTCATCTTAAAAAACTAAAATCTAGGCTTTTGGAGGATCGAAAATAAGATGTATTTTTATGTTTCTTATGTTATAATTGGATATATGCTTACATTAGATGATTGTAAAGTTTAGGGTAGTTTTGAAGGTCATTACCAAGTGGGAAACTAATTTAGTGTATCAAAGTAATTTTTCTCCTCTCCCTATTTGTTTGTTATCTTTGTCATAATAAATACATTTTATAGGATCTACTGTTGACAATCATACAATTCTTTTTAAAAAAATTCTTGTGCCTTTTTTAATTGTACCTTCCATGTTCATCTTAAAACACTCAAATCTTGGATTTTGGATGATTGAAATAAGATTTATTTTTGTGTTTCTTATGCTCTAATAGGATATATGCTTACATTAGATGATTGTAAAGTTTAGGGTAGTTTTGAAGATTACCAAATCTAGGATACTATTTTGGTGTATGAGATCTTCCTTGTGGAAGCCCACAAGGGTCTTATTTTTCTCATTTATCTTATATGTTGTTCAAAAAGGCATAAATTTCTCCCCCTTAAAGACTCAAACTTTTTTCTTCTCTATTGATTACACATGCCTTCATTCATACAACCTGCTTAGGTTGTATCATTAGGTACACTCAAGTTTTATAAAATATTCATTTATTCTTGCTACGTTAAAAGAAAAAACTTTGTTTTTTGTGTTTGCAATATGATGCTTTAGTTGAAGCTTTGTAAATAATTTCCAAGGGTTATGGCCATTGTGTTGAGATGTGGACTCATAGAATTGACAAGCCATTTTTTTCCTTGGACTCATATTTGGTGCAAAAATTTAGTGCAGACTTGGAAAACCAAAAAAACATTAAAAAATAGTGAATTTAATAAAAAAATAACTATATTGCATCTCATATCAAAATAAATTCAGACACACAAAATAATTAGTTGGATCTACCATACATGTGTAGACAACAAAATAAATAAAAAATGACGTGAATAGTATACTTGGATTCTAATACAAAAGAAAAATTGTTTTGATATCCTTAAAATTGTTTTTTTGGTATACATCACAAACAATGGATTTCAAAATCCATCCTGATGGTACTAGCAAAAAAATACATAAAAAATCAAACTAAGGTTGAGAGAAGCCACTCAGCCAACATTAGCTTCAAGTTGTTGGACCATGCACGCCTTTGAGTATGTCAAAATAGCAAGTGTAGCCACTCTATCCTCAAAGATATAATCAAATAGAGAATCATACTCCAACTTAATGGGGGATAATTCTTCGATTGTTGCTAAAACTCTCTTATGGTGGAGGCATATATTGTGATGCATGTATACAAGGTCATTGAACCTTTTCATTAACAACCTACTGCACTTTTGGAGTGTATGTTTTCAAACATAGTCCAATTGCACTCACAACTTGAAGTTCTACATGGCTGGATCAAAACTTGGATGGCACTTTTCTAAAGATTAGGCACTGAGTGCAAAAATTCTCCCACAATGCATATTAAGGATAACTATTTCCACATTTGGGGTAGGTTTAGTAGGATTGAATCAACATAAATAAACTAATTCAAAAATCCAAGAACTTAACTTCAATGATTTGATAAACAAACCTTCAATGACTATTAGCATTCCTTGTAGCCATGCTTATGGGAACTGTCAAAAAAAACTTGAGTGGCAGACCTCTTTTTCTAACTGTGATCATTATTTTGGATGCCCCTTATAGGGTTCTAAAACATAACAATAAATCAATATATGTTCATTTGGAAAAACAAACTCCAATATGACTGTCCACGTAGCAATTTAGGCCTAATAAGGCTTGAACTAGACAAGGTTTATTGAATCTTCTATGTTCAGGTTCAAGCTCACTTACTCAATGCTTCAAATAGCCTTTGTTTGACCTGTTAAAGCTTTAAAATCCATTAAAAGTCCTTTTCCATGTGTATTTTTGCAAACCCTAGGTCTTAGGCTTCTTAAAACTTTGTTTTAGCAGACTGAGACACAAATTTACATTCAAAGCTTCAACTCTTTGCACATATGCCTTCACCTTATGGTCTATAACCTTTGAAATATGAATCTATATGCAACAATGAGTTTACACACCAAAAATTGAGAGCTTTCACTGGATTAAGTAGAAGAAACACAAATTCTAAAGCCACTGTTTACCCTAACAATAGTTTTGACCTGTATGCAATAAATTTACAATATCTTCCTTCATACTTGATAAAAATGAATGAAACAAACTGGAAAATGAAATAGACTCATGGATTTATCCATTCCCATGACTGCCCCTTAATAACATGACTGTACTTATCCGTACAATAAACTGAAACACAGATTTATCAAAAAAACACATAATTTTGCATATAAAAATAGGGCTTCAACACTGTAATGAGTAGATATGAAGTGTTTGAACTCATAAAATGATACAAAAACTCAAGTAAACAAAATATATGTTTCCAAAATCTACTACAACAACACTAACCTACATTTAAATTCATTTTTTGTTCATTTATTACATAGACAACAAGAATCCCAACATGGTTTGGATGCTGGAGTTGAGACAGTGTTGTCAACGACCTAGCAATAGATTTTACCCTTGAATAAGGATAGCGAACAACCTTCTAAACCTTCCTAAAGCCACATGCCTAGTTGGTGATGGTCATCAACTCTACTTTTTCTTTTCCACTAAAGCAAGTCCATAGAATGAAATTTCTCTATCTGAAAATGTAAAAGCATTTTTGCAAATAGTTTGTAAGTTTGCATTTCCAATACCTTGTATTCCTGTCAAACGTGGTTTTCTAAATGTTGAAATAGTTTCATTCCCAGTTAAAAAATTCCAGTAAGAGAAACAAAACAAAGGTCTTTATATTGATGTTTAATAAAAAAATATGAAAGTATTGTTTTGGAATTGCCTGAAATGCTTTTCTTTCTTGCAAAGTAGAGGATTTTGAGGCAAGAATGGAATTTTAACAGAGTGTTTGTTGTTTCCTCTCTTTAATGTGATAATTTTCTATCTTTCTAATGGTCATGTATCTAGATTGCCTTTTTCAGGTTTTTGAGAGTGGGAATCCCAATGCAAAATAAATAGTCCTTTCAAACATGGCTACAACTTTTAACCAGATTCTATTACAGTTTAAGGTTTGCTGCTTGAAATCCTCTATATGCAATTTTTGATGCTTTAGTTCCTAAATGATGTAAAGTAAAAACAATTAACACATTACACTATATTTACTCATTTGAACAAATGCATAATTTCTTCTATTTCTTCCTTTATTTCAGGATCCTTTCACATTTTTTAATTATCACAGAGCAATACAGGAGCCTTTTGATTACTACATGTTTGGACAAAATTACATTCGACCATTGATTGATTTTAGGTACATTGTTGTTGTGATTCTCAAGAAGGTTTTAGTTCTTGTTTTTTAATCTGATAGGATTGGTTGTATCTCATAGGAGGGTTTCTGATTGTACATTTAAGTAGTATTTGATCACCCCGAATAATATAGAGGTAGATTATTTTTCCTCATGCTTTTTCCATTGATTTTTTTTCTATTAATTATGTAGTTTTGACAAATGAACGATAAGGTTATTTTGATTTTTGAGACTAAAAATGACATCTTTGAGTAAATTGTTGAATGTAAGGGAGGTTGTCTATATGTTAGGCTTGCTAGGGGAATTGGATTGCTCAACAAGAAAAGATTTCTAAATGAATTTAGCTTTAACTCTATTGGAAAGATGATAGTTTGATAGACATACACAATTCTACCTGTATGGGAGTGATGACAGCTAGATGGAACATCTAAAGAGGTTCTAGATATGCTAGAGGAAAGCTACGAGGAAACTAAATTGATAATGTTTGAAGTTTCTTTTTCTTCTTATATGTTGAGTATAATTAATAAGTTTAATGTTGTGTTGCAACTTGCAGTTGAGTATGTTGATATGATAAAGGCTAGCATTGTCGATCCTTTAAAAGTTATAAGAATTGCATTAGTTGATGCAAAAAGATAAAACTATTTATCTTATTATAATTAGTGGAACTTGCAACTACAATATCTGATAAAAATATACTTCCAAATATGTTTTTGACGTACTAATTTTGAAACCTTATTTCAGGTTGCAACTTCAAATTGGAGAAGTAAAAGTTGAATACTAGCAAGGAAGAGTTTGGAGGAGCTGAAACCAATAGCGGCAGGAAATGCGTGGATTTATTTGCAAGGGGATTAAATGGGTCAAGCCCCTATAGGAGGTCATTTCCTTTCCAAAAGGACTGCAATTAAGGAAGGGGAAAATAGAATAAGTATATGAAAATAAGAGTATTTTGTTTATATAGTGTCAATAAGTTGTACAGTGTCACTGAGACATTGAATGTAACCAATTGATGAGATTTTGATTTTCCAATTAGGCTTAATAAAGTAAATTTTTAGAGTGGTTTTTTCTCCACTCATAAATATTGTGTTGTTTGTGTTTGTGTTTTATCAATCATATTTGTTCAAGAATTTTAGTCTTCATTTCATGGTGCTTCTTCAACATTTGAATACCTATTATACTTGGAGTTTATATGCATCAATTTGTGAGGATTAATTAAGTTAGATTTGATTTGTAATGACTAAATATATGAGTAAATAAATGACAACCATGACTAAATAAATGACCAATTAACAACAATCAATGACTAAATTAATGACTAAATATATGACTGAACAAATCACTACCATGACTAAATAAATGACTAAATTAATGACTAAATCAATGACCAAATCAATGACTAAATAAATGACTCAAATAGTTTAGTCATAAATTTGGTGGTGTCATAAATGACTACAAATAAACCACTAAAATAGTTACATGACTAAAATTAATGACTAAAATATATGAATAAATAAATGACTAAATAAATGACTAAATCAATGACCAAATCAATGACTAAATCAATGACTAAATAAATGACTAAAATAGTTTAGTCATAAATTTGGTCGCGTTATAAATGACCAACAATAAACTACTAATGGTCACGTGACCAAAATTAGTCACATATATGCAATTTTTAGTAGTTTATTTAGTCATATATTGTTGTTTTTGTACTAGTGTATCTTCAGGATCCAATTCTTGCTCAGGGGATCCTCTTCGAGGGTTTTCATCCTCATCCTCACCCTCTTCCTCTTCCTCTTCATCACTCTCATCTATAGTGGCCTTACCTCTTCTTTGGTTTTTTCCAATGCTACAAGTATTGATAAAAGAGCTTCTTGAGACTCCTTCATCATTCTTATTTCCTAGTAATGACTGCACTTCCCTTTGGAGGCATCCTTCCTTCTTCAAACTTCAACCTCTTTCCTTCAAATGATCAAAATTTGTGCTCTAATACCAATTTGATGTAGATCAGGGATGGAGGTTGTCTAATCAATCACAATTCAATCAACCTTGACCAATTTTTCCACTTTGAAAACCCTAACTTGGTGTTTGTTCATAAATTCTTTAATCTTGGTTGTAGCATTCAAAACTGTGATTTTTCAACATATATTTTAGAGAAGGCCTCAAACCCATCAATTTGTTACCATTATAATACCCTTTATGTTCTTTAACATATCAATTTTGTGCATGGACTTTTTTTAGAACATCACCTTCTAAAATGGACTGTTACGCTACCCTTACGCCCAACTAGACCTCTTTTGCAAAGCAACTATATTGTTTTCCTTCTCCATACCAAAAAACTACATTGCAGGGGTCTGAATCAATGTCTTTTAGCAACTAGTAGCACTTCCTACTCTTCTAACATCAAAACCCTACTTCTACCTATCAATTCAAGCCTAATACATTGAGATTTAGGTTAGGGCTTGCACAAACAAGGCCCTACCTCCATCCCCTGCATCTACAATCACTACCAAAATTAAAAAATCTAAACTAAAGCCATTCCATCAATTTGTAGAGTTTTTCACTAGTGGAATGGTTTAATATGCCATTTTCTTGTTCAAACCCTCTTGACTTGGGGTTTTCAAACTATTCTTAGTAAATTGGCTCTAAAAACCTTTGAACTTTAGAAAATCAACTCAAATCAAAACCAAAACACTCTTAATTCATTCCACCATTGAATCCAATTCACATTATATCATTTACTGATTGTACAAAGCCGTACCAATGCATGTAGCAGTAGATTTCAAAGAAAACACAAAGGAAAATGAAGTTTTCTTATTGCTTGTGCACCAAAAATGTCTCTAGAACCTTGCCTCAAAGTTTGCAAGGCCTATTTAAACATCAAAAACCAAAAAAACATAGTTCATAACCACTTTTTGAATTGGTGACCGTTCAACTCACAAAACAATATAAGAGACCTATGTTTTTCATTTCAAACCCTCTTTCCATGGCCTCTTTAAAATCAATAATGAGGAGATCATTATCCCTAGTGAATATTAAATCATCAACATACAAGACAAAAATTAAAATATTATGATCAGTGACCTTGATATAAATAGTGTGCTCATCATTACTTTTTCTAAATTCATTTCTCAACAAATATGAGTCAATCATGTTGTACCATGCTCGTGGTGCTTGCTTTAGCCCATAAAGAGCTTTATTTAGCCTATATACCTTGTTTTCTTGACCCAAAACTTCATAACTAGGTGGTTGGTCCACATCCACTTCTTCTTTCAATACTCCATTTAAAAAGGTGTACTTCACATCCATTTGATACACCTTCCACTTGTTTTGGGCTGAAATTTCTATGATTGCTCATACAGTTTCCATCTTTACAAATAGAGCATATGGGTATGTGCAGGATCATCATGGAAATATTAGGTCCTTAAGTGGCCAAAAATTTAGAAAAATCAGAGTTAGGAAACTTGATGTAAAAATTTGAGTAAGTTATCTGTATTATTTCAAAAATATGTAAGAATAGAATCTATAGAAAATTGAATGTAGTTTCTAAACTATTAGGTTTATTTAAAAAAAAATTCTATTTGGTGAAATTTTGAAATTTCAATGCAACCATACTTAAAATTTCAGGGAAAAATAAGAAGTAGGTGTCTGTCTGACCACCCTAACCACAATAAAATGATAATATTTTTTTATAAGATTTTAGATATAAGTAGAGGATTTATGTCCCGATGTGATGCATATTTTTTTGTAATTTTTCCCAAGTAAATAATTAATTATGATTTTTTTATTACAACTTTTAAAAAATATAAAAAAATCATGTGTGTAACCACCTTGACTTGGTCAAAACTTCATGAAATTTAATTTTTCTTTTTTTAATCCTATAGTATGTGAAACATAAAATGTGACGCATGTTTTGGATTCAAAAAATGTGATACCATTTGAAAGTTATAGATATTTTTCAATCAGCCTATCAATTAGGAGTTTAGTCACAATTTGAATAGAAAATGAATAATATTTACTTATTAAATTCAAAGTAAAGCATAATTTATATTGGTGGAAAGCTGAGAATCTCCTTTAAAAACCCTTTTCATTTCATCAATTTTTGGTAAAAAAAAGGTCGTCAGCCACATACCCATCATGTTGCCACTTTTTGGCCCATCATGATCTTGCACATACCCATATGCCTCATCATAATCTCTCCCAAATTATTGTTTGTATCCCTTGACAACTAATCTTTCATTGTGCCTCTCTATTCTTCCATTGACATTGCTTTTGGTCTTATAGACCCATTTTACTCCAATTACTTGCTTGTTGAGAGGAAAATTAGTTAGCTCCCATGTTCTATTCCTCTTTATTTCATCTAACACCTCATTCATTGCTTCACACCATCTCTTTTCTTTCACAACATCCTCAAATTAAATTGGATCACTATGATAAAATAATGCAAAATTCACACTTTCATCAAACTCTTCATAAAACCTTTCATTTTGGTATATCTCCCTTAGACTCTTGGTCTTTCTTGGCATTAGGGAGGCAAGAGTGGGGTCTGAATTTTCACTACTATTGTTGCTTTATTGAGCAGACCATGTTTGTGCACTAGTCTGTAGTAGTTTGGGGCTATTGGGAGCTATTGTGAGCTTCATATCATCATCTTTCTACACTTCATACTCTTCTCCTTCATCACCTAGAGCTATCGAGAGTGGTATGAAGCTATCAAAAACTATCAAGCCATCCCATGACTCATCCTCTAAGAACTCCACATCTCTATTGATAATTATTTTATTGGTGACTAGGTTATACAACCTGTAGACTTTGGACTCTTCACTATAGCCCATGAATTTTCACTTCTCACCCTTGTCATCCAACTTTTTCTTTTCTTTTTTGGCACAAGTGCATATGCCACACCTCTAAACATTCTCAAGTGCTCAACCATCCACTTGCATTTTGTCCCTACCTCTTGTGGAATCTTATTATAAACCAACTTTGCAGGACTTCTATTTATCAAATATACTATTTTTGCAACAACTTCTCCCCAATATTCATTTGGGAGTCTCTTGGATTTAAGCATACTTCTTTCCATCTCCAAAATGGTTATGTCTTTCCTTTGAGCCACTCCATTTTGCTGCAGAGTATAGGTTGTTGTTAGCTCCTTCTTAATGTCATGTTTCTTGCAAAAATTCACAAACTAATTAGAGGTATATACTCCCCCCCTCTATTTGACATTAGGACCTTGATGAAATTTCCACTCTCCTTTTCATCCTATACTTTAAACACTTTAAACTTGTCAAATGCTTCATAGTTATATTGCAAGAAATAAACCCATGTATTATGGCTATAGTCATTTATGAAGGTCATAAAATATTGGCTCTTACCAATAGAAATTATTTGCATAGGACCACACAAATCAATGTGCACTAGCTCCAATGGTGCTCTTTCCCTTCTATAATTTCCTAATTGAAAGGGTTGCCTATGTTGTTTTCCTAAACTGCATGCTTCACATCTACCACTAGTCTCTACTATTGTTGATAAACCTCCAATCATACCCTTATTTGACAAAATATTCAAACTAGAATAGCCTAAGTGTTTGTACCTAAGATGCCAAAGTTTGGAAGGGTCTTGAATGACTATCTTGAAGGTTGCTTGCTACTGTACTGCTATACATTTTCTTTGTCTAGAGGTTGTAGCTATAGATTGAGCTAAGAAACACCTTTCTAGCCTTAATGGAAATATTTTATTCTTTTTCATTGGCACTACCATAATTATTTTCTTGCTTCCATCCTTCTCATAAGTGATGCATTCACCCATTTCCATTAACACTTTGTATCCATTTTGGAGTAGTTGTCCAATACTCATGAGATTGTTCTTTATACCATGGAAAAATAAACATTGTCTATCTCCTTCTTCTCACCTTTCTTTGTTCAAAACAAAATAGACCCTTTTCCTACAACTAGAACTATTTCATTGTTCCCCATTTATATTTTAGAGTTGACATTTTTATCAATGAAAGAAAATAAGCTTTCATTACCACTCATGTGGTTGCTACATCCATTGTCTAAAAACCATACCTCACACTGCCTTGCTCAAAAATGTTGCACATGATGAAGGTATTTTACTAATTACATTTAGCCACTAATTCATTAGCCATATTTTCACTTTTCTTGGACTGATCTCATTTCCTTTTCCAGCACTCACTTGCATAATGACCATACTTATGGCAATAATAACATTCAACATTACTCTTGTCATGCTTTTGACTCGATTTTTTCTTCTTGGCTTGTTTGGATCTGGAATGAGAGCTACTTGCTCCCTCTTGGTTGAGTTCTCATCCTGAGCTATCTTCTCTAACACTTCCACATCTAGATTTTCCTCTACCATGTCTGAAGTTGTTTTTTCCTCTCCCCCTACCTCTTTCTTTGGCTTGAGCTTTGAAAGCTTGATCATGGGAATAATTTGCAAACCTATTTAGGTGTTGCTCATGGGTTTGAAAATAACCCATCAACTCATCAAGAAAAAATGTTGAGAGGTCCTTTGCCTCTTTAATGGAAATCACTACTACACCAAACTTAGTGGGTAGATATCTAAGGATTTTCTCTAGACAATCATATTCTCTTCCATGACTTCTCCATTCACCCTCAACTGGTTTATCAAAACTAAGATTCTTGTGTGAAATTCTATGATAGAATCACTTTCCTCCATTTGGAGAGTCTCAAAATCTCTTTGAAGCATTTGGAGCTTCACCAATATGACTTTATCATTCCATTTGTAACTAGTTTGGATCATTTCCCAAGCTTCCTTTGCATAGTTATTTATTGCTATTTTGAGAAGAATGACCTCTTTCAAGGCTACTTCAATCAAACTCAAAACTTTTTCACATTTCCTCCTTGTCTCTTGTAATTGCTTCTTCTAATTTTTTGTGAGGGTTGTGTATGCTAATGGATCAGTCACATCATTGAACCCACTGATCACAAACTCCCAAAAATCATTTGCAACCATTATGGTCTTCATTTTCTTTTCCCAAACATCATAGTTTTTTCCATTAAATGGTGGTGGGTACTACCAAATCTTACTCTCTTCTCCAGCCATGTCTCCAATGAAACAAACTTTAAACACCTAGAAAAATAAATGTCCAACTCACTCAATACTTAGGGTCTTCTAGCTCTGATACCATGTAAAAACTTCAAATAAAAATGCACAAAGTTGCTACTCTATTTCCCAATCAACTGGGAATGCCAAAAATAAAATTAGAATAACAAAATAAATTGATTAGAGATAGACATTTGGGAATCCAAAAAAAAATTCTTATATTAACTCAAAAAATAATAATCGCAAAATGATTCTTAAACTTGAAATTACAATCTACTAATAACAAATTTGATTTGCAATAATCTGGAGTTGCACACACACATTGAACAATTGGGAGCTTCTTAGAGCTCACTTTACTTTTTCCTAAATACGAAATGATCTTGAGCTATATGTTGCTCCCTACAAACACTTAACAATCTGGAGCTATCCGTTTCTCCCTGCACAAAACATTCTTTGTTCCTACTGCAACTTTTCCTTTTTGCAAATCACTTGCAATATTCTTCTACCAATCTTAATCTGGTTGTTACATTCCTTCTATTTGTCTTCATTAAAAAAATTCCCTCTCAGAATTCAAATTCACCTAACACAATAAATTTTAGAAATTCAAAATTTCCTAACACAATAAATTTTTAAAAATTCAAAATTTGCTACCATAATAAATTTCCTGAAAAGTATGTGTAGCTAGGGAGTTGACATGAGAAAGGCTTAGAGAAAAAATTAAATATTTCCAATATGAAACACATGTCATTTAGATCATCTATGAATTCATTTTAATTGGTACATAAACATGACTATTAAATAAAATAGAGGCCAACATATATATATATGGTAGCAATCTAGAGACTAGAGAATACAATATTTATGCCGCTAGCTAATGAGCTTCTGGACCTCAACCTCATAATAAATTGGCGCAACAACAAAGACGAAGTCAAATGCTTGATAGAGGGAATATGAGAAGCTGGAAAGAAATATAGATGTTTGTGAAGTCATTGGCTTGCAAAAAAAGGTCAAGAAAATGGCATAAAAGTCAAAAATTACTTAATTTTTTATATTAATCTAAACTTTTATTACATACAATTCAATAAATTATAATAGTAATAATCATTTTTTTAATAGAGAACTTCATATATATACTTTGTAATCTTAGAAACTTCTAATATTATAGAGAATTCTAAAATTGATATGTTCTCGTACAACTTCTAATTGCTTATAGTGTCTGGAATGTTTTAGTTCTTCTAATAATTCTAATTCTTATAGAAAAATATTGTCACTTTCTAAACAATCTTATTTCTTTAAGATAAAGTGGTGAAAGATATTGAAGCTAGTGTAGGGGATGAATGTTGACTATAGCTTTCTATAAGGTGTAGTTGAGGTTGACTATAATTTTCTATAAGATGCAATAAGAGGTTTACACATATAAGAGAAAGGAATAATGATGTAAGGTATATGGCTGGTGTGTTGCTTTAAATGTAAGGTGTTATACATTATATTTATATTAGTAAATATAAGTAGTTGTAAATTAAATTAAATAATTTAATATAAATAAAAAAGTTTCAAATTAATCATTTATGACATAGTATAATGGTTATCACAACATTGTTGTTGTGATTACCAATTTTCAAACCTTTATTGAGCTATTATATTCTTATCGTTCCATTATGCTTCTAGATTTAAACTTCCATGTTGAAGTTATTGGTGTTCACATCGGTGACTTCATACTCAAAACCCTTGTTACTCCACTATGTCCTTATATTTAAAAACTAAAACACAAAAAAATCTAAAACAAACTTTCAATAGAGAAATTAACTCATCCAAAAATTCTAAAGTTAGAATCTCAAAAATAGTTTTAAGAATATTCTAAATTTTAGTAATTTAAGGAAACTAAGAGGATATTTCCTTAAAAAAAAATAGAAAGGAGATCAAATTTAAATGGTAGGCCTAAAAACCATTTAAAGTCATTCAAATAGAAGGAGTCCAAGAAAAAAAAATCAAATATAAGGAAATAAATATTAATCTTTACATTAAAATAATTGTCAAAAGTATATGCAAAATAATATAAAAAGAATTTTTTTTTAAACATTATTTTTGGTTGATCATTATCTCTAAATAAGATTTATTTTAATAGAAAAATATATTTATTAATAATAGTAAGAAGAATAATAGTTAAAGGGTTTAAGTCTTTTGGTGAAGCTAAATGATTGTAAATAATCACCAATGATAAAGTTTTGCTAACTATAGGTCCCTCAACATTTAAATAAAATGAAAGGAAGGAAAATTTTTGTCTAGACTACTTTGATTAAATGATTACCCTATAGTCATTGAGTCCTAGTGAAAGATGTATCAACTTAGTCAAAATAAATACCCTTAGTCATTGGTTCTAAGTGGAAGAAGTATCAACTTAGTCTAATCCTCCCAATTCCAACAGATTACTTTAAAAAATCACATAAAAATAATTAAATCTCATTAAACAAATATATTACAATTAACATTCAAAAAAAGATCATATTTACTTTTGACCGACTATGGAGCACAATCTAATAAAATAAACAACAGTATGAATGATATAAACTGCAATGTGAATATTCATATATCTAAATAATAAAAATGTCAAAGTAAAAGCAATATAGGATTAAAAAAAAAAATACAATTGAGAAATTTGAAGACAAAAGTCTTCCAAACTTTAGAAGATTCCAAAAGGAAGTAAACTGTCCCTTTTGAAAATGAAGAGCTGCTTGCATTTTAATAACAGAAGTTGGGTTATATATATATATATATATATGACGAGAAAAGGTTTTGGGGATTCCGTACCTTGTAGGAATTTCGGAATTGGTCAAGACAGCTGTGACAATGCAGTGGTAACCGACAAAACATATTATATTTCCATTGGCTGCGATTGCCTGTCTATGTGTGACCACGCAGTTGGTCAAGATTTCAAAAAACAACCAAAAATATTCGTTTGATTTATGGGAAAAGTGGTAGAGATTAAAATAGGTATAAATCAAAGTGAAAGAGCACGCGAAGCTCGTTGAATTTAGTGAATGTCCTTTGAAAAGTTAGGATAAGATTTACATGAGTTTTAAAATAAATGACGTCGTAGTTAATGGTAGTGATTAAAAATTAAAAAGGATTCTTGTAGGGAAAGTATACATTTAGAGATAAATTAGCAATCACACTTTGGTCTGCAATGGGTATATTGAAGAAGTGTGGAAGGTTAACTAGGAAATTTTTTGGTCTATTGTTTAGATACATTTGTGTAGTATATATGAAGTTAATTGGTAGGCCATTTAAAAAAAAATGTTGTTTGTGCAATAAAGGTCTCAATGGAGAAGTGAATAGCTTCAAACCAACTATGCATCCCCTTATAGGGATCTAAATGCCACTAAAATAGAACCTCTGAATCAAGTAGATACAAAGGATCCATTACAAATAGGCTCTTGCTTGTTTTCAATAGAGAGAGAGGGTGAGAGGGAGATATGGGGATAGAAAGAGGGAGAGATATATGGGGAAGAGAGAGAGAGAGAGAGAGAGAGAGAGAGAGAGAGAGAGAGAGTAGATATTGATACAATGAGGGAGATGGAGAGAAGGAGAGGGAGAGATAAATAGATAGTACAAACGGATAGATAGAGATGGTCCAAGAGATAAATAAATAGAGAGGGGGAGAGAGGTAAAGAGTGATAGAGAGAGATAGAAATATAAAGATAGAGAGAAGTGATATAAAGAGCGGTAGAGAGAGGAAAAGATATAAGGGTAGAGAGAGACGGAGGGAGATATGTAAGAATGTAAATATGGAGAGATAGAGATAGGGAGGGAGAAACAAGGAGTGCGTGCACATATGAATAGGAGAGAGATATGGAGAAAGCTAGAGTAGGAGATAGATATGTATAAATAGATAGAGAGGGAGGCAGATGCAAGGAGAGAAATAGAGATAGGAAAGAGGAGTATAGAGATATAAAAGGGTGAAGTGATAGGGAGAGGGAGAGAGGGAGAGATAGGGATATAAAGGAGAGATAGAGGGATAATTATAGCTTGGGAAATATAGAGAGGGTGAGAGAGAGAGAAAGAAAGAAAAAGACATAGACAGATAAATATGGAAGGAGAGAACAAGAGGGAGAGGGAGAGATAGAGATAGAAAGAGGGAGACAATAAAAGACAGGGATATTGAGAGAAAAATATAAAGATATAAGAAGTGATATAGAGAAAAGGAGAGGGGGAGATAAATATAGAGTACAAAGGGATAGATAGAGATGGAAGAGATAAATATATAGAGAGGGGGAGAGAGGGAAAGAATGACAGAGAGAGAAATATACAGATAGAGATAGGACATGATATATTTTGAGGGGTAGAGAGAGTGAAAGATATAGGGGTGGAGAGAGATGGAGAGAGATATGTAAGAATGTAAATATGAAGAGATAGAGATAGAGCTAGAGATGGCGGGAGAAACGGGGAGTATTTGCACTTATGAGTAAGAGAGAGATATGGAGAAAGCTAGAGAGGGAGATAGATATGTATAAATAAATAGAGAGGGAGGTAGATGTAGGGAGAAAAATAGAGATACGAGAGAGGAGTATAGAGACATAAAAGGTAGAAGTGGCAGGGAGAGGGAGAGAGGAAGAGGGTTATAAATTAGAGATAGAGAGATAATTATAACTTGGGAAAGATAGAGAGGGTGAGAGAAAAAGAAATATAAAGAGATAGAGAGATAAATATGTAAAGGGAGAAATGGAAGGAGAGAGGAAGAGGGAAAGGGAGAGATAGAGAGAGAAAGAGGGAGATAATAAAAGATAGGGACATGGAGATAAAAATATAAAGATATAAGAAGTGATATAGAGAGAGGTGGAGAAAGGGATCTATATAAAGAGAGTAGGAGAGATAGAAAAAATAAGAGAGAAAGAGGGAGAGAATAAAAGATAGGGATATGGAGATAAAAATATAAAGATATAAGAAGTGATATAGAGAGAGGTGGAGAAAGGGATATATATAAAGAGAGAGTAGGAGAGATAGAAAAAATAAGAGAGATAAATATAGAGACAAGAGCCAAAAATAAAGGAGGTGATAGAGACAAAAAGATACATAGAGGTAGAGAGATATGGATATAAAGATAGATAGAGATATAGATATGGATGTAGAAATAATGAGTGTGTGTGAGAGAGTGAAAGAGATATAAAGGTAGAGATAGGGAAGAAGAAACAAGGTATGTGTGTGTCTAAGTGAGAGATAATGAGATAAATATAGAAAGGGAGAGAGATATGTACATAGTGAGGGAGAGAAATAGAGAGAGAATAGAGAAGTTGAGATATATAGGAAGAGAGAGTGATAGTGAGAGAGGGAGATGTATCAATAGAAAGAGGGATAGATAGAGAGATATATAGTGAGAAAGAGAGAGGGGAAAGGGAGAAAGTGATATAAGAAGAGGTAAGGAGATATAGACAAGGAGAGAGATAGTGAAGAGATATATATGGAGATGGAAATAGAGAGAGAGAGAGGGAGAGAGAGAAATAAAAATATATCGAGGGGAATACAAAGAGAGAGGTAGAGATGGAGGGATATAAAGATAGAGATAGGAAATTATGTAGAGAGAGGTAGAGAGAGGGAGATATAGAGAGAGAGGTATGGAGAGGTACATATGGAGAGATATATAAATAGATATGGGAAGAGAAGGAGAGAGATCTCTTTATATCTTTGTCTCCCTCTCTATATTTATATATTTTATTATCCCACAATCTCTATTTTCCCTATTTCTCTCTATTATTTTCTTCCCTTCTCTCTTTCTCTCATTTCTTTTCTTTTTCTATTTCCCTCTCCCTATCTATCTCCCCTTACTATTTTTTCTATTCCTATTTATATCTCCCCTCTTTATCTCTTGATCTCTTGATGTTTATATGTATCTTTGTAGCATATTTCTTTGTATCTCTCTACCTCTATATCTCTCTCTTTATGTGACTATATATATCTATGTCTCTCCTCTTCTATCTTTTCCTCTCTCTTTCATTATCTCTCTATTTTCGTCTCTCCATATATATTCCTTTATATCTATACCTCTACTTTAGTATCTCTATCTCTCTTTTTATCTCTTCATATCCTTTTTGTCTCCCTCTCTACATATTTATTTCTCTTCATTTTCTCTCTTTCTCTCTCTATCTTTTTACCTCCCAAGTGTGGAATGGGTACACTAAAGAGATTTTAAATGAAAATTATATCAATCAAATGAAATGGTACCCTAAGAATTACTCCCTAAGGATGAGCTATACTTGGATAGTTAACTTGTAACAACTAATCAAAACTTACCTTCTCTCTCACTCTATAAATTTTAAGTGATATTTTATGTTCTAAATTTATTTTATTCTATAAATTATAAATTATAAGAAAAAATGAAAATATAATTATTCTACAATTATTAAAGTTTTAATAAGATAAATAATTCTAAATTAAATTTATTTTAATAATTTATTATTATTATTTATAATTCCATAAAAGGAAAAATAAGAAAAATAAATTTCAAACTTAAATTTAAATTAAAAACTAAAATAAAATAAACTAAATAGAAATTCAAAATTAACAAAATCAAAATGTTGATAAATATAATAATAATAAAAAATCAATAAAAAAATAATAAACTAATTAAGTTAATAAATGATTAAATTAAAAAGTAAACCTATTTTTTTAATTTATTAGAATTGAAATATTAATAAAATGTGTACCAAAAAAATATAATAATATATTAAAAACAACATTCACATATACTCAATATTAATGAATAAAATATATTATTAAATGTTATTAAATAAATTAAATTTAAAAGATTAAAACTATAGTTCAAATAAAATATTAAAAATAAAAATAAACAATACTAAAATTGTTAAATTTTAAATTCTAACTTTAATATTAAAATTAAAAGTGACACCATACACAAAAAATGAAACCTATTGAAAAGATAAAAGTTCAATTCCTAATTTATTGATTTATTATTATTAATATTGTGTGTGTGTGTATATATATATATATATATATATATATATATATATATTAAAAACATTATTATTTATCTCAAAATCTATGTTTGAAAAGTAAAGATAGATGCATAAGTATGTAGGTATAATGGATACACATTGAGAAGTTAGAGGATTCTTTCATGACATGTGTGCATTTTGTAAAAAAAAATCATGTTGATGAACTTGAAGAGTGAAACTAGTACGTAGCATGACAATTTGATGTAATTGTAAAAAAATTATTTAATAATTTCTTATTGATATTATGTGGTATGGAAATATGAGTAACAAATGATAAATAGTATAATTTTTGTAGAACAATATGTTATATTAATATATCAACAAAAAAACTATATATTTTAATTTGGAGTTATTTTATCAATATAAAGGGCACTCCAATATCATCCATTTTGAATGGTTGAATGTGTAATATCTATAGATAGAGAATATGTTTGTGTGTGTGTGAAGTAAGAAAAATCTATTGTGTATAAAGTGCAACCTTATTTCTATAGGAAGAGAATGTTATCCACAAAATTTGTTTTAGGCTTACTCAATGGAGTCAATTCTAGTGTTGATCATAAATATCATTGCTAAATCAAAGTTTATCTACTTAGTATTTATATCAAATATAATCATTCTATTGAAGAAATTAATATCAATGGAATAGATCTCATTGTAAACACTTCATACACTTGAAACTAGGATATATATCTATAATGTAAGTAAATTTGAATGCACCAATGTAATAAAAAATAGTTAACTTAGAAAAATAATTAGACAAATTATAATTACCATCTTTCACAAGAAATCTCAAGATCGAGCATAATGTGACGATTTTCTTGTGAATAAATTTGAATGTAACTCAATAACATAATATTGTGTTATTTAGCTAATGGATTTTCATAGAGTAAACTTGCATTAATACTTGAAATTATTAAAATGATGAAGAGATTGATAGTATTTATATATATTTTTAAGATATTAAATGAAAGATGTTGATATGATTAGGAATCAAAAGATAAATCAAAATGGTTATGGAAAACTATCATTTGAGGAGAGGAAAATAATAGTTATTTTAATTCATTAAATGGGTAATGAGATGAGGAAATTACAAATTTGATGAATGGGTTAACTTGTGAGGGGATTATTTTGAATTTATTATTTCATTTAATAAACATTTTTGTTGAGAAAATTGCTAAATTTATGAGTGGGTTAATGTTGGAAATATTACATTGCTAATGAATTAGCTATGCGTCTATGGTAGTTATGTGGTTGCATCTGCATATATTTTAGTTACCTGTAACTCTCCTTTATATTATATATGTTCCTATAACATTCACATCACATTGAATTTAATCAATGTTTTACACTTGATCCTTCATATTTTTCCAACATGTTGTTAATATTAAAATGAGCAAAGAAATAAAATAGAAAATAGAAAAATTAAAGAATAGGATATGAGACACAAATTTTATAGTGGTTCAAAAATTTCCTACATCCGCTTTCAAAGTAGGTGAATCTATTTTTTATTAATTCTCATGTACAATACATAATACTCAAGCAACAACTTTATAATTCAGTCTCATCTCCAAAATGGAAAAATCCATCATAATGGTCAACTTCTAAATTAGCGAATACATGAAAAAAGGCATATGTTTCGAGTGTGAGAGAAGTTTCCATTATAATTAGAATATTTAGGCTTCATCAAACCCAACAATATCCCACTTGAAGACCACATATTTCTAGAGATAGTCGCTTAGAGATATCCCCTACTACAGGCATTTACAAAAGCCCCAAAAATAATTTTAATTTCGCCAAATTATGTTCAAGAATGCTTTGGATGAGTCTCCTCCAAAGCATGTCTGATTTAATAACCTCCATGGATTTTAAGCTTTCCATTTCCTCCCCCACAACCAGAATCAAATTTGGACCTCCAGCATGGCCCCAATCCAAAAGCTTTTCTATACACGACCAGTACTATACAAAATGATTCACCATTCTATTATCAAAATCCTATAGCTTGTAATCAGTAGGCCTTACATCAACAAATGTTCTGCCCCTTTCAGGTGAAATCCTACCATTCTTCTTCATATTTCTTAGTTTCTCCAAAAACCTTTCAGCATCCTCCTATATAGATTTTTCACTAGTTGCATCTATGTTATCATCTTGGAATTTCTCCTCATCGTCTACCTCTATACCATCTGCCTGGGACTCAAATAAGGGATTATCATAAACCATTTTTTCCATGGGCTCAAATAATGGATTATCATAAATAATTTTTTCTCCTCGATTCTCGACCTCTTCCTCAAGTTCATCTTCATCTTCACTTGCTTGGTTCTAGACTGAATCCTCCTCTCCTTTTAGGAGGCATCATTCTCATCTCAGAAGGAAAAATCCATAGTCTCTTTATCCAAACCCTTCTCATTTTTCCAGTCATCCCACCAGTGTACATGGTGTTTCATTTTAGCTTTCACTTGCATGACATTACTCACCCCCATGTCAGGATCTGAATTATAGCTCATGCTTCCAACAAGGTCTCATCCTCTAGAAGAGAATTTATCACATCTGAATAATAAACAATAGACTTTCACATAATCTTCCGCATGCACAACATTACTCTCTACTAAATCTAAATTTTCAAGAAATTCTTCAATAACAAAATTAGCCTCATCAAATGTTAATTCATCCAAAAACATCTTATGAATAGCTCCCACTTCATCTCCCACTTCATCTTGTCTCTTCACAATATAAAAGCATCCAAATCCAAGATCTAAAACCCAATCATCTTCCAACTCTGCTCAATATTTCTCTATAGCTCTAATACCAATTGCCAATATGAAAACGAGCAATGAAATAGAATGGAAAATAGAAAAATTAAAGAATAGGACACGAGACACAAATTTTATAGTGGTTCGATAATTGACTACATCCACTCTCAAAGTAGGGGAATCTCTCTTTTATTAATTATCAATTACAATTCATATTATTCAAGCAACAACTTTATAATTTAGTCTCATCTCCAAAATGGAAAAAAATCCATCAAAATGGTCAACTTCTAAATTAGTGAAGACATGCAAAAAGACATCCATTTCGAGTGTGAGAAATTGTTGTTATAATTAGAATATTTGGGCTTAACCGAACCCAACGCATATGGTATTAGAGCACACATGGAGGAGGCATAGCATAGACCTTTGGAGGCATGGTGTAGACAGTAATTTTCTGATTGCATTTGAATCTATAATGGTTGAAGAGATTGATAGCTATGTTGGTCACTACTTGGCGAAATCATCAATTTGATGTAGGTTGTGTGAATGAAAGAGTGCCTAATTGATGTCTATGAAGAGTGATATTTGAGAACCAATGGACCCCTCTATGTAGTAGCCAAGAATGAATTATGCTACTGTAAGAATTTGAATCAAAGGTCATTGAAGTTTTGTAGGGAAAAGCCATAAGAAGGTATTGAATCTACAATACACTTTAGTTTCCCTTTCTTGATCTATTAATATGAAAATCTAGCCACAAATGGTTTTGTTCTAGTGAGTTAGTAGTAGTTTGAATACGTTTTTAATAATGTGGATCCATGGTATGATCAATGCCTACTTATAGATTTTAACTTTTGAATGTTTTATGGTTAATGATTATTTCAACAATTGTGATCATTTAAATTATGTGCACACAATACTTAGTTGAAGAATGATAAGGAAATTTAAGATGTTTTTGAAAGTAAAACTAGCTACAGGTGGACATCTGAGTTTCAAATCTTCCAACTTTTTATAAGTGCCTCATAAATTATTTGTAGTATAAAAAGGCATGTTTCTAAAGGCATATGCCAACTTATTTTACACAAAATTAATTGTGAAAAAGGATATACTCCTCAATCAATAGGTCTTAGGCTAGGAAGATGATTTATAAAGGTGCATTAGCTATTATATTTGAGCTTCTTTTTGTCATTTCATGATGAATGGTATACCAACTAAAAGAGTTAATTGGTTTTATCTAATTTCCACTTTCACAAAGATTGATGTGAGTGAGCTTGATGAAAGAAAATATGATGATATGTACTTTGAAAAGGAGGTTATGAAGAAGAAAAAAATTATCATTTATTTTTGTGTGTTTGAGGGAAAATCAACAAAGTATATAGCTCCACATAGAAAGGAGGATCAAAAGGCATTAGTTCAATAAGTACTAAAGGTGAAAGAAGTTATTCTTGATTGGAAATATTACTTGTATACTATATTTTCTCTAAGATCATAAATGAAGCTTCGTGAGTTTGCATCTTGAGCCTTCACTACTAGAGGCTGGTGGTAATAGAGGATGTAGGAATTTCCATCATCTCAACTAAGGTTCTCACTTTGAGATGGTTCTTTTCATGAGAAGCATTTTTGGCTTTAATTTCCTTCTTTTCCATGTTGTTGTTTAAATATATGAAAATAAATATATTGTGAAGTTTTCTTTTGGGAGATAGGTAAGGGGTTTGTTGAAGAGCTTAGTATGAACTATTTCCTCGAGAGTTCATAAGACTATGAAAAAGGATTACACCTTTATGAGGATCAAGGAGATAACTTGGATGATGGTTGTCCAATAATTATGGTATGTACCAAGGTTGGACCTTTAGGAGAGTCGAGGAGACAACTTGGAGGGTGGTTATCCAATACCTATGGTCTATAATTTAGAAGGTTCATTAGAGGAAGAACTTAGGAAATCAACTTAGGGCTTCACCTTTCCAAGGGTTATGAGGCAACTTGGAGGAGTCCATCTAATCCAAGATTTGTTTCATCAAAAGGAAAATCTTCTAAAACATGTATACATATTTTGTAATCAACAAGTTTTTTATGTAATCCTTAAGGTGGGGTCCCTTGGCAAAGTGAATAAAAGCTTTTAGGGGGTACATTTGTAGTAACAATGTAATAAGGGGGGAATCTTGGAAATATTATATTTCTAAAGAATTAGTTACATATCCATCTATGGTAGTTATTCAATTGCATCTGCATCTATGGTAGTTACCTATAACTCTCCTTTATATTGTAGTTGTGCCTATAATGTTTAAATCACTTTGAATTCAATCATTTTTTTACACTTGATCCATTGTATTATTCCAACAATTAATTGATGGAGAATATATGAGAGGATACTTATGGATTTTTAATTGGTTAAAATGAATAGTTAGTTCATATTAATTAAATAATTAATAACTATCCAATTAAATGATTAATAATGGAAATTAATTAATAATTAATAATATGATAATTATTGGTGAAAATGTATAATTAATAATGAATGATAATGTGAATAATTAATAATTATAATACTAAATGATAATTAATTCTCAATGATTAGAAGGATAATTTTAGTTTCTATATCTTTTCCCCTCTTTTAGACAATGTTCAAAGTGACATTATTTCAAAGAACAAAATGAAGATAAGAAGAAAAAAATATAAGAGATGAATAAAGTGATAATATTCCAATAGCTAGGTAGAAGAAGAAATAAAAAATTTATAAATTAGGATGGTTGATGCACCATCAAGAGATCTAATTTTTCAATAAAATACATGGATGAACTCTTGAAAGAAGATATGTAAAGAAAATGATTTAAGGAAGATTTAAAATGATTGAAGAAATATAGAAGAAAAAGATAGAGAAAAAATAAAATATGCATGCAAGAAGCATGATTTTAGATAAAATAAGGATGGATTTATTATGATGATTAGTTATGTTGAATTTTATTTTAGATAACTTTGTTTATTATATAAATGAATATTATGCACAAAGGTATATATGACCATGTTGACAATGTATCCAATGCATGGACTAACTCAAAAACAAACATCACCTATAAGTATATGTTATTGGAAACCATAATATAGAAGATCACAATATTTTTGTCATATCATACTACAAGGATCATGACCAATACATATTAATTAAAATCATACATAAGAAAGAATGCAACATGATGACAACAATGATGATGATGATGAGGAGGAGGATTGAATAGATTATGGAGGGATAAATAATAGATTGATTTTATTATATTGTTATGAGTACTATTTGGATTATATAGTATTGGAAGGTTGGAATTGATGGCAAGGGAGAATCGAGTATAGAGATAAAGATGAAATGATAAGGGATTTCTTAGGAGTATGAGAGGATGACTGGATTGAGCGATAATAGATATGAGGATTATTGCATGGAATATTTAGAATGTGATCTTCAAGGACCATGCTTTTAGAAAATTGATGTCTTATCCTTAAAATTTGAGTGCGAGAGTGGGGGGATGTAGAGGATTATTAGTGATAATTTAATATATTACCTTTCATTGTAATTATAGATCATTCATAATTAAGTCAAGGTTATGATGAAAAAGATTATGTTGGTTTTTTTCCCCCAAAAACAAACCCTACTTTATGAGGGTATTGTGTTATAATTGTGTATTGTATCATTGTATTGTGTTTGAAAGTATGACAAGTGTTGAGTTTCCTTTGAATCTTTGGTTGGAAAGTGTGTGGTTTTCTCCTAAAGGGGTTTTCCACATGTAAATTATTATGTTGTGGAATGCATGATATTTATGTTTATTTTCTATAGCTTTTATAATCGTGGTAAATAATTTTTTTTTGCATAACCCTCCTCTCAATATTAGAGTAGGAATTTGTTCTACTATTTTAGCTTCCTTTCACATGTTGCATAGGAATAATATATTTTCTATAAAGAAATGGTGCTAGATAGTATCATGTAGGCTATGGTGTGACCATATATGGTATGCAACCAAAGGGTAGAAATGTTAAGAGTTTCTAAAATTATATTTTGAGTTTTCTCTCTAGTCCCTATGAGGAATTGGGGTAGGTAGGTAAGGTGGATAAAAAATGTATAGGATCATCAGATGGAAATAATATAGGATGGAAGGATGCCAATTTTATAATGAAAGTTGTGATGAATGGGATAACTTTCCCCCAAACTTATAATAGTACAAATAATAACATTTCGTTTCCATAGTCCATGATAGATGTAAACAAGATTTCTAGAATAACTGTGTGCAATTTTTTACATCAAACATGTGATGTAAAAAATTGCACACAATTATTCTAGAAATCTTGTTCACATAGTACAAATAGACAATTTATCACATTTTTGTAGGGTTTTCATAATGGTATTTATCCAAAGTACCATACGAATTATTTTCACTATTGAATTTTTTCTATAAGAATGGCTCTCACTACTAGATAGATTATTATTTTATAGATTTTTATAATTTACTTACAAATTTAAAATACCATTCAAAATAACTTTGACCATTTTAAAAAAAAATATAAAATTCAACTAATAAATAATAAAATTATTTAAAATTGCATTGATTGTATTTAATAATAAAACCTTTCCCATCCAATTGGTAGGTTGACCTCATCATCCAAAAATATTCTTAGCATAAAAATAGCCCATCTACAATATAGTCACTTTGTGTAAGATTTAGATATAATGTATAGAACTTATAATGTATTCAAAATAAGCTTGTAGTGCATGTAGAACCTCTTCAAAATATGTTTGACAAAAAAAATTAGTCATTGATGTAATTCTAAGAGAAAATGGATAGAACATGTTAGTCAAAATATTTTGAATTGGAAATAACACAAAAAAGATGGAAATCACACACATTCAATGTTGACGAGAAACCAAATTGTACAACAAAAAATTACATGCTTTTAATATATATGCATACTTCTTAAGAATCAAATATCACTATCATCCAACATTGAATAATTTATTCCTCCTCTTTCCTTGAAATTTACAAGAATAGTAAATAATTTGTGATGACAATACATTTAGATGTTGTCTGGACCAAGTCTTTCATCTTATGTCATGGGAGATCATTTTAATTTCTAAGAAATTATAACTTAAAAATTTAATTTTTGGAGGAAGGTGGTGAACTAAATGGAATAGGTGAATGTGGAGGAGTGGAAAGAAAATAAATTATAATGCTACAAGTTATTCAATCAAGGACTCTCAATAGGATTGGACTTGCAATTTATAAAAAGAAATTAGAAGTGGCATAAACTAATTAATATATCTAAATAAATAAAATAAACATTGTTTATGCTATTCATTTTAAATCAAAATATAAAAATAAAAATTTGATTGTCAAAAATTGTGGGTGTGCAAATTGAATCTTTTCATGTAATTCCTAGTTTCAAAACTTTGACCCGAACACACATTAATTTAGGAGCTAGAGGTAAATTTATTATCATCAAGTTATGACGCAGAAGCATCATAAGGGTAGAGCAATCCTCATCACCAAAAACATAAATATAATTTTTGTTTTATTTTGGTAATTTATTTTATTTTTGGTGTCGATGTAATGTTGCCCACATGGAACCAAAAATAAGCAAAAAGTGAAGGAATTGAACTTTAATTCTCCTTCCATTCATTTACAAATTGATTTCAATTATTTTCCAGATAGAGGATGAAGGAATTTAATTCAATTACAATTCATTTATGTTATTTTATTTACCTAGCACATTGGTGTTGGAATTGAAGAGGAATATTAAATTCAAAATAACATTTTAATTATTCCATATTTACTTTGTAATTTATTGTTTCTTGTTGGGGAGATGAATGGATTTGGGCATGACATTAAGTTGAAGGAGATCAGAGAAAAGAAGGGAATTTTTAATTTTTGTGTATGATAGATTTTTTTACTGTGGTTGATGCTTGTTGCCAAGAAAGCTTAAAGATGAAGGTAGCAAGAAGAAGAATCCAAGCATGGCTTGAAGTAAATTTGCATGTTACACTACACTATGGTGTGAGAAGATTTAGAAAAGCATTTATTTATGCAAATAAATGGAGGAGCATGGTTTGTGCCATGTAACTGGAGAATAATCCAAGTAAAACCAACATCTTTTAGAATTTGAAAAAAAGAAGATAAATAGGATGCACATTTGAAGGAGTAATATTTGCATCAAAGAATAAATTTCTTATTTGTAGAACTAAGGATTATAGGAAGATCAATCGAGAAGATAATAGAGGAGTCAAGAAGTTGCAATAAGAATTGAAATTTATAAATTGTAATTTGGAATGTAGATTGAAGGAATAAATTAATTAAATTTTGAATCGAGTTCAAAATTAATTAAATTTTGAATCGAGTTCAAAATTAATTAAATTTTGCATCGAGTTCAAAATTTATTCAAATTTGAATTGAAGTAGTAATTTTGTGGTAATTTGATGAATGAATTCAAAATTACTTCCACTTGCCTAGTGCAAAAATTATTTGAAATTTAAATTGACAAATGAAACTGTCAATCTAAAAGTACTTGGCTATGAACTTTGATATTTTAATAAGACTCTGAAGTTTGACTTACATCAAGTTATGAATTTTATTTTCATTGGAGACATTTAGAAGTTTCCTTGTCAAAGTGGCTTGTTATTTTCAAGTTTAATCAAGGATTTACAGAATATATCTTATCATATTCCTCTTTTGTGTAGGTTATGTCATTACAAAGAACATGATTGCAAAAGAGTGGAAGGATAATACATTTTAATGTTACAAGTTAGAGTCAAACATTCTCAATATGTTTAAGCTAACAATTTGTAAAATTTTAGAAATGTCATAAACTAATTAGTATATATAAATAGATAAATTAAATATTACAAGATAAAATGCCTCCTTCACATATGTATATGCTAAGAAACATGCTATTCATTTTAAATCAAATAACTAAAAAATTCAAAGTTTATATATAACTCTAGAATTTACATACAATTAATAATATAATCATATTTTTCGAACAAACACTAAGAATAATATTTAATTTATATTTTTCTTGAGCAAAAAATTCAATTTAAAATTAATGAACATGTTGATTAGATTGTGCACCCTAAGTAATTAATTTAGAAAAAATAAAATTATACTTCAAATATCCACATCTCTCTTTACAAAATGCACACTAACAATAGGCTATAAACTTGTATACTAATATTTTACCATCCTTGAGAATCAACATTAATTGATATTGTCGTATTTGGAAAATGCATGAGATCATCATGCCTATCTTTAATATATACAATCACTTCACATTGTTATATATTAAAGTAAATATTTTTACAAAATAGTATTGTAGGAAAAGGTTTGTAGTGATTAATATTCATAAGGACTAAACAATAGTATAATTCTATCATTGTTATTGTATTACTTGAACAAAATTTCCATAACTACAATTTTGGATCCTAATTTGGAGTCAAGGAGCTCAATATGATTGATGTAAATTAATTTTTTTTAATTTACTTCACATGTTAGAGTTATAAAAATAAAATAAAATAAATTAGACATAAAAAATTACTTTTGAATAACTACCATACCTAAAGTACACTTGAAGGACAACTATTTGCATCGAATTTAATGTCTACATAGTTTATAAAAGACCACTTTTGAAAAGATAAAGTTGTGATTGGAAATATTTGATTGACCAGAAAATATAAAACATGGTCTAAATTAGATGTTGTATATCTAGTTTGTGTACATTGAGACCACTTTTTTATTACCAACACTTGCATCTAATGGAGGTTCAAGGATTAGATCTATATTAAACTATATGTTAATAAGTTAGAGAGTATGTGTTTGTGCATGCAAATTCTAGTTACATGTGGTTGGATTAAACAATTAATAATAAAATGTTAAATAGTGGAATGAAATAGTCTTAGACAAATGTAGATTTTTTCTTAAAGAAATTAAGTATTATCTAATTATGAAATATTTGCATACAAATTAAAAACATAAAGCAATCCAAATGGAAAAAGAAAGTTGGCATCAAATTAACAAAAAACATTACAAATGGAAATAAAACTTTCCCATCTAGTTGTCAAGATTTTATGTGATATGTGAGATTTTGGAGGCTTTTACTATTAAACGACATCTAGTTCACCATTAAACAATAGCTAAAATTGTTTCCTCATGATGGTTTGCAAGAGACTTGTTTCAGACTCAAATCTCACACTATATATAGTCTATCGACTAATAAAACATAAATTTTACTAATGAGATATATCTAATCAATATATATCTAAACCAGGGCTTAAATTTGACAGTCGACCTTGCCTGTCAACAAGTTTTTTAATGACGGTTATCTATTCAAAGATGCCCTTAAAACATTATCATATACCATAGTGTAAGTAAAATTATATATAAATCAAATATATATATATCATTATAATTCTATATAAATTTTGCCAGTCTATCCAAAATCTCTCCTTTCTTCTGATACAATCTTCTTAAAATTTTGATTGAATTTTATGACAAAAATCTCTAAATATGGTCATACGGCCATCAAATTTAAGCCCAGATCTAAACCACATTGTTATTATAAAGCATAAATTATATATTTAAACGATATTTTTATTATAAAACGTAAATTGTACGGATGAGGTACATTTACTCAATGAATATGTACGCCACATTTTAATTCTAAAACAATTTCTCGTTTGTAACACATTGACATCGGCAAACGCGTTAAAAGCAGAAGGCTTCACGGACGTTAAGAGCAGAAGAGATATTCTGAAAAACTAACAACACGGAAATGGGAAAGAATGGTCTTATAGCATATATGATCTTCCTTCTTAGTGTACTAATCGTAATTTGCATCTGTGACGGGTTACGGACTGGTAGGGGAAACTCTCTTTCTTTGGGCACCTCGCTTATTGGAAATCAGACAATAATTTCAAAGAATGGCACTTTTGAATTGGGATTTTTCAGGAGAAGCAATACTGGTATATCGGCATCTGGTATGCCAATGCATCAGAGGAGAGCATCTTTTGGGTGGCTAATTGGGAGAGTCCGGCGGAAAACAAGCCTGGGGTTTTGAAGCTGTCGAAACAAGGTAATCTGGGACTGTTTGATGCAGAGGGCACGTCTCTTTGGTCGGTCAACGTATCGAACAAGTCCTCGCGAGCTGTGCTACTAGATTCTGGTAATTTTTTAATTCTGAGCGATGACAATGAATCTGAGCCTCTTTGGCAGAGTTTCGACAATCCTGTAGATACCTGGTTGCCCGGGATGAGGTTCGGTGGACATCGAAAGCTAGTCGGTTGGAAAAACTCAATGGATCCTGCTCCTGGCGTTTACTCTCTTCACCTGGATCCATCTGGAGCTGAACAACTCGTGCTAACATGGAACAACTCTGTCCAGTATTGGGAGAGTGGAACTTGGGACGGTGAAAAATTTAGTACAGTTCCAGAACTGATAAACGGAGTGTTCTACAATCTCAAAATTGAAAATACTAGCTCTGGTTTGTATTTCAATTATGAGTTGGTTGACGGGAGACAATGTTTGTATTTCAATTATGAGTTGGTTGACGGGAGACAATGTTTTCTCCAAATTCAGTCCGGAGGAATACACCCATATGCTTCGTATAATGGCATACGGTACACGGTGGGGAGTCGCCCCAGAGATCAATGCGCCGTATATGGTCTCTGTGGCGCTTATGGAAGCTGCAACTCCAATAACATTCAGTTCTGCACCTGTGTGGAAGGCTTCACTCCGGCAGACAATCGCACCTGGGATTCGAAAGACTGGTGGTCAAGTGGCTGTGTTCGGCAGCGCCCGTTAAACTGCAGTGCCGAAAAAGGCAGCAATGACGAGTTTATCGACCATAGTGTAACGTTGCCTGATGATTCAACTTCTTCATACCTTGCACCGACAAAGACAGATTGCCACAATGCCTGCCTCCACAATTGCTCGTGCACTGCGTTTACTTTCAATTCTCCTTCAGGACCCTGTCATATCTGGTCCGGAGATTTTCTAAACATGAAGAACTCTCCATCAAATAGCAATTGGAATGTCTCCATCGGAGTAGCTGCCTCTGCATTTCCAAATGGACGGTCTCCAAGGAAATGGTCCTCCAAACTCAAAGCCACAATTATTGTGAGTTCTCTCGCCGTTGCTTTCAGTATCTTTTCATTTTTACTGTGGCAAAGGTATCGGAGATCTGTGCTACGATCGAAGGAGACGTGTACGAATACTTCAGATTCTTTTCTTAGAATGTTTAGTTACAAGGAGTTGAAGATTGCAACAAGGAATTTCAGGTCTAAGTTGGGCAGCGGGGGATTCGGGTCAGTGTTCAAAGGATCTCTAACAGACGGTACGCTTGTGGCCGTAAAGAAATTGGAAGGTTCAAGACAGGATGATAAGCAATTCCGAGCAGAAATAAGTTCTCTTGCCAACATACAACATGCGAATTTGATCAGGCTTCGAGGGTTTTGTGCAGAAGGATCCAGACGCTTACTGGTTTATGATTACATGCCCAACGGCTCTCTAAATTCCTTACTGTTCACTACTAATTCCAAAAGTAACCGGAAGGTACTAGACTGGAAGACCCGATTCCAGATCGCTTTAGGCACTGCACGAGGCTTAGTTTATCTCCACGAAGAGTGCAGAGACCGCATCATTCATAGTGATGTAAAGCCCGAGAACATTCTTCTGGATGATAATTTTTCAGCCAAGTTAGCAGATTTTGGGTTAGCAAAGCTTCTGGGTAGAGATTTCAGCCGCGTACTGACCACAACAAGAGGAACGAGGGGGTATTTGGCTCCAGAGTGGATCTCCGGTCTTCCCATCAGTCCCAAGGTTGATGTGTACAGTTTTGCTATGACGCTCTTAGAAATCATTTCCGGCCGAAGAAGTCTGGATTTAAAGGTGCAAGATTCAAGTAAATATTACTTTCCCCCGTGGGCTGCAACTCAAATTTACCAGGGGAAGACGATCAATATTGTGGAGGAAGGTATTGCAGCGGAGGCAGATATTGAAGATGTGAGAAGAGCAGGCATTGTAGGGTTGTTATGCATTGAAAGGGAGGAGGAGATGAGGCCAAGCATGGAACAGGTGGTGCGGATGCTGGAGGGGAAGTTGGAGCCTCAATGTCCGCAGATGCCGAGCTCTGCAAAAGCAGACCGAAGCGACACTGATAGCGATAGCAACGACAATGTTGTTTATTAGAATAGTGTGAGTTGGGAATGCAGTTTAGTGGGTGTTGCTTTTGAGAATTTTTAGATGTTTTTTACAGTGGGTTGTCCTATGACTTTTCTTTTAAAAATTTAAGCTCTAGAATTTATGACAGCAAGTGGTCTTATGAAAAATTAATTTTAAATGTTAAATAATTTAATTGAACTTTTTCAAGGATATGGATTTCGTCATATCTTAAAAGTGTAATGATACATTCTACATATATATAAAATTATATTATATATTTGATCAATCAACATTATTTTGACAAAGAGTGGTGAATAAAAAAATTATGTTTAGCATTTGTAAAATCTCACATATCTGAGTAGAAGTCTACAATAATCTTCTATATTACATATTTAATGTCTCTTTGATATTTTGTTTATTATTCGTTGTAAATCAATACAATGATTATATTTGGTTACCTAGTAATATTTAATTTAAAATAAATATTGATTTGCGAACAAAGAGGTTAAAAAATATAAATAGAAATAATTTTCCTAGATTCATTGGTAGGAATCTAAATACTCCATGTGATTGACAAATGACAAAAGTAATTATTAAGTTGGTAGAGAAATTTCTAGTCCCATCCCAAATCAACTTGCTCAAAATCTACAAACTAAGATATAGAGTCTCCTATTAATCTAAAAAGATTCCAACCTAATCATGTAACTTCTTTATTTGATTCATGGGACCCCTACTCCATAAAATTAATTCTCCAAACCCTTCCATAGAACCAAAACCCAATTATTTGGTTCATGAGACTCCCTACTCCATAAAAACAATCCTTGAAACCCCTCAATAAGACCGAACGCTAAGGTCAACTATTAATGAACATGTATATATAAGCAATAAACAACTATTATTTATATTTCATTTTTAAAAATATTAAAAATACAAAACTTGAATTATTTGATTATGAATTATGTTATTATATCAAAGGTATTTTTTCTATTAGAAGGATTGAGTTAAGAATTAAAATCAATGATTAAAAATTTGTAACAAAAATACAAGATGGTGGATACAAATTCTATCACTAAGTATTGTGTCCAATATTTTTCATCAAAACAGCTCCCTAAACATGGAATTCTCAATACATGTACCATAAAATAATACTATATATATATATATATATATATATAATCAATGTTAGAAGATGTATTGTTTCATTATTTTATGCCATACTAAGTAACCTTAGCTTCCAAAACATAGTTTCCAGTTGTATAACATATTTTTAAATTGGGTGTTTATGGAATAGTATAACTGTTAAATCATGATGTTGTTGTAGTCACCAATGTTTAAATTTTCAGTAGGTCATTATGTTCTTATTGTTGCATTATAGTTCTATATTTGAATCTCTATATTGAAACTGTTAGTGTTCATATTTGTTACTTCATACTCCAAACCCTTGCTAAGTCAATATGCTTATAGATTTCACACTTTTTCTCACCTAAATATAGAGAGATGAGATCCTATTTCTATAACTTTCCCTAGTTTGGATTAGGCTAAAAAATATTCTAAATTGATTTCCCAAAAAATTTACATATATTTATTTCATATATTTTCCTACTATTATGGAAGCACTTCCTATACTATGATCAATATGATATGCATGAAAAATTTCCAATTAGAAAACAATCCTAAAATTACTTTAAAACATAAATATTTTAATTACTAAAAAAATACAATCAATTTTTAATAGAGAAATTAACTCTGTTAAAATTATGAAGTTGACATGGAATATTGGCTTTCAAAATATTTTATACTTAATAGCATAAAAGGCTAGGAGGATATATCACCAAAAGAGAAAGGAGATGAATTCTAGGTCAAATGGGTAAAAGAGATTTAGAGTCCATTGTTAAGTCATACAAATATTGCGAGTCCAAAATAAATGAATCTCCACTTTGGTAACTCAAAATATATCCTATCCAAACTAAAAATATAGAAACTTCAATATTATTCTAAATATACAAATTAAACATTAAACTTTTACATTAAAATAACTGTCAAAAGCATATCCAAAATGATAAAAAAGAAGTTTTAGATATTTAATTATTAAAAATTATTGTAAAAAAAAAGTGTATCTTATTTTTCAAAAAAAAATCTTTTAAGTTTTTAGTTTTCCTAAAAGAAAATCTTTTTAGTTGATCATTATCTTAAAATATTTTTTTTATTAGGAAAAATCATTTATTAGTAATAGTAAGAGGAATATTAAGTAAAGGGTGAATGATTCTAAATGATCTTCAATAATCAAGTTTTGTTAATTGTAGGATCCACAACATTTAAATAAAATGAGATGAAGGTAAATTTGTTCCTAGACTTCTTTGATTGAATGATTACCCCATAGTCATTGAGTTTTAGTGAAAGACTATGAGCTTAACCAAAATAAATACCCCTTAGTCATTGATCCTAAGTGATAGACATATCAACTAAGACTAATCCTCCCAAATCCAATAAATTATTAGAATATCACATAATGATGGTTAAATCTCATTAAAAAAATATATTACAATCAAAATTCAAAAAAACCATAATTATTTTTGAGACATTATTAAGCACAATTTAATAAAATATGAATGATATAAAATGGAATGTGAATATTCATATATGTAGATAATATAAAAAATCCAATCTCAAAGTAATATACAATTAAAAAGGACCTCAAACTGAAAATAATATACAATTGAGAAAATTGAAGCTCAGGTCAAGAACATATGTACTTTTATTACGTTTCACCCACTGTTATACACAATTTGATTGAATGGAATGCATTATAAAAAGCTCAATATTTAAAGACGGTGAACATGGAAGTCACGTAGGCCAAAATGACGTAAACAGTCCCTATTGAAGATGAGGAGTTGCTTGCATTTAAATAAGATAAGTTAGGTTTTGTTTTTATTTTATTTTTTGATGAGAAAATATTTGTGGGGTTCTGCATCTCGTAGGAATCACCATTCTAAATTTCATAATATGTTTCATAAGATTTTCATATTTTTAAAACACAACTTTTTTAAATAAATGATGTCGTAGTTGAAGGTAGTGACTAAAAATTAAAAAGGTTTCTAGTGGCATACACTTCAGATAAATAATTTGGAATGTAGAAGTATTTTAACTAATTAAAAAGGTTTCTAGTGGCATACACTTCAGATAAATAATTTGGAATGTAGAAGTATTTTAACTAATTAAAACAGGGAGTATATTTATTTGTTATTATTTTTAAATAATTTATTGTTCATATAAAATTGTTATGTTTAGGTGTTATAATATTTTGTAATAAAAAGAAATATTGATTTTTTTTAATTTTTAATTTTTATTGAAAATATGTAAAGATTCTTATTTTTGAGAGGTGATGATTTTGTGAAATTCTTAAAGAGAGTTGCATAAGTATGTAGGTATAATGGATACAAATTGAAAAGTTGATGAGTCTTTTGTGATGTGTATGTGTTTTAGAAGTTTTTTTTTTTGTTGTAAATTTGAATAGTGAAATTAGTATGGAGCATGAGGATTTGATGTTATTCTAAAAATTCTTTACTAATTTGTTAGTAACATTTTTTAGTATGGAAATATGAATATGATATATGAGGATATCATCCTAAAACTAGATAAATTAACATATAGTTATTTTATCACTGTAAAGGGCACTTCAATACCATCCATTTTGAATGGGTAGACATGTGATATCTATAGTTAGAGCATATAAATGTGTGAAGTAAGAACAATCTATTGTGTATAAAGTGGAACCTTATTTCTATAGAAATAGGACCTTATCCACAAAAGGTATTTGGGGCTTAATCGAAAAAATTCTAGTGTTGATTATTGAGATCATTGATAAATGAAAAGACTAGTAGTATTGATATCAAATAGAATCATTCAATTTAAATATCATGATCTATTTTTCTATAACAAATATTCTACTAAAGAAAGCAATATCAATATAATAGGGTTCATAGTAAACACTTCACAAACTTGAAACTAGAATATAAACTTTAATGTAAATAAATTTGAATGCACTAAAGTAATAATGTAAAAACAATGGACTTAGAAGCACAAATAGACAACTTCTAATTACCAAAATTCACTACAAACTTGAATATCAAGCTTAAAGTGATGACTTGCTTGTGAAGGGATTTGGATGCAACTCAATAACATAATATTGTGTGATTTTGATAATGAGTTTTCATAGAGTAAAATTTCATAAATATATAATATTTTTAAAATGATTAAAGGATTGATAGTATTTGTATATTTTTTAAGGGATTCAATGAAATATTTGAATATGATCAAGAAGCAAAAGATAACCGAAATAGTCATGGAAAATAATCATTTCAAGAGAGGATAATAATAATTATTTTGATTCATTAGTGTTATCGCATAAAATTACATCCTAGTGCAATTTCCCACAACACCACCCTTACTTTAGCCTTTATAAATTGATAACATGTTAAATATTGCTACCCTAAGCCTTTTGTCCCATTTGTGTACCTTGTCACTTTCTATCAGTGGAGGAATTTTGATTAGCACACTTCTATGTCATGCAAATATCTACTCGTCGTGCAAATGTCCTTTACAAATTTCTAGGTTAGTGGACATTGGTATGTTACATATCCTGTCAACCACAAAGTGTAATGGCCCCTGTGATTGTGGGCTCGCCCAAAAATAGCTCTTTTTCCTCCAAATCTCCATTTTGAACCTACATTCTCACTCCATTAAACTCTAATCTCTATTCTTGCAACTCTACTCACTTCACTCTTAATTCTTCCACTTCATTCTTGCTCACTCTTCTCTTCTTAGAATTCCATTCTCTATACACAATCATTCTTATAGGTTCCAGGCCCTATGTCACTCTTGCATGATCATCTTGTGTTCCCAAAGTTCTCATCCTTCCTCTTGACTTCTTCAAGCTTGTACAAGGGAGGGTAACTCTTTTGCTATTTCATTGCATTATAATTCTTATAATTAGTGTATTGTTGTCTTTTCTTTCTATATATCTCGTCTATTGCTCTCTTTATCATTTTTTTTACATTGTGGTCTATCTAGTTGTCTGTGGAGGTGGAAAACCCAAATCGGGGGTTTTGTTGATGGGTGTTTTAGCACTTCTCATCATAGTAAATGCATAAGTGCATCACATCTTCTGAAAGAAAATTTCCTACAAGTAAATTACAAAAACTATCCAAAGATTTTGAATGTCAGGTCATGACTTGTTGGGAATGTCTCAATTGGTTCATGTGATTTGCTGGTAATCATAGGGAAGCCTTACGTATTTCAAGTTAGAAGGGAATTGGTTCTCTAAATGATGTTTATAAAATTTTGAAATGATGTTCTATTGCTGCAAGTTCAGGACAACAGTCTGAAACTCCACTTATGTCATCAGATTTTTCTTCACAATGATGCTTAAACTTTGCCTAAATTACTATTTTAAAGAAAGTTCAAAAGGGAATGGAAGAGAGTAAGTTCCTAGGCTTGAAACTACTGATAAACAGTGATAATGGAGGATGCTACAATGGACAACCTTCCTGAAACTAAGTTCCACTTAACCAAGTCAACTAACAATCTCATGAAACTAGTGCAATCTTCTAAGGTTTGCAGATTTTCAATCATTCATTCACCATGAAGCATGAATAAAACATGAAATTTAGTGCAACAATCAAAGTATTTGTAATGCCCAGTCTTAATAACCTAAGAATGTTGCAATAGTGTATAATGGTGTAATAATTTTTTTTTAAAGTTTAATTATTAAGTTATTTAGTTGCATACATTCATTAGGCTAAGCGACATTACACTACTTTGAGTTTCCATAAGTGACTTAAGTATTTCGCATTGCACATATTAATTCATAACATAAAATATTTAAAGATAAACATTGCATTTCATTTGATTGCCATTCATAATAACATAAAGTACAAACATGTTTTTCCATACATTTCATTTGATAATTATATTACAATACTCATCCATCTGATGAGGTAGTTCAAATAATAGTTACATTTTACAATTACATTGTTCACCTCTTATACAATTGAGGGATGTTTTCATATACAAGTTTACAATATACAATGTTGAAATAAACATAAGTATCCGATCACGAGCTCTCCATCCATGAAGCTCTCGATGCCATGATCATACTAGGGACCCAACGGAGTAAGGTGCACGTTCCACCCAACCATGTGGTACCCATAGGTCCACCCCCCGTGCTAGGAGATAGTAATAAGGTTACCTAGACCTAACCTATTAACCCTAGACACTAGTACAAACAATCTATTGGTTACATTGCTTCTAGATTTTTGACAATTGAATGAATTTATAATACAAGGATTAACTGTTATTCTAGGTGGAGTGTCATCACAATGAGGCAAAGGTTATCCTGGTGTTCCTTCCTAGGTTCCGGCCCCAATCCTTGGGTTACCCTAGTAACCTCTTACGAAACCCAGCCCCTATTGCATACTATTGTGGAATCGAATGTCTTTTAAAGGAACAAGACATTGATTTGCCATTCCAGGCCTTCTCAACTTATACTCATGACTATAGTAGCTCAAGAGTCATAAGAGAGGCATGCACATCTTGTTAAGAGTTTTAAATCTAACTACTATGTCATTTAGTTATCAGTGACTTAGTTAACTATTTGTAAGTTACCCTAACACCACTTTGTCTGTTGGCCCTTACAAACAACTACTCCCCTAAACATAACATGGGTTTCTAAGTTTTCATGACTAGGGTTTACCAAGTGCACAAATTATGACTCACAATAACAAATAATCCATAACAGTATCAAACACCATGTTTAACTCATACAACCCAAGTCAATTTAAGAAATACTTTTGAAACAATAATACCCCCATTCTACACAATTTATTCTAGAAGACTTAAACAATTATAACTTTCCTATTTTGCCTAGAAAAACACAATAAAGAAAATCAAGGAAATTAAATATCTATAATTTGGATATACTAAATCCTCTCAAGCAAAAGACTTAAAATATCAGAATTATTCATCTACAATTTAATTCATTTTCCATTCAATACAAAAATTAGATCTACAATTTGCCCAATTTCCCAATCATATATCATAATAAAAATTATATAACTTCAAAATAACAATCTATTTTTAGTTCAAATACCTAGATCGTGATAATTAATCATCAAAATATCTAAATTAATTCTTTTAAATATCCTTTTAAATTTTATTTATAATAATAATAATAATAACATTTAATTTAATATAATTTAATATATATATATATACATTATATATTAAATATATATATATAAATATATATTTAATTTTGAAATTCGTATTATATTCAATTCGAATTTAATGCATATAAAATCTGCATGTGTATGAAACAAAATTATTAAAATGCATAAAATTTCATTTTTCTTTATTCTTTGATTTACACTACATATAATGTAAATTTTAGCCCCGTGGGCCTCCCTATGGAGGACGCAGCCCTAACAGGGCTGTGCCCAGCAGCCCTTTGGCTGCTGTGCGCAGCCTTGACAGCTGCGCTCAGGGCTGAGGAATATGGGGAGGGTTTCAGCCCCCCCCCAGAATTTCCATATATATATATATTTTTTAACAAAATAAAAACTGCGGATTTGATTTCATCCGCCCTTTCGGATTTTAATCTGAAATTTTCATAAATAAAATTCGCCAGAATGGCATACAGAAATTTTTCAATTTACTAAAATTTCATCAAAATACTTATATATGTATTTACATTGATTTATGTATATTTGTATTTCTATAAAATATTCATATACATAGATTAATATAAATATATATATAAGTAATTAATTTTTTTTAAATCAAAATCTATCAAACAGAGGATGTAATACTACAGAAAATTTTGCTACAGGAAACTGGAAAAAAAAATAAAATAACATTTCACAGAAATAATTTCTGCACAATTTCCAATTGATTATCAATGGATTTTTTTTTTAACCCAACAAAATAATAAACAATTTTCTCCATATTAAATTCTTCAAATGATCTAATATAAATTCTTTTCCAGCAAATCCTTCAGAAAATTTTCTTTTTTCTTTCTAATGTCCAAGATCTATATATTTTTTTATATATATATTCTTGTTTTCTTGAATTCATACAATAACAGAAAGTTTTACTGAAAGAATTCAAAGAAGATACAAGAATTTAACAATAAAGAAAAAATCCTTTTTCCAAAGCAAACAACATAATAAACTAGGGAAATACTTGTAAAAAGAAAGCTGTCTATAGGAGAAATCCCTTTTGCCAGTAATGCACAAATCCCCAAAAGATTTTCCAATCAACACAAGAGAGCCTCCCTCAAAGGGATCTTCCATAGATATACAAATTACCAATTTTAACACAATACAGGAAATTTTAACAAAAGCTCAGAAAATAATTTTTTTCCCCGTGAGGAAAATTCAACATCCTTTGTGTATTTCCCGATCCAATATTACCTCCGTAAAGAAATTTTTTAACAACCTCATTAAAACACTGGCACACTTGTCGAGAAGTGGTTACCAAAACATCTTCCCACTTCTCGGCAATTTGCCAATTCAAATATGCATACAAATTTTGATTTATTTAATTTAAATTAAAAATTTTTTAACAACCATTACTTCAATTTACATGCATTTTTTTTTCAATTTAATCTTATAATTTTCCATAATTTATTTAATTTCCAAACATAACTATTTACTCACTTAATATTTTAATTTAACTAATTAATTTATTTAATTAAATAAATTTGATCTTTTATAATCAAACCATTTAACCAAATAAGCTAATTAATTAATTAAATAATCAAGCAAGTAATTTCTTTAACATTTAAACATTAATTTAAATACCAATAATTTAATACACAATAATCTAACATTAAAATTAAGTAAATTTACTTTTCAAACGATTTATCCAAACAGAAATGACAATACAACCTATGACTCAAAACTGAAAATAGACAAAGTACTAAGACCAGGGTTATAAAGTAGGCTAGGGTAAACCAAACTACTATCTCCCGATCAACATTTCCGTTGAGTCTTGACACGCTCAGACCTGAATACACAGGTGGAGTCGGTGTCATGTACCTACAATTCCCTGCAACCAATCAAATAACGTGCATACATATATAAATATAAAGCATTAAACAGACACACCGTGCAGAGAAAATCACAGATATCACAGGGCACTCGCAAGCAAGTGATGCGATTCTGTTCTCCACACCAATACACTTCACAGCAAACTAACGAAATAAATAGTTGTTAGTCCATCATAACATGTACATAGCAATAATCAACTGAAAATAAACATCTACACTAACTCAAAGCAAATCATAAAACAATAATCACCATACAAAGTATCATCATGTCATAGAATAATCCACTATCGCTCAAAACCAGCAATCAAAATATCCAACAAAGCATCGTAGGTCTAATAGTATGAAAACACAACAACAGAAAACATAATCATAAACGGAGTGGTACTATAGTATTTTCTGAAGACTAGCTTAACACTGCTATTTATCATCGATAAACAACAAAAAACATGAATAAGGAAGGACATCAACACAATAGAATTCTTCAATATCAATGAACAACATTAACTAATCTATTAAAGCATGCTAAACACATAGAACAAAAAATTAAATCTACTCAAATCTATTAATTATAAGGAGATAAATCATGAAATATGAATGAAACTAAAGAATCCACCAAAAGCAATGAATTTCTATTAGAATTTCAGCAGCATGTCTTTACAACAACCCAACTCTCTCTTCAAAATGAGAGGAGAAAGTCCCCTATTTATAGTTTTCAAAAAGAAAAATGAATGGCCAAGATTTCATCTCATTTTGTGCCCAAGATTCACTACAAATTAGGGTTTCAGCTACCCCTTAATATTTTACAATTTTAAATCGCATTCTTGTCTTTTAGCCTATTTTGTCCTCTAGTTCCTAGTGATGTAGTACTTGTATCTCCTAGTTGATTGCCTTTGTTGCAGCTACATAGTGAGGAACTCATCATCAATAACTAGCTTTCCATCATTCTTTTTCCCCGTGGCATATCCTACAAACTTTCCAATCAAAGCCTGAAGTTTGCTCCACTCCATTATATTGGATTGGAGCACTCAGATACTCAACTTTCTGGATCTGTTGGTAATGATGCCTCAATCCTTGTTACATTTTGGCATGTTCTTGATTACTTGCTTTGATTGAGAAAAGGATCAAGCATAAAAATTCATAAAATTAGGTGTTAGTGTATCAGTGGCTCTATTCTCCATATTCTTATGAAAATATGTCCTTATCTTCTTAGGGTCAAGCTCGATGGTAGGTACGTAATAGTCTGTCATGAGCTTTAGGTATTCTTTGTAGGCCGCCTGATGTTCTTTGACCCAATCTAAGTCTAGCTCCACTTCATTGAGCACCCACTCCAAAACTTCTTTTTTGTTATCAAGGCCTAACTTCCAGGTCTCAATGAGCCAATGGTCGTCCTTCACCAGGGCCAACTCCTTTTCCCTAGATCTCTCAGGAATCTTGAGCATAGCCTCAAGTTTAGGGTACGTGATCATGTATAGTTTTGGGAAGTTAGTATAGAATTTCCTCATGCCTTCAAACTACTTTTGTACCTCCCTAAACTTATTTTCTATCAAGACAGCATGGAGAATACCCATATCTCCATTCTAAACTACCCACTACAACCAGTCTTTAGTGGCCTTGGTCCAATTCTTTCTCCTCTCCAATTTTCTAATGTGATCTTTTGACTGAAGTAGAGGAGTAGCCAACAATGTTGTGGGTAGTTCCTCAATAGAAGACCATTGTTGTATATGGGTATGTGCAGGATCATCATGCAAAAAACAGGCCCTTAAGTGGCAAAAAATTTAGAAAAATCAATGTTAGGCAACTTGACGTAAATATTTGAATAAGTTATCTATATTATTTCAAAAATATGTAAGAATAGAATTTGTAGAAAATTGAATGTAGTTTCTAAAATACTAGGTTTATTTAAAAATAAATAAAATCTATTTGGTGAAAATTTGAAATTTCAATGCAATAGTACTTAAATTTCGGGAAAAAATAAGTAGGTGTCATTCCGACCACCCTAACCATAATAAAATGATAATATTTTTTTGTAATATTTTATATATAAGTAGAGGACTCATGTTCGGATGTGATGCATATTTTTTGTAATTTTTTCCAAGTAAATAATTAATTATGAATTTTTATTACAAATTTTAGAAAATATAAAAACTCATCTGTCTGACCACCTTAACTTGGTCAAAACTTCATGAAATTTAATTTTTCTTTGTTTAATAGTGACGCATGTTTCGATTCAAAAATATGATACCATTTGAAAGTTATAGATGTTTTTCAATTAGCCTATTGATCAAGACTTTAGTCGTAATTCTAATAGAAAATGAATAATAATTATTTATTAAACTCAAATTAAATCATAATTTATATTTTTGGAAAGCTGAGAATCTCCTCTAAAAACCCTTTTCGTTTCATTAATTTTGGGTGAAAAAAAAGTCGTCAGCCACATACCCTACAAATATTGCCACTTTTTGGTGCACCATGATCCTGCACATACCCATATAGGTTATAAGATCTACCACTTGTGCCTTCAATTCCTCCTTGGAAGATTGATATTTGTTCATCATGTGCAAAATTGTGGTGACAGATCTCTGGAGATGATATATCTTTTGTTCCCTTATGGTTTTCCCCAAGTCAATGCTGGAGATATTGTAGCTTATTCCTTCTCCTATATCCATTATTAGAGTAGAAATTTGTATGGTCCTCGACCTTGATGCATCCATTGTGATATGGGATCAGACCCTTGGCTTCTTCTCCTTCTTCATTCCTATTTGAGCTCATGCTAGGATTTCCTCTAGCCTTTCTTTGGGATCCATAAGAGCAAGGACCTTCTTTTGTAATTGTTTCTCTAGTTATTCAGGCATCTGGGATCCCTCCTTTGGTGATTCGTGATCACCTTCCTTTTGACTATGTTGGATCTTCATTTCTTGGTGGCCTGGAGCTTCTTGCTCCATTTTCCCTTCATCCTCTTCATCTAAGTCATAGATTAATATAGCTTTTCTTCTTGTGACTCAGTGGTAGCTATGTTTTCCTTGGGACTATCTTCCCCTTCAGATGACTTTTCTTCTTCTTCTTTATAGTGCTCTACATGATGCTCTTTCTTTGGGCTTCTTTTTGTCTTACCTCTTCTTCAAGATTATCTTCTTCTTGGGATTTCTCTTCTTTCCTTTCTTCTTTCCATGTGGGAGGCATCTACTCATCATGATTGGGGATCTTTTGTTGTTCCTTGGTCAAAGGTTCTATGGTTACCTCCATTTCTTCATCTATCTCCTTACTTTCTTTAGAAGACTATGTTTCAACTTCCTCCCCAACATCTTTGAGTTACTTCGCCAACTCTTCCTTGAGCTCCTGATCTAAGGGCTCTACTATATATTTAGCACTAGGGTATTCAATGCCTTCTTTCGTGGATTGTGTTTCTTCTTCTTCATGCACTACCTCATCAATGACTAAGTGTTGATGCTTTGGATGATCATGGTTGTCGTTAGATTCCTCATCCATTTCTTTAGTTCCCTCCTTCTCTTTTCCTTCTAGCTCTTTGGATATCTACATGGTTGTCTCCATTTTGGGTGGTTTAGTGAGAGATGGTATAGGGAGACCAGTCACAACTTTAGCAAAGGTAGCCTACACTATAAAGTTCATCAATACTCTAGAAAGCTCCATAGGTATGTTTTACATATTCCAAGAAAAATCTTCTAGAAGAGTGAGATTGGGAATTATTGTTGCAAAGGCTAAGGGAGTAGTCATTGATGGAGACATGGAGGAAGATGAAAGTGGAGAATTGGTGGTACAAGAAGAATCCCTCGCCATAATGGGTGTGGTAGGTGAGGTGGAGACAAGGTGAATTGAGATGTCCACCGCAAGTGGAGAGGAAGTGAGTAATGCTTGAGATGTTGGCAGAAGAGTGATTGTAGTGGTAGTGGTGGTGGCAGCAAGAGTAGAGGTGACAAGTGGAGAATTTGGTTGTTCAACCTCTTCTTCCCCTCCTTCATGGAGTGGATCCTCTTGGATCATGGGCATCTCAGTAAATCCATCTGATATCTTTGTTTTCTTTGAGGGATCACCCTCAGAAGCCTTCCTTGCATACACCTTATGTTTTTGGCTGGAGTTCTGCTACCTCTTTCCTATTCTTTGACTTGGTAGTGGGAGGAGATTTTGGAGTCTCTCTAGATGGGGTAGCAGTAGTCACACTGTTAGTTTTTCTCTCAAGCTCATCTTCAAGCTCACCATAGGTAAAAGTTGCTCCTTGGAGGTTAAGCTGAGTAATTTTCCCATCAATCCACAACTTTGTCTTGTGCTCTATAGGTTTTGTTAGAATATCTAGGTCATTGACCTCTTCTTCATCCCATTCAATCAAGGTCAATGCTAGGTTGGAAATGACATCAAATCTTAGATCTATCATTTTGTTTTCATCCTCCATAATCTGATCTGCCCCTAGGAACAAATTGACCTTTTTAACAAAGTATGTCATCATGCACATATAGTGCCTCATGCCCACCTCTTTGTCATCTTTGCAGTTTTCCCAAAAGTCTTCAACATTATGCAAATGGGCATACTCTTTCCAAACCATCTTCTTCAATTTTCCATATGGATCCATTCTTGGTCAAGGAGTGTAGAGTTCCAAGTTAGATTCAATGATCCTCCTCTTTAGAATACTCTACACACTGGGATGCAAGGATTGCATACATACCGTAGCCGAAAGTGAGAGGATAGGGGATGCCCAGTCTATGTTTTTCATTCAAGAGCATGTGTGTATGTTATAACTTCCTAGAGATTTCCAACAAGATCAACCAGTCATTTGGATATTTGGGTGGCTTATATGGACTCTCAAAGAATCCCTTGATTCTGATATAAGTAAACTTATGAAACTAAATAAATATAAACCTGAATCGACCAATGAATGCATGAGCACTATGTGTGACCCTTCTCTCAATGTCTCCTTTGAGAAGTCTAATGATGTTCCCTATAAAGGCATCATTTACCCTACAATAATATTTTTTGAAGTTTCAATATTTCAGCTACAGATGTTTGTCATAAACTTTCAACTTTCTCCTTGGGGTTGCACTATGTGCCATAAATAGACCTCTATATGGGACAAGGTCAGCCAATAGATAGACTAGGTAAGAATTCATGTAAAAATGAGAGGTTCTTTTAACTACTACAAACTTCTCATGCAAGTAGTTGTTGATAATTTCTTCATAGATGAACTTGGTCTTCCCCCTGATAATCTCTTCTATAAAATAAAACATCTAGTCTTGTCCAAGTATGTGGAAGTTGGGATACCCATGACTTTATTTAGTAAGGTTACCAAATCATGGTAATCTTCATGGAAATAACTCTTGAAGAGCTCTTGAGGTACTTTGTTCACATTGCCCCTCTTCTCTTTGAACCAGTATTGATTAAATAGCTTCTTTCATCTTAGAGGGTCAACTTTCCATGTACTTTCTACATATTATTTTGTGTCCTCCTCGATTGGATCAAAGGTGGGATGTGGAAATTTTTCCCTATAGACTTAGAGGACAAGTCGTCCAACACTCTACCATTGCAGTTAATAATTCTTTTTGTTTTCTCTTGATATGACTCCTTGTAGGCCATCGCCAACTTAGGAGCCACAAGAGCAGGTGGGAAACCAACTACCTTAGCCAACCTAGTTTCCATAATTCTCTTTGTGATTTATGTAGTGGGTTTGGCAATGATCTTTTTCTAAACTCATCTAAATCAACCTACCCCAAGTTGTTTGTGATTGTATCCCATTATATGTTAACTTTGGAGGTGATCTCCACTCCTTGAAATTTGTACTTCATTTTTTATTTTTCTTTCTTACCCCTTGATGCTTTGGTGTTTTTCTTCACTTTTTCCTCCTCTTTGGATGCCCCTAAAGGTCTTGTAGCTAATTCCATAAATCCTTCAAGAAAAGAAACAATAAGCATATTCATTTGCAAAACAAGGGGAGTGTTATCAAAATATCACAAAAACAATGTTAGATCAAGTAATTTATCATTTAAAGTTCATAACATTACTTTTAGATCATCATTTTCCTTTTATTCTTGGAAGATATGGCAATGCGGGCCCAAGGGTGCAGGTTTCCGTATGCTGGCAGCCATTTTGAAAGAAGTTGCAAACAGATGATGAAGAGGGCATGGTAGCCCACATAGAGCCACCCACATCAACATTTTTGCCTTGTGAAGGGGCCCTCTAAAAGGTTAATTCATTTTGACATGTGGCTTGGATCGTTTGTGATGTCTTGAAATGCTAACTCAATCATTTTTTTATGCGGGTCCAAAGGTTGTGTATGCAAGGTTTGTCTCAACAGTTTAGAAGTTCTACCATTTAAAATAGCTCTAGTAGGGTGGAATCCTATGGAAAACATCCATTAATGTGGGATCTATAGCTAGGGAAGGCAACATCAGTTCAACCTTGAAGTTCAATTTGTTGAATACGATGTGGGAAAGGACCCGTGGAAGGTCATTAGGTGGTAGCTATTTGGAGTAGGCAGGCACCAGACGATGGGCCACAGGCAACAGTCCGCATCATCGAATTTGCACAAGGTGTTGGCATGAGTTACTTATTCAGGTTCTACTAGATAGCGGTAGGTGGGTTGAGCTCCACACAATGAGTGGTAGGCTTGGCTTAGTAGTTTGAAAGTGGCAAAAGTGGGATGGCATCCTGTAAGTAGTTGCTTGCATTAGGATGCCTGCATGTGACTTAGAATTTAATGATTTCTAATAAATTCTTGGGAGAATTTGGCATCGGGACTCGCAAAGTAGAAAAGCGAAGGTCATTGGTGGTGTAAAATGGAAGACATATGTTGATGACGACTCGCACATGGCAACCCACATAAAATGGTTCGTAATCAATATTGTGAAGCAAGATTCCAAACCTGCATAAACATGAGAGACAAACACAATATTAGATAAAATTCAAGGTTAGTATCATGATTCCTCAAGAAATCCATTTGAATTGCAAAGGAAAAGGAATGAAATGAAGAACACAACAAACATAAACCAAAGATATCAAATCCTATTCTAATGCAAAGAAAACTCTTAATCTCTTGAGGGAATTGGTGCCAATTTCATGTGAAAATTGGACCTTTCCCAATTCCAATGATGCAATGTAAATGCTTGATGAAGAGTGATACACTTGATGAATGCTTCCAATATGCTCCAAAATGAAAATTTGCATAACCTAGCTAAGATTGGATAAAAATTGATGAGAATTGCTATGGATTTGAGTATAATAACTTTTCTCAAATTGTGGATGATCAAATTATGAATGAAGCCTCTTGTTTATAGAATGATAGGATGGAGAAATTCCCAAAATTGAGCAATGTGGCACTAACATTCAACCAATGGAAAGGTACCACTTGTCCAAATGTGAGTGGATAGAGGATGTACACATTTTGATGAATGTTCCCATAAATGCAATTAGGTGAAATTTGAAAATATTGAAATGACATTTAAGAGGGAAATGAAATGCCTTAAATGCCACTTGGCTCAAGGAAAAAGGACTTATTAGGTGAAGTAAATGCCTTGTTGGAAGGACAAATTCCACTTGGATTTTGAATTCAAATTTGAGGAATATTCCTCATTATGCCATGTTGAGAGAAAATAGAGATTTAATAAATGACTTAAATCTATTTTCATGTGCAAGTGGAAAAAGCTAGAGGATGGCACTTGCATTAGGATTAAATTAATCAAGGTCAATTATTTTAATGAGAGAGTAGGGGATGTGACATATTTTGATTTAGATTTAGGGGTTAATTAAAATCAAAGATGAGAAGAATGTGATTTTAGACTTAGTTAAATAAATAATTTATTTTTATTTAACTAAAGAAGATGAATCTTAGCTTAAATTAAACAAGGTTTAATTTATTTTATTTAATAGACTTTAAATATTTAATCAAATAAAATGAATTATTTAATTAAATATGGATGTAGGGTTAATTAGATGAGAGAGAAAGACTTAATTAAATAAGACAATTTATTTAATAAAGAGAGGAAAATTGATGAATTTAATCAAATAAAGGTATTTGTTTAAATGGTTAGAGTGAGGGATGATTTAGGATGAAAATGGTGTTAGTAATTGAGATCAAATGTGCAATGTTAATTAGTAGATTTTCCATGTCTACATTTTGCCCCTCTTTGAAGCACTGCACCTGTTGCAATGGTTTAAAGAATAAACTGTCTCAATGAAAAAGCCAAAAAAAAATTATTTAAAACTTTCCCCACTACTACCCTGGTGGGAGAAAACATGCTAATATACTTCCCCCTTGAGAGATGGGATGAAAATTCTCATTTTTTTGGGTCATCTTGCAAAAAAAAAATGATAAGATGCCCGACATGTCTAAAAAGGCTCCAAGGGGTCAAAAAATGAGGTAAAACACAAAAAATGGTGTAAAATGACCCTTGGATGAGTGAAAATGGATTTGGGGGAACTAGACCCTTCCTAGATGGCTGAACAGGGTCAAGAAACCCTAATTTTTTAGGCTTAAATAGGCCCTTGGGGCCACTTCCAATTCATTTCCTCAGTCAACCTTTAGCAATCTTGCGATTTTGAGCTCTGACACCCTGACAAGATGTCACAATAAGAACTCCCAATGCACATCTATGATAGAGTATGAAATTACCAACAACATCCAAGAATTGGTGCACCAATAAGTGACCTTGAACCAAGCTTTGTTTTTCATTTTACTCACTCATTTAATGCTTTTAAACTTAGATCCTTAAGTACGGTGCAATATTGCATTGCTCAATTTGCAAACTAGACCACTCGGTCTTCAAACTAGCCCACCATCACATGATGGCCTCTAGTGGTGGAGTTTGGAATTTGCAAAGATTTCTCAAACTCTGACAACTTCATGAATTGGATTGCTAGATTTCAACCTTTAGTACAACGATGGACTTTGAAATTAGGGGTTTGGGCTAAACTGGGCCGCTTTGCCAAAGTGCACTATTGTAGTGTAGTTTGGGGTTTTGATGATGCTAGCATCACAATTTGATAATTTCAAATTGTGATGCCTTCACAAGTTGTGACGTTGGGCTAGTTTTTTGAATGCTAAGATAAGCTCTGAAGATTTCTTCTTGCTGATTTTAACATAGTAAATTTTCTTGATGCAGAGAAGGCGAGGGAGATTTATTCTTGTGAGCACAAGTCCTAGGAGATTTTTTAGCTATTTGTGGGATCTGAGTGAGAGGGAGCAAGAGCTTCTAGGAGAGATGGGGCTCTAGTATATTTCCTATGCACCACCCATATGGACCCATCTAGGTATGATGACAACACTTTCTGAGAGGCACAATGATACCTCTTCATTCCACCTTTCGACCAGTGAGGCCATTGTTACCTTAGAGGACATGTGGTGATTTCTACAGTTGTCGATACATGGTGCCAAGGTGATCTATGATATGGATGTGTGGTGGGATTCCTATTATGGATACTGACATGATCTTCTTTTGCAAGGGCCAGATAAAGTTGGAGTGACATAGAATCCTCACATCACCCTTTCGGTTGGTGATTGCAGTGATTATTTCAAGCCTTGTTTCCCTAGATCAGAGAGGTCGATATTTCAGTCCCTAGTTGGGGTCTCTGCTAGGAGCAGATGGTTTGATGTAGGGTGACCCTCTTTTCTTGGGGTCTAGTTTTAATAGACTTCGTCAATAGGGACCTTCATGATTTTTCCTACCTTGATGGCATAGTGCTTGGAGCAGGGGTAACACTTCTGCATGTATGGGTGTGGGAGCACATCCTTGTTCTTCACCCTCGATTCATTCCAGTGTTGATGGAACCAGATGATCCAATGGTCTAGTTCTATAGAGGTGGCCTTTTCTTCACACATACTTGGTAGCACAGGATTCCTCACTGAAGGAGGTTCCTTGATGTCATGTAGGTTTTTACATGGTGACCATATCTTAGGTACCCAACATGGTTTGATGATGTACAACTGCTCTTTTTTTTTTTGCCGGGATTGCCTATTGTAGGGGAGAGAGCACACTATGATAGAGATGTACCTATTGGGGAGAGTCTAGTGCCATTTTAGGGAGGCACAAGACAATCCCACTAATGATTATGTGGCCATTTTTGAACAGATAGCAATGCAGGGCTCATGGGATGGATACATTCCTACCTCCAGGCAGTGGACAGTTTCAGACAGCTGGTGGCCCAACCATGGCCATACAATTAGGGTGATGCAGATCCTGGTACTACATAGGAATATTATGATTGGTTCAGGCCACCTTGGAGACTGATAGTCCAAGGTACACCATCCGCTCAATGAAGAGTGAGAGGTAGGGGGTAGGATGAGGACGTGGAGGTGACGGTCCACACTAGCCAATGTAGGACTAGCCCGTGATGGGTCAGGAGGATCAACCTCACTAGGATGTCTTGATATAGGACCAGGACTGGGAGTAGGACAATAGACAAGACGGGCACCAGGATTGAGTTACCATATCACCCAGAGATAGAGGTGAGTATCAACCACACATCCAACCTTCACTAGTACAACCAGTAGGAAAACGAGATCATCGAGATTGACATAGATTGCAATTATAGGCATAGATTCAAGTATTGACAGCAGAGAGGGATCACACCAGGGTCAAGAGAGATCAAGCCATTCTATAGAGAAAAGGCACAAAGCTCCAGGAAATGGTGGAGATGGGCCACAGACAATAGTTAGAGAGCATGGCTGCCTCATCATCTCGCAACATGGTATCACTTCAATCCTACAGGGATGTCGTTCAAGAGGAAAATTACTAGAGGATGCATTATCATCAGGTTGTGCCAAGAGAAACACAAGCTCCTGATTATTTTCAGAGGACTAGTCACAAACTTATAAAGGTCCATGGGGATAGAGTAGGAGGGGATGGAAGTAGCCAAGAAGGATAGGCCTTCAATTTTTTTATTATAGACAAGACTCTTTTTGCACCCTATGGGCTCATTTTTGATAGCCCGATGGACCTTTTGTACTTATTGACATACACATGTACAATGATCCAATTTTTTTTACCATGATAGTATATTGATGATAAATGAGATCATGATTTTGATGTGATATGTTGTGTCCTATGTTTTATTTGTGTTATGGATGGTTCCTATTTCTATATATTATGCTAAATAATGATGCTCTATCTTATGATTCTTATATGGTGCCTATTATGATTTATGATGCTTATGAAACATGATGTTGTATATGTGGTGTTCTATATAATGATGTAGGATGTAATCTTTTTTACCTTTTCATGCACTTTTTATGATGTATGAAGGATGTGATGCAGGAGCATCCAGTGGTGTAAGGGCAATCTTGCATCACCCAAAAATAGTTAAATTTCAAGTTTCTTAGTTTTTAGATGTTTTTACATTTTTGGATACACTTTTTTTCATAATGAAATTCCAAATTTATGGTTTTTATTTTCTATTCCTGGGTTGAAAGATATTGTAGTTTTAGTTTCCCAGATTTACACCTGAATTTTTTTTTGAGTTAGATTTGAGGCACTTAGATTTCCCAGATCAGCCCCAAAACTTTCCTAAATTGGCATAGTAGATTTCAAGTGCATTCTTGACTTCGAGACCTTTCCAATAGTTCAAATGGTTTGTGAATCAGAGTCCTGGATCAAAAGTTATGGCCCCGGGAAGTTGGTGCACTTTCTAGAAGATACAATTGCAAATGTTCTTTTGAAATTTGAACTTCAAGTTGTAATTTTTTGGTGCCAAACCTCCTAAACTCAAATTTGAATGCTTTTTTGGCTCTAAACTAAAGAGGATCTCTATTTATGGGTGGGTTTCAAATTTTTGGGTAACTTTTTGGGCATAAGCTCTCATATTACAAAAGGGTGATTATGTAGCTTTTTGTAACTTGCATGTGTTGTAGAACTTGGGGATTTGAGATCCTCTGCATATAAGAAGCTCCATTATCTGAATAATAAAATTATTCTCTTGTTTGTGGGTTATTTTCTAAGTCTCGAGTTTCACCCTCATAACATGGTATTAGAGCAGGTTTTCTTGAGTGTGTGGACAGAACGCCGATCGTGAGGCAGTTCACATGAGGACCATGGTTGTGGGTCGAGGTTAAGAAAGATTCCTCCAAGAGTGATGCTTGGTAGGCATGGTGGTGCCAGAGGTGGTCGAGGTAGCAAAAATGCTGGTGGAAGAGATGCACTAGTAGCCCTCCAGAGACAGATTGACGCGTTATAAGAGCAGTTGAGAAGAGGGTTAAACTTGAGGGAGGAAAGTGAGGATGAAGGAGAGAAAGAAGGTTCAAATGTAGAAGAGGAAGAAGAAGTAATTGATCAAGACCAAATGCGGCTAATAAGGGCCATTTCAAAGATTGGGAAAAGACCTAGAGCAAAAGTCTCCAGTTATTCCGGAAGTTTGAACCCAAAAGAGTTGATCGACTGGATCAACGAGCTAGAAGAATATTTTGAGTATGAGGAAATAGAGGACCTAGATTGGGTTAAGTTTGTGAAAATGAAGCTGAAGGGCCATGCCAGTATTTGGTTGAAAGAGGTCCAGTTGGAAAGAAATTGAAGAGGAAAAGTAAATATCACCAAATGGGATCGCATGGTAGAGAAACTGAAGAAGCAGTTCATACCAGTGGACTATGAGTTAGATCTATTAAATAAATTGCAAGGGTTAAAGCAAGGAAGAAGATCTGTAAAAGAATATACTGAAGAATTTTAGAAGATAATCATCAGAACGGGCCACACAGAGGCCAATAAGGAGAAGGTAGCCCAATATCTTAATGGGTTATGACTAAGCATTCAGGAGGAGTTAAGCCTAGTCAGAATGACCACCATTGAGGATGTGTATTAGTTTGCTCGAAGTAGAAGAGAAGTTGAACAAAGAGATGGAAAGAAAAAAGGACGAAGAGGTCAAAGTGGAAGGTAGTGGAAGACCTTCGGGAAGCCAAAATGATGATGAAAAGAAAAGCAAGATGTGGGTACCAGCAGCCAAAGAAATGACAACTTCTATTGCCCTCATGATCAAAACAATGGTGATCAAAGAGGTAGAGGAGAGGGAAATATGGACAAGGATCTAGAAGAGGTGGTTTCAAAGGAACGTGTTTCCAGTGTGGTGAAGAAGGGTATCAAGCCTATGAATTTCCACAACACCAAGGAAGGGCAGACAAAATGCAGAAGTCGGAAGGTTGCACATGCAGATGAGGAGGCCCAATCTGAACATTCAGATGATGTTGAAAGGGAGAATCCCTAGTGATTAGGAGAGCCCTGGTGACTGAGGAAAAGGAACTAGAATAGAGGAAGAATCTATTTCGCACAAGGTGCAAGTGTGAAGTTAAATGTTGTGATGTCATTATTGATGGTGGGAGACTGATAATCTAGTGTCAAAAGAGATGGTCACAAAGTTGAAGCTGAAGAGGGAAAGGCACCCGCATCCGTATTGATTGTCTAGTTATAGAAAGACCACAAAGTTTGGGTCAATGAGTAGTGCCTAGTAAAGTTCAAGATCGGGAGCTACCATGATGAGGTACTCTATGATATCATCCCCATGGATGCATGTCACATGTTGCAGAAGCCGTGGCAATTCGATAGGAAAGCTATACATGATGGCCATGCAAACACTTATTCCTTGAAAAAGGATGGGGTTTGTCACAAGTTGAAACCCTCGAAAGAGACTGAAGAAAAGTTATGCAGTAGTGCTAGAATTTGTTTTGTAGATGGAAGAAAAAATTTAGAAGTTATGAAGCATGGGCGTGTGTGTTATGCATTGATTCCCAGAGTAAGGAAGGATAGTGAGAAGGTTCGTACAAGTTTCTAGGATGTTTGGATGAGTTTCAAGATATTATTTTGAATGTTCCAGGGTTTACCACCAATAAGGAAGACGTTTCATTGATTGACCTCATCTCCGGTTTCGCCGCAAATAAGGCAGCCTATAGAAATTAATTCCGTTAAAATGATGGAGTCAACGGTAATGCCCTGCTGCTGAGAAGCGGCCTGACAAGGAGGAAGCTGAGTTCAAAAGACGCAGCACCAAAGAAGATGGAGAGGGATGTGTACGTATCTCGAAGCCATACACAATAATATATCGATCAAGTACAAATTTCCTACCAAGGATGGATGACCTCGATCAAGTTTGAGGGAGCTTAGTACTTCGCCAAAGATTGATCTAAAGAGTGGATATCACCCGTGAGATCCTGATTCAAGAGGGGATGCAAATTGCAGACATCGTCGCACTAAAAAGAGGGTGGTCCTCAGACGAAAGTGGTTAGCCGCGTCTTTTGGGCTAACTAATGCACTGCTATTAATTCATGCTGCCTGCGAATCCAGGTACCAAAATAATTTCCGGGAAGTTTGTTATTGTGTATTTCGATGATATTTTGATTTTCAGTAAGACATTGGATGAGCATCTGATGCATATTCAGAGAGCCTTTAAGAAGTTAAGAGAAGAGAAACCATTGATTAATCTGAAGAAGTGCAGTTTTGTGAAGAGGGAGTTAGTGTACTTGGGGTTTGTTGTCTCAGAAGAAGGTCTCAATATGGACCCAAAGAAGGTGAAGGTTATTCTAGAATGGCCTACCCCAAGAACTGCTACCAAGGTGAGATATTTCCGGCCTGGCTGAAGTTTACAGAAAGTTCATTAGAAACTCCAGAGATTTGTGGACCCCTAACTCAAAACAATGAGAGGGATAGAAAAGAATTCCGCGGAGCAAAGTTGGAGTGGCAAAGTTTTGAACTATTGAAATAGAAGCATGGAGCAACCTGGCCCTTCGTGATTTCAAATGCTCATGACGTACGTACAGCCATTGGAGCAATGTTGAGCTTCGTTGTAAGCCCGCTGTCTATTTCAAATGAAAAAGTTAAAATGATGCTAAGAGAAAGTATTTTGTATATGATCTGCAACTTTTTATGCAATAGTTCAAGCATTAAAGAAATGGAGACATTATTTGTTGTCAAGGAATTTGTCTTTCTATACCCACTCATCAGCCTTTGTAGTAACGGTAAATAGTTAGGAAAAATTAAATCAGAGGTATATGAAATGGGTAGAGTTTTTGCAGAGTTATACCTTTGTTTTGAAACATAGGAGTGGGAAGTCAAAGAGTGTTGTAGATGCCTTAAGTAGGAGGCATGCATTGATGACAAAGATGCAGATTGAAGTGGTCGGGTTCAATGAACTCAAGATACTATATGCAGAAGATCCTGATTTTGCAGAGGCTTAGAAAGCTTCCAAGGAACCTGTTATAGTAGACAGGACAAGGTGGTTGGATTTCATAATCTAGGATGGCATGTTATTTAAGGGAAGTCAATTGTGTATCCTGAGGAGTTCCATTAGAGAGAACCTAATAAAGGAGAAGCATAGTGGAGGAATGGCAGGACATTTTGGTCGGGATAAGACCATTGCCATTATTAGTGAACATTATTATTGGCCTCAGTTGTCACAAGATGTGAAGAAGTTTGTACAAAGCTGTAGGGTATGTCAGATGGCGAAAGGAGTGAGTCAGAATATAGACTTATATCAGCCCTTGCCTGTACCAGAGAGGCCATGGGAGAATATAAGTATGGACTTTTTTCTTGGTTTGCTAAGCATGCAACGAGGGAATGATTCAGTCTTTGTGGTGGTTGATAGGTTTTCGAAGATGGCACATTTCATTCCATGTCAGAAGACCCATGATGCAGTCCAAATTGCTGACTTGTTCTTCAAAGAGGTGGTGAGGCTACATGGTCTACCAAAGAGTATTGTTTTAGATCATGACACCAAATTTGTGGGGTACTTTTGGAGGACCTTATGGAAGAAGTTGAAGACAGAGTTGAAGTTCAGTTCTGCACACCATCCACAAACAGATGGATAGATAGAGGTTGTTAATAGGAGTCTAGGTAACCTACTAAGATGTTTGTTAGGAGATAAACCCAAGGGATGGGACTTGATCTTACCCTAGGCATAATTTTCTTACAACAATTTTGTCAACAGAAGCACTAGTAGATCACTATTCCAGATTGTGTATGGAGGTAGCCCCAGAACAACTCCTAAATTGAGGAAGATGGACCAAGAGAAGAAAATAAGTGTTGAAGCCAAAGATTTTGTAGAACACGTCAAGAATATACATGAGAAGGTAAGTGAACATATTAACAAGATGAATATGTAGTATAAGGCTAAGGCAGATCAGAAGAGGAGGTACAAGGCATTTCAAATTGGTGATGAAGTGATGGTCCACTTGAGGAAAGAAAGGTTTATAGTGGGAACATATAAGAAATTGAAGATTAAGAAGTTTGATCCCTATAAAATTTTGAAGAGGCATGATTCAGGGAATGCATATGAGGTAGAGTTGTCGGATGGATTCATCATTTCCCCTGTGTTCAACATTTCAGATTTGATAGAGTATCATGAAGGTGGCGTAGAGGAAGTACCAACAATGGAACAATGTGGGATTCTAGCACCTACTTCAGAAAAGGAGGAGATTGTAGAAATCCTAGATAGTCATGTGGGAAGGAGTACCAGGAACAGGCAGTATGAAGAATATCTGGTGAAATGGAAAGGAAGGCTTGTTGAAGATTCATCCTGGTTGCCTAAGGTAGAGGTTGACCATTTGGGTTTTTCTCCACCATCTAATACGTGACAAGGTTGTTGGTATGTGGCAACTGATCATGCTATACTATACAGCCCATGGTATACTGTATACTATTTTTTTCGCGTCGTCAGCAAAAAGGAAAAATTTCCAAAAAAGAAAGAAAACCAACATTGTAAAACCCTAATTTTGGAAGCTTCTAAAATCTTGTTAAAAGGGGTTGGGATGGGGGTTACAGTATGATGAAAAACGTGATTATTTGCGAGATTGTAATAGGTTTTGCACTGGATAATAAAAGTATTGGATGGCTGCGGTTTGGTGGATGTAGCCCAGATTGGGTGAACCACGTTAAATTCTCTGTGTTATGATTAATTCTGTGTATGTTTTAGTTTCTTTGTTTATTATTTAAATCTACATTTAATTGTTAGATATCTACCATCTCTAACCCTAACAAAGGTCAATTCTCAAATTACCTTAGGTATCTGATGCAGGAGCATCTAGTGGTGTAAGGGCAATCTTGCATCACCCAAAAATAGTTAAATTTCAAGTTTCTCCGTTTTTAGATGTTTTTACTTTTTTGGATACCCTTTTCGTCATAATGAAATTCCCAATTTATGGTTTTCATTTTCTATTCCTAGGTTGAAAGATATTGCAGTTTTAGTTTCCCATATTTGCACCTGAAAAATCTTCCCTGAGTTAGATTTGAGGCACTTAGATTTCCTGGATCAGCCCAAAAACTTTCTAAAATTGGCATAATATATTTTGAGTGCATTCTTGACTTTGAGACCTTTTCAATGGTTCAAACAGTTCACGAATCGGAGTCCCGGATCAAAAGTTATGGCCCCGGGAAGTTGGCGCACTTTCTAGAAGATACAATTGCAAATGGTCTTTTGAAATTTGAACTTCAAGTTGTAATTTTTTGGCGCCAAACCACCTAAACTCAAATTTGAATGTTGTTTTGGCTCCAAACTAAAGAGGAGCTCTATTTATGGGTGGGTTTCTAATTTTAGCGTAACTCTTTGGGGATAAACTCACATATTGCGAAAGGGTGATTCTATAGCTTTCTGTAACGTGCATGTGTTGTAGAACTTGGGGATTTGAGATCCTCTGCATGTAAGAAGCTCCATTTTCTAAATAATAAAATTATTCTCTTATTTGTGGGTTATTTTCTAAGTCTCAGGTTTCGCCCTCATCAGGATGTTTATGATATACATATCTATATCATGCCCCTAACGTATGACGATGATGATGTTTATGGTTATGCACTATGATAATGATATATGATAGATGTTCTAATGGATGCAGTTATGATATGTTTTATATAATCAATGGATGTTATGTGTAATGCATATTTTAATATGATGGATGGTAAGTTTATGATGGATGGTTATTATGGTTATGCTTATGTATAATGCATGAAATGGATAAATATTATGATGATGGACCTTATCATGATGGATAATGCATATGTATTAATGATTATGATAATATGCAAATGAGATGTTTTTAAGATGCTTAGAATAACCAATCTATATTATCCTAAACAAATTAAAAAGATAATGTAATGCATGTGAGATGTTATATGATATGCTATGCACTATGCTAATGATTGGTATATGCAAGATGGATGCAATAAGTTTGTAATTAACTGTCATGGTACCATGTTAGCATGAAAGATGATAGAATAAATTAAGAGATTCCAACAAGAAATGAGCTAATGAAGATGATGATAATTCACATTGCATACTAAGGAGTTGGGATTTCCAAAGGACAAATTAACTTATTTTTTAATAATACACATAGGTACGATGCATCAAGGTATAAGAAACTAGGATGGCATTGTGCCTAGTGTGATGGACTTTGACTTGACAATCAGATAGGAGTATTCCTATTCACACCTAGCATATGAGACCTTATCCAAAATGCAGTTTAGATATTCAAAACATCTCAGAACAAAATATAGAAAAGAAAGTCTTCCTATGTGGTCAACAAGACATTTGAAACATCCTCCCTACACTTAAATAAAGTATGAATGACCAAGGTTATATTACAAAGATATCCAACAAGCACAAAAGATAAAAGATAGTGATAGTTGTCCCAATCCTCTCTCTAAATCCCTTTGTTTGGGACATCATTGAGAGGTCATTGAAATGAGTGCAAAGAGATAAGTCAAAAGGACAAAGATAAAGTAAACAAACAAGCTAATGTTCTTCAATACCACTAGCCAAGACTAAACTACGATGATATTCAATGTTGATGTCCATTGTAGGAAGGATGAATCCTAGGACATGACAAAAACAAATAATTTGATATGGGACTAATTGGATGATAGGATATTGACACAAAGAGTTGACTAACTTGCTTATGTACTAACCTAGACTTGAGACTTTGACGTTTAAGGTTTTCACTTTTAATCTGCTAGACTTATTTCTGATTGTTTCACCAAAGGCTAAGGATGATGATGATTTATTTTGAGTGATGTTTTATTATGGGTGAAAGAGAGATGAATGGAAGGATTTTTTCTGAATATTTGGATTTTCTTGGAGTTTTGAAATGTTCTGAGGTTGTTTTTGGTATTTTTGAGATTTTGTAAATGTTTTTGATTTTTTATTTTCAAATGTTTTGGGGTTTTCTGAGATTTTGACCAAGAGACTAACCTAAAGACCTATCCTAGGGGCCTTGAGGGTTGATCAACATATTAGCCTTGCCTACATTATACACGCAAAGACCACATAGTTCAACTGACATAGACTTGATTATTGATAAGATATGAACAAATGGATTGTTAGTTTATTATTACAGAATCCTAAGGGACTAACCTAATTATCTCAGGGGATGATCAGAGATCAAGCTTTCCTATGGTCAAGGCTCAGAGACCCATAGTTTGACAAGACAACTCTGTGTTTAACTTTTTGACCTATTTTTGGATTTTGATATGTTTTGAATGTTTTTGGATTTTTTTGATGTTTTTGGATTTTTTGATTTTTAGGGACCTCAAGAATATACACGAATCTAATCCAATAAGAACATACCCCTAGTGTGATGCAATAGTCTACTCTGATAAAGGCAGGAAAAACTGACCTTGAGGATGGGCTGCGTAGTACTACGAGGGATCATGATATGAACACAAGACCAAGCTATGATGCAGATGTTGAATGGATGGGATGGAGATATGGAATGCAATGGATGTCAAAAGTGTTGTGCATGTTTTGCACACATGCCCTGCCATAGGTAGGGACCCCCTCTTTTCACTCTTGACTGGTTGCTTTGCTCTTGTCTTGTTTTGCATGCCCCATTTTCCAAGCCCAAATTGGCCATGTGCCTTCAAATGATCAAATTCCATTGACCAAATTCACGTACTTGGGGTATTCAATTCTGGGGAGAAACAAAGTCCCTCATCCATTCATCACCTTTTGTCTTGTTCCTGCTGACTTGGTCCCTTATCACTCGATTCACCTTTTTCTACATTTTTTACTTTGGGGACAAGTTTCTTATGGATTTGGGATGTTTTTGTAGTGCCAAAGTGAACTGCCAAGGTTTTGTTAAGTTTCGGGGGTTTCAGAAATTTCCTTCTAGAACTCCATCCCTTCGTGGCTGCTTTAAATTTTTGTGGACCCCCGGTGGTCTGCTTTCTACTTTTTTGACTTTGGGGAGAAGTTTCTTATGGATTTGGGATTTTTTTGTGGTGCCTAAGTGAACTGATAATGCTTCGTTAGGTTTCAAGGGTTTCAGAAATTTCCTTTTGGAACTTTGTCCCTCTTTGGTTGTTTTGAACATCTGCCGACCCTAGGCGACCTGGCCTCTGTAACCCAACCCCTCCATGGCCGTTTTCGGAACTCCATCCCTCTTTGGATGTTTAAACTTCTACGGACCCTCGGCGGTCTGATTTCTACATTTTTGACTTTGAGGACAAGTTTCTTATGGATTTGAGATGTTTTTGTGGTGCTTAAGTGAACTGCCAATGTTCCGTTAAATTTCTAGGGATTTGGAAATTTCCTTCTGAAACTCCATCACTCCACAATTGTTTTGAAAATCCACTGGGCCCTGGCGACCCAGCCTCTGAAATCTAGCTCCTCCATGGCCATTTCCAGAACTTCGTCCCTCCATGACTGTTTTGAACATCCGTCGGCTCCTAATGACCTGGCCTCCGAAACCCGACCCCTCCCTAGCCATTTTGAACATTCTGCAGCCCCTAGTGATGCTGCCTTTACAACCTGGCCCCTCCATGGCCATTTTCCAAACTTCATCCCTCCATGGTTGTTGTGAACATCCTCTGCCACACAACGACTCAGCCTCCAGAACCTAGCCCCTCTGTGGTTGTTTCTAGGACTCCATCCCTCTATAGTCGTTTTGAACATCTGTTAGCCCTCAGTGACCTAGCCTCCGGAACTCGGCCCCTCTGTGGCCATTTCTAGAATTTCATCCCTCTTTAACTGTTTTGAACTTTCATAGACCCCCTACAGTCTAGTTTCTACATTTTTGACTTTGGGGACAAGTTTCTTGTGGATTTGGGGTTTTTTTGTGGTGCTTAGGTGAACTGCCAATGTTTCGTTAAGTTTTGGGGGTTTCAAAAATTTCCTTCTAGAACCCCATCCCTCTTTGGCTATTTTTAACATCTGTCGGCCCCCGGTGACCTAACCTATAGAACCCAGCCCCTCTGTGGCTATTTCTAGGACTTCATCCCTCTATGGTTGTTTTAAACATCTGCTAGCCCTCGATGACCTAGCCTCCAGAACTAGGCCCCTCCGTGGCCATTTCTAAAACTCCACCCCTCCGTGGTCATTTTCAACATCCATCGGCCCTCGATGACCTGGCCTCTGGAACCTAGCCCCAGCATGGCCATTTGCAAGATTTTGTCCCTTCGTGGTCATTTTCAACATCTCTCACCCCTAGAAACCCGACCTTCGGAACTTGGCCCCTCCATGACCGTTTCTAGAACTACGCCCCTCCATAGCCATTTTGAACATCCGTTGGCCCCCAACGATTTGGCCCCTGGAACCTGGCTCCTCTGTGGTTGTTTCTAGGACTCTGCCCCTTTGTCATCATCTGAGACTTTCCTTTCAAGCTGTTGTGTGCTCATTGTCTTTTCAAAAGGGCGGTGACCCTCTGAATTTCCCCTTCCAAACTTTTGCTTTTTCCAAAATAAGTCCAATCTTGAGGAAGTTTTTCTTGGTACTCTTCCTTCCCCTTTTCCCATGTGCTATAATTGAAAAATCTTGGTTTTGTGAAGTTTTGTGAGGTATGGGAACTTCCCTTCCTATTTATTTTCCCCTATTCGTTGCCCACCCTCTTGGGCCTGCATTAATGTTGATGGTTGAAATGAGCTCCAAATATGTATATTATGATTTTTTGATGGTGCATGGATGGATCTAACAAGGAAAAATATTTCATGTTTTCCTATCCCCCTAGCATCCACTAATAGGATCAGTATTAGAAGCAAGCCTATGTCAAAGGAGTCAGTGAAAAAAATGCAAGGGGGTGGCCTTGAAGTTGTCCTACTTTTTGCTAGATGGTGATGACCTATCCTCTGAATCAGGGGCAACCAATCCATTGATGTCAGTCGTTGATGGGTCTGTTTGATCCAATGGACAATGTTGTGAACACATCAAGTAAAAGGAAACTTTCAGGCAGTTTATGCTATAGTGAAAAGGGCAATTAGCTAAATGACAAACTGCTACAACACCTGGGCACTAGGTGACAAAATAGGGAAAAACCAAATTGTATTTTAAAATTACTGGATAATGGGGGGTAGGTGATACCCTAATGTAATCAAATATAGGCCACACAATGTAATTCAATCCTATCCATTCATTTGGGCTTTGGAAAACTATAAATAGGGGCTTGCCTCTCATTTGTAAAGGGTTGGAGAGTTGTTGTAAAAAGCATTTGCAGCAATAGAAGACAACATTGCATGATTTTATGGATATTCTGTTTGAGTTTGTGCATCTTGCATGCATGGTTCTACCTTCCATAGTAGTTTTAGTTGTAGATTCTTGAATGGAAGTGATAATGGAAATTGTTATTATGGTATTTGATAAATTTTTATCCCATACTTTTAGCACTTGTTGATGACAAACTATTGTGTAAAGTTAGCCTGGGCTTCTTGATTTCAATGCTACAACGTAGATCAATTGCATGTGCATGATGTGTATGTGCAATATGAAAATATGCAGTCCTTAGAAGATTGCACTAGTTTTGTGTAGTTGTAGGTTCTCTTGGTCAAGCAAAACTTAGTTTTATGGAGTTTGTCTACTATAGCAGCCACCATAATCATTGTTCAATTCTAGGAACTTCCTCTCTCCCCTGCCCCTTTTCCCTTTTTTTAATAGTGACCTTAGGAAAGGTTCATTGCACATTGTAAAGCTAAATCTAATGATAAAATGGAGTTCAAGACTACTGTTTGAACCTACAGCAAATGCACAAAAACTTTCCCCTCTTAAGAACTTCATTTGCAGATCCAACTTCCCCGCTTTGTAACTCATCCATAATTCTGCCTTGTGATTCTAGCAAATCACATGAAACGACTAAGATATTTCAAGCACTTTCAAAACCTGACATTAGAGACCTTGGGATAGTGTTCTACAATTTGATTATCGAAGATTGTCCTTCAAGAGAGGTGATGCATCTATGCATTACCTGTGTTGAGAAGTGCATAAAAAAACACATTAACATGAAGCCTGATGGATAGCAATGCAAAATGAGTCATGAAGATCCTGGTGGATGGAAAGTTCTTATTTACACAAGGCACCTATTTTCTAGGTTTTCACCAAGGTACTTGCCCAAAGCACCACCGAAGTGGTTTTCACTAGAGGATGATTTTTATTTTTTTTTACTATTTTCAATCATTTTTTTAATTCTTTTTTGTTTTTTGGTTTTTTTTTTTTTGTCACCAAGACACCTATTTGCCAGGTTTTCATCAAAGTGACCATTTTTTCAAGACATTTTCTATTTTTTTTAATTTTTTGGTTCTATACCTTGAAAGATTTAAGCATAATTTTTTTGAGATGGGAGTTGTTCATGGGTTCCTACATAGGTTCCCCTTCAAGTGTTGATAACTAATATGCCCCTGAATTATAACTCGCTATGATAACAAATGGTCCCAACCAGTTGGGTTCAAATTTTTCTTTGTTGTTTGGATTTGGGACGTTCTTCTGATTCTCTTTTAGTACCAGTTCTCCAACTTGGAAAGTCTTGCTTCTGATCTTCTTCTTATAGCTCCTCTTGATTTTTTTTATAGACTTGCAAATGATTTAAAGCATCTATATGCCCCTTATCCAGTAGCTCTAGCTCATTTAGTATTGATACTCGGTATTCTTCATCCGTCATGAGGTTTTGCAGTGATATTCTCAGTGACAAGAACTCAGTCTCAATGGGTAATACTGCTTTTGATCCATAGACTAGGGAGAATGGGGTGGCATCTATTGGTGTGCAAATGCTAGTTCGATAGGACTAGAGGGCAGGATTTAGCTATAGATGCTAGTCATGACCTGCGTCATTGACTATTTTCTTAAATATTTTCAGAATGGTTTTATTGGTGGCTTCTGCTTGGCCATTGTCTTGGGGATAGTATGGGGTGGAGAAGCGATGTTGAATTTTCAATTTTTCACATAGATCATGAACCTCCTAATTCTTGAAAGGTGTCCCATTATCTGAGATAATAGTTTGGGGAACACCATATAAACATATGAGATAGTTTAGGATAAACTTTGATATCTACTTTCCAGTGATATATGTTATGGGAATGGCTTTCACCCACTTGGTAAACTACTCAGTGGCAGTTATGATGAATTTTTGGCCATTAGATGAGGTGGGAGTTATCTTTCCAATGAGATCGATTCCCTATTGCGAAAAGGGACATGGTGTGACAATAGGATGGAGTTCTTGAGCTAGAGCATGGATGAGGTCACCATGCTGCTAACATTATAGACACCTTTTGACATAGTCATGTGCTTATCTTTCCATTGTAGGAAAATAATACCCCATCATCAACAATTCCTTGGACAGGGTCATTCCACTCAAGTGTGAACTAAAAATGTTGTTATGTACCTCAGTTAAAGTGATGAATGCCTCCTCAACATTTAAACAACATAATGGGGTTCCTTCTATGCTCCTACAGTAAAAGGTGTTTCCTAGGATGACAAAATGGGATGCCTTTTTGACAAAACTTATTTTTAGGCTTGAGGGTAAGTTAGTAGGTAGGTATAAATGTCATTGTACCAAGGATCACTAGGACCAATGATTTCACACACAAATTTTGATTCTAGTACCTCAAATGTAGGCATAAGAAGCTACTATACCAAGAATTCATGTTTTGGGACATTGAAAGGGATGTCCAATAGGGATCCAATCATTTCCATGGTGTTTGTTGCTCTCTTTTTTGCTCTGTGAATCTTCTCAAATGTGATATCAATGAATGATTCTTTAAGGCTCTCTACCAAATTTTTGTATGGAGTTAGTTTATCATCCTTTGTCTGGTATTCACCATTCACTTGATTTATTATCAGCTGGGAGTCTCCATATACTTTGAGGGCCATGATGTGCCACAACACTGCTATTCTAAGACCTATGGTTAAAGCCTCATATTCTACAATGTTATTAGTGCAGGGGAATTCCAATTTATAGGGCCTTGGTATACAATCCTCCTATGGGGTGATAAAGAAGACACCAAATCCTGATCCATGATGTGTATATGAGCCATCAAAGTAAATTTTTAGTGGTCAACTATGTTGAGATTGAAGATGGATTCGTTTGGAAACTCTGAGATGAGTGGTTTCTCTGAATACATAGGTGCTTCTCCAAGTTGATCTACAATTACCTAACCTTTGATTGATTTTTGTTCTACATACTCTATGTCATATTCAGACAAAATCATGACCGATTTAGCCATCCTTTCAATGAGCATTACCTTTGATAGTAAGTACTTGAGGGGATCAATCTTGGTGATGAGTTTTATTTTGTGTGCCAACATGTAATGTCTGAATTTTTGTGAAGCAAACACTATTGCTAGACATGATTTCTCAATGAATGAGTAGTTTAACTCATGCCCAATCATTGTGTGACTAATGTAATAGATGGCCCTCTTTGTCCCACTTTCATCATGATAAGCTGAAAGAGCACTGAGGGGTGGGTGCATGAAGTTGGGTACCAATTTTCTGGCCACTTTTGAAAAAAGTTTTAAAAAATGCACTCACATTATAACACAAGCGCGTTATAATGAGTTCACATTATTTCGCATTAAAAAAAAAAGAAAAAGTGAAATTATTTTCCTTGGAATACCAACCCAAAGGCTTGGAGGGCATTCCCAACAAGGTCAGAGATGTGTTTTTGCAAATTCTACAATTTTTCACATAATTGGGTCCTGCTCACCATCAAGATTGCATCTAGTTCAATATTGACAAAATCGAAAACATGGGTAATGTTAGGTTCTCTCTTAGCTATCCAACGATGTAATTTTTTTAACTTTTTGACAATGTTAAGCCTTTCATCCATAATTTTTTTTGTTTGTATGTTTATTTTTTGTCAAAAAATAGTGTTTGGTGTTTTTTTTGTTATAAATTAACCGTTCATCAAAATTTTAAATAAATTATATTTTTATAAATTAGACTTCATTCTACATATTTAAAAATAAAATAAAATAAAAATCAATTATTTTCCAAAATTTGTAAGTGGGAGCATGGCCAAAATTCTACTTTTCAAGAAGTGCCCACTTAGAAAATTAGTAAAAAATCAAATATTCATTAAACAATTATTAGAAAAATTATGCATCAACTAGATGCTATTAGCTAACTTCTGAATGTAGCGATTTTAAAAATACTACAAAAAAGTTCACCGTGCTCGGGTCATACAAGAGTTGCTATGTTATGTTTTTCTAACAAAAACAACACCAATTTGTGTACATCCCTCTTTTGAACCCCTTAATCTCAACCATTTTCAAAATAAATTAGTAATTTAGAGAATAGACTCATAGCACTTTGATTCTTATTTTTGTTCCATCTCAAAATTTTGAGTGTGACTATTCTCAATTTCACATCCAAGGTTAGCATTTCGTGATTTCAAAAAAAAAGTGGCCACTTAAGCCCCCTTTTTGGGAACCATCTTGCTACACTTACACTGAGGGATGTTGTTGTTGTTGACACATAGAGAATTAATGGATTTCTTGGGATAGTTGGCATGAGGACTAGCAATGTGAAGATATTCTTTGATCTTATTGAAGGCTTTTTCACACTTTTCATACCACTTGTACGCTACTCTCTTATAAAGTAGGTGAGAATAAGGGATTTTTTATCTTCCAGTTGTGTTATAAATCTTGAGATGGACTGAAGCCTACCTTGGATACCTTTTAATTGTTTCATTGTTTTTGGTACCTCCATCTCAAGGATTGCTTTTACCTTAGTTGAGTCTATCTCAATACCTCTCATTGTTATTGGGTTAATGCAAGAAGTTGGGTACACAAAAAGCTCAAAGAGTGGAAATGTTTTTGATTCTTTTTCAGAATTTGTCACATTTGGACTGAAAATTTGAGGCACTTACATAATGAATATTAAAAAAATTTAATAATACAAAATCTAGAATTTTTAATCTAGTTTTGAAATATGTAAATTATTAAAATACCCAAATTATAGAAATTAAATTTTGATAGGGATCTATAAAAATCACTTTTTAAAAGTCCCCTTTTTTTACCATACCAAGCAAGTGTATGGACAACACTTTTTGACCCAAATATAATTATTTTGCTAATTCCTTTTGGGAAATGAGAGTTAACAACATAAAATTTGATGTGGATTTTTTTTGTAATTTTTGGTTGAATATTTTATTTTTTATTAAATTTTTTATTTTCCTTAATTGATGTTTCTTAAAATCAACATGTACGGACAACATAATTAGACCTAAACAAAACATTTTTTGACTCTCTTTTTTTCATTGTGTAGAGAATTGTCTGAACTTTGATGCCATATAATTTTTTTTACAAGAAACTTAACCAATAAAAAGTTATTTAAAAACTAAAAAACCCTAATATTTTTTTTTAAATAGGAGTAAAAACTTTATTGAAGATCAGAAAGGACCATTACAAAGAAAGAAAAGGACTGAAGTCCTAGAAACCAACAAATACAAAAGAAAAGAATCATCCAACTCTATTTCCATCCCTATCTTCAACAAGAATTCTCTCCAAATCTTGGAAAAGCACCAGAGGAACCAACTCCCACTCCTCAATTCTCCAGCCAATTAAATGTTCAAAAGCCCATTTCGCCAAGCAGTTAGCAACCTGATTCCACTCCCTCGTAATATGAACAAAGGACACCATTTCTAGCAATGAACTAACTTGCAAAATTTGTTGCACAATCATAGCCAACTGCCAACTGACACCCACCACTTTCTGCTCAATAAGAAAATTGATCAAGACCTAGGAGTCATACTCACATATAATCTTTCTCCACCCCAGAGCATAAGCCCTCTCCAAAGCATAGAGAATAGCCATCCCTTCCATAATGTTGATAGTCTGCATCCCCTCATGTATTGAAAAGAAGAAGCTCATCGAACCTGAAGAATCCCTGCCAATCCCCCCAATACCAGTAGGTCCAAGATTGCCCCTTGAGGATCCATTAGTATTAATCTTCAAAATCCCATCAAGAGGGAGATGCCAACTACCAGCCCTATGAATTTTCTGCTTCACCTTCCATCCTCTCCTAACACATGCAGAAGTCATGGATAACCCCTAAATCCCCAATCTCTCCACCACCTCAATGTCCTTTCTTTCGAAGGGAAAAATCACATCACACTTAGCCTCTATAGTCTCCTTAATCATGCCCAATATTCTCTACCAGACCTACTGCACAAACTGCTTCTCTCCATGAAAATTGCACCGATTCCGTTCTAACCAAATCTGCCACAGCATGAAGATAGGCCCCACAAACCACACATCCTACAAGAAGGAGGCTGAAGAGGGAGGCCTACCCAAACCATTCCAAAACTCAATCAAGGAGGAAGCATGAACATAAGGGCTCTGCCAAACACCCCACCAAAAATGCCAAAGCTACAAAGAAAAAGGACACTGGAAAAATAAGTGAGTAGAGTCCTCAGTAGCTCCACACAAAACACAGATAGAAGGGCCATGGAAGCCTCTCTTTCAAATATTATCCCAAGTCAGACACTTATTCCATGCCAACATCTAGACAAAGCAGTTACACTTTGGCCAGGAGAACTTGTTCCATACTCTCTTCCACCACTGCACTTCCTCCCCAACCATCCTACGAGATAGAAGCACCTGATAACCAGAAGCAACAGTATAGACACCCTTAGGATTAGGGGACCAAGCTAGTACATCCTCATCATGAAGGGAACCACACCATCGATTGGAAAGGATACCTTGCAACTTAGCACAGTCCTCTTGCAAACCAACATTCGGCCAAGCATCATGAGACTTCCATCTTGCCACCTCCAGCGACCCCATAGAAGAGAAGTATTTAAAGTTACTAACCCGTGACCAACCACCCTCAAGAAACTACTGGCAGAGATTCAACAAATTTGGAAACTAACAGACAATGGGAGGAAATTCGTCCCAAGAATCAGACCAAAAAAAGACCCCAGTCCCCTTTCTACAAATCCAAAATAAGCCCTCCTTAATAAGATTAGCCCCTTTCTTGAGAGTCCTAAATCACTGAGCCTTTCCCCCACCAAGAGATGTTGAGGGATATCAAGCAGAGGGATCTCCGAGAAATACTTCTGAGAAAGAATCCTGGCCCAAATCTTATCCTGCTCAATGCACCATCACCAATACAACTTCATCGCCAGAACCACACCAGTCAAAGCCGACTGTCATAAACCAAGACCACCATACTGCTTTGGGCTACAAACAACCTCCCATCTAACCAGACTCCATTTGGAAGACCCCAAACAACTAGCCCATTAAAATTGTCTAGTGACCAAATCAAACTCCTTAACAAAGCTCACTGGGGCAACCTAGAGCATGAATATGTAAATGGGAAATGCTTGCACCACAGACAAGATTAGCTGAACACGCCCAGAAAAGGAAAACCATCGATGAGTCCAATGATTAACTTTCACCTAGAACTTATCCAAAATATTTTGCCAAGATTCCCTAGGCAATCTACCAACCAAGATGGGGATACCAAGATAGGTCAAAGGGCAAGTCCCAATCTAAAATCTCAAAGTCTGAGCAATTTTCTGTTGAATGGGGCCCAAGGTATTAAAAAATAAGATGGAAGACTTGTCCTCATTAATCAAATGACCTGAGGCAATCAGGTAAACATCCAACACCCTACGAATATTAGCAGCTTCTCTCATTGTAGCCATACCCATTAGAGCAGTGTCATCCACAAACTGGAGGTGAGACTATGGAGGCAAGTTACCACCCCACTGCCAACCCTAGATGAGACCATCCTCCACATTTCTTCTAAGAAACCGCCCCAAGCCTTCAGCAAGGAGAAGAAACAAATAAGAAGACATGGGATCCCCCTAACGAAGCCCCCGAGAAGCTCCAAAAAACTTAGAGTGATCCCCATTAATTAGCACAGAGAAGGAAACAAAATTAATGCATCTCATAACCCATTGAATCCATTCTTCCTCAAAACCAAAAGAACTGAGAACCTTCCAAAGGAAGGACCACCTGACCCTATCATAAGCCTTAGCCATATCCAACTTAATGAACATCGCCTTTTCTTTGGAACTACCCATAGAATGAATGGTCTCAGTGGCAATAACAATCCCATTCAGAATTTGCCTACCCACCACAAAACCACTCCGCTCCTATGAAATCAGCTCTTTGAGCCCCTTTTTTAACCTGTCAGCAATTAGCTTAGATATAATTTTATAAATTACATTGCAAAGAGAAATGGGACGAAATTAACTTAACTTATCAGCCCGATCACACTTAGGAATGAGAGCAAGAAAGGTAGAATTTAAAGCCCTTAGCATCTACTTATTTCATTGAGATTCTTGAACAACCGCCAGGAGGTCCATCTTGACAATATCCCAAAATTCTTGAAAAAACTCAACTAGGAAGCCATTAGGACTAAGCGCTTTCCCTTTCTTCATCTCGAAAATAGTCCCTTCTAACTCCTCAAGCGTGATTTCACTCATAAGTTGCTCATTCAATTCCCTAGAAACCAGAGGGGGAATACAAGAAAGGACCTAGGCTTCCTCAGGCGATCCCCCAAGCGAGTCTTCCCTAAAAAGAGAGGAAAAATACTGAATCGCCTCCCCTAAGATTTCAAGAAAGGATGAAAGTTTCTCACCTCTATCATTCACCAGAATAGAGATAGAGTTACCGTGTCTCCTGGCTTTTACCGAATTGAAGAAAAAATTTGTATTTTTATCTCCTTCTAGAAGCCACTCTATTTAAGCCTTTTGTTTCCAATACAATTCCTCCCACAACTCACACTCCTCCAGAGCTTTCAAAGCCCAAGCCTCTTCCTGAAGAAACTCTTCAGTAACCCCATCCTCCCTTATCAATCTCGTAATACCATTCAATTCCACCTAAGTAGCTACCTTAGCTTGGAAGACATTCCCAAAGCATTGACGATTCCAATGCTTGAGATGATATTTCACATGTTGAAGTAATTTTGTAAAGGTATACATTGTCATACCAAAAGCAGGTCTACCACTCCACAAATCAACCACATAGTCATACAGAGACTGGTCCCATAGCCACATGAATTGGAATCTAAAGGAAAGAGCACGAGGCACATGAGTTGAATCAACAACAAGCTTGATAGGCTAGTTATCAGATCCCCTCCAATCTAGAATTTCAGAACAAGAAGACCACATACCACCAACCCAGTAACAAGAAACCAGGAAGCGATCCAATCTCTTAGCAACACAGTATTCACCAACCCTATGATTATTCCAAGTAAACTTACCATTAATGGGTTTAATATCCACTAAATTCAGAGCATCAATGTTGTCATGCAGGAGCAACACAGAGGGCTCCAACCTCACAATACCACCACGCTTTTCAGCCAACTCAGATATAGCATTAAAGTCTCCTGCCAAAATCCAAGGATGAAAAGGAGCCAAATTATGGACAAACCTGATGTGGGACCATACTAATTGTTTACCCCGAATGTCAATAGGTGCATAAATATTAGAAAGGAGTAAAACCTCCCCCATCTCAAAACTAGAAGCAATCATAGACATAGCAGACTTAGAATCTATAACCACCAAAGAGGACAGAACTTCCACAGGTTCCACAAGCAAGTTACACCCCCAGAAGACCCATGAGCACCAATACACTGACAATCCCCATTCCTCCACAACTTAGGATCCAAACCAAACATAGTCCCAATAGACAACTTAGTCTCCTGGAGAAAAATAACATCAGGACCTTGATTTCTAACCAAATCATGAACCACTTTTTGTCTAGGGCCATTGTTCAAGCCCCTAACATTCCATGATAGAACAATCATTTCAAGGGGCTCGAAAAATGAGAGTCTAGAGTCTTCACCGATCCTGACTCCACCAAAGTCTCACCAATCAGCTTAATCTTTTCCAAATCCTTCTTTCTACCTTTAGCAGCTTTTTCTGCCCCACTTTTCTTAAGATCTTTTTGCAAAAGACCTAGTTGAGGAGAAGGCCTAGTACTCTTGGCCACTTCCAATCCCACAATCCACCCTAGATGAGAAGAATCCCCCCACCTTTCAGGGCATCAATAGAAGGAGATGACACCTCTGGTATCACCAGCTGTTGATCAGTACCCATGTGCAAAGCAACAACATCCTGTAGATTAATAGATGCATCAGGAATAAGGGCCTCCTAAACTGAACCCACAACCCCCTGATCCAAACTTATCAAACCTGGATTCACTTCTTGTTGGCTAAGATCATCCAAAACCTCAAACCTGTTAAAGGTATCCTCCTCCTGTCTTTCCTTGAAGGTCCTCTTTTGACCCCAATTCCTATTATGATTCTTGACCTGAACGAAACCATCAGCACCAACCACCTCACCAAGAGCAAGGCCCTTCCCCTTATCGGCCCTAGGGGGATTTAGAGAGGGTTGTGAAGGCTGAGACTCCACTGGATTCAATCTTGGACATCTACGTTGTAAATGACCGCATTCATGACAAAAGTGACATCTAAAGGGGAAGGTATCATAATCCAATTGTTGCACCCAAGAGTGGGATCCTGCACACATTTCCATAGCATTAGGGAAAGTCTTACTTAGATCAATTTCAACACAAATGCGGGCAAAGGTTATTACCTTTTTATCCAAAATTTGTGATGAAGACCCAACTATTTTTCCTAGCATCGATGCTAGCAAGTGCAAAACATCCTCTTGATAGCATTCCACTAGGAACCAAGGTAGACGAACCCACACCAGAACCCGATTCAGCAACTCCTCAGAGGGGTTAAACCCTGCATGCCAAGGTTTGATAAATAGTCCCACCTGGTTATGAAAGTAAGGGCCCCCCTCAAAGACCCTAATTTGATCAGCCACATAATTGAAAGTAACCATGAAGTAATTGTTGGCCAATAACATCATCTCTATTTCACCCTTCGGCACCCTTGTCCTCTGGGCCCAAGTCCCCAAAAACTTCAAAGAGACCCTCATCCCCAAAAACTTGCAATATAAAGAGTGATTTGAATAGTAGTCTATATCCTCGATAATAATCTTAAGCAGAATAACCAATTTTGGTCACTCCTTGCACCACTCAAAACAACCATTAATCTTCATGATCCGCGAGCCACCATGCCAACCAGCACCGCCAACCCCTAAATACTGAGAGAATAAATTATTATCAAAGGAATTCATACCATGGTTCAGAGATTTTGAACCAATTGCAGCCCATAAGTCCATATCAGGAGACTCCCTGGATGTCTCACCCCCAGACAAATACATCAAAATGCCCAAGATAGGCCTGCAGAGCAAGAAAACCAACCAGCACAATGTGGGGAGCCACACATCCAACCCACACCACCACCTACTACACTAATACCACTCCACCCTCGTGCTAGCACCATCCACCCCCCTTGCCACTACACAGGAAGCTTCTCACTCCCATGTAGCTAAAAGAAGAGAGCGGTGGACAAAGGACCACCCTCGTGCAAAAGACCCTCAACATCTAGCTTCCACACCACCGCGAGCTCAAGCACCAGTCACTGCAACTCAGCAAACGTCACTCCACACAGACAAAAGATTAACCAACAACAAGGAACAAAACACAAAAGTCTGAACCAATCCAAACACTCCCCCAAAAAGCTTTAAACACCCCTCCCTATACACAACACACCATGTACAAACTGATCTAGAAGAGATAAGACTCATGCAATAGAAAATTACAACATGCACCCGAGGCCTCGATGGCCGCAGGCGAGCATGCAGGTGCAGAGCGCCATCCTCATTCCAATCTATCAAAAAAACTTGATATTTCAATTTAAAGGACTAGTTTTATTAAAAATTAATTAAAAAATAGCAAACATAATCCAATTTTAACAAAATTTGTATATTTAGAAAGTAGACATTGTGTTCTCTAATGGGTTTTAATTTTATAGATTCATTTAGAAAAAAAGTCCATCAGCTATGTTGTCAAAATTGGACATTCTTCTTTAATCTGCCTTAGTGTTTTAGTTGCAGGTCATAGGCTAAGACTCAGATTTCCAAGCCTTTCCCAAGCTTAAAACCAAGGCTGGATGTGGTGTGGAAATTCAATTTTTAAATAACACGTACGCGTTAAATAAACGCATATGCATTATTCAAAAGAAATGCGTACGCATTTCATAATGCATACGCATTACTCATTGACCCGTTCAGAAAACGTAATGCATATGCATTATGAAATGTGTATGCATTTCTTGGACATAACGCGTATGCGCTTCTAATATAGCCATTTTTCCCTAATTTAAAAAATTCTGGTAAAACACGATTTTCTTGCAACATTCCTTTTCTATAGTATGGTCCAAAAGTGTCATTTTCTACATTTTTTATTGCAAATTTGTCTTGTACAGGGCATATTCTATTAAAATTCTTGGAAGAGACAAAGTGCAGGTTGAATTTTCTGAAATGGAATCAAGTGCAAGAACATTTTACAAAAATATTTGGAAAAAGTGATTTTTTGGATGTTTTCATGATGTTTTTGTACTTTAGAGTTTATAGAAAAAATGATCTTCATAGTACATAGTTTAATTTGAATATTTGAAGGAGGTGGAAATTTGAAAATAAGTTTCTTGAATTATTGTTTTTGTGATCAAAGAGGGTAACCATGGATGATAAACAAAAACAAAAAAAGATGTAGAAAGTTATTGACACCGGAAAAAGTTCAAGCAAATAAAGATAAGAAGGCAAAAAGACAAAGGGAAAGGAGAGAAAGGAATCGTCAAATGAAATAGTTGGAAGCATCTAGTTCCAATAATGTTGAAGAGGAAGCCATGAATGATGAAATGAATGTAGATGATGCAAATGTGGAGATCGTAAATATAGAAGAAAATGCAATTACGGAGACAAACCTAGTTGTGCCTTCAACTTCAACTTTGAATGATAAGCAAAACACTTCAAGTGTGTCTTCAAATCCACCTCCCAATGATAAGGAAAATACACCTATTCAAACAATCTAACGAAGTATGTGTTCAAACCCAAGTTTTCATAATATTGATATTGTTTGTTTAGATGAAGCTGGATACACCAGTGATGAGATCAATAATATTAGGGTTGAAACAATGCAGAAACAAGAAAATGATGAAATTATATCTTATGAGAATGTAAATGAGAATGAAATCCTTCATATTGATGAAAATGATAATGAAATCCCTTTTACATTTGAAAATGAAAATGAAACCCATTGTGTGAATGGAAATGAAACTCCTATGGATGAAGGTGAAAATATTTTTTTTACAATTGAAACAGATGTGCTAGATAACCTTCATGGTAAAGTTTCTTTGAGAAAAATTAGAAATTATGAAAATAAAATATATAAAATATTTTTTTGTAGAAAGAAATTATGATTCCAATGTCAACTTATGGTGCAATTGATGAGAATGTTGAAAATGAGAAAAGTGATGAAAAAAATAGGTGTTTTTGTAAAATCAAAAAAGAAAGAGGATTTAGTAGAACAAGTCATATCTAGTGTTGCTAATGCTATTGATGTTATTGTTAAGAAAAGTCAATTGAAAGATAAGAATGTAGCTCGCAATACAATAACAACTTCTCTAGTTGATAAAACAACTTCAAATAAAAGAATGTTAAGTAAGATTAGTAAATGTGTAAAAGTAAATCCTAGAACTTTGATAAGAGTTGCTAAAAGAAGAGAAAGTATTGAAAATGATTCTATTAATCAATGTTGGAGTTTTAGTGGTAGACTCCCAAGATCAGACATGAAATTAACTAATGAAATTAAATATTTAATCCATAAATTTTGGCATGATAATACAAGAGTATCACCTAACATTAGAGATGTCTTAAAATTAAGGGTGGGTTCCAAAATTCATGAACCTCATCCAAAGCATCTCTTAGATATGAATCAAACTGAATTATATAAAAAAAGTTTAGATGCTTCAATCTTACCATTGAATATTAACATAAGTCAAAGATCATTTGAAAAGTGTAAACCTTGGTATGTTAAAATTAATAAGCAACGAATCTCTTGTTGTTGTAATAATCATGTACAATTTTGTTATTATTATGATATATTTCGATATATACAATGCACTTTGCATGCTAACCAAATTATGTTGGACATTTGTGGCATTAATATGCCACCTGAAAGAATCAAAGATTTTACAGCAGGTTTGTTTTGTGATCCCTCTTTAAATGGAAACTCATTTTTCTTAAAAGCATGCATTTTTTGGAGAATGCGATAGATGTGGTAACTTTTCATTATTAGGAGAATGTATGCATGAAAGTAGTTTAGATGAATTTGGACAACAACTAGTGGATGTAAATTTTTTTTAAAAATGTTGAATATTCTTTAAAAGATAGAAAAACTAGAAAACGTGTTGAGCTAATTGTGGAAAAAGTTAGTGTGCATGCTTTTATTAATGAATTTAAAGATAAGTTTGTACCTAAATATGTTCAACACTCTCATAATGCTCATTGGCTTGATAATCAATTTTTTTTATATAAAAACACATTCCCAATTGGAAGTATATTGTCAGTTGTTGATTTTGCTGAAAATTATACTCTTGCTCCACAAGAAGAAATTCAATCATAGTATTATAATTCAATGCAAGTAGCTATATTTGTTCACATTGTTTATAGACATGCAGAAGATAGTATAGAAGATAATAGAAATTTTTTGAGAGAGTACCATTTTTATGTAAGTGATAATCGATTACATTCATCTGAGTTTGTACAATATTGTTTTGATATATTTTATAAAAATTTAAAAGAGAGAGGAATTCAAATGCTAGAACATCTCATATGGTCAGATAATTGCATAGGTCAATTCAAAAATTCTAGAATGTTTTATTGGTTATGTAGAGTTCATAAGGAAAATAATATCCAACACATATAGAGTTTTTTGAAGCTAGTCATGGTAAGGGAGAACACGATGGAGCAGGTGCATGTGTGAAAAGAGCTCTTGCTAGAGAGAAACTAAAATTTGAGGATGTTGCAAAATTTAGAGATGCACGTGCAATTGTAGATTGGTGCAATACCAAATTATCTACAAGAACAAGTGAGAGCTCAATAATTCGACGTTTCTTTTGGTTAGTTGAAGAAAATGATATTTTTTCTTAACAAGATTATGAAACAATTAATGGATCTACAAAATGGAATTCATTTAAGAGTTCAAATGCAAACACATGGACAATATGGACAAGGGAGTTGGCATGTTTTTGTCAATTTGTTATTGCAGGTGATTGGGAGGCATGTGAAAATACGGAATGGGTCGAACAATGGAAACAAAGAGCCTTAACGCCTACATCGAGAAATGTTCAACATGGAATGATAATTGAAGATAATCAAGTTTTTACATCAGATGATTATGATCGTGTTTTAGATCTTATACAAGAAGGTACATTATTTATTGAGCTGAATTTTGTATGTATGTATGTTTATATGTGAATTAAATATAAGTCACTTTTTATTGAATTTTGTATTTATTTTTGCAGGACATGTGTATGCTCTTGTTGCACCTAAGGGGAATGAAGAGGAGATAGATTACTGGTTGGCTAGATGTGTTGAGAGAAAACATAAGTTGGCACATCCTAGAGTGGATGATGACAACTTTGAGTATCCAACTGGTTCAGTGGTTGTTTTTGGCACTTGGATTCGAGAATATTTGATGAGAAATAATGGCTTGCCTACATTTGAAGATTATACATTATTCACATTTGATTTTGGTAACCAATATAAAACTAGTTAGATATCAAGGGAGGCCTACTAATAAAGTTTTATGGACACTTTCAATGGATAATCATGAGACAATCATAGATGCATTAAAAAAGAGAGAGGATGTAGATGGTACAACAGAATAAATAAATATTGGTAAGTATATCTAGTTGATTATATAGTTAATTGATATATATATATATTTTTTATTTAATCATTTCCTAATTAAAGTTTTATATCATTTTTTGTTTCAGGTCCCCCAAAATTATATGCTTTACAAACAAGAGAGGAGATGCACCTATATTACAATGGAATTTGATTATAGATATAGGTAACTATATATAGTTCTAGATACATTTAATTGATAGTATAAATTCATTATCTCAACTCCCCTTAATCCACCCTCTTTCATCCCCTTAAGCCATCCTCTTAAAGCACCCTTAAGTCATATCCTCTTACATCCCTATAATCCACAATATTGCATTCCATAAGTCACTCTCATAAGTCACTCTCATAATCCCCCTTAAGCATCCCCTTAATCCACTATCTTACAACCCTTTAATCCATTCTATCAACTCCTCTTAATCCACCCTCTTACATCCCTTTAATCCACTCTCTTACATCCCTCTGAGTCATTTTATCAACTCCACTTAATCCACCCTCTTACATCCCCTTAAGCCATCCTCTTAAAGGACTCTCATAATTCCCCTTAAGCCATCCTCTTGGGGCCTATTAATATCCATATTGTAAGGTTCATGACATGCATCCCCTTAATCCACTATCTTACATCCCTTTAATCCATTCTATCAACTCCCCTTAATCCACTCTCTTACATCCCTTTGAGTCATTTTATCAACTCCCCTTAATCCACTCTCTTACATCCCCTTAAGCCATCCTATTAAAGGAATCTCGTAATTCCCCTTAAGCCATCCTCTTAGGAACTATTAAGCCATATCCTAGGGTTCAGGAGATGCATCCTCTTAAAGAACTCTCATAATTCTCCTTAATCCATCCTCTTAGGACCTGTTAAGCCATATCCTAGGGTTCATGAGATGCATCCTCTTAAACCATCCTCTTAACTCCCCTTAAGCCATTCTCTTAAGACCCCCCTTAAGCTGTATATCCTCTTAGGTCCCCTTAATCCATCCTATGGCAAACATCTTTTGAATTTGTATGGAATTTACTATATACTATTCTTTTCTCGCATGAATTTTTTTCCTTAAATGACTCATAAAAATTGTAGTTACTTACATTAATTATTTTTGCATGTTCTCATCAAGTCGATCTACGAAGTGATAGTTGAACTGAAAAATTATTTTATCAAGAGACTATGTAAATGTCAATTTTTGGTCTTCGAAGTGATAGTTGAACTGAAAAATTATTTTATCAAGAGACTATGTAAATGTCAATTTTTGGTCTTCACCTAAAAGTTGATAAGTTTTAATTATATCTACATGGACATTTATGTTTCATCATATTATATAGTTGTAATAAACATCTTGATATACATTATATATGTTTGTTCAATGTCACTTTTTAAATATCTTGTTCCAATTTTATAGATTATACATTTCATGTCTTGTATTTACTACATTTTATATAATTATTCAATTGTATAGATTATACATTTTATACATACAAGGAGATGGAGATGGTTTTTTTGTTTATTGATTCAAATATTTGCTATCTAATTGGAAAATAGTTAAAATTACTTGCCCTTAATTTATTATGAATATGATATAAACTATTTAAGGAATGTTTTAATTATATATATTAAATTTGATTCTAGATAAGAATTTATATAGTGCATGTAATACTTGAAAATTAGATAAAATATAAATAGTCTAATGTATGAGTGCATATAATCATGAAAATGAACATAACAAGATATCATAATTGATTGCATATATAATCATCATATTAAAGTCAACTGATATAAATAAACACAAATATGGTAATAACATGTTCAAAGTAAAACTAGAGATAGATAGTCCATAGAATTTATATGTCAAGTCCAACACATATATTTAAATAAAACTAGAGATCTATAGTCCATAAAATATAAAACCATCTAACTTTCAGGCTGATTGGTCAAATCAAGTCTCCTCTTTGTTCCATGTTGACTAGATGTACCTGCATTATGCTGTAAAAGAGTACAAGAAACTTGAAATTAGATTTAAATTTATTTAGAAATTTTGATATAATTAAACATATTTAAACTTGAAAATATAAACTTTTAGATAAAAATAAATTTAATTAAATATCTAGTATTTATATAGTAAAAATGATTTCTAGTATGCATAAATTACCATATGATCATGTGAATCTATAACTAGCATATTTTCTTCAACGAGTAGCATAACTGTCACTTGAGAAGATGCAAATGTCTGATCTACTATATCTTCCATATTCATATAAAGCAAACAATATGTGAAAACCTCGAATATATATATATATATATTTGAAAGGTCCATAAAAATTGTATAGGAGATTTAAAGTAAAGTTTACAACCTCGAATGATATGACCTCATGATCACGCACCTGAGATTTCCCATGCATAAATGCCAATGATGTCTCAGGTTTGTGGCCTACCATGGGTATCTCATGAAATTCCTGCATATAGATGTACAACAGTTTGTATAGATCATTGACACATGTGTATGTAAGTAAAAAATTAAATTAGATCTATGATGTCTATTTAATTTAAACTTAACAAACTTTTGAAAGCACGCACCTGAGCTGATGAATTCTCAGGAGCACTTACCACAGTAACTTGTGGTTGGTCAGTACTAGGTATTGTATGACCTCCCTACATCTAGATATAATATATCAATTCACACGCGTACAAATTCAAATTAAATTAGATATATATCCACACAAATTATTTAATATATATTGGTTCAAGTACCTGTCTAAAAGGTGAGCCTAGATCTATAGCACTCGACATATGCACACAATGATCATATTGAGTTTCAAGCATCACGTGATCATGCATCTACACCAAACACTTATTGAATTAATATTATATTATATATATAGTTTGATGTTATTATTTACATGGATTTTTCATATTTCAAACTTGAATTAAATTTAATTTCAAAATATGAACATACCTGTGTAGGACAATCCTCAGAATATAGTAAATCTAGGTATGACCCTGTCCCAGATGCATGTGCATCACCTGAAGTGGATGCCTGAGTATCCCTATAGCCTGAGCCTCCATGCTCTCTATTGGCCACTTCAGTGGTCGTGTGTGTAGTCTACTGAGTGAGATGTCCTGAAAGTGAACTCAATTCTCCTAACGTCGATAACATGGTCTGCTGCTGAAATGCAATGGGAACACTAGGAGAAGGAAGAGGAACAATAGGGGCAATTGGAGCACATTGTTGAGGATCGACACATGCTCCTAGTCTATGTTGGGGCATGTCACGCCCAACTCCCTGAAATGACCTCATATCAAAATAGTTGGGTTTTTTACCCAACTCAAACTCATCCCATAACTTTCTCAAAAAGAATAAGGGCACCTCACTATTGCCATGTGGTGGAGTATCAAACACCATCCACCATCTATCCCACAAATGCGTAGCTATCTGTGGCTTCCTACACCATAAAATTGAAATTCATTTTTTCGTGGGTGGAATGGGTTGGTTTGTATGGGGATTAATAAAATATTGGCACATGGCTCGTTTGGTAATTTTTAGGTCATTGATTTCTTTATATAACAATCCATCAGCATAGAATTGTCTCCTCTCTTCTCTCCATTGACGGAACCTAACTAGGTCCGCATCAATAGATCAAACAAAATTGACAATAGTTTGCATCGTAGATGCAAACCGTGTGAGATGGGGAGGGACTCTAGGCTCAATTTTTATGAGATCTATATTTCCTTGAATGACAATGAGGTTTTCTTGGATATTCTCTCTTAATTGATCTTCATCAACTATAGGAGGGGGTGGGGGGTTAGGTGGTGGAGAATGTGGAGGTGTGTTAGGGTTATGTTCATGTGGTGGAATGGGATGTATGGGATCTATAGGAATTTCTTGATTGGGAATAAAATCCTCTAAATTAAACAATGGATCCATGTGTTCAATGATATGGCAACATGTTAAACAATTAAAATATATATATCAACAAACTAATTAAATAATGCACACAATTTGAAAGTTATTTAAAAATCACATTGAACATGCACAAATTCAAAATATATTTCATTTGAAGACCATTTGATTTATAACATTATAAAATCCATAACATTAAAAATTCATAGCATGCACACACATTAAATTGAGTCTAGTGTGGGGTTGATAATATGAAGGGTAGATTTATGGATTTATGGGGTTTTATTAAAATTTATTTAATCTCATTCATTATTTTCAAATAATACTAAAGATAAGAATGAAAAATTAATAGAAGACATTGAAAGGGACACATAGATATATTCAACAAATTTATCCCCTTAAGAAATGTCAAATTCCCCCTTAAGACATTGATTTATGATTTAGGGTATAGGATGGCTTAAGGGGATCTACGTGTAGTAAGGTCCTAGGAGAAAATGGTCCATGGCTTAAGGGAACAAAATTTCGTGAAGTTTCCTAAGGCAACCAAATTTCATTTTAAGGTCATAAAATTCAAAATGAATAGATGTATTAATCAAGTATGACAAAATTTAATTAAATCTGAGGACATAAATTGATTTATCTAAATTTTCAAATTTCATGTATATAGATACTATTATAGTTTTTTATATTTTATATATCTTTATTTGTGAATAAATATTGTTAAAGGATACCTCTAGGAATACTCTCCTAGGCCTAGCTAATCCAAAAGTGAAGGAAAAATTATTCATTCTCAACAATTAGAAAAATGCAAGTACAGCTATCTAAAAATGCTAGAGGGTTATCTAGGAAATTTAAGCAACCAAAATATTCCACAACCATCACTTTGTACATCCAAATAGAAGAAAAAGGTTTTTTGGGAGCTTCTAGGTCACTAAGAGATCAACTCTACAACTAACATGTAATGAGGGTGAATAATAATCCAATTCTTCTATTTAACCATGGATTTAAAGACTGAAACCAACATAAGAACTTTAAATAGTATTCAAAAAAACTAGTACTTTCTCATGTAACTAAGAAGCCAAAAGCAAGAACCGAACATGAGAAAAGAGAGAAATAAGAATATATGCAACTATAAGAAGAAAAGAGATAAATATACTTTATTAATTCTATTTCAAGAATAACTATCCTCTAATTTACCACACAACTCAATGCATTGTTAGATGATTTATGGTTATAATATACTCATATGGATTCTATAGAATACAACAATGATATCAAAAATCCTAATCCTATTAAAAAAAAGGATAGAATAACTCTATAAGATACATTGCATACATCTTCTACCCCAAGAATCCAATATATAGACATAAGGATTCCTAGGAAATAACAAATGGCAACACCACAATCACTAATAATGCATGAAAATACTATGGTAAGTAATTTTTTATGACTCTCACATGTGTTGACCCATCCTAAAATAGATAATAACTCTTACAAAATCTCTTTATTTCATCTTCACTATACAAGTTGGCCTAACTAACTCTCAAGAACTCATCTAAGAGACACAAGATCTCTATAGTGGGACAAAGTAGTTAAGAAGAAATTATAAGTTTAACACTAACATTAGAATTTATAATCTCATTCATTGTTTTCAAAGAATACTAAAGATACGAATGAAAAATTAATAGAATACATTCAAAGGGATGCATAGATATATGCTAGTGACCTAATTGCAATGTACAAAATAAACAAAGATGAGCTTGAGCTCTACTCACCAAATTTTGAGAACTTCTTTGATCCCCTTAAGAAATGTCATATTAGGACCCCTTAAGACATCGATTTATGATTTAGGGTGATAGGATGGCTTAAGGGGATCTATGTCTAGTAAGGTGGACTAGGAAAAAATGTTCCATGACTTAAGGGAATAAAATTTGGTGGAATTGCCTAAGGCAACCAAATTTAATTTTAAGGTCCTACAACAAAATGAATGCTAAATAAGGGTTTAGGGTTTAGATTTAGAGATTTGATGACATGAAAACATATAGAAGACACATGATGGATTTTGAACCTATTTGGACCTCCAAGCACTCTTGGATGATTTAAAAAGGAAGAGGAGATCTAAACCCTAAACCCTAAACCCTAGACCCAATTTTTTTCTAATCATATATTTTTTGAAACATTTCTATGGCATAGACCCTTCCTTTGAATATTTATATAAATTCTAGACATGCATAGATTTTCAAAAAAAAGAACCTAACTGCCACTAAGTGAGGAATCAATTAATCAATTCAATAAATAAATAAGGTTAGAAAATAAACATTTGGTTATAGAATTGAAAGGAAACCAAATTTAATTATAAGGTCCTACAACAAAATGAATGCTAAATTAAGGTTTAGGGTTTAGATTTAGAGATTTGATGACATGAAAACATATAGAAGACACATGAATAAATTTTTACAAGTAAATGAGAAATCCTACCACCTAAACTTAGTGCTTTGAATAAAATATGTGACATTCTAGGAATAGCTTCAATATATCAACAATTAGGAATTTTAGATTTCAATTATAAGTTGTTGAGTTATGATGGATTTTGAACCTATTTGGACCTCTAAGCACTCTTGGATGATTTAAAAAGGAAGAGGAGATCTAAACCCTAAACCCTAAACCCTAAACTACAAGTTTCTCAAAAAAGTAATTTGAATTAAATTCCAAATTGAAATGTTCATGCTACAAGTTAGCTTTGATACACTAGTTTAGAGAAAGTACAACATTTAGTTTTCCTAATCTAGAACAATGCCACTACATATGAGAGTTAAAATAGGAATTAGATTACACACTTGTCCTATAGATCTTATGAATAACATCCTATAAATTAAGGCTTAAATATGATCATAATGCATCCTTACATAATTCACAAAGGATCTCATCCAAATAAGAGAAATGGGTAGAAATCATTCATGTTTCACATTTTAATATTTATTTGATTTAATAACATTTATGTGTCTAGCTCTATCCATATTGCACATAGTCTATCTATACCCCATTTTAGTTTTACGTAAATTAGGGTAAATAGTCCATTTTAGGTTTACATAAATTAAGGTAAATAGGGTTTTAGGCTTACATTTTAGGGTTTATGTCCAAAGATTAACCTATGTAAATTTTGTAAACTAGGGTTTCTAGGGTTTTGACATTTCTAAGTTTTAAATGTGTTCAATTTAGGTTTAGCTTTTACGGTTTTACAATTTAAATTTTTTTGTTTCGTTGATGTTTTTGGTTTTTTAAAAATGCAATTAAAAACAATAAAACATTGAATTAAAATATACTAAACAAAAAAAAATTGAATACTAATTAAAAAACAAAAAAAAAGATAGAAAGCAAAGAAAAATGAAGAATTCAACTAACCTGGAGGTCGACGAGGTCGCTAGTGTAGATGGAAGGAGGTGGCAGTCAAAATTTTGTGGCCTCTAAAACATGTATGCGCTCTCTTTTTTCCTTCTTGGTCCTAGCTCAGAATGGTGGAAAATGAATTACAGTCGTTTATTTAAAAAAATAAATACTTTCTCAAAACATGTACACGTTTCAAAATGCATACGCATTCTAAACACATACACATTTCATAACGCGTACGCATTTTAGGTTCACGTACCCAAGTCTAAATACATATGCATTCAGATCTAGGCCTAGGTACCCGAGCCATAATGCATATGCATTTATTTGAAAATGTGTACGCATTTCTTGCGAACTTTTTTTTTTCTTGAGATTTCCCCTCTTCATGTACCCAACTTCTTGCTTTTACCCTACTATGCATCCTAGTAAATTTCATGACTGTACGCTGAAGATGTACTTCTTTGGATTTAATCAGACCTTGTATTTCTCTAGCCTATCAAAAATAGCACCCAAGGTTGCTATGTGATCTCTCCTCTTTCTAGATTTGTCTAGTATTTCATCGACACAATATTTGACCGTTTTATGGATTATGTCATGGAAGATTGATGTCATGAATCTTTGGTAGGTTGCTCCTACATTCTTCAAGTTGAATGGCATCATATTCCAGAAGTAAATCCCCCATGGAGAAGTGAAGGAATTTTTGTGTTGGTCTTCTTTAGCAATCATTATCTATTTGTATCCCAAGAAACCATCCATCAGTGAAAGCATTTCATGTCCTGCCATCATGATGACAATTATGTCAATGTTGGGCAACAAGAAATCATCCTTTGGACATTCTTTTTTTAAGTCGCTGAATTTTGTATAGATTCTAATGCCCCCACCAAGTTTTGAGATAGGAATTAGGTTTGAAACCCATTCTTGATAGTCGTTTGGTCGAATGAATCTTGCATCCAGTAGCTTCTTCAATTCCATTTTGACTAGTAGGGTGATTTGAGGGTGTATTTTTCTAACCTTTTTCCTAACAAGTTTTTCTTCAAAGTAGACAACTAAGTGATGGATCACAATCTCTAGATTGAGCCCTAGCATGTCAGCATAAATCCATGCAAAGTTTATTTGTTGCTCTCTCTCAAGAAGGCTTTGATGAGTTCTTGTTTTTCTGTTAATAATGACTTTGCATAGAAAGTAATGTTCAATGTCTCCTCTATTCCTAGCTTAACTAGATTACATTTTTTGGCTAGGACTGCTCATGTTTCCTGATGAATAGCTCTGAAAGGAAGATTGAATCCCCCATCCTCAGGCACCTCGGAGAGGTTTTCATTGATGGATGTATCCTTTATTTTTACTATTTTTAGGTCAGAGAGTGCCACAGTGTAGTTTTCACTCAAGGACCTAGAGATTATGCTCAGTTTTTTGCTTTTGTGACTGAGGATTTAATTGTTTCACCATAATATTCCTATGTGTCCAACTCGATGATGAATATTGATTTTTGATCCCAACCTAGAATATTATCCCATAGTCCCATGAATTCTGAGAGCACCTCATCGTTTTTGAATGTGTCAAGAATTGGTAGTCCTCGTTGGTCATAATCAATGAGTTAGGGGTAAACTAGGTAGATTTCATGGTTTTGGTTTATAAAATCATATGATAGGGTGTTGATCATGAGTAGGGAGGTATCATAAAAAGAATTGGTAAATAAGTTATGGGGTCCTTTTCACTACTACATACATCTGTTATATTGAAGGCGAAGTTGTCTATGACATGAATAGTGGATATGGGTAGATGAAGAGTAGCTGCTGATTGTTGAGGAGGATTTTTAACCTTTCTAACTAGAGGACCTCAGCCACGTATGGTTATACTCAAAGGGGTACATCCAAGGCCAACATTTCTCATTCACGTCTGCAGAATAATAGGTATTAAAATCCCATGGTCATTTTGGCCAAGCTTTTGGTTTCTGTCATAACCCATTGTGAGCATCATTTGTAAACCTTTGTTGCTATCATCCATTGGTAGATTGGTTGTTGGGCTACTATTTTGATATAGGAGATGAGATGGGTCCTTCTCTATTATCTCTCGATCAAGATCTCCCCAACTTTTGAAGTTGGAATATCCTTGAATGGATATTTGAGATGTGGAGGCTTCATTTGATTATAGTCTTCCTCTTATCTTGGGAAATTGTGGTAACTCTCCTACTACAAAGGTATTCTTTGGGATTGCATAATTTCCACACCCATTTTCTTGAATAATAAGCTTGATGTTAGAGATGGTGGGGATGGTGTGGATGGTAGGTGTCTCCATTGCATAAGTGGAGGTGAAAGTGGTTGGATGAATGTATGGCATAGATGGGCCTTCATCATTTTTTGGCACTTGGGAACTTTATATTATTTGGCTTCTAGAATCTTACAATAAGAGAATGGTTTAGGATCCCCATGGATTGTGACCCCTTGGCCTTGATATGTGAATTTAACACATTGATGAAAGGCAAATTCCACTGCTTGCATCCCATGAATCCACAGATGTCCCAATAAAATATTATATGAAAAATCAAGGTCCAAGACTTGACAGGTGGTTTCCATTATTGCTGGTCCTACTTGCACAAAGAGTTGTATAGTGCCTTGTGAAACTCTCTCTTGATCATCATATTCTCTGATTATAATTCCCCTTCCTTTGTCTATGGTATCTTCAGAGATTCCCATATTCTTTATTAGTTTAAGGGAACAAATGTTCAACCCTACACCTTCATCCACCAAAACCCTCTTGACCTTGTTCTTATATACCAGAACCTCCAGATGGAGTGCACAATTATAAGATGGTTGGGTAGGGAAGTCCTGATGGGAGAATGTAAGGAGGTTTGGATTAATGATATTGCCAACCATAGCTTGGAATTGTTCTGCATCAAGATCTGTGGAGACAGTGGATGAGGCTAATGCTTCTACAGGGATTTTCTTGTGGGTAGATGAAATTTAAAAAAAATCCATGATAGATATTTGTGTTGGGGTTCTTTTTAGTTGATCAAGGACATTATATCCATTAGGGACAGTTCTTGGGTTGGAAGTGGATGCTCTATTAGGCTATGATAACCCTACAATGGTAATTTTTTTGCCTCTTGTGGTGACTCCACAATTAGTGTGGGCTCCTTTGATAGTGGTAGTGGTGCAATACTCATCCAAGGATGCAACGACATGGTCATATACATGATTGATGCTTTTAAAAGTTCCCTTCCCCTTTTCATTGATATCATTGCATTTTTTTATATGGTTTGGCATCAGATTCATGTATATTTTAAGATTTTGATTTCCAGCTAGCTTGTCCATATTTATGATTTTTTCATGAATGAGTTCTTGGACTAGGTTCTTCAACCTCATCTAGATGTTAGTGGTGTGTCATTTGATCTTGTGAAATTCACAAAGCTAGTTTTCATTGTACCAGGGTGGTTTCACATCTAGTTCTTGATAATTCTCATAGGTGGGAGCCTTGATGAGGTTTTCATTTATCAATGTCTTCATGATAACCTCAAGTGGTTCACCAAGGGCAGTGTACTGCTTGGGGGAGTTCTTGTTTCGTTGGGTTGGCCTCTTTTGATCATTGATATTGTTGATGGTCTGATTTTTTGGCTGTTGAGTTACTATGTTGGCTTAGTGATTGTTTTGATGGTGATTTTGAGGTTGTTGTTGTGGTGTGGGTATGTTTTGTCGAGGTGCACTGATGACTACTTTGGAATTGACAACACCATCATTGGTAATGTTTTTATTTCTTTCCTATGTGCAAGTTTTGTCATTATATCTTGAAGATGGGTGGTTATTTTGTTGATCAAGATATATTTGTGTCGTTGGTTGTGTAGAAAGGGCTCATTCAATTTTGACCTCCTTGGAGATCAATTGATCATATGTGGTGATCCCTTGGACTTTGAGATGGAAATCCAAGGCACCGTTGAGGTTGGAGATGATAGTGCACACTTTTTTTTCTTCCAGCATGGCCCATTTTCTCTAATTGGCCTTGGATCACCATCATTGTAGGAATGAAGCAAATGATTCATTCTTTCCTTGTTTCAAAGTTGATAGTTCCTCTAGATTGAAATCCATCGCAATATTAATGCGTAATTTTTGAGGAAAGCATCTATTATTTCTTGGAACATTTTGATGCTTGGAGGGAGGTGAGAGAACCAGTCCATGGATTGGACTTCCAAACTTGTAGGAAATAGCTGCATTAGATAGGTATCATCATATGTGACTTCCATGTAATGAACCTGAAATTACTAGATGTGATCTTGAAGGTTTCCCATTGCATAATATTTGTCAAATTTGGGGATCTCAAATCCCTTCAAAAATGGTTTCATTACAAGGATCCTATCGAATGGATAAGGACACAAGTTTTTGGGTTTTTTTGTGGTTCACCTTAACTAAAGATTGAGCACTTGTTGCGAGAGCAACTTGATTTGTGTTGTCACATCATTTTGTTGATAAGGGGTAGAATTAAAGTGTTTTGAGGTGGTTCAATTGCTGGTGGGATGGGTGGATTGGTTGGTATATTGATGGATGTTGTTTGCATGTGTTGTTGCGCCAAATATACCTAAAATCACTTTTGTACCAACAATGCTTGTTGTTGGTCCTATTGTTGTTTTTCTATTAAGTCTTTTTGTTGTGCTTTCTATTTTTTTTGAGCCAACAATGCCTGTTGTTGAGTTGCTAATTGGGATGCTTCCTGTTGTTCTTGATATTACTTCAGTGCTTTTTGATATGCTTGTTGTTGTGTTGCTTATTGTGTAAGATATTGTGCTTGTGCTTGTACTTGTTGTGCTTGATATTGTTCTTGTGCTTGAGCATGCACTTGAGCTTGGGCCTAGGCTTATGCTTAAGCTTGTTCTTGAGCTTATGCTTGAGCTTGAGCTTGAGCTTGAGCTTGTGCTTGAGCTTGAGCTTGAGCTTGTGCTTGTGCAGCTTGGGCTACTTGTTGTGATTATTGTTGTAATAAAGCTTGAGCTTATGTAGCTTGTTGTGCTTGTTGCACTTGTAATGTAGCTTGGGCTACTTGAGTAGCTTATGCAGCTTGAGCAACTTGTCGAGCTACTAGTTGTGTGGCTTGTTGTTTTTGCACTTGCTAGAGTTCCGTTTGATAGGAAGCTTGATGATCTACTTGCAATGCAATATTATATTGGTTTGATGTGTTTGATTTTGGTGGCAGTGGTGGTGAAGGTGGATTTGGAATGGTGCATGTTGTGGTGATGAGAGACACTATCATATTGATGTTTTGGATTTAAGTGCTGGATGGTGCGATTGATGTGTTTAGTCCTTGCAAGACCATGTTTTGAGGGATGATAGATGAGGTGTTGTTTGTTTGTGATGGGGTGATGGTTTCCAATTTTTGTTGTGATATCGATGGAAAGAGGGTAGGATTTGGTATGATGCCCTGATTGATGGTTGGGAGGGGGTTTTGAATGAGTGGCAAAATTGGTGGTAGTCCTAGACCAAGAGGTGAGATGGATGTTAATAGGAAAGGTGGGAATGGTGGGAAAGTGAGTGGTAAGATCCCTTGAGTAAATGATGATGATGTTGGATTGAAAATGTCCCCTGATCCAAATAGCTCATATTCTCCTTTTGAGTTCATGGGGAGAGATGTTTGTGGTGCTAGATTAAATGATGATGATGATGATGATGGGTCATTATGAAAGGTGAGGGGGACATATGGATGTGATGGATTTTGAGGGATAGTTTGACCCAAGATGGTATTTTCATCCAAATCCTAATTTTTTACAAGAGGATGTGTTTGTAATGCATTGAGAAATGCACTCCCTTTATTAACTATTAGTTGGGTTGGAGCGATTGATCATGTGATTTGAGGGATAGTTTGAGTAATATTTTGAAATTGGGATGTTGAAATGACAGGGGGTGTGGATGATATGGGAAGTGTGAATGATGTTGAAGATGGTTCCACAATAGTGCTCACATCATAATCAAAAGGGAGTTTAGTCCCTAATTTTAATAGTTCAATCATGCATTGTTGATGATGGATTTTCATCATGATGTCAACAATCCTGTGATTTTCAAGATTTTTAACCATCTCATTGATCTTATTTGGGGTCATACCATGAGGGTTTTTTGTGAGGTCTTCCACTTGTCCATCCTCTTGATGGTCTTGAGGGAGTGAAAGATTAGTCGTAGGATTTCTTGATCCAACAAGATTCATGTCAGTGTTCATTTGACTAAGATCAGTTGAGGTTGATGTTTCTTTGTGGGCTTCCATGTCCTTGTGTTGAGATCTAGTTTGCACCATAAAATAGGGATCAATTTTTCAAGAATATAAGAGATGAACCTCTAATTCTTTGGAATGATATATCTTTAGGAAAAAAAGAGAAATTTTTATGATGATTTAAAGATCAAAAGGTGATAATGATATGGATGTTTGATGGATGTTTGATGAATGATTAAAAATCTTGAAAAAATATTGAAGGGTATGATAAACTTTTAGGACTTTGATTTTGATTTTTTCTTTGGCATTGATTGGATTTTGATGGTGAACTCATAAAATCTGAGAGGTTCCATGTCCTAGAGTAGATTTTATTCACAAGATGCTAATTTTTCTAGGTGTGAGAAGAAGGATTCACCTAAATACACTTATCCAAAAAGGATGATTTTGATTGGTTTTATTTTTTATTTTGGATAATGAACTCCTAAATCCCAAGATGTTGGATGTTATCACAAGATAAATTTGTTCACAAGATTTTATAATTTGACTAAATATGTGGAGAAGGATGCATATACACACATCTAATCAAACAAGATGATTTTGGATTGATTTCAATTTTATTTTCCAAAAGTTTAACATGAAGGATTTTATGAAGATTTTTCAAAGAGTTGATGATGAGATGATTTTGGGTTTTTTAATGTTTGAAGATGGATGAAGATTTGATTTTGATCCTATGTTTTCCTAAAAAGACTCTTTATTACTAGACCTTGGTTTTGAAGAACATGTTTTTCTCTAAACAAGATGCTCAAACTCCCTAAAAAGATTTGGGTTCTGAAAATAATAGAATGAATACAAACCAGGATTGTTTCTTGAGCCTCTCCTTTAGAATTTAGAAAGAAATCTTCATCTAAATTCGTATAGTGTTGAGATGCTTTTGGTGATCTTTTATACTAAGATATTTTATCTTTGCTTTCTTCATCTTGATCTTGTGTGAAATGATTTGGAACACATGTGTGGGATTCAATTGTCTTTAGTCTTTGCTTAATGATTTGATTTTACCACAAACACTTCTTGATTATGTTTTGAAACTAGATGTCTAATGTTTTAATTTCTTCTCATCCCCCAAAGTGTATTATGTGGAAATTAGAGAAATTAAAGCAAGAGTTACCTAATGTTTACCTTATTAGGAGAAAATTGAGATGAAATTCAAGTTCCTAGAAACCTCTATGGATATGAATCCCAAGGGTAAGCAAGGGCATGTGAATTATTTCAATGATAGTTGCTTCTCCTAAAGGGTTTAAGATTTTATGCTCATGTTAAATGTTTTTTTCCAATGTTTTCAATCAAGAAAAGTGTTTTGTAACCAAGAACAAGCACAATACTATGGATATGAAAGACTATATTTGTTGAGTCCCCACTTGCACAAGTCTAACTACACTTACTTTCAGTGAATGGTTAGATGCTTGACCCCACTGGCTCCCCTCCATGACTCAACACTTCTTTCAAGGCAGCCAAGCATCAATACCCGTGAATCTCCCATGGAATACCTTCCATCTATACTAAATGTCATAAAAGTGTAGGGCAGCTTCAGAATGACCATTCTTGCACCAACAAATAGATAGGGATTTTTCCCTTTCTACACAAGGGTTTTAATTTGGATTTTCCATTCATGGAGATTGACCCATGCGGTGAGAGACCATTGCTTCCCTTCTCATTGAGACCAACCATGTGATATTGAATTTTGTTCCAATACCCACTTTGATATTCTGGCTAGAAATACACTTGGCTTTAGTGTGTTACCAGTTGGGTCATTCCCTTGGGTGAGTACTTTTTCCCACAAGGAAGCCCTTTAAGATAAACAATAGAAAGTAAACATATTCATAGTTTGATCAACCTTTGTTTAGGAAAAAAGGGAGAACAAATGCAATAAGTTCCACTCACACTCACAAATATTTGTTCAATTTTAATCCCAAAATGAAGTGTGGAGGCAATTACTTTATCCCAACCTACAACCACCAAAAATCCTTTTGATTCTCAAGATAGTTGTAAGGTAGAAGAGAATTGCATACATCTTTTCAATGGTGTTAGTTTGAGTAAGAAATCCCAAAAGAAAGTAGCACATGTTAATTTTAAGACCCACAAAGCAATAGTGACTTCTTTTTAAGCACCAAAGGAAATGTGAAAATTTTCCTTATTCAATTGTTAAATCTAAAAAATGAACTCCAGTAAGATTGTGTCCTAAAATTCATTTTAAGCCCTTTTGTAACAATAAATTGAAGTGTTCTTTTTGTAGAAGTTGAGAAAGCCAACTTCACAGACCTCAAAGATCACCTACATGTAAATAACCTATCACAAAAAGGAAAAGATGGAGACAAAAAAGAAAGGGTGCTCTGCAAGCTTCAAGAGAGATTGCATTGACTAAATTCAAATAATTACAAAGATCAATCCTTATAAAAGGAGATCATGCAAAACCTAAAAGTAACCCTAATAGGTAAACATTTAATAATTAATATAATTATTAAATGTCACAATATGCAAAATAAAGTGAAATCTTAAGAGAGGAATAAAGGTAACTTAATAACATAATTAAGTTAAAACCTGTGCTCTAACACCCCCCTTAAGATGTGCAAGAGTACAACTACAAACATGTGCAAGAAAGAAAAGGTAACTACAATGCATGAAAGAAAACAAGTGTCCCAAAAACTAGGCTAGATCAGGTACCTGAATACAAACAAATCTCTGTAAAGTGGAGAAATAGAGAAAACCTCATGGGAAAAAATCTACTCCAAAAAGAGATGAAAGACATAAAGAGCATCATTGAATCAGAAAAAGCTAGAAACAACTATGAAAATATGACTGCTATGGTGCTGAAGAACCTCCTCTAAAGATAGGATGATCAGGATGAAGAAGGGAACAATCTCCATGAGTGCCCCCAATGACACTACTCGAATCAGATGGAAAACAAAGGAAAACACCTTGAACGAAGATACTGATGGCACAAGTACCAATATTCTAAAAAAAACAAATCAACTGAGAATGGAAGATTCCTTCCAAGGTGAAACCAAGGAAGCATTAGGATGAACAGTATAATACCCCCGATAATGCTGACTAGGAGAGCCTGACAGATCCAATGAAATGTTGTGTAACACCCTGTAGTGCATGAAGGATCTAAGAAACAGCATTTGAAAGTGCACAAGAAATCACCTTCAACTAAAAAAGTGGTGTGAAAAACAAAGAACACATTGCATGAGGTTGGAATCATATGGATCCACTGTTGTCATGGAGGGACACTCACTAGACAAAGGTGTGATGGCAAAAACAAAGGCACTACACAATCCCCCCATGGCACTTTATAATACAGTGCAAGTACAAAATATGACAACCATCTATGCAAAATCCCCAAAATACATGTACAATAATGTGGCCCTCTATCTCAATGTGTTTACATATAATATTTCTTACAAATGATGCTCAAAATTCCAACAAAGGACAAAAAAAACTAGAAATACATGAAGAATAGCCAAACAAAAGGCATCCCATGCAAACAAGAAGTTCCCAAGAGCTAATATGTCTAGGTAATTCACCAGAGCATTGTGAAAACACCAAAAAAATGAATAAAATATACTTGGAGTGAAATCTTTAAAAATTTCATGGATGGAACTGAAGAGCTTTGAAATACAATTCCAACACCGCTAAGATTGCAAAAAATAGAGAAACTAATCAAAAGTTATGAGCTCAAGATTGAAAACAACTCCTTTGAATTCAACTAACTATAGAATGCACCAATAGAAAAATTAAGTGATGAGACCCACACCACTAGAAATCTGACAAAATCAGCTTTCCGATGACATCTCATTTTCCAAAAAACAATATCGTATGCCCAAGTTATGGCCTCTAGAAGAAAAAAACTCCAAAGGGGGAAAAACATAGTGTTGGACTAAATTTGACGATCATACGACCACCGCATCAAAACTGTGAGCTTAACATTGATGGTCAAATGGCCGTCAACGCTTTTTCACAATTGGGCTTATTACAAAAAAAATGTTTTTTTATAAAGAAAAAACAATAAAAAAAAATTACATATAATTTTTTTGATAATTTTTTTTTAAGAAAATCTATGGAGGGTGGGCACGTGGGCCCACCCCCACAGCTCCCAACGTAGGGTACCTGCGCAGGCCTATGGAGGTATGACCTACATAGGCTGCATAGGTACGTCCTGCGTAGTACTGCGTAGGGTACCCTACATCAGCCTTGAAAAGGGCTTTTTCAAAACTTCAAAAAAGTTTTCTTTTTCAAAAAAAATTATGATTTTTTTTTCAAAACAAAAAACTTTTACAGAATTTTTTTAAAATTTTTTTGAAAAAATATTAAAGCCATAAAATAAAAAATTTATGAGGGCTTAAAATTTTTTCTCCATCCATGTGCTAGGGAGGCCATACAGCTTCTCTGGCAATTTTTTTTGCCTCTTAGATCAACTTTGTCGGAAATGGACGAATGAACAGTCAATTTTGGGGTTTTGTACCGCTACGGACTCAATGGTGAGGTCTGTTTCAACTCAAAATGCTTCGATCTAATAGGTATTTTCTGGATCAAAAAAGCAAGCCTCAAACCCTTGAAGCTCCAAAAAATCCTTCAAAACACGAACAGGAAGCAATAGGTCTAGAGCTCTGATACCATGTAGAAGTTGAGAAAGCCAACTTAATAGACCTCGAAGATCACTTGCATGCAAATAACCTATCATAGAAAGGAAAAGATGGAGACAAAAAAGCAAGGGTGCTCTGCAACCTTCAAGAGAGATTGCATTGACTGAATTCAAATAATTACAAAGATCAATCCTTATAAAAGGAGATCATGCAAAACTTAAAAGTAACCCTAATAGGTAGACATTTACTAATTAATATAATTATTAAATGTCACACTATGCAAAATAAAGTGAAATCTTAAGAGAGGAATAAAGGTAACTTAATTAACATAATTAAGTTAAAACCTTTACTCTAACAATTATTAGAGCCCAAAAGGAAACTAGTAGGTCCTAAGAATGGAAGATAACAAATTTTCTTTAAAAGAACTAGTGAATCCTTTAAGAGTGTTAACAAACACTAAAGTGTTCAAAAATACCTGGCATCACAAAATGATGTCATTATGCTTCTTTTCTTCTTCACTTCTAATCAAGCTAACCTACAAGAAAAAACCCATTAGATCTACAAAAATAAAGGTCAAAAGGTCAAAGAATAATCTAAATGATCAATGTTTGGAAAAAATCATGTGTCATAAAACTAATTTTCAATTTTTACTTCCCTCCAATGGTGCAATACATGAAGGTTTCATAGTTTGAATCCTTCTAGCAGTGCTATATGGCGCCACTTACCAATCAACATTGTTCTGGATTCAGGATAGTAAGCATGAAGGCATCGCTATTTGAGCCGGCGATTGAACTTGAAATTTGAGAAGATTCCAGTGAAATCTCGGGCGAGAAACATAGAGTGTTGGAGTTTATAGTTTTTAGCGGTGTGATATAGCGACGCTGAGCTTCCAGCGGTGGAGTTTCCTATAAACACAAAAACCTCAAAAAATCATGGAATTTGATGAAAAAAAAGTGATTAGAACTTTTGGTTAGCCCTCCTTCTAGTGCCAAAATGTGAACCAAGATTCCAAACCTACACAAACATGAAAGATAAACACAATATTAGATCAAATGCAAGGAGAGTATCATGATTCCTCAAGAAATCCATTTGAATTGTAAAGGAAAAGGAATGAAATGAAGAACACAACAGACATAAACCAAATATATCAAATCCTATTCTAATGCAAAGCAAACTTTTAATATTTTGAGGGAATTGGTGCCAATTTGATGTGAAATTTGACCCTTTCCCAATTCCAATGATGCAACGTAGATGCTTGATGAAGAGTGATCCACTTGATGAATGCTTCCAATGTGCTCCAAAATGAAAATATGCATAACCTAGCTAAGATTGGATAAAAATGGATGAGAATTGCTATGGATTTGAGCATAATAACTTTTCTCAAATTGTGGATGATCAAATGACGAATCAAGCCTCTTATTTATAGAATGATAGGATGGAGAAATTCCCAAGATGGATCAATGTGGGACTAACCTTCAACCAATGGAAAGGTGCCACTTGTCCAAATGTGAGTGGATAGAGGATGTTGAAATTTTGATGAATGTTCCCATTAATTCAATTAGGTGATATTTGAAAATGTTGAAATGACATGTAAGAGGGAAATGAAATTCCTTAAATGCCACTTGGCTCAAGGAAAAAGGACTTATTAGGTGAAGTAAATGCCTTGTTGGAATGACAAAGTCCACTTGGATTTTGAATTCAAATTTGAGGGTATTCCTCCACTATGCCATGTTGAGAGAAAATAGAGATTTAATAAATGAATTGAATCTATTTTCATGTGCAAGTGCAAAAGTTAGAGGGTGGGACTTGCATTAGGATTAAATTAATCAAGGTAAATTAATTTTATGAGAGATTAGGGGATGTGACATATTTTTATTTAGATTTAGGGGTTAATTTAAATCAAAGATGAGAAGAATGTGATTTTAGACTTAAAGTTAAATAAATAATTTGTTTTTATTTAACTAAAGAAGATGAATGTTAGCTTAATTTAAACAAGGTTTAATTTATTTAATGTAATAGACTTTTGAGATTTAATAAAATAAAATGAATTATTTAATTAAATATGGATGTGGGGTTAATTAGATGAGAGAGAAAGACTTAATGGGTCAGAAAAATTTTGACATCTTGGAGCTCGCCCAGCGGAATGAATTAGGAGCTTCTCCATTTGAGGATGATCATTGAATGATAGAAACGTGACAAGGAAGTTCACATGAAATGGCCCACAGATAGGGTTTAGCAATACATTCAGGTGATGGACAGAGATTCCATTGGACACATAAGGTGGGAGGCTAGAGTTAGTCAGTTGTTTAAGCAGAAAAACAAAGGGGGCCACCCACATGCAGAAACCTGCACTCGTAGACCTACAATGGGGGCCAAGGGACTTTCTATCTAACATTATTTTCCTTTCCTTAAGTTTAAAGGTGAAGGCGAAGAGGGAACTTCCACCTACATGAGTGGGCACAAGGGAGGTGACAATCACATTTTAAAGTTCATTCTTGGGTAAGCCAAGATAACAACAATGAGGGTCTTGCAAGCCACAAGGGCTTGATGATGGTTCAAGCATGGTGGAAAAGGTCTCATGTTTCGCAAGCATCTCATGGATGAAGTTCAAAGGACTTTCAATTTTCAAAGCATGGGTTTTGTGCATCGCGATGTCTTGTTTATGGTTTCAAGGATTTTTTTGTTCAAGATTTTTTATAACTTTGCAAATTTCAAAGAAAAATGATGAAATGGATGGTGGCAGAGATCCTACCTAGCAAACCCACAAGAACTTGATGAAGAAGTTGAAGATCACAATGGAAGAATGACAACGAGATCTTGTGGACCCATAGGTGGTGGAAGCTGGAAGGCTCTGACAAAATTTTAGAAGGAATGTTAGTGAATATTACACATTAGAACATTATATTTATAGAATTTGAGGCATTAAATGTCTACAATAAATGAAGATATAGAGGCAGGAAGAGTTGGTGGACACACAATTCAAAATGGCTAGCTACGGGAATGGCAAAGCATGTAGGGTGGACAAGAACCAAGTGTTTGATGTTTGGTTAGTTAGTGAAAGAGATGACAATGAAGGCTACAAATCCCACAAGACAGGTGGATGTGCCAACTTAGCCACTACAGGGATGACAAAGACAATATGAAACTATGCATAAGTGGACCCGTAGAGGGCGAAGGACGAAAATTTTGAAGTTTCAAGGAAAACTATCAAAGGAACTCTGCTGAGGTCGAAGACTTGAAAATTTTGGAGGTGGTGAAATTTGGTCAACTCAAGATGATACATCTAAGACTCTTTAACCACTTAGGACTCAAAACAATTAGCATGGAAAATGAGGCAAAGGAAGAAGTGACCTGAAAAGGAAAATAGAGAGGGTCCCCCTTCCAAATGAGGTGTGTGAGCTATAGGAACAACAAATGGTGACTCTGCTAAGGAATGCTCCTGAGCATTCTAAGTATAAAGATTGCTTTTGAACCCATAATCCCTAGTTTCGCAGACAAGGGCCAGTTTCCATAGGTGAACTAGGGAACTCAAAAGAGAATGAAATCTTTAATTGAATCAAATCACAAAACATATCAGAAGTGTGTGCATATGGTGAATTCATTCCCTTTCTTTGGATACTATCACAAATGACCATTAATTAGGCTAAGTAAGCTACATAAACTATCCAACCCCAAAAGTGACTTGGA
>VDFB02271358.1:702746063-703189675 GCA_007258455.2 Sequoia sempervirens | reverse complement strand
AAGAAAGTAAATTCACATATGTAAATGTCAACTTATACTTAAATGTATATCATGTATATCAACTTATACTTAAATGTTTATTTCATGTATATATTTTCCCTAAAAGATAATGAGAAGAAAGAAAAAAAAGTGAAGAAAAATAAATTCAATATAGAACAAAACACAAGCGTGTCATAACACTCGATTTTTTTCAATGCATTCAAAAAACACAAAATCCATGACAAAACTAAGATATAACATGAGCACATTATAACACATGCATGTTATATCTTGCTTTGGGAATCCCCAAGCCTTGGGCTTGGTATTTTCCTTGGAATTCCAACTCAAAGGCTTGGAGGGCATTCCCAATGACCAAGATGTGTTTTTGAAAATTCTACAATATTTCACATAATCGGGTTCATGCTCACCATCAAGATTGCACATGGTTCAATGTCAAAAAAATTGAACACCTGGGTAATGTTAGGTTTTGTCTTAGCTATCCAACAATGTAAATTTTTTTTCACTTTTTAACAATGTTAAGCCTTTCATCTATAATTTCATTTGTTTGTGTGTCATTTTCTTGAAAAAAGGAAATGTTTGGTGTTTTTTGTTATAAATTATCCGTTCATCAAAATTTCAAATTAATTACAGTTTTAGAAACTAGACTTCATTCTACAAATTAAAAAAAATGAACAATTAGTTTTCAAAATTTGTACGGGTAGTGTAGCCAAAATTTTGTTTTTTAGGAAGTGTCCACTTAGAAAATTAGTAAAAAATCAAATATTAATTAAAAAATTATTAGAAAAATTGTGCATCAACTACATATTGTTAGCTAATTTCTTACTAAAGAGAGTTTAAAACTACACAAAAAAAAGTTCTCTGTGCTAGGGATCTACAAGAGTTGCTATGTTATGTTTTTTCTGACAAAAAAAAACCAATTTATGTACATACGTCTTGTGAACCCCTTCATCTCAACCATTTTAAAAATAAATTATTCATTTAGAAAGTAAACTCAGGGCACTTTGATCCTTGTTTTTGTTCTATCTCAAAATTTTGAGTTTAAATATCCTTAATTTCATGTCGAAGGTCAGTATTTCTTGATTTCACAAAAAAAGTGGCCACTTAAGCCCCTTTTTTGGGAACCATATTTTTGAACTTACCCCAAGGTGATGTTAGGTCCATTTTATTGTTAACCATTCCCATTTATTATGTGAAAAAATGTAGATGGATACATTTTCCGTTGCCACAATTAGCAATCAGAAATTAAACCTAACTTATATAACAATAAAAAAGGTAGGTTTTATGCTCGTAAAATGTTGTGTACCTATTGCAAAAAGTTCTTTATCGGGCCTCACTAAGGACTCATTCCCCTACTGGCGAATGGGTCCCTATTAGGGTTTTGTAAAATCAATTTCTAGGTTTTGTTCTTTAGTGTCTACACTCCTAGAACCTAGGTGTTTAGCTCTCAAAAGTTAGAAATAAATCCTATAGAATACTTTCTATGATCTTGCAAGAAAAATGAAAAATTTAACAAATTTTATTCTCTAATTGATCTTCAAACTAAAGCTACAATCACACATCAAAGGAGAAGATTTTTTTTTTTTGTTAGGGAATAGGGGTTTTCCTTGCTCAAACCCCATTTTGGTAATTAAAACTTGTAATGAAACAATGAATAAATGGAAAGATGTATGAACAATGTAATGCTACACCCACCTAATCCTTAATTGAATCTTTGAGTACAAATACAAAATATTTCATGGAGTGGCATCAATAGATATAGATCTTGATCACAACACTTGATATGAAATAATGCTTAAATAGGATCTCCAGTGCTACATCAACATATTAGCTCAACAACATGCATGATGTACTATGCACTTGACATGATGAAATGGATCTTTTCTTGTTGCAATAAAGTCTAATAATCTACCCTTAATGCCTTCTTGAATTCTCTTAAATGCTCTATAATGCTCTTGTGAAGTACTCTTACGATAACTTGAATTTCTAGGTGAAACTATGTGAAATAACCTTATATTTATACATAACTTAAGATTAAATCCTAAAATTCAAATAACACAAGCTGACATCAGATCTAGCACTTAAAATCATTAAAATCCCACAAAAACATATTCCAAGGGGGGTGTCCTAGGTTAAGTGAGTGCCCATTTTCCCTCCATTTTCCATAGGGAGAATGGGTCCTAGCATACTTAAGTACGAAACATTTTAGGGATTGTGAAATGTTATGCAAAAAGGGAGTCCTAATACCTAGTGACGACCCATTCACTAGGTGGAAAATGGGTCCAAGCTCACTATCCTAGGACACATTCCTTGCAAAATTAAGTGTTGTGTAATAATATTTAAGAGTTCCAATTTTTATCCCTTGGAAAATGTAATAAATTACACTTGTATTTGAATTAAAGGGGTCAATTAATCTCAAATTAACTTCAATTAATTAATAAAGCCCTAGATTAGTGTAAAAGTGTAAAGATACACTTTACAACACCCTAAATCAAGGAATCATTAAGTCCATTTAATGATTAATTATTCATTCCCAAATTAAGTTTGAAAAAGGGTTACATTTCTCGACACTACACATAAATGGCATACATAGTTAGAAGGTATCCATAGTTGTATGGAAGTATTAGTTATTTAGGGCACAACATGAGAGCTAAAATGACAAGACTAAGAGGGATCTTGAATAAACCCTTCATTGAAGGTTAGAGCCACTTCGAGTTTCAAAAGTGTGTGGGGGACTGCTAGTCCATGGTTGGAGATAAAGTAGTCAGGTGATGATCTCCCTCTTCAAGATGGCCTACCAAGTCTTGGAAGACAAAAAGTATCCATATATGGATATCTCGCCTTGTTACTCTATGATATTATTTATCTTATTTCAAGTAATTGTAAATAGAATTGAGTAGTTTAATATAAATAAAATAGTTTTAATTTGGGTGTTTATGGCATAGTATAATTGTTAAATCACTATGTTGTTGTTTTAGTCATCAATGTTCATTTTTTCATTAGGTCATTATGTTCTTATTGTTGCATTATACTTCTATATTCAAATCCCTAAATTGAATTTGTTGGTGTTCATATTGGTGACTTCATACTCCAAACCCTTGCTAAATCAGTGTGCTTATAGATTTTTCATTTTCTCTCACCTAAATATAAAGGGATGAGATCCTCTTTTGTAACCTTCCCTAGCTTGGATTGGACTAAAGGATCCTCGAAATTGATTTCCCAAAAAAAATTACATGTATTTATTTCAAATATTTTCTTACTATTATCGAAGCATTTCCTATACTATGAACAATATGATATGCATGTATAATTTCCAATTAGAAAAAAATCCTAAAATTACTTTAAAACATAAATATTTTAATTACTAAAAAAATACAACAAATGTTTAGTAGAGAAATTAGCTCTCTAAGTTTTTTATGTTGACATGGAATAGATATTTTAAATTTAATAGCATAAAAAGCTAGCAGGATATATCTCAAAAAAGAGCAAGGAGATAAATTCTAAGTCAAATGGGTAAAATAGACTTTGAGTTTATTGTTAAGTCATAAAAATATAGGGAGACCAAGATAAATGAATCTCCTCTTTTGGAACTCAAAAGATAACCTATCCAAACTAAAAATATACAAACTTTAATAATATTAAAAATATACAAATTAAATATTAAACTTTTACATTAAAATAATTGTCAAATGCATATCTAAAATGGTAGAAAAGAAGTGTTAGATATTTAATTATTAAAAAATTATTGTAAAAAAGGGTGAATCTTATTTTTCAAAAAAAAATCTTTTTAGGTTTAGTTTTTCTAAAAGAAAATCATTTTAGTTGATCATTATCTCAAAATATTTTTTTTATTAGGAAAAATCATCTATTAATAAGTATATTAGTTAAGTGGTTCAAGCCTTTTTGTGAAGCTGAATGATTCTAAATAATCATCAATGATCAAGTCTTGCTAACTGTATGACCCTCAACATTTAAATAAACTAAGATAAAGAAAAATTTGTTCCTAAACTACTTTGATTCAATGATTTTCCTAGTCATTGGTCCTAGTGAAAGACTATCATCTTAGTCAAAATAAGCACCCCTTAGTAATCGGTCCTAAGTGGTAGACATATCAACCAAGACTAATCCTCCCAAATCCAATAAATTATTAAAATATCATACAATGATAGTTAAATCTCATTAAAAAATATATTACAATTAAACTTCAAAAGAAACCATAATTACTTTTGACACACTATTAAGCACAATTTAATAAAATATGAATGATATAAAATGGAATGTGAATATTCATGTATGTAGATAATATAAAAAAGCCAATCTCAAAGTAATATACAATGAAAAAGGACCTCGAATTGAAAAAATAATATACAATTGAGAAAATTGAAGCTCAGGTCAAGAACATATGTACTTTTATTACCTTGCACCCACTAGTATACACAATTTGATTGAATGGAATGCATCATGAAAGCTCAATATTTAAAGACGGTGAAAATGCAAGTCACATAGGCCAAAATGACGTAAACAGTCCCTATTGAAAATGAGGAGCTACTTGAATTTAAATAAGACAAGTTGGCTTTATTATTATTATTATTATTTGTTTTTTACGATAAAAGGTTTGTGGAGTTCAGCATCTCGTAGGAATCTCCATTCTAGATTTTATAATATAGTTGATGAGATTTTCATATTTTTAAAATACAATTTGTCTAGTTGAATGTAGTGATTAAAAATTAAAAAGGTTTCTAGTAAGGAAAGTATACACTTCAGATAAATAATTTGGAATGTAGTATTGCTTCAACTAATTAAAAAGGGGTATCTTTATTTGTTATTATTTTTAAATAATTTATTGTTGATATAAAAAATTTATGTTTGGGTGTTATAATATTTTGTAATAAAAAGAAATACTGCTTCTTATTTTTTTAGCAGGTGATGATTTTGTGAAATTCTTAAAGAGAGCTGCATAAGTATGTAGGTACAATGGATACAAATTGATAAGTTAGAAGAGTCTTTTGTGATGTGTGTTTGTTTACAAGAAATTTATTATTTGTAAATTTGAATAGTGAAAATAGTATGGAGCATGAGGATTTGATGTTATTTTAAAAAGTCTATTTAATAATTTGTTAGTGATATTTTGTAGGACAAAAATATGAATATGATAATGAGGATATCATCCTGAAACTAGATAAATTAACTTATAGTTATTTTATCACTATAAAGGGCACTTCAATACCATCCATTTTGAATGGGTAGACGTGTGATATCTATAGTTAGAGCATATAAATGTGAGAAGTAAGCACAATCTATTGTGTATAAAGTGCAACCTTATTTCTATAGAAGGAGGACCTTGTCCACAAAAGGTGTGTGGGGCTTACTCAATAGAAAAAATTCTAGTGCAAAGGCTAGTAGTATTGAAAGCAAATGGAATCATTCAATTTAAATAGGGTTCATAGTAAACACTTCACAAACTTGAAACTAGGATATAAACTTTAATGTAAATAAATTTGAATGCACCAAAGTAATAATGTAAAAACAATGTACTTAGAAGCACAAATAGACAACTTCTAATTACCAAGATTCACTACAAACCTCAATATCGAGTATAATGTGATGGCTTGCTTGTGAAGGGATTTGGATGCAACTCAATAACATAATATCAAGTGTTATTTTGATAATGAGTTTTCATAGAGTAAAATTTCATAAAGATTTAATATTTTTAAAATGATTAAGGGATTGATAGTATTTGTATAGTTTTTAAGCGATTAAATGAAATATGTGGATATGATCAAGAAGCAAAAGATAATTGAACTAGTTATGGAAAATAATCATTTCAAGAGAGGGTGATAGTAATTATTTTAATTCATTAATGTTATGGCATAAAATTACATCCTATTGCAATTTCCCATAACACCACCCTTAATTTAGCCTTATAAACTGATAATGTTAAATATTGCCACCCTAAGCCTTTTGTCCCATTTGTGTACCTTGTCACTTTCTATCGGTGGAGAAATTTTGACTAGCACATTTCTATGCCATGCAAATATCTACTCATCATGCAAATGTCCTTTACAAATTCCTAGGTTAGTGGACGTTTGTATGTTACACATCCTATCAACCACAAAGTGTAATGCCACCTATGATTGTGGGCTTGCCCAAAAATGGCTCTTTTTCCTCCAAATATACATTTTGAACCTACATTCTCACTACATTAAACTCTAATCTTTATTCTTGGAATTCTACTCACTTCAATCTCAATTCTTCCACTTCATTCTTGCTCACTCTTCTCTTCTTAGAATTCCATTCTCTATACATAATTATTCTTGTAGGTTTCAAGCCCCACATCACTCTTGCACGATCATCTTGTGTTCCCAAATTTCTTATCCTTCCTCTTGACTTATCCAAGCTTGTAGAAGGGAGGGTAAATCTTTTGTTATTTCTTTGCATTATCAATCTTCTAATTAGTGTATTGTTGTCTTTTATTTCTATGTCTCGTCTATTGCTCTATTTATAATTTTTTTCACATTGTGGTCTATCTAGTTGTTTGTGGAGGTGGAAAAACCAAAGAAGGGGTTTTGTTGATGGGTGTTTTAGCACTTCTCAACATATGTAATGCATAAGTGCATTACCTATTTTGAAAAACAATTTCCTACAAGTAAATTACAAAAAACTATCCAAAGGTTTTTAATGTTAGCTCATGACTTGTTCAAAATGTCTCAGTTTGTTCATGTGATTTGCTATTAATCATAGGTCTACCTTACATATGTTAAGTTAGAAGGAAATTGGTTATTTAAATAGGGTTTATAAAATTTTGAAATGTTCTATTGCTGCAAGTTCAGGACAGTAGTCTAAAACTCTACTTTTGTCATCAGATTTGGCTTTACAATGATGCTTGAACTTTGCCTAAATTACGATTTTAAAGAAAGTTCAAAAGGGAAGGGGAGAGAGTAAGTTTCTAGTCTTCAAACTACTAGTGAACAGTGATAATGGAGGATGCTACAATGGACAACCTTCCTGAAAGTAAGTTCCACTTAACCAATTCAACTAATAGTCTCGTAAAACTAGTACAATCTTCTAAGGTCTGCATATTTTCAATCATTCATTCACCATGAAGCATAAATAAAAAATGAAATTAAGTGCAGAAATCAAAGTATCTTCTGAATACTAACTTTACACCGCTATTTATCATCGATAAACAACAAAAAGCATGAAAAAGGAAGGGCATCAACATAGCAAAGTTCTTTAGCATCAATGAACAACATTAACTAATATATTAAAGCATGCTAAACACATAGAACAAAAATTAAATGTACTCAAATCTATTAATTATGAGGAGATGAATCATGAAACATGAATGAAACCCAAGAATCGACCAAAATCAATGAATTTCTATTAGAATTTTAGCAGCATGTCTTTACAACAACTCAACTCTCTTCAAAATGAGAGGAGACCCCCTATTTATAGTTTTCAAAAAGAAGAATGAATGGCCAAGACTTAATCTCATTATGTGGCCAAGATTCACTACAAATTAGGGTTTCACCTACCCAGCATAATATTTTACAATTTAAAATTACATTCTTGTCTTTTAGACTATTTTTCCCTCTAGTGCCCGGTGCTATAGTGCTTGTGTCTTCTAGTTGATTGCCTTTGTTGTAGCTACATAGTGAGGAACTCATCATCAATAACTGACGTTCCTTCCTTCTTTTTCACCGTATATCCTACAAACTTGCTAGTCAAAGCTTGAAGTTTCCTTCACTCCATTATATCAAATTGAAGCACTTGGAAGCTCAACTTTCTTGATCTACTGGTAATCATGTTACATTTTGGCATGTTCTTGATTACCTGCTCTGATTGAGCAAAGGCTCAAGCAGAAAAATCAATAAAATCAGGCATTAGCATATCAGTGGCTCTATTCGCCTTCTTATGAAAATATGGCCTTATCTTCTTAGGGTCGATCTCGATGGAAGGCATGTAATATTCTATCATGAGCTTTAGGTATTCTTCATAGGCTGTCTAATGTTTTTTTACCCAATCAAGGTGTAGCTCCACTTCATGGGGCACCCACTCCAAAAATTCCTTTTTGTGATCAATGCTTAACTTCCAGGCCAGGGCCAACTCCATTTCCCTAGATCTCTTAGGCATATTGAGGATAGCCCCAATTTTAGGGTACATGATCATGTATAGTTCTAGGAGGTCAGTTCAAAATTTCTTCGTTCCTTCAAGTTGATTTTGTGCCTCTCTAGACATATTTACTATCCAGACAACATGGTTAATACCCATATCTCCATTGTAAACTACCCATCAAAACTAATCTTCAGTGGCCTTGGTCAAGTTCTTTCTCCTCTCTAATTTGTTGATGTGATCTTTTGAAAGAAGTAGAGGAGTTGCCAAGGATGTTGTGGGTATTTTGTCAATAGAAGACCATTATTGTATATAGGTTGTAAGATCTACCACTTGTGCCTTCAATTCCTCCTTGGAGGATTGATCTTTGTTCATCTGGTGTACAATTGTGGTGATGGATCCCTAGAGATGATCCATCTTTTCTTCCCTTGTGGCTATCCCAAGGCCAATGTGGGAGATATTATAGCTTATTCCTTCTCCTTTATCCATTACTAGAGTAGCAATTTGTATGGTCCTTGACCCTAATGCATCCATCATGATATGGGATTAGACCCTTGGCTTCTTCTCCTTCTTCACTTCTATCTAAGCTCTTACTAGGATGGCCTCTAGCCTAGAGCTTCCTACTTTATTTTCTCTTCCTCCTCTTCATTTGAGTTGCGGATGAATATATCCTTTTCTTCTTGCAACTTAGTAGTAGCTATGTTTACCTTGGGGCTATTGTCCCCTTCATATGACTTTTCTTCTTCTTCTTCTTCTCAATACTCTACATGATGCTCTTTCTCTAGGCTTCTTTTTTTTCTCATCCTCTTCTTTACGCTTATCTTCTTCTTGGGCCTTATCTTCTTTCCTTTATTTTTCCCCTACAAGAGGAATCTCCTCATCATGATTGGAGCTATTTTGTTGTTCCTTGGTCATAGGTTTTTTGGTTACCTCCATTTCTTCATCTATCTCCTTCCTTTCTTCAGAGGACTATCTTTCAACTTCCTCCCAAACATCTTTGAGTTGCTTGGCTAACTCTTCCTCAAGCTACTGATTTGAGGTCTCCACTATATATTTGGCACTAGGGTCTTCAATGTCTTCTTCCAAGGATTATTTTTCTTGTTCTTCATGCCCTACCTCATCAATGACTAGGTGTTAATGCTCTAGATAATCATGGTTGTCATTATATTCCTTGCCCATTTCTTTAGTTTTCTCTGTCTCTTGTCTTTCCTACTCTTCAGATATCCACATTGTTGTCTCCATTTTGGGTGGTTTGGTGAGAGAGGTGAAGGGAGACTAGCCACAACTTGAGCTATGTTAGCCTACATTATAGGGTTCATCAATATTCTAGAAAGCTCCATAGGCTTTCCAATTTGATGAAATTGGCAATGCAGTGGCCTAGTTCAAAAGGTTGGTCCAAGAATTACATCACCAAGAGACCCCATTTCTTGGACCCATTTTTCAAATAGGGAAAGTTAGGTTGCTGATTTTACCAAACTAGAAAGCTAGTCAACCCACTAGTTTGCCAATTCAGTGAAATTGGTAATGTAGTGGCCTATTTGAAAAAATGGGCCCAATAAATGTGGATAGTAGTCATTGACAAACACATGGAGGAAGATGAGAGTGGAGAAGTGGTGGAATAAAAAGAATCCCTCACCATAATGGGTGTGGTAGGTGAGGTGGAGGTAAGGCAAACTGAGATGTCCACCACAAGTAGAGAAGAAGAGTGTAGTGTTTGAGATGTTGGAAGAGGAGTGATTGTAGTGACAATGGTGGTGGCACCAAGAGCAAAGGCAGCAGGTGGAGACTTTGGTTGTCCAGCCTCTTCTTCCTCTCCTTCATGGGGTGGATCCTCTTGGATCATGGGCATCTCAGTAAATTCACCCAATATCTTTGTTTTCTTTGAAGAATCACCCTCATAAGCCTTCCTTGAATACACCTTATATTTTGGCTAGCATTTTGCTACCTCTTTCCTCTTCTTTGACCTAGTAGTGAGAAGAGATTTGGAGTCTCTTTAGATGGGGAACAATAGTCCCACTATTAGTTTTTCTCTTGAGCTCATCTTCAAGCTCACCATAGGTCAAATCTACTCATTGGAGCTTGATATGAGCAATTTTACCATCAATCCATAACTTTGTCATGTGCTCTATTGGTTTTGTTAGAATATCTAGGTCATTGACCTCTTCTTCATCCTAGTCAATCAAGGGAAATGGTAGGTTGGAAATGGCATCAAATCTCGGAATCTACCATTGTGTTTTCATCCTCTACAATTTGATACGACACTTGGAACAATTTGAGTGTTTTAAAAAAGTATGTCATCATGTGCATATATTGCCTCATGAGCACCTCTTTGTCATCTTTGCATTTTTCCCAAAATTATTCAACATTGTGCAAATGTGCCTACTCTTTCTTGACCATCTTCTTCAATTTTCCATATGAATACATTCTTGGTTGAGGAGTGTAGAGTTCCAAGTTATATTCAATGATCCCCTTTTCAGAATACTCTACACACTGGAATGCATGGATTACATATATACACTGGTTGAATGTGAGAGGATAGGGTATGCCCAACCTATGTTTTTCACTTAAGAGCATGTGTGTGTGTTGCAACTACCTAGAGATCTCCAACAAGATCTACTAGTCATTTAGATATCTAGGAAGCTTATATGGCCTCTCGGAGAAGCCCTCAATTCTAATATAAGTAAATTTAGGAGACTAAATAAATAGAAACCTGAATTAATGGATGAATGCATGAGAACTATTTTTGACCCTTCTCTCGAAGTCTCCTCTGAGAAGTCTAATGATGTGCCCTATAAAAGAATCATTTACCTTATAGTAATCTTTTTTGAAGTTTTGATATTGGAGTTGCGGATGCCTATCATAGACTTTCAATTTTCTCCTTGGGATTGTGCTCTACACCACAAATAGACCTCTATATGGGATGGGGTCAGCCAACAGATAGACTAGGTAAGAAGTCATGTAAAATTGAGAGGTCCTTTTAACAAATAAAAATTGCTCATGCAAGCATTTGTTGATCATTCCTGCCTAGATGAACTTGGTCTTCCCCCTCATAATCTCTTCTATAAAATAAAACATCTAGTCTTGGAAGTATGAAACAATTGGGATGCCCATGACTCTACTTAGTAAGGTTACCAAATCATGGAAATCTTTATGGAAATCACTCCTGAAGAGCTCTTGAGGTAATTTTTTCACATTTCCCCTCTTCTCTTTCAACCAGTATTGAATAATTAGCTTCTTGTGTCTTAGAGGGTCAGATTTCCATGTACTTTCTACATTATTTTTTTGTGTCCTCCTTGATTGGATCAAAGGTGGGGATGTGGAAAGCTTTCCCTATGGAATTAGAGGACAAGTCGGCCAACACTCTACCATCATGGTTGACAATTCTTTTGGTTTTCTATTGATATGCATCCCTATAGACCATCACCAACTTAGAAGCCACAAGAGTAAGTGGGAAACCAGCTTCCTTGTCTAACCCACTTTTCCTAATTCTCCTTGTGTTTTCTATAGTGAGGTTGGAAATGATTCTCTATCTGAATTCATCTAAATCAACCTGCCCCAAGTTGTTGTATATGATTGTATCCCATTCTAAGGTAACTTTGGAGGTGACCTCCACTCCTCAAAATTTTTACTTCATTTGGTCTTTTTCTTTCTTACCCCTCAATGCTTTGGTGATTTTCTTCCCTTTTTCCTTCTCTCTGGACTCCCCCAAAGGTCCTACAATTGGTTCCATAAATCCTATTGTGTGCAAGTGTTTTTCTATCTAAATGTGAAAAACTTAACTAGAAATGCAAAATGAAACAACACAATACCACCTCAAGATTGGGATTAATTTAACACAAATAAAAGAAGAAGAAAAAAAAACTAGAAGTATAACTTTTATCTACATTTTTTCTTAGTTGGCCCTTGATGCTGCTTGATATGTATGCTCCTTGGATGGAAATATGATGAAGGGTGGATGCAAGGTGGTTCTGATATAATGAATAATGTTGATGTGTAATGGAAACTTAAGGATTCTACAATGCAGGATGAAATTGAACTTAAATGCAAATGCAAGTGATAGAGCTAATTATGAAAAAATGCTTGAAATTGGCTTGAAAATTTAAGAGCATAAGGGTGCTAGAATGCCTAAGTTGTATGAATGCATGAGAAGGGGGGTTATTATAGAAGAAATTTAATTCTCTAGAGAATTCAATGGTAAATATTGAGCCACCACATCCAAGATGAAAGGGATATGGTGAGTTGAGGACTCACAAACCTTCACATCTTGACATGTGGAGGATGAAGTGTCCAAAGGATATGGTGAGATGGAAAGGGTAAAAATGATGTTGAGGAAGGACAAGTGATGGAAGAAGGACAAGTACTTTGAAAGTACCTTGGGAGATGAGAATATTTTCTCAAAAAAGAACTTCTTGTTGGGTATGTGTAGGATCATCATGGAAAAAACAGGCCCTTAAGTGGCAAATAATTCAAAAAAATTAGAGTTAGATAACTTTACATAAAAATTTGAATAAGTTATCTCTATTATTTCAAGAATATGTAAGAATAAAATTTGTAGAAAATTGAATGTAGTTTCTAAACTACTAGGTTTATTTAAAAAAATAAAATCTATTTGGTGAAAATTTGAAATTTCAATGCAGTAGTACTTCAATTTCTAGGAAAAAATAAGAAGTATGTGTTTGTTTGACCACCCTAACCACAATAAAATAATAATATTTTTTTATAAGATTTTAGATATAAGTAGAGGACTCATGTTCGGATGTGATGCATATTTTGTGTAATTTTTTTCCAAGTAAATAATTAATTATGAATTTTTTATTACAACTTTTAAAAAATATAAAAACTCATATGTCTGACCACCTTAACTTGGTCAAAACTTTATGAAATTCAATTTTTCTTTTTTTAATCCTATAGTATACGAAACATAGAATGTGATGCATGTTTCAGATTCAAAAAATGTGATATTGTTTGAAATCTATAGATGATTTTCAATCAACCTATCAATTAGGACTTTAGTCATAATTCAAATAAAAAATAAATAATAATTATTTAATGAATTCAAAGTAAAGCATAATTTATATTGGTGGAAAGCTGAGAATCTCCTTTAAAAATTCTTTTCATTTCATCAATTTTTGGTAAAAAAAAGTTTTCAACCACATGGGCCATCATATCACTTACATATTGCCACTTTTTGGCCCATCATGATCCTACGCATACCATATTCCCATATGAGAGGAAAGTGACATATGAAGAATTTTAGTATTCCTCAAAAACCTCTATGGGGAAGAAGAAAGTAGTTGGAGAAATAAATGTAAATTAAAAATTCACATGATTGGGAATAATCTTGTGGATAAGACAAGGCTCCCAAGAATTAGGATTTTGATACATGTGAGTGATGTGACAAGCCAAAAGTTCTAGAAGGATTTGGCACATGTGAGGGATGTGATAAGTCAAAGGTTCTAGAACTTAGCATGGGAATAAGGAGAGTCTTGGAAGGCTAAATTTGAATTAAAAATTCACATGGGGAAGAGAGGAGTCTTGGATGAATAAATATGAATTAAAAATTTACATGGGGAAGAGGGTCAATGCCAAATGTGGAAAATGTGAAGGCTGATGAAAAAGATATGCTAAATGTAGCAAGGGGATTAGATTAGGGTTGTGCAAATACATTATTAAGAAAATTAATGAGAGATTAGAAGCAAGTGGGAGATTATGGAGGATGTAACATTAATCCTGATTAAGGTAGGAACATCCTAATCATGGATTAATTATATTAATACAAATTAGAAGAGGCTTATGGAGGATGTGACATGTGGGGAATTAAATAAATGTATTATTTATTTGATTCTTTTGAGGAAAATGGGAAAATGGGGTAAGGTATTTAATTATTTAACTAGATACTTTAGGAATTTAGAGGACTTTAGAGGTATTAATTAAATAATAGTGATATTACTTAATTAATGTGGATAAGAGGATATTCGTGTGCAAAACAAGGGGAGTGTTAGCAAAATCTTGCAAAAACAACATTAGATCAGTTAATTTATCATTTAAAGATCATAAAATTCCTTCTAGATCATCATTTTCCTTTTTTTCTTGAAGATATGGAAATGCAGGCCCAAGGGTGTAGGTTTCCCTGGGCTAGTAGCCGTTTTGAAATAAGATGAAGAAATATGATGAAGAGGGAACAACGGCCCACGTAGAGCCACCCACATCACCATTTCTGCCTTGTGAAGGGCCCCACCAAGACATTAGGTCATTTTTACATGTGGGTTGGATCATTTGTGAGGTCTTGAAATGCTAACTCAATCATTTTTTGATGCGGGTCTAGAGGTTGTGTATGCAAAGGGGTAATCCCACAATAGTGGTTTACAGTTTTTTACCAAATTAGATAGTGAAATTATTCTTTTTAACTAAATATTCATATTCAGGAACCTATAGCAACTAAATCATGAGGAATTTGAAGATGATGCAAACTAGAGTCTCATCATATTTTATCTATAGATTTTAAAAATAATTTTTTCAAAATTTTTGAATTAGATTTCACTTCCTTTTCCATCTCCCATAAAAACTGGTTTTTTTCTTCAGAAAACAACATTTTTAAAAAGTGACCCACACTGTATAATGTATAACTTTCTTTCCATGAAGTATAAAATTATAATTCTTTTGAATTTAGATTTGTAACTTTGATATCTAGTCCTCCCACTTGGTTAGATAGCTTTTTTATTGAATAATTTTTCTTTAATCAAGTTTGAAAGTCAAACAAATTACAATTCAAACATAGTGCGAGCGTATAACATGTAACCTTTTTTTGTATATATTGAAATTCAATTTATTTTTTTTGGATCAAAAATTTCAATATCTAGTGCACTCATATTTTTTAATTTTTTTTTTATAATCTACTATTTTTCCACATGTGCAGAACAAAGACCTTCATTTTTGATGAAAAATCTATGTTTAATAAAACTAAAAGAAAAAATACATAATAAAACTAAAACATATTAAAATTATATTTTCTGGATAGCTTGTTCAGAGGACTAATTGATTCCAGTTGGGTTTGTGAAGACTCCTCCATTTCCATCCTCAACCCGAGATTTGAAGCGTAAAATTTAAGGTTTTTTTTGTGTTTCAGTGGGAGAATGAGGAATAAGGGGAGCTCATACAAACCCCTAGGGGTTTGAGGAAACCACCCTTCAATATGCATTTCCTTTTGTTTTTTTGGGTGGGAAATGTGGGCCTCGTAATTAATGGGTTCACTCAAACCCTAATTCAAACAAACCCCTTTTGGGTTCAGTCAAACTTGTAGGTTCATTCAAACCCCTAAAACCATTTTTTTTGCCATGGGGTCATTTTTTCTCTATTTTCTTTCCTCCATAAAATTGTAAACCACTATTGTGGCTTCATCCAAGGGTTGTCTTAGTCATTTAGAAGTTCTTCCATTTAAAAAGACTCAGGTAGGGCACAATCCTATGGACAACATCCTATAATGTGGGATCCATAGCTAGGGAAGGAAGCATCAGTTCAACCTTCAAGTTCAATTTGTTCAATATGATGTGGGAAGGGACCCACAGAAGGTCGTTAGGTGGTAGCTATTTGGAGTTGGCAGGGACGAGACGACAACTTGCACATGGCAGTTTGCATCATCAAACCTGCATGAGGCACTGGCATGAGTTACTTATTTATGTTTGACCAGACAGTGGTAGATGTGTCGGGCTCTGCACAATGGGTAGTAGGCTTGGCTTGGCAGTTTGAAAGTGGCAAAAGTAGGACTATAGCCCATAAGTGGCCACTTGCATTGGACTACTTAGATGTGACTTAGACTTTAATGATTTTCAATAAATGCTTGGGAGAAGTCAACATTGGGACCCGTAAAGTGAAAAAGTAGACATCATTGGCTGTGTGAAATGGCATGCATATGGTGATGACAACCCACACATGGTGACCCGCATAAAAGGTTTACAATCAATATACCTAACCATTTTCATTTTGGGGACTCAAAGGGACACAGTGCGTGTGGAGTACATAAAATAGATAGACGGGTAACCAAGGCCATTTGGAACAATGAGCGTTAGGCGATGATCCACAAATGAAAGCCTGCAAAGGGTTTACACTTAATTGTTTTGCTCAACAAGTCAGACAAAATTCGACAGCATGGGGCTCGCCCAACAGAATGAATTGGGGGCTTCACAATTTTAGGATGATCATTGAACGATAGTGAGGTGATAAGGAAGCCCATGTGAAATGGACCATAGACAAGGTTTAGTTATGCATTCAAGTGATGGACGGAGATGCGGCAGGACCTGCAAGGTAGGAGGCCAAAGTTAGTCAGTTATTTAAGCGACAAAAAAAAGGGGCCACCCATGTGTGAAAACTTTCACTCATAGACCCACAAGGGGGTTGAGGGACTTTCTATCTAATAAAATTTTTATTAAGTTTGAAGGTGAACACAAAGAGGGAGCTTCCACCTACATGAGTAGGCCCAAGGGAGGTGACAACTGCAGTTTGTAGTTCATTGTTGGGTAAGCTGAGATAACAACAATAAACCTAAATAGCCATCTTTGAGGGAATATTAGAGGGCTCAATAGCCTTCATAATAGGAATTTTTTGAACAATTTTTTTAGGGATCATAAACCTAATATTCTCCTCATCCAAGAAACTAAAATGTCCAAAGAAAAGGTGGAGACTATCAAAATGTATTAGAATTGCAGAAATCAAGGAAATAGTTCAGATGGTGCATTAGGAGGCATTGCTACCTTTTGGAACCAAAACCTAATTAAAGGGGAACCTTTATTGGAAAGAAACAATCTTGTGGCTACTAAATTTACACACATTAGAGATAACTTTAGCTGGATTTAGTCAAACATCTATGCTCCCAATGGGAAAGGAGCTAGAAAATCTTTGTGGAATGAGCTTTCTACTTTCTGTAGGATTTTTGATAATGACCATTGGATAGTTATAGGAAAATATTAGAGGGCTCAATAGCCTTCATAAGAGGAATTTTTTGCACAATTTTGTTATGGAACATAAACTTGATATTCTCCTCATCTAAGAAACTAAAATGTCTAAAGAAAAGGTGGAGAATATCAAAATGTATTAGAATTGCAGAATTCAAGGAAATAGTTCAGATGGTGCATCAAGAGGCATTGCTACCTTTTAGAACCAGAACATAATTAAAGGTGAACCTTTATTGGAAAGAAACAATCATGTGGCTACTAAATTTACACACATTAGAGATAACTTTAGCTAGATTCAGTCGAACATCTATGCTCCCAATGGGAAAGGAGCTAGAAAATAATTGTGGAATGGTCTTTCTACTTTTGTAGGATTTTTGATAATGACCATTGGATAGTTATGGGTGACTTTAATACTCCCATTTTGAATGAGGAGAAATTTGGAGGTTCTCAGGTGAACTAGGAGAGTAAGTGTGATCTTTTTGACTTCATCAACAATAAGGAGCTAATCATTATGTACTTTCAAGGGGCTCAATATACATAGTCGAATAGAAGAACTGGTAAGGAACTAATTCAAGTTAGGTTAGATAGAACTTTAATTTCTCATTAGTGGCTTTTAAGCTATTGTTGTTCTCTAAAATCCCTTTCCAGAGTTGGGTCGGATCACTTTCCCATAAGCTTTGTGGAAAACCCTATAAAGGTGAAGAAAAATATGCACTTTAGATTTGAAAGAATGTGGTTGTCCCATCCCCTTATCTCTGCTAAAATTAGGAAATGGTGGAATATGGATGTTCCGAGAGCTACTATATTCAAAATATATAGCTAAAAATTTGAGAGAAGTCAAACACAATTTAAGAAAATGGAGAAAATAATCTTTTGGAAAAAAAATTGGTATGAAATCTGATCTTCAAATGAAGCTTATAGAGATCTAGGACAAAATCTAGAAGGAAGGATACATTGAAGATAATAAGGATAGAGAAAATGAGTTGTTGGTGAAACTGCACGATATAACAGCAAAAGAGGAGGAATTCTGGAGGTAGAGATCGAGGGTTTTGTGGCTCTTTCCTGGAGACATAAATACTAGGTACTTCCATTTATCTGCTTCTAAGCATAGGGTTGCCAATAGAATCATTTCCATAGAAGTTAATGGTACTAGATTTGAGGAAGAGGAAGACATCAAAAAGCAAGTTGTCCTCTTCTATAATAACATTCTTTCAGTGAATGGGGAAATTAATCAAAATGATCAAGAATTTTTATTAGAGGCCATCCCATAGGTTGTGTTAGGGAGGACAATGAAAAGCTTGTGTCCATTCCCTTTATGGAGGAAATTAGGAAAGTTTTCTTTTCTTTTGAAGGAAACAAGGCCCCTGGGCCTAACGGATTTCCTATGTTCTTTTTTCAATGGTTTTGGGACATTGTGGAAAATGATGTTGTGCATGCTATTAAGGAATTCTTTGGTTCCAGAAGGATCCTTAAGGAACTGAATGCTACTTTTGTGGTCCTTATTCCTAAGAAACCAGGGGTAATGGAGTTTGAGGCATTTAGACCCATTAGTCTTTGCAATTCTCTCTATAAAATCATATCTAAGGTGTTGAATTCAAGGATCCTTTCTATCCTTCGTTTGTTGATTTCCCATTAGTAGAATGGTTTTGTTCTTGGAAGGAAAATCCTAGATTCTATCGTCATGGTACATGAGAATATTCACTCACTTGTGGAATCTAAAACTGAAGGGTTTCTTCTTAGGTTGGACATTTCCAAAGTGTATGACTGTGTTAATTGGGAGTTCTTACTCAAAATTCTAAGGGGGTTTTCTTTCAGTAGTAGAGTCATTTAGCTGGTGAATCAACTGGTGACCATAGTTTCCACATCTATTATTGTAAATGGATCTCTTAGATTCTTCCAAAATTCAAGAGGATTGAGATAGGGGGACCCTATTTCACCTATTCTTTTTACTATAATGGCTAAAAGTATGGGAAGAAATCTTAAGAGATTAATCGAACAAAGGTCTCTTATTGGTCTTAGTCCATCTTCTATGAATATAATTTGTTCTTGCCAATATTTTGTTGATGAAACAATGTTGATGGGAATATCTTCTGTGAATGAGGCTAAGATTTTGAAAAAAACCCTTGGTTGTGTATGAGCAGGCGATTGGGAAAAAGGTCAATAGACAGAAGAGTTCTATATTTCTCTTCAATACCCCTAAGCATAGACATGTCAAGATTGCTAGAATCCTTGATTTTGGGGTGGAATCCTTACCTTCTTCTTATCTTGGACTTTCGTTATGCCTTAAACCCCTAGATGCCTTTTGGTGCTCTTTGGTTGACAAGTTCAGAAAGAAGTTGGCAAGTTGGAAAGGAGCTCTTTTGAGCCAAGTTGGAAAACTTCGGCTTCTTAAAGCACCTCTTTAGAACCTCCCAATTTATGCTCTAAGCCTCTTCAAAATCATTGCTAAATATGTAAAGGACATTGAAAAGATCTAGAAAAGATTCCTTTGGTCTAGAGTGGAGGAAAGAAATAAAATGCCTCTTATAGGGTGGGATTTGGCTTGTAGATTGGAAATCCTGGGGAGTTTAGGTCTTAGAAAAATAAGAACTATTAATAAAAATCTTCTTTCCAAAAAAATATGGAGATCTTTCTCATCTGGAAGAGAATGGAAAGACATTTTAAGAAGTAAATATATGGCTGACTGAATGTCCCTCAAAGATCTATTGAGTTCTCCTGTCCTCCCATGTGGTTCAACTTGCTCGAATGAAATGATTGCTGGTAGAAAAAATCTGGAATCAGGGATAGAATGGCACATCAAAAGTCGTAGTCAACCTATATTTTGGGAGGATAAATGGCTCTTTAAGGAACCCCTTATTAAAATTGAAATATTTAATAGATGGGTAGAGCAATGTAAAGTTGCTTTTGGGGAACTTGTCAAAGACTACTAGTATGAAGGAGACTAGGTGAATTTATGTGTGATCAGCTAGGAATTGGCTCAACTTCAATCCTCTTTAAAGGCTATCAACTTGGGATAGAATCAGTTGGATGACACTCTTGTTTGGATGGATAACCCTTTGGGTAACTACTCTATCTCTTTGGTTGTCTCTTTGTTGTCACTCTCTCAAGCCCCTCCTCCCTTCTGGTCTAAAGCCTGGATTAAACACTTGACTCCTAAAGTCAATATCTTGTTTTGGATAATGCTTCAAAATAAGGTCCTCACCATGGAAAATATCTGTAAACAGGTATTTCAAATGTCCAACAGATGCTACCTCTGCAAGAGTGAGGCAGAGTCAGCCAACCACTTGTTTCTCCACTATCTATTTGTTTCCTTAATTTGGAGAAAATTATTAGCTATCAAGAATATATCTTGGGTGTTCCCCTAGACCATTGAAGGGTTCTTTTTACATTGGAAAGACCCTACTCAAAATCCCTACATTCAAAGGTTATGGGCTTCCTTATTCCCTTTTGTGGCTTGGGGAGTGTGGACAAAACATAACAATAGACTTTTCAGGGACAAGGTGATGTCAGAGAATTATGTCTTTGAGAAAAATTTCAGGCTTATAAAGGAAAATTTTAATGTGATTCCTCAAAATGATATTAACCTTGAAGTTGTGGTGTGCACTCCCTATGATTTAAGGATAGCAAAAGATTGGAACATTAAAGTAGATATTTCATCTGCTTCCAAGCCAGCTAAGAAAAGTAGGGAGGGTGTTTGCTGGACCTTTCCACCAAATAGCTAGCATAAAGCCAACTTTGATGGAGCAGCGAAGGGAAACCCAGGTATGGTAGAAAGTGGAGGCATGCTAAGGGATCCTAATGGTAATTTTATGGTAGTTGTGGCCATATCCCTAGGTCACATAACCAACCATGTGGTAGAGGCTATAGGAGTCTTTCAAGTTTTAAAGCTTGCTTGTAATTTGAATATAAAAAACTTATGGCTTGAAGGAGATTCTAAAAATATAATTGATTATCTTTTAGGGAGGACCCCACCCTCTTTGATGATAAAGAATTGGATAGATGAAGCTAAGTCTATTCTAGAAAAAATTGAAAAAGTAAAAGTTTCACATGTCTATAGGGAAGCTAATAGCGTGGAATATTTTTTTGCGAATGAAAGGGTTAGGAAGCAAGGTTTGAACATGTGGTAGAATTGTAGGGAATTGAGAACTGAAGTGAAGGCCTTACTAGATTATCATGTTACACATGGGAAAGAGGAAACCATATTAAATTATTAAAGAGAAAAGGTCCAGGTACATCAAAATAAAGAGATTTTATGGGGCCGTGTCATGTTACTTAGAAGGGAAGGAAAAGCAACACACTTTGTGGGTACATTGGAACAACTACATAATTCTATAATAGGCTCTTGGTGTTGGTAGAGTCGACAGCAAGGAGCAAACAAAACTAGGGGGGACAGGAAAAGAGTTGAGCCTAATAGCTATGAGGTGCACACTAGGAATGACAAGGTTTAGGAAAATATTGTAAGAGGTGGCCTGGTTCCATATCTAGAAAAACTTCATGGGCCCAATTTTGTGGCCATGGACTACTTCAAGAAGAACTAGAACAACAGTGAAATCATTCTCTTTGGTAGGAAGGTGAAGTTGGATAAGAAAATTATAGGGGAGATTACTGGTATGTCCACTGAAGGAGTGAAGTTTTATCACGACAGAAGGTTTTCTAATAAGGTAGTCATCAGATTTATGAAGAAGGACAAGGAGAAAATGAAACTAGTTAAAATCTCTAACAACTATTTCGAAATTGACATGATCAAGGAACTGTGGAGAAGGGTGCTTTTTTAAATAATGGAGTATATCACTCTGGATGAGAGATTTACCAGTGCATGGTCACCATTTTTCCATTCTTAACCACTTCTTCCATAAGGTATGGATTTCTATGCCTCACTACCTATTATGTTCATTCAGTAATAGCCTTGAAGACCATAGGAAAAATCCTACGAGATACCCTATTCTTCATCCTAGTCTTATTAGGTTAATTTATGAGCACTATCAAAGCATGTCGGCTTTATGTAACCTTGTTACCTGTATGGAGTCTGAGGACTATGATACTGATAGTAGGGGTTCAGAGATTCAGCCAAACTAGGAGAGAATTTTTGAAACCCACCAATCCTTTGAGATGTTTGGTAAGAAAATCCAGTCTAAGAAACCCCAACTTACTAAAGATAACCCTAAGACCTTCCCAGATTGCTTCACCCCCTTAAAGAATCATGTTCTTAAGGGCTCCCTTACCAACAAACTGGTCTCCTACTCCATGGAATCCTTGGAAGACAAAGTTGAGAACCCTGAAGCTAGTAGAAATTTTGTGCCCTCCCCTCCTACCTCTTTCAGATTTAAAGGTACTAGATTTACAAGATCCCCCAACCTTGGTGATGTTAATCTCATTTTAGACTGAGTTAGGTCTAGTGACATTTTGGCCTTTGCTAGAAATGGCATTAGTGACATATTCAAGGTCTTGAAATGGGCCTACCAATAAATTAATGAGATCAATCAAAGAAATAGGGCTTTGTATAGAAAATCAGAGGAGCTGGAGCTGAAGTTGGCTGCTCTCAACAATGAAGAAGGGAAATAGAATAAGAAAAACACTGGTAAGAAAGGAGGAGACAATGAGGATAAGTACAAGTCTCTAGAAGAGGAAATGGTAAAAATTAAAAATAATTTGAAAACTATTGTGGAGAAAAACCATAAAATGGTTGGGTACAATGCCATTATTATCAACTCTATGTCCGAAAGTTTGGAAAAAATGCAATAGGGTTCGCTGGTTGTTGACTTGGAAGTGAAAAAGGAAAGCAAGATTGAGGACCAAGGTATTTCAAAAAGGTCCCAGGCCAACCTCAAAAGGAAAGAGCCTCCCACTACACAAATGGTTCAGATCCTAAAGAGGGGGGTTCAGGATATGAATGAGCTAGAAGATGAGATTGTCAATCTTTTAAAGACACAAATTTAGCTATTGTTGGCTTTTTGGTTGGTTTTTTGGTTCTATAGCCTTCACTGGCCTTTTTGATGGCTGTGGTCATTTACTATTTTTTTTTACAACCCTTCTATCTATGTTGTCTTTATTGACTTTCTCTTTATTTTGTAAACTTTGTGGTTTTGGGTCCCTGTAAAACCCGTTTATTCCTCTTTCAAAGACAACAATGAGGGTCTTGTGAGCTGCAAGAGCTTGATGGCCCTAGTTCAAGCATTGTGGTGGAGGTCTCAAGTTCTACAAGTGTCTCATGAATGAATTTCAAAGGACTTTCTATTTTCAAAACATGGGTTTTGTGCGTCATGATGTCTTCTATATGGTTTCAAGGGTTTTCTATTTAAGATTTTAATAACTTTGTTAATTTTGAAGAAAAAGATGAAATAGATGATGACATAGGTCCTAGCTATTAGAATCATAAGAACTTGATGAAGAAGCTAAAGATCACAATGCATGAATGATAGTAGGATCTTGTGGTTGTAGAGGTAGCAGAAGCTAGAAGGCTCTGACAACCTTTTAGAAGGAATTTTAGTGAAAATGATCCATGAAAACCTCCTATTTATAGACTTTGATGCATTAAATGTCTATAATAAATGTGGGTATGGAGGCAAGCAGAGTTGGTGGACACATAATTCAAAATGGCTGGTGGTGGGAATGGTGGAGCACGCAAGGTGAGCAACAACCAAGTGTTTGAAGTTTGGTTAGTTGATGAAAGAGATGAAAATGAAGGCTGAAGATCCCACAGGGTAGATGGACATGCGGAGTTAGCCACCATAGGGATGATAAAGAAAATATGAAACTCCACATAGGTAAGCTTGCATAGGTGGACCCATAGAGGGTGAATGACGATAGTTTGGAAGTTTCAAGGAAGACTACCAAAAGAATCCATAGAGGCCAAAGACTTGAAAATTTCAAAGGTGGTAAAACTTGGTCAACTCAGGATGATACCTCTAAGACTCTTTGACCACTTAGGACTCAAAACACATGGAAAAAAAAATGAGGTGAAGAGAAAAATGACTTGGCATTTAGCGAAAAGAGAGGGTCCCCATTTGAAACGGGGTGTGTGTGTTATAGGAAAAACAAATGGTGACTCTGTTGGGGAACACTCTTGAGCATTTTAAGGATAAAGAATCAGTTTAAACCCATAATCCTTGGTTTCATAGACCAAGGGTTGGAGTTTCCATAGGTGAACTAGGGAACTTAAAAGAGAATGGAATCCTTAATTGAATCAAATCTCAAAACATCTTAGAAGTGTGTGCATATGGTGAATTCATTCCCTTTCTTTGGGAACTATGAAAAATGACCATTAATTAGGCTAAGCAAGCTACATAAACTATCCAACCACAAAAGTGACTTGGACATTGTCCCACTACTAGTTAGGCATCTATAGCCTCGATGGGGTTGTCACTGTGATCCCACAAACATTGCTCTATGGCTAGCCAGGAATCCATAGCCCCAAAAAAGTTGTCTGCACACCCACATAGTTGCCTAATTTTAACATTCCCTTTTCTTTTTCTTTCTTTTCTAATACTTCTTTTAATATTCTTTCTCTTGATCAACTAGGTAAGCATCAAAGCTTACTGTGGGTATGGAATCATAGTGGTCACTGGAAGACTTAAGATTTTTCAATTGCTAGGCCATCATAACAACCACTATATAGCTCTTCAAAAATAATTAATGTGTGTTTGTGCAAGATCTGAGATGAGCGTGAAAGGATTCAACAAAGGGTCATGTTCTAGGTCAAGTTGGAGTTCAAATAAGGAGAATACCTAACAACAACTATCAAAGGCCAATAGTTGGGAGTGAATATTTATCCAAATAACATGAAGATCATGCAACAAAGTGAACTATTTGTCGGACTAAGCACGACCACCACATCAAAAATGAAGGGACACCCTTAGCAAAACAAGATAGTCAGGAGATGAGAAAAACTGAAGTAAAGAAAAGGAAAGCTAAGCTAACCTATATAGAAATATTTACAGAGACCTAGCTCGAAAGAGCTAAGATAAGGAAATAATGCTTAAGGTGTTTCCCATCGACGGGCAATGGGACATCTTCACTAGTTAGTGTCTTAAGGCAGAAAACGTTATCTCCTAAGATTTTAGAAATTTGAAAGGGACCAAGCCAAAGGGTATGTACAGGATCATTATGGAAAAAATAGACCCTTAAGTTGAAAAAAATTCAAAAAAATCAGAGTTAGGCAACTTGACATAAAAATTTGAATAAGTTATCTATATTATTTCAAAAATATGTAAGAATAGAATTTGTTGAAAATTGAATGTAGTTTCTAAACTACTAGGTTTATTTTTTTTATTTTTAAAATCTATTTGGTGAGAATTTGAAATTTCAATGCAGTAGTACTTAAATTTTAGGGAAAAAAAAGAAGTAAGTGTCTGTCTAACCACCCTAACCACAATAAAATGATAATATATTTTTATAATATTTTAGACATAAGTAGAGGACTCATGTCTGGATGCGATGCATATTTTTTTGTAATTTGTTTCCAAGTAAATAATTAATTATGAATTTTTTATTACAACTTTTAAAAAATATAAAAGCTCTTATGTCTGACCACCTTAACTTGGTCAAAACTTCATGAAATTCATTTTTTACTTTTTTAATCCTATATTATGTGAAGCATAGAATGTGATGCATGTTTTGGATTCCAAAAATGTGATACCGTTTGAAAGCTATAGATGTTTTTCAATTAGCCTATCAATCAGGACTTTAGTCATAATTCAAATAGAAAATGAATAATAATTATTTATTAAAGTCAAAGTAAAGAATAATTTATATTGGTGGAAAGTTGAGGATCTCCTTTAAAATCCCTTTTCATTTCATCAATTTTGGGTTAAAAAAAGTCATCAGCCACATACCTTACAAATACCCATGATATTGCCACTTTTTGGCCCATCATGATCATGCACATACCCCAGAGCTTGTCGAATTTGTCATGTCCTCTTTGTTTTCATGGGATTTTTCCCAACATAGGACCAAATCAGCAATTCTAAAAGCCTTAACTTTGGCTCATTGGTCAAACCAACTTTTGACCACACCCTAGTGTTTGGAAAAAATTTCAATAGCCTAGTCACAAAATTCTTCTAGATGTAGTAGTTTAGCTAAATAGGCTTCTCGTTGATCCCCTTTTTCATAGAAAGTGTTGATAAATTGGAGGGTGGGGATCTTGAGGTGGATAGGAAACATAGGATATAAGTCATAAATGAGGTGAAATGGGGAATCACCTAGGGATACCTTGTGGTGAGTGCGATCATCCTGAAGGGAAAAACACAACTAGGTGTGCTAGTCTTTGGGTTTCCTATTGAGCAACTTCTTCATTATAGTAATTAAGTTCTTGTTTGTGGATTAAGCTAGGTCATTTCCTTGGGGTAGTAATTGGATGAGAACTTCAGGTAAATTCCATAGTGAAAGGCCCAACTAGCAAATTTTAGTGAAGAGAAGGTAGGGCCATTATAAAAAATAAGGTTGTATGGGAAACCAAAGTGGTTCAAAATAATTTTCTTGAGAAAATTAGTAACTACCTCCATGGTACATTGCATATATGCAATTAGAGGTGGTTAGAATGTACCTATGACCCATAGAGGATGGTGGGCTTATGGTACCGATGAAGTCAAGACCCCATTGTGCGAATGGTCTTACCTCTAAAACTGGTTGTAGCTAGACAATAGCATTTCATGTTAAAATGATGTATGCATAATGTTCCTAAAGCTAGAACCTTCAAGAGGACCTTTTCCAAGAAGACATTCAACCACACATAAAGTGTTGCAACTAAGGGAATGCAAATGGAGATTATCTTATTGATATCTATAATATGATTACAAATGTACAAATGCCTTGAATATATAGGAATTAGGGATTTGAAAGATGCAATATGTTTTTTCCAAGTGCCATGATCTAACAACATGTGACAACATCTGAACCCTACCTAGGAAATGATAAAAGATTGAGAAATTTTCTAGAAGGACAACTCAACTTCTAGAAGGAATATTATCTCCTACAAACATGGAAAGGGGAATTACCCCATTATTAATGATTTTCTAATTAATGCAACCTTAGACTAAATTAATGCAAGACCTAAGTTAACTTATGCTAGTGTAATAAATAATTAATTACACTAACACCCTCCCATTAGTACAACTTAGGGAGAAAATGAAAAATGCAATGATTATGCGAAGATGATGGGTCTCGGCTATGAGGCCATGTTAGGTACCCATTTACATTAAAGGTGCAAAAAATCTCCCACAACTAGAGAAAAGAGGAAAACCTAGTGGGAACAAAACCCCTCTCCAAAAAGGAGATGAAATGCAAAAAATTGAGATATGATAGGAAGGATAGAAGACTCCCAAATACCCCCCAAGTAAACCATTTGTCGCATGGATATAATACAATCAATATACCTCCCATAGGAGGGAAAAAGAGAGACTATACAGCCCCCCCAAAAGATGAGATCAGTTGCAAAAATGGTAAGTGTCTAAAGAAAAAAATGATCTAGTGTCCACAAACAACTTGTCTCCCTTTCAGAAGAAACAAAATGAATTGCAAGTGTAGAAATGCTTCCCATTCTAGATAGGAATTTTAGGAAGGAAGGAGAATGTGCATGATGGTGTCTCTAAAAACTACTCAAATGTCTCCTTTTCTGATGAAGCTGAAGATGTCATAATCAACTAAGGTACATGTCCAATCAATGAAGAAAGTGACAAATCAAGACGATATGAAAAATGATGTTGAACAAGATCTAAAGATAATGATACAATGAATATGATGGAGACTAGATTCCCTCCCACAATAAAGTTTCCTCAAAACCACTAAAAGAAGTCAGAAGCAACAAATGTGTCCAAACCACATGTCTCCTGCTAGGAAGTAGCAAATCCAATGGAAAATGTTGAAGAAACTCCAACTCCTGAATGAAATGTGAGGGAAGAAGTCTCATATATGAAGCATTTGAAGAGAAAACAAGTGCCTCCAAGATAGTCTTAGGATCCTCAATCAAGGTCAAGATGAAAGGATGAGGAAACTCAAGAAAACTCTCCAAAGTGGAATATGAATAGAGGAGTGATATCTTCTCAAGAATTTCCTCCAAACTTGTAGATGTAGCCAAGTTAGTGATAACTAAAACAAAGCCATCTTGTGATGTCAAGTGTGGAAAATAAATTTTTTGTTGATGAATGATGATGGAAGCCTCAATCAATGAATTTGGACAAATAATCACTGAATGTGAAGGGATACCATCTATCTTTGATGGAGAAGAAGGAACATTTGAAGAAACCTTGTCAACCTCTTTGGAAGATTCAAGGAAATCCAAACAAACACCCTCATGCATAGCAACATCATCATGGGGTACCTGATTTGAGGAATGACATTCTAAATCATTAGCATCAGGAAATGGTGGAGTTTTTGAATCTTCATATATCTCCCAAAGATTATTCTAAAGGATATGAGGACTATCACAATGATCAATAGCATTCAAAACATCAAAATCAACTTGTACAACAATGATCTCCAAGACAATGTACTTGCTGCAGCTCCAAGAAAATTTATGAATACCTTCACTTGGACAAGGAACTATACCATAAAAATGTGGAAACAATGCAAATGATTGGAGATGGTGGATGATCCCATCTAACCATTGTTTATAGTTACCCTTGTGCAACATAGTCAGAGGAGTATATGTAAGCCCCATAATGTACTATCAAATTTCTCCAAAAATATAAAGACAATAACCTTCAACAACAAATAGAGACTTCCAAGGATGATGTGTAACTGAAGTGATGCTACCCAAATCAAAAATTCTTTTCGAAAGCTTCAAGATATCCAAGTTATTGAAAAAGTGCACTGAATTGAAAAAATATAATGCAAGAGTACTTGGAGCTAAAACTGATAAAAGTGAATGGATTGATGAAAAAAGCTCTGAATTACCTTCCTGATGTTATTTGAATCACCAAAATCTGAAAATCTAATGAGAAGTTGTGAGTCATTATGTCCAAAATAGGGTTTTGACTTTATTTGACTATAGATTTCGGTAGTTGAAAAATTCTAAAAAATTGATCTCACCATTAGAAAGTAGAGCAAATCCTCTTTTTGACGGTATCTTATTTGCTGAATTTCAATACCGTGGGTGAAAGTTATGAAAAAACAAAAAAATGGCCTAGATTAGACACTTTGCAGGCTAATTAGGGGAAAAAAGTATCCCCCAAGCACTAGCACTTGATCGCCAATGTGATAATGGTAGAAAAAGAGGTTAAAAAAAGCACCCCCAGATGGGGTGGCGGTTGAGCTACATAAAACTGAGGTGGAGCTTCTTTGAACAGTGGCACCGCTCACAAATAGTAGATCACTCAGTCTTTGATGGGACCATGAATGCAAGTAGTCTATGGTAGATAGAATACTCAGTGGGAAGGAACTTGGGTGAATGGGGTAGAAAACCAATGGGAGGACACCAAGGGAACTGATTATTCTAGATGATCACCGACAAGGACGGGGTACTAGTGGTGAAGTCAACCAATGTGAGACATACCACAGAGATGTGGAACAAATGCTAGTGAGTAGAGTATGAACCCCTACCAAAGATTTAATGTGGCCGATGTATATCTATAGACTAATAAATGAAATAAAGTGCTGACAAAATTATTATTTGCAGATCATTCTTTTTTTAAAAACAAATGACCCAAATAATTTTTTTGAATATTGTAGATAGGAAATTCAAAAATTATATAGATGTCAAATAAATATTATATAATATGTAAAACTTTAGATGTTGACGGATTAAGACTATAGCCGTAGATAAAAACCATATGATTCCAACCAAAGATTAATAATGCATGTCGCCGAATGATTTTTTTTGAATTCTCTACAAACTATTGAAATACCCAATATATATTTTTTGCCAAACAATAATATAGAAAAATTTCCCAATTTTTTGAAAGATAAAATGGCTTGTGGTGAAAAAAAAAAATCCTCAGAGGACAACTGACGAGGATGAGTTTTTACTACAAATTGTATGGATAGTACAGTTGATTTTGCAAACCCTAAAATACCTTTGATGGCTCTCGGGTTGACGAATCCAATTTTGATGATTGGATAGGTGATCCTAGGGTTTCAAGGCCTTCTAAAGACAATGGTGAGCTTGGATCTGACTCAATGTGCTCCATAAATTAGCTTGTTCCCTGTGTGGAGTCAAGTTTCCTACAATGGAAATGCTCAAGCCTATGAGAATCTCTCTCACCCAACTTTCTTGATCTTGGGATGAACTCTCAATGGAATGAATCTAATATCATGTTGAAATGATGGATGTACAATGTACCTAAAGTTACAACCTTCAAGAGTACCTTTGCCAAGAAGAAATTCAACCACATAGAAAGTGTTACAACTAAGGGCATGCAAATGGAGATTATCTAATTGATATCTAGAATATCATTGAAAATGTATGAATGCCTTGAATATATAGGACCGAGGGTGATGCAAGATGCAATATGTTGTTGCCATGTGTCATGATCTAACAACATGTGACAACATATGAACCCTACCTAGGAAATGATAAAAGATTGAGCTAAGTTCTAGAAGGATAACTCATCTTCTAGAAGGAATCTTATTTCCTACAAACATGGAAAGGGAAATTACCCCATTATTAATGATTTTCTAATTTATGCAACTTAGGACTAAATTAATGCAAGACCTAAGTTAATTTATGCTAGTGCAATAAATAATTAATTACACTAACATTTCATTCTTGGATTGTGGCAGTTTGGCACATGTGACAAGTTCAAACATGGATGTGTACATCCTTGGATATGATCGAACAATAGTATCCAACCTGCAAGATTTGATGAGCAATGGAGGGTCCAAATCCATGAACAGTACCAAATTTATCATGAAATTCTTTTAAAACTTGTGTTGCTTCTTCTTTTCCAAGGCATTTGAGGTAGACTTCTTCATGATTCTTCTTGTACTTGATATGGACCACTGCAACATGTAGTTGTTTCTTTTCAGTTAGAGAGCATGCTTTTGAACTCCTTGTAGATGATATGGGCACTTTTTATTTAGTAGGTAGTAGACACTATCATCATACCATTCTCTAGGGAAGACATCTTCAAGTTTATATTTCTAGACCATAAGCTTGGGTCCCACTTTAGCTACTATTTTAGATATCATAAGGGTAAGAGCTTTCCCTCTCACTAATTTCATGGGCTAAAGCTCCATGTTGTATTCCTATAGTAGGGTGACCCATTTTTCTCTCCTTTCTCCTAACTCATTCTACATCAATAGTGTTTTTATTGCTGATTTAGGCACTATAGAAAATACTTTGTTCCATAAGATATAGTGTCTAAATTTCTTGACTCCCCTAACTAGGGCATATGCTTGCTTCTTCACATTGTGATACCTCAATTTTTAATCTTTTAATGAAGCACTCATGAAGGTAATTGGGTGCTCACTCCCTTCATCATCCTTTTGAGTAAACGTGTTGGCACATGAATGATCTGAAGCAAATGAGTAAATATAGAATGGCTTCAGGTAATCAGGACTAACACAAGTGCATCAACAATTTCCTTCTTGATTTCCTCAAAGGAATTTTTTTCTTTTGGGGTCCATTCAACTTTGTCATCTTGTTTTAGCATGGCGTTGAGTGGCTTGACTATTTCAACAAAGCCTGTGATGAATTTTCTAATGAAATTTATCTTCCTGAAGAAATATTTCAACTCTTTCTTGTTGCCTAGAAGCTGAATCTTCAATATTGCTCCAATATGCTCTAGATGTATAGAGGTTCCTTTATCTAAAATAACATGTCCAAGCAGCTTACCTTTTGTAACTCTGAAGATGCACTTCTTCAAATTGAGGGAAATCCCAAATTCTCTACACTTTTAAAAAAATTGAATAAATTAGAAACATGATCGTCTCTCTTCTTGGATATCACTATGAGATCATCCATATAGATGATAATGCACTTTCCCATCAAGTCCTTGAAGGCAATATCCATTGCATGTTGGAAAGTGGCACTGACATTGATGAATCTGAATGACATAAAACTCCTATATGCAAAGGCTCCCCACTTAGTGGTGAATGTTTTTTTGATTCTATCCTCGTAATGCACCTTTGCTTGGTTATACCTAGAATATCCATCTAAGAAAGAAATCATCTGAGAGCCATTGATGATCTACAATACTTCATCTATTGAAGGTATTGGATAATTATCCTTCTCCAAAGCTTTGTTTAGGTTGTAGAATTCTACACACAATCTGATTTCTCCATTGTCTTTCCTTACTAGGAAAAAATTAGCCACCCATGTGGATTTCCTTACTGGAAATATAATTTTGGGTGTTAATAGCTTTTGAACTTCTTTGTAAATGATAGGCTCCAATAATGCATTGATTACACGTTGACGCTACTGGAAAGGTCTCACATCTAGCTTGAGAGGGATTGTGTGTGTGATGATTGAGGTTTCATACGTGTTTAAATCCTCATAACTCCAAGAAAATATAACATGATGGGTATGTGCAGGATCATCATGGAAAAAATAGGCCTTTAAGTGGCAAAAAATTAAAAAAATCAGAGTTAGGAAACTAGATGTAAAAATTTGAATAAGTTATCTATATTATTTCAAAAATATGTGAGAATAGAATAAGTAGAAAATTGAATGTAGTTTCTAAACTAATAGGTTTTTTTTAAAATAAAAATCTATTTCATGAAAATTTGAAATTTCAATGTAGTGGTACTTAAATTTTAGGGAAAAAATAAGTAGGTATTTGCCTGACCACCCTAACCACAATAAAATGATAATTATTTTTTATAAGACTCTAGATATAAGTATAGGACTCATGCCCCAATGTGATGCATATGATTTTGTAATTTGTTTCCAAGTTAATAATTAATTATGATTTTTTTATTACAACTTTTTAAAAAATATAAAAACTCATATGTCTGACCACCTTAACTTGGTCAAAACTTCATGAAATTCAATTTTTCTTTTTTTAATCCTATAGTATGTGAAGCATAGAGTGTGAAACATATTTTGGATTCAAAAAATATGATATCGTTTGAAAACTATATATGTTTTTCAATCAACCTATCAATCAGGACTTTAGTCATAGTTTGAATAGAAAATGAATAATAATTACTTATTAAATTGAAAGTAAAGCATAATTTATATCAGTGGAAAGTTGAGAATCTCCTTTAAAAACCCTTTTCGTTTCATCAATTTTGGGTAAAAAAATAGTCATCAGCCACATAACCATCATATTGCCACTTTTTGACCCATCATGATCCTGCACATACCCTGATACTTCCACAAAGTATCAATGCTTCCTTTCTTTTCTTCTAGTGTGCACACTTTTCCAATGAATACATTTTTAACCTCGGTTTTTTTGAGGTTGTGTGTCACATTGATTGTTGATGGAGTCTATCTTTGCTTGTTAATCCTAATCTCTAATCTGATCTAAGTTGAATATCCATTCATGTTGGACTATGCCTCTAGGAATAGTTTTGGTTTTAAGGTTGATAACCCCTTCTATATCCAATTTAGCCTTCTTCAAGCTCAACTTCATCAATGATCTAAGTCGCAAACACATCAAAACTAGTGATGAAGTACAAGATGTGATTTTCATCATTGAACACTTGGTAGTGGGTAACATTGTTTGGTGCATATGGGGTGGAGGTAATCTCAACAGTAAATATTTTGAGGCCAGAGAGTGACAAAGGTTGAAGAGTGTTGGTTGCTTGGGCCAAGGAATCAACAGTGTGATTTTGGGAGGAAGGAATTAGTTGGATGTTAAAGGTGTCTAAAATTTCTAGAAGATCCCAAACTCTACGCCTATAGTTTTCTAGCCTTCTATCATGGTAGGAATACAATTTTCATACTTTCTTTACTACTAGCTCGGAGTCACCAAAGAATTGTAACATTGTGACTTTTTTCCTTAGGGCCATCAAAAGACCATGAACTAGTGCTTCATACTCTGCTATGTTTTTTGTACAATAGAATTGGAGTTTATGAGCAACAAAGTAGGTATTACTTGTAGGGTTGATGAGCTCAAACCTAGCTCCCACTCCTTGCTTGGAATTAGATCCATCAAAACATAGTGTCCAAAACTTGGAGGGTTCCTTAGCTCCAGGGCTGATCAAACATTCATCTTTTCCTAACAGTACACTTCAATCTATAGTTTTCGGGATGCACATGAACTCAACACTACTGGTGTCGAGCTACCCTATTAGCAACCCTTTCTAGGGTGTGACCTATCCTTTTATATGTTCTACTATTTTATAAAGGACACATTCAAATTCTCAGTGTAAAGCATCATGAAACCTACATCAATTGGGTAGCAGGAGCTCTTGGAAATCCATTCTCATCCCTAGGCTGAGCTCATCCTGCACACTTTTTTCCATAAAATCCTAGAATCCATCTAACAATCCCAAAATACCATCATTTTAGGATTCATCATCATCTAATTCTATCAACATTTATGTGCTCTTAGATGCATAAATCAAATTAGCAAGTGGGTTTTACAACACCAAGAGGACCGCATTAATCATCTCTTCTTCTTGAGGCTCTAATTATTCTTGGTTTTTCATGGGGCGATAATTTCCTCACTCTATTTCAACAAACACCTCATTGGTGTTGTTGTACTCTGTAATCATAAATTTCATTTGCAGCTCCCAATCAATGCACATCTGATTTGGCAGCCCCTTCCATGACAACCATACATGAGAGAAGTCATTTGTGGTGTACCCATTCAAAGCCCTGGTGAAATTCACCTTGGTATTATGTCATATGTGTTTGGGATATCAAAAAATTGAATATCAATAGCTTGTTGCACCCTTGGGTCTGCAACAATCTACATGGGAATTTGATTGATTTCTCTGACTGTGCTCACTTATATTTTGTCTAGTTGAGTTGAATCTTTCTTCTAGAAGGAGTAGGGACAATTCCAAAATATTTTCATATAGAAAGGGGCATGACACTAGTCAATGCTCTTGAATCGAGCAAGAAATTATGTAGGTTCTTCCCAAATATCCTAATAGTGGTGAGAAAAGGTGGCATTTCTAACTTTCCTTGGAATAATCCCATAGGTGCGTCCACTTGGGGTACCTTATTTTTTATGTTTCTCATTAGTATTTTCCATGTTTTGTGCTTGACTCTATTCCTTGGTGGGTTGTCTTCCCATTTGTTGATTTGAGGGAACATCCCTCTTCTTTCCTATTATTTCTTGAATTACAGGCTCATGTTGTGACTCATCGAAAGAAACTTTCTTTCCAAGTGTCTCTTGTGTTGAATTAGAGGAAGCAGTCTCATTGATAATTCTAAAGAAGGAATTCCTAACTATAGGGACTTTAACTAGATCAAAGGTAGACAAGATTATTTTAACCTTCTTGAATTCATCGAATACATATTCGCCCATTTGCTCAATTTAGTCCTTAGAGAATTTTCCCTGGGTAGAGCTAGTGGAATAGTTTTGCATTTGGTTTGGCTACTTATTCTTGTTAAAGTATCGAGTAGGAACATAGGGGTAACCTAGATTTTTGCTAGCATTTGGGTCAAGCAGATTACTAAACTTATTGGGTGGGTTTGAGGTCGTGAAGGGGCCACCTATTTGCTTATTTCCTAAATTATAATGGGTTTCCCTCTAGTGAAACATATGAACCTCATCCTCACGTAATTCTTCTTCATCTATTGGACCATTATCCATTGAAGTAATGAGATAGGATTAGGTTTCTTTGTTACATACCTAGAGCCTTTGCTTATTTGTCCTTTAGGGCATCAGTCTCCCTTTCAAGCACATTGCTCTTGCTTCTGGGAAATGGAGCCTAGTTGACCATGAGCATTGAAGAATCACATGGTTCACATTGGACTAGGTCTCAGCAACCAACATTATCCATAGTATTTTGAACCTCTACTTGAAATATCTCTACGGTTGTGAGGAAGTATGGGAAATTCAATTCAAAGTGCCTATTTGTTTTATGGATCCGACACAATCTAGACAAAGTTTCCTTGGAGAGATACACCCCACTAGTAAGTTGATCGAGAGGGGTGGGAACACCTCCATTGTTAGGCCTTGTACTCCATGTATGATTTTTTCTTTGTGAAGGCCTCCTTTCAAATTTCTAGTTGGGATTTTTCCCTCGTTCGTAATTTTTTCTGAATGAGGAACCCACATCATGATTATCTATATTGTCTTAGTTGAGGTTGGCCTAGATGCTACATTGAGAGGCTTGCAACTAATTATTATGATTTCCCAAGTGTGTCATCTCTGTAGATTTTTTTTTAATTATTTCCATGAGCTCATCTAACTGATCCTTCTCTATATTGCTTAGTTGTGGTGCTTGGTTGTAAAGGAGGACAGGTTGCACTACTAGTTAGTTTTGTCATGCTTGTGAGAATTTAGGACCTTATACAAATGCAAGTACTTGGTACTGCTAAGGATAGAATTGTTGTTGCTACTGCTACAAGTAATGAGGTATTGGAGGTGCCTAATTCATTGGCAGTCCTAGATGAGGAACTATGGGAAATTGTGAAACATGGTTCATAAGAGACATCTAATGTGCTAAAGCTTGGGTAAGCCCTTGAATTTGCATAGGATGAGCAACTTGTCCTAGGGAAGGCAGTGGACATGAAATATTTTATCTCAAGTTAGTGTTTTCTATAATTTCCTCAAGATAAGCATTCACTAACGTGATGGGTGGTGGGTGCATTCTTTTCACAAATGCAATAGTGAGGTTGTCTAGGGTAGCATAATAGACTAATAGGGCTGCAACATCATTAAGCACATACAGAGCTTGCAATACCATGAATGCATAGTGAAACTGATCGTTGAAGGAGCTAATTAGTTTGTTGACCTTGCAGCGAATGGACATGAACTGCTGATATAAATTTGAAGAGATAACTGGAATTTTGTACTTCCACAAGAATGTGTTCTTCAAGAGATCCCAAGTGGTGATGGATCTCATTAGAAAGTTGATGTACCAATAGAAGGCCTCTTGCCCCAAGGAATAAGGGAAGAATTGGAAATCCACGTCCTTGTGATTTCTTTGCATGCCTTTCAATGTTGTTTGAAATATTTTAAAATGTTCTTCTATTGTCCTTTGTGGGTCACACAGATGAAACTTCATGTAGAAGCCTTCCAAATTCTTTGGCATGTCATGATAATTTTTGAAGGGGAGCAGAGAAGGATTGTTACCAAGCAAAGCCATGAGGCAAGGAATAGGTTGCATTTGTTGTGCAATAGGAACTTGGGGCTGCACAAGGGCAACAATAGTTGGGACTACTCCTTGGACTTCAAGGGTAGGGACAAGGGTAGTGCCTTGGCTATGGGAAGTGAGTAGTTGGAAGGCAGTTTGGAATGGCTAAGTGGAGGAAGTGGATGCTAGAAAAGAAGGGTGAATGTAGTACGAAGAGATGGAAGGAAGAGGTGAGGATAGAGGTGAAACAAATGGAGTGGATGAAGAGGATGAATTTGTGTCCCCTTTTCTAGTCTTCTTAGCCCTTGTAGGGGGCTGTTGTTCCTAAAATTCCCCTTTGTTTGGTGTTGACCTTGGAACTCTTCAGAATCTTTTAGGGGAGAACAAACTGATTCAATCCAACTTGACACAAATTCAACCCTTGTTCTAGTACCAATTATTTTGATGGGTGTTTTAGCACTTCTCAACACAAGTAATGCATAAGTGCATCACCTTTCTTAAAAGACAATTTCTTACAAGTAAATTACAAAAAACTATCCTAAGGTTTTGAATGTCAAATCATAACTTGCTAGGAATGTCTTAGTTGATTCATGTGATTTTCTAGTAATCACAAGGAATCCTTACATATGTTATGTTGGAAGGGAATTGGTTCTTTAAATGGGGTTTATAAAATTCTAAAATGTTGTTCTATTGTTGCAAGTTTAGGATAGTAGTTTGAAACTCCACTTTTCTCATCAAATTTGACTTTACAATGATTCTTGAACTTTTCCTAAATTAATATTTTAAAGAAAGGTCAAAAGGGAAGGGAAGAGAGTAAGTTACTAGGCCTAAAACTACTCATGAACTGTGATAATGGAGGATGCTACAGTGGACAACCTTCCTAAAACTAAGTTCCACTTAACTAATTCAACTAACAATCTCATGAGACTAGTGCAATCTTCTGAGGTCTACATATTTTCAATCATTCATTCACAATGAAGCATGAATAAAAGGTGAAATTTAGTGCAGTAACCAAAGTATGTTCAAACTAGCTATACACTTCTATTTATCATTGATAAACAACAAAAATCATGAACAAGGAAGGGAATCAACATAGCATAATGCTTCAGCATTAATGAAAAACATTAACTAATCTATTAAAGCATGCTAAACACATAGAAAAACAAAGTAAATATACTCAAATTATATTAATTATGAGGAGATAAATCATGAAACATGAATGAAACCTAAGAATCCACCAAAATCAATGAATTTCTATTAGAATTTCAACAACATGTCTTTATAGCAACTCAACTCTCTTTGGAAAATGAGAGGAGACCCCCTATTTATAGTTTTCAAAAAGAAAAATGAATGACCAAGATTTAATCTCATTGTGTGGCGAATATTCACTACAAATTAGGGTTTCACCTACCCCTTAATATGTTACAATTTAAAATTACATTATTTTATTTTAGCTTATTTTATCCTATAGTGCCTAGTGCTATAGCACTTTTGTCTTCTAGTTGATTCTCTTTGTTGCAGCTACACAGTAAGGAACTCATCATCAATAACTGGCTTTCCCTTATTCTTTTTCACCATGTCATATCCTATGAACTTTCCAATCAAATCTTGAAGTTTTCTCTACTCCATTATATCAAATTGGACCACTTGGAAGCTCAACTTTCTAGATCTATCGGTAGTTAGGTCACAATCCTTGTTACATTTTGGCATGTTGTTGATTACCTACTTTGATTGAGTAAAGTCTCAAGCAACAAAATCCATAAAATTAGGTGTTTGCATATCAATGTCTCCATTCTCCATCTTCTTATGAAAATATGGCCTTATCTTCTCAAGGAAAAGCTCGATAGTAGACATGTCATAGTCTACCATGAGCTTTAGATATTCTTTGTAGGCTACCCAGGGTTCTTTGACCCAATCTAGGTCTAGCTTCACTTCATGGAGCACCCACTCCAAAACTTGCTTTCTATGATCAAGGCCTAACTTTCAGGTCTCAATGAGCCAATGGTCATCCTTCTCTAGGGCCAACTCCTTTTCCCATGATCTCTCAAGCATCTTGAGGATAGGATCAAGTTTAGGGTACATGATCTTGTATAGTTCTAGGAAGTCAATACACAATTTCCTCATGCCTTCAAGCTAATTTTGTACCTCCCTAAACTTATTTGTTGTTTGGACAACATGGTTAGTACCCATATCTCTATTGTAAACTACCCACTAGAACCAGTCTTTAGTGGCCCTTGTCCAATTATTTATCCTCTCTAATTCGTTGATGTGATCTTTTGAAAGTAGTAGAGGAGTGGTTGACAACGTTGTGGGTAGTTCCTCAATAGAAGACCATTGTTATATATAGATTGTAAGATCTATCACTTGTGCCTTCAATTCCTCCTTGAAGGATTTATTTTTGGCCATCTGGTGCACAATTGTGGTGACGAATTCTTGGAGATGATCTATCTTTTGTTCCCTTATGGTTGTCCCCAGGTCAATGGTGGAGATATTGTAGCCTATTCCTTTTACTTTATCCATTATTGGAGTAGCAATTTGTACTATCCTCGACCCTAATGCATCCATCATGATATGGGATAAGACCTTTGTCTTCTTCTCCTTCTTTTCTCCTATCTAAGCTCTTGCTAGGATTCTCTCTACCTTTCTTGGGGATCCATAAGAACGAGGGCCTTCTTTTGTATTTATTTCTTCAATAATTTGGGCTTTTCAGATACCTCCTTTAGTGATCCATGATCACCTTTTTCCTTCTTAATATGTTGGATTTCCACTTCTTAGTGGCCTATATTTTCTTGCTCTGTTTTCTCTTCTTCCTCTTCATCTGAGTCATAGATCAATATAGCCTTATCTTCTTGTGACACAATGGTAGCTATGTTTCCCTTGGGGTTATCTTCCCCTTCATATGACTTTTCTTCTTCTTCTTTCCAGTGCTCTACATGATGCTCTATATTTGGGCTTCTTTCTGTCTTGGCCTCTTCTTCAAGCTCTTCTTGGGATTTCTCTTCTTTCCTTTCTTCTCCCACTGTGGGGGAAGCTCCTCATCATTATTGGGGCTCATTTTTTGTTCTATGGTTGGAGGTTCTATGGTTACCTCTATTTCTTCATATGTTTCCTTCCTTTCTTCATAGGATTTTCTTTCAAATTCCTCCCCAACATCTTTGAGTTTCTTGGCCAACTCTTCCTTGAGCTCCTAATTTGAGTTCTCCACTATATATTTGGAACCGGGGTCTACAATGTCTTATTTTGAGGACTGTGTTTCTTCTTCTTCATGCACTACCTCATCAATTACTAAGTGCTAATGATCTAGATGCTCATGATAGTCATTAGATTCCACATCCATTTCTTTAGTTTTCTCCCTCTCTTGTCTTTCCTTCTCTTTAGATATCCACATTGTTGTCTCCATTTTTTGTGGTTTGGTGAGAGAGGGGACAAAGAGATCAACCATAACTTGAGCTAAGTTAGCCTGCACTGCAAAGTTCATCAATACTCCAAAAAGCTCCATAGGCTTTCCAATTCGATGAAATTGGAAATGTAGTGGCCTAGTTCAAAAAGTGGTTCCACGAATTACATCACCAAGATACCCCATTTCTTGGACCCATTTTTCAAATAGGGAAAGTTAGGTTGCCGATTTCATCAAATTGGAAAGCTAGTGGGCCCACTGGCTTGCCAATTAAGTGAAATTTGTAAGCTAGTGGGCCCACAAGCTTGCCATTTCGGTGAAATTGGTAATGTAGTGGCCTATTTGAAAAAAAATGGCCTATGTGGGAGCCATCTCTCTCTCTCTCTCTTGGGTCTCTCCCTCCCTCCCCCTTCCCCTCTCTCATGTATTTCCCTCCCATCCTAACTAGAGAATACTCTCTATCTCTCATATATCTCCCTCACACCCCCTCACCCTCTATCAAGTTCCTCCCTCTCTATCTTTCTCTATCTTTCTCCCCCCTAAACCTTAATCCCTATACCCTATAAATTTAACCTTAAACCTTACACCCAATACCCTCAACCCTATACCTAATATCCTAAACCATACTCCCTATACCCTATAAAGCTAACCTTATACCTTCAGCCCTATACCTTAAACCATAAACCCTATGCCCTCATCGATCATCCCTATACTGTAAACCATAAACCTTACCCTTGAACCCTTAACCCTATAATTAAATGCTAAACCTTACATTAAACCTTGTACTCTAAACCTCATACCCTCAATCCTAAACCCTAATCCCTATACCCTATACACTTAACCTCATACCCTCAACCCTCAAACCTCAAACTTATACATAAATCCTAAACCCTAAACTGTCCACCCTAAACCTAATATCCTCAACCCAATATCGTCAACTATATACCCAATATCCTAAAACATAATCCATATACCTTATAAGCTAAACCTTATACCCTCAAACCTCAACCCTATACCTTAAACCCTAATCCCTCATCCCTCATCCCTCATCCCTATACCCTCAACTTTATACCTAATATCCTAAACCCTAATCCCTATTCTGTATACACTTAACTCTATAACCTCAACCCTATACCTTAAACACTAAACCTTACACCCTAAACCCTCATAAGGGAAGAGAAAAAGAGGTGGAGGGAGGGATTGGGGGGAGAGAGAGAGGTTGGGAGGGAAAGGGGAGATAAAGATAAGTAGAGAGGAAATGAGAGGTAGAGGGAAGGAGAGATGGAGGGGGAGGTATGGAGAAAGAGAGAGAGAGGGAGGTGAGAGAGAGGTGATATAGAGAGCAATAAAGATAGTGTGGTAGGGACTGATAGATGGATGTGCAGGTAGAGAGGGATGGGTGAGATAGATAGAAGAAGAGAGAGATAGAGATAGAGGGAAGGAGGTAGGGTTGGTGAGGGAGGGGAGGAAGGGATAAGTAAAGAGTGATAGGTGAGATAAAGATAAGTAGAGAGAGAATGGTGACACATAGAGGAGAAAGTTATAGAGAGGGAAAGAGAGAATGGTGAGATAGAGAGGAGAGAGTGAGAGACAAAGAGGGTGAGGGAGGAGTGAGAGAGAGAGGTAGAGGGAGGGAGAGGAGAGATAGAGAGTAGATATGGGAAAAGGTAGGAAGGGAGAATCTGGTGAGAGAGAGAGAGGGCTAGGGGAGATAAAGATAATTTTAGAAAGGAGTAGAGTGAGAATGAGGGAGTGAGAGAAGCGAGATAGAGAGGTGTAGAGATAGTGGTAGAGAGTGACAGATGGAGATGTAGGTAGAGAGGGGGGGAAGGGAGAGGTAAAGAGGGATAGGTGAGATAAAGATACATAGAGAGAGAAATAGAGAGAGGTAGAGAGAGGGAGAGGAGAGATAGAGAGTAGATAGGGGAAAAGTTAGGGAGGGATACATATATATATATATATATATATATATATAGAGAGAGAGAGAGAGGGGGGGGCTAGGGGAGATAAATATAATTAGAGAGGGAAGGAGAGGTAGAGAGAGATAATTAAAGAGGGAATGGGGAAGGGAGGGAGAGAAGTGAGATAGAGAGGTGTAGAGAGAGTGTTTGGAGTGATGGATGGAGAGAGTGGGAGGTGAGATAAAGAGTAATAGAGAGAGAATGGTAGGTTGTGATGGATGAAGAGCTAGGTAGAGAGGGAGAGGGGAGATATAGATAAGTAGAGAGGGAGGGAGGAAGGGAGGGAGATGTAGTGAGGGAGAGAGAGGTGAGATAGATAGAAATAGAGAATGGTGGAAGGAGAGGTAGGTAGAGAGAGGGAGAGAGGATATAAAGATAAGTAGAGAGGGAAGGAGAGGTAGAGAGATGAGAGAGAGAATTAGAGAGGGAATGATGGAGGGAAGGAGAGGTGGGGAGGGAGAGAAAAGTGAGATAGAGAGGTGTAGAGAGAGTGGAAAAGTTTGATGGATGTAGAGGTAGGTAGAGAGAGGGATTTAGAGATAAAAAGTAGATTGGGAAGAAGAGAGGGAGAGAGAAGTATGTAGGGAGAGAGAGGGAGGTGAGAGAGAGGTGAGGTAGAGAGAAATAGAGAGAGTTGTAATGAGTGATGGAGGGAGGGAGGGAGGGAGAGAGAGAGAGAAATATATGGACGAAGATAGTGGGAGAGAGGTCTAGAGTGCAAGAGATAAAAATGAGTGAGATAGAGTGAGAAATAATGGAACTTGCTAATTACTAAAATTTGACCTCCTGATTACTGAAATTTGACTAAGTCTGAAATTTGTGAGATCTTCCAAAAACTAGAATTTACATTATAACTCCTATAGATCTGAAACCACTCTCAAGCATCCTGAAACTATATACATGAAATATAACTTAAAGTATAAGAAAGTAAATGCCCATATGTAAATGTCAACTTATAGTTAAATTTATATTATGTATATCAACTTATACTTAAATGTCAAATTATACTTAAATGTTTATTTCATGTATATATTTTCCCTCCAAGATAATGATTAGAAAGAAATAAAAGTGAAGAAAAATAAATTCGATGTAGATCAAAATGCAAGCATTTTATAACACTCTCATGTTTTGTCAATGCATTCACAATACACAAAAGCCATGTCAAAACTAAGATATAACATGAGCGCATTATAATGTACGTGTGTTATATATTGCTTTGGGAATCCCCAAGCCTTGGACTTGGTATTTTCCTTGGAATATCAACCCAAAGGCTTGGAGGGCATTCCTAATGACTAGAGATGTGTTTTTGCAAATTATTCTACAATATCTCACATAATGAAGTCCATGCCCACTGTCAGGATTACACGTGATTCAATGTCGAACAAATCGAACACTTGGGTAATGTTAGGTTTTATCTTAGCTATCCAATAATGTAATGTTTTTTCACTTTTTGGAAATGTTAAGCCTTTCATCTATAATTTGTTTTTTTGTCTCTTTTTTGGAAAAAAGTAGTGTTTGGTGTTTTTTTGTTATGAATTAACCATTAATCAAAATTTCAAATAAATTACATTTTTAGAAACTAGACTCCATTCTGAAAATTTAAAAAAAAAAATTAAAAAATTGAACAATTAGTTTCCAAAATTTGTAGGGGTAGTATGATCAAAATTTTGTTTTTAGGGAAGTGTCCACTTAGAAAATTAGTAAAAAATAAAATATTTATTAAAAATTTATCAAAAAATCATGCATCAAATAAATGTTGTTAGCTAATTTCTTGCTAAAGCAAGTTTAAAAATACTAATAAAAAGTTCTCCATGCTAGGGATGTACAAGAGTTGCTATGTCATGTTTTTCTGACTAAAACAACACCAATTTCTGTACGTCCCTCTTTTGAACCCCTTAATCTCAACCATTTTCAAAATAAATTAGTATTTTAGAAAGTAGACTTAGGGCACTTCGATCCTTGTTTTTGTTCCATCTCAAAATTTTGAGTGTAACTAACCTTAATTTCACATCTAAGGTCAGTATTTCCTGATTTCAGAAAAAAAAATGGCCACTTAAGCCCCCTTTTTGGGAATCATCTTTTTGAACTTACCCCAAGGTGACATTAGGTTCATTTTATTGTTAACCATTCCCATTTACCATGTGCAAAAATGTAGAGGAATACTTTTTATGTTGCCACAATTAGCAATCAAAAACTAAACCTAACATATTTGTATAACAATAAATAGGTAGGTTTTAAGATCATAAAATGTTGTGTACCTATTGCAAAAAGTTCTTTATCAGGCCTCACTAAGGACTCATTTTTCTAGTGGCGAATGGGTCCCTACTAGGGTTCTATAAAATCACTTTTTGGATTTTTTTCTTCAATGTCTACACTTCCAGATCCTAGGTGTTTAGCTCTCGAAAGGAAGAAATAAATCCTATAGAGTACTTTCCATGATATTGCAAGAATAATGACAACTCTAACAACTTTTATTCTCCTATTTATTTTCAAACTAAAACCTACAATCACACATCAAAGGAGTAGATTTTTTTTTTGTTAGGGAATAGGGGTTTCCCTTGGTCAAACCTCATTCTCGTAATTAAAAATTGTAATGAAACAATGCATAAATTGAAAGATGTATGAAAAATGCCATGCTACACCTACCTAATCCTTAATTGAATCTTTAAGTACAAATCAACAATCTTGCATGAAGTGGCCTTAATAGATATAGAGCTTGATCACAAAACTTGATGTGAAATAATGATTGAATACGATCTCCAATGCTACATCAACATATTAAGTCAACAAAATCCATCATGCACTATGCATTTGACAAGAAGAAATGGATGTTTGATTGCTACAATACAATCTAATAATCTACCCTTGAATGCCTTCTTGAATTCTCTCAAATGCTCTATAATGCTCTTATGAAGTACTCTTATGATAGCTTGAATTTTCCAGGTGAAACTATTTGAATTAACCTTATATTTATACAAACTTAAGATTAAATCTTAAAATTTAAATAACACAAGCCGACATCATATCTAGTACTTAAAATCATTAAAATCCCACAAAAAACATATTCCAAAGGGGGGTGTCCTAGGTTAAGTGAGTACCCATTCACCCTCCACTTTCCATAGGATGAATGGGTCCTAGCATACTTAAGTATGAAACATTTAGGGGATTGTGAAGTGTTATGCAAAAAGTGAGTCCTAGGACCTAGTGACGAACCATTTTCTAGGTGGAAAATGGGTCCAAGCTCACTATCCTAGGACAGATTCCTTGCTAAATTAAGTGTTGTGTAATATTATTTAAGAGTGTTGGGTTTTATCCCTTGGAAAATGTAATAAATTAGGCTTGTATTTGAATTATGGGGTCAATTAATCTCAAATTAACATCAATTAATTAATAAAACCCTAGATTAGTGTAAAAGTGTAAAGATACACTTTACAACACCCTAAATCAAGGCATCATTAAGTCCATTTAATTATTAATTATTAATTATCGATTCCCAAATTAAGTTTGAGAAAGGGTTACTTTTTTTGACACTACACATAAATGGCATACATACTTAGAAGGTATCCATAGTTGTATGTAAATATTAGTTATTTAGGGCACAACATGAGAGCTCAAATGAAAAAACTAAGAGGGTTCTTGAGTAAACCCTTCATTGAAGGTTAGATCCACTTCAAGTTTGAAAAGTGCATGGGGAACTACTAGTCCATGGTTGGAGATAAGCATTTAGTTGATGCTCTCCCTCTTCAAGATGGCCTACCAAGTCTTGGGAGATAGAAAGTATCCATATATGGATATCTCACCTTGTTACTCTATGATATTATTTATCTTATTTAAAGTAATTGTAAAGTGTAAATTGAATTGAATAGTTTAATATAAATAAAATAGTTTTAAACTGGGTGTTTATGGCATAGTATACTTGTTAAATCACTATGTTGTTGTTTTAGTCATCAATGTTCAAATTTTCATTAGGTCATTATGTTCTTATTGTTGCATTATACTTCTATATTTGAATCTCTATATTGAAGTTATTGGTGTTCATATTGGTGACTTCATACTCCAAACCCTTGCTAAGTCAGTTTGCTTATAGATTTTGCATTTTTTCTCACCTAAATACATAGGGACGAGATCCTCTTTTGTAACCTTCCCTAGCTTGGATCGGACCAAAAGATCCTCTAAATTGATTTCCCAAAAAAACTACATGTATTTATTTCAAATATTTTCTTACTATTGTGTAAGAATTTTCTATACTATGATCAATATGATATGCATGGAGAATTTCTAATTAGAAAACAATCCTAAAATTACTTTAAAACATAAATATTTTAATTACTAAAAAAATTACAATAAATGTTTAGTAGAGAAATTAACTCTCTAAATTTTTTAAGTTGACATGGAATAGATATTTTAAATTTAATAGCATCAAAAGCTAGGAGGAAAAAAACGAGGAGACAAATTCTAAGTCAAATGGGTAAAAAATACTTTGAGTCCATTGTTAAGTCATACAAATATAGTGAGTCCAAAATAAATGAATCTTCTCTTTTGGAATTCAAAAGATATCCTATCCAAACATAAAATATCCAAATTAAATATTAAACTTTTACATTAAAATAATTTTCAAAAGCATATCCAAAATGATAAAAAAGAAGTGTTAGATATTTAATTATTAAAAATATATTGTAAAAAATAGTGGATCTTATTTTTCTAAAAAAAATCTTTTTAGTTGATCATTATCTAAAAATATTTTTTTTATTAGGAAAATTTGTTTATTAATAATAGTAAGAAGAATATTAGTTAAAAGGTTCAAGTCTTTTGGTGAAGCTGAATGATTCTAAATGATTATCAATGGTCAAGTCTTGCTAACTGTATGACCTCAATATTTAAATAAAATGAGACGAAGAAAATTTTGTTACTAGACTACTTTGATTGAATGATTTTCCTAGTCATTAAGTCCTAGTAAAAGACTATCATCTTAGTCAAAATAAATACCCCTTAGTCATTTGTCCTAAGTGATAGACATATCAACTAAGACTAATCCTCCCAAATCCAATAAATTATTAAAATATCAAATAATGATGGTTAAATCTCTTTAAAAAATATATCACAATTAAAATTCAAAAGATACCATAATTACTTTTGACAGACTATTAAGCGCAATTTAATAAAATATGATTGATTTAAAATGGAATGTGAATATTCATATATGTAGATAATATAAAAAAGCCAATTTGAAAGTAATATACAATTTAAAAAGAACCTCAAACTGAAAAAATAATAGACAATTGAGAAAATTAAAGCTCAGGTCAAGAACATATGTACTTTTATTACCTTTCACCCACTGTTATACACAATTTGATTGAATGGAATTCATTATTAAAGCTCAATATTTAAAGACGGTGAAAATGGAAGTCACGTAGGCCAAGAGGACGTAAGCAGTCCCTATTTAAAATGAGGAGCTGCTTGCATTTAAATAAGACAAGTTAGATTTTTTATTTTATTTCTTTTTGACGAGAAAAGATTTGTGGGGTTCTCCATCTCGTAGGATTCTCCATTCTAAATTTCATAATACATTTGATCAGATTTTCATTCTCTTAAATACAACTTTTTAAAAATTAAAAATTAAAAAGGTTTCTAGTAGGGAAAGCATACACTTCAGATAAATAATTTGCAATGTATAAGTGCTTTCACTAATTAAAACAGGGAGTATCTTTATTTGTTATTATTTTTAAATAATTTATTGTTGATATAAAATTGTTATGTTTGGGTGTTATAATATTTTGTAATAAAAAGAAAGACTGATTCTTATTTTTTGAGTTGTGAAATTCTTAAAGAGAGTTATTTAAGTATGTAGGTATAATGGATACAAATTGAAAAGTTAGAGGAGTCTTTTGTGATGTGTGTGCGTTTTGGAAGAAGTTTCTTGTTTGCAAACTTGAATAGTGAAACTAGTATGGAGTATGAGGATTTGATGTTATTCTAAAATGTCTCTTTAATAATTTGTTAGCGATATTTTGTACGATGGAAATATGAATATGGTATATGAGGATATCATCCTGAAACTAGATAAATTAACTTATAGTTATTTTATCACTATAATGGGTATTTCTATACCATCCATTTTGAATGGGTAGATGTGTGATATCTATAGTTAGAGCATATAAATGTGTGAAGTAAGCACAATCTATTGTGTATAAAGTGCAACCTTATTTCTATAGAAAGAGGACCTTATCCACAAAAGGTGTTTGGGGCTTACTCAATAGAAAAAATTCTAGTACTGATTATTGAGATCATTGATAAATGAAAAGACTAGTATTGATATCAAATAGAATCCTTCAATTTAAATATGATGATCTATTTTTCTATAAAAAATATTCTACTAAAGAAAGCAATATCAGTATAATGGGGTTCATAGTAAACACTTCACAAACTTGAAACTAGGATATAAAATTTAATGTAAATAAATTTGAATGCACTAAAGCAATAATGTAAAAACAGTGGACTTAGAAGCACAAATAGACAACTTCTAATTACCAAAATTCACTACAAACCTCAATATCGAGCATAATGTGATGACTTACTTGTGAAGGGATTTCTATGCGACTCAATAACACAATATTGTGTTTTTTGATAATGAGTTTTCATAGAGTAAACTTTCATATATATTTGATATTTTAAAAATGATTAAGGGATTGATAGTATTTTTATAGTTTTTAAGGGATTAAATGAAATATGTGGATATGATCATAAAGAAAAAGATAACCGAAATAGTTATGGAAACAATCATCTCAAGAGAGGATGATATTAATTATTTTAATTCATTAATGTTATGGCATAAAATTACATCCTAGTGCAATTTCCCACAAAACCACCCTTACTTTAGCCTTATAAATTGATAACATGTTAAATATTGCCACCCTAAGCCTTTTGTCCCATTTGTGTACCTTGTCACTTTCTATCGGTGGAGGAATTTTGACTAGCACACTTCTATATCATGCAAATGTCCTTTACAAATTCCTAGGTTAGTGGACATTGGTATGTTACACATCCTGTCAACCGCAAAGTGTAATACTCCCTGTGATTGTGGGCTCACCCAAAAATGGCTCTTTTTCCTCCAAATCTCCATTTTGAACCTACATTCTCACTCCATTAAACTCTAATCTTTATTCTTTCAATTCTACTCACTTCACTCTCAATTTTTCCACTTCATTCTTGCTCACTATTCTCTTCTTAGAATCCCATTCTCTACAGACAATTATTGGGTATGTGGAGGATCATGATGGGCCAAAAAGTGTCGATATGATGGGTTTTTGTAGGGTATGTGGCTGAAGACTTTTTTTTTACCCAAAATTGATGAAATAAAAAGGGTTTTTAAAGGAGATTCTTAGCTTTCCACCAATATAAATTATGCTTTACTTTGAATTTAATAAATAATTATTATTTATTCTCTATTTGAATTATAACTAAAGTCCTGATTGATAGGCTGATTGAAAAACATCTATAGCTTCCAAACGGTATCATATTTTTTGAATCCAAAACATGTGTCACATTCTATGCATCACATATTATAGGATTAAAAAAAATTAAAAATCATGAAGTTTTGACCAAGTTAAGGTGGTTAGTCATACTAGTTTTTTTATTTTTTAAAAGTTGTAATAAAAAAATTATAATTAATTATTTACTTGGAAAAAGATTACAAAAAAATATGCATCACATCAGGGCATGATTTATATCTAAAATATTATAAAAAAATATTATCATTTTATTGTGGTTAGGGTGGTCAGAAAGGCACCTACTTATTTTTTCCCTGAAATTTAAGTACTATTGCATTGAAATTTTAAATTTTCACCAAATAGATTTTTATTTTTTTAAAATAAACCTAGTAGTTTAGAAGCTACATTCAATTTGCTACAAATTCTATTCTTAAATATTTTTGAAATAATATAGATAACTTATTCAAATGTTTACGTCAAGTTTCCTAACTATAATTTTTCATAATTTTTTGCCACTTAAGGGCTTGTTTTTTCCATAATGATCCTGCACATACCCTATTCTTGTAGGTTTCAATCCCTACATCACTCTTGAATGATCATCTTGTGTTACCAAAGCTATCATCCTTCCTCTTGACTTCTCCAAGCCTGTAGAAGGAAGGGTAACTCTTTTGTTATTTCATTGCATTATCAATCTTACAATTAGCGTATTGTTGTCTTTTCTTTGTGTATGTCTCATATGTTGCTCTCTTTATCATTTTTTTCACATTGTGGTCTATGTAGTTGTTTGTGGAGGTGGAAAAACCAAAGAATAGGTTTTTTTGATGGGTGTTTTAGCACTTCTCAACACAGGTAATGCATAAGTTCATCACCTCTCTTGAAAGACAATTTCCTACAAGTAAATTATAGAAAAATATCCAAACATTTTGAATGTTAGGTCATGACTTGATGGTAATGTCTTAGTTGGTTCATGTGACTTTTTGGTAATCATAGGGAAACCTTATGTGCACTAATTTAGAAGGGATTTGGTTCTTTAAATGGGGTTTATAAAATTCTGAAATGTTGTTCTATTGCTGCAAGTTTAGGACAACAGTCTGAAACTCCACTTTTGTCATCAAATTTGGCTTTACAATGATGCTTTAACTTCTCCTAAATTACTATTTTAAAGAAATATCAAAAGGGAAGGGAAGAGAGTAAGTTCCTAGGCTTGAAACTACTGGTGAACAGTGATAATGGAGGATGCTACAATTGACAACATTCCTAAAACTAAGTTCCACTTAACCTAGTCAACTAATAGGCTCATGAAACTAGTGCAATCTTCTAAGGTCTGTAGATTTTCAATCATTCACTCACCATGAAGCATGAATAAAATATGAAGTTTAGTGCATCAATCAAAGTATGTTCGGAAAACTAGCTTTACACTGTTATTTATCATCGATAAACAACAAAAAGTATGAACAAGGAAGGGCATCAACATAGTAGAATTCTTCAACATCAATGAACAACACTAACTGATCTATTAAAACATGTTAAACAAATATAACAACAAATTAAATCTACTCAAATCTATTAATTATGAGGAGATGAATCATGAAACATGAATGAAACCGAAGAATACACCAAAAATAATTAATTTCTATTGAATTTCAATAGCATGTCTTTACAACAACTCAACTCTCTCTTCAAAATGAGAGGAGACTCCCTATTTATAGTTTTCAAACTATAGAATGAATGGCCAAGATTTAATCTCATTGTGGGGCCAAGATTCACTACAAATTAGGGTTTCACCTACCCCTTAATATTTTACAATTGAAAATTACATTCTTGTCTTTTAGCCTATTTTGTCCTCTAGTGCCTAGTGTTGTAGCACTTGTGTCTTCTAGCTAATTTCCTTTCCTATAGCTACATAGTGAGGAACTCATCATCAGTAACTAACATTCCTTCATTCTTTTTCACTGTGGCATATCTTATGAACTTGCTAATCAAAGCCTGAAGTTTTATCCACGCCAAATTATATTGGTTTGGAGCACCTAGAAGCTCAAATTTTTAGATCCAACAGTAATTATGTTCCAATCCTTGTTACATTTTGGTGTGTTCTAGATTACCTGCTCTGATTGAGCTAAGGCTTGAGAAAAAAATCCATAAAATCAGGAGTTAGCTTATCAGTTGCTCTGTTCTCCATCTTCTTATGAAAATATGGCCTTATCTTCTTAGGGTTGAGCTTGACGGCAAGCATGTAATAGTCCATCGTAAGCCTTAGGTATTCTTCACAAGTCACCTAATGTTCTTTGACCCATTCTAGGTCTAGCTCCACTTCATGGAGCACCCACTCCAAAACTTCCTTTCTATGATTAAGGCCTAACTTCTAGGTCTCAATGAGCTAGTGGTCATTCTTCACCAAAGCCAACTCCTTTTCCCTGGATCTCTTAGGCATCTTGAGGATAGCCTAGAGTTTAGGGTACATGATCATGTATAGTTTTGAGAGGTTAGTACTAAATTTCCTCATGCCTTCAAACTACTTTTGTACCTCCCTCAACTTATTTTTTATCCAGAAAACATGGTGAATGCCCATATCTCCATTGCAAACTACCCATCAGAACTAGTCTTCAATGGCCTTAGTCTCCTCTCCAATTTGCTGATGCAATCTTTTGAAACCATTAGATGAGTGGCCAACAACATTATGGGTAGTTCCTCAACAAAATACCATTGTTGTATATAGGCTATAAGATCTACCACTTGTTCCTTTAATTCCTCTTTGGGGGATTAATCTTTGTTCATCTAGTGCACAATTATGGTGAGAGATCCCTAGAAATGAACTATATTTTGTTCCCTTGTGCCTGTCCCTAGGTCAATGGTGGGGATATTGTAGCTTATTCCTTCTCCTTTATCCATTATTGGAGTAGAAATTTGTATGGTCCTCAACCCCAATGCATCCATCATGATATGGGATTAGACCCTTTGGCTTCTTCTTCTTCACTCCTCTTTGATCTCTTGCTAGGATGGGCTCTAGCCTTTCTTTGGGATCCATAAGAGTGGGGGACTTCTTTTGTAATTGTTTCTCTAGTCATTTAGGCATTTGGGATCCCTCCTTTGGTGATTCTTGATCACCTTCCTTTTGAATATGTTGGATCTCCATTTCTTGGTGGTCTAGATCTTCCTACTCTATTTTCTCTTCTTCCTCTTCATCCAAGTCACAGATAAATATAGCCTTTTCTTCTTGTGACTCAGTGGTAGCTATGTTTTCCTTTGGCTGTCTTCCCCTTCAAATGACTTTACTTCTTCTTCTTGCAAGTGCTCTACATGATGCTCTGTCTCTGCGCTTCTTTTTGTCTCAGCCTCTTCTTCAAGCTTATCTTCTTCTTGGGATTTCTCTTATTTCCTTTCTTCTTCCCCTAGGGAAGGAATCTCCTCATCATGATTGGGGCTCTTTTTTTGTTCCTTGGTCAGAGGTTTTGTGGTTACCTCCATTTCTTCATCTATCTCCTTACTTTTTTGAAAGGAATATCTTTCAACTTCCTCCCCAACATGTTTGAGTTTCTTGGCCAACTCTTCCTTGAGCTCCTAATCTAAGGTCTCCACTATATATTTGGCACCTGGGTCTTCAATTTCTTCTTCTAAAGATTGTGTTTCTTCTCCTTCATGCACTATCTCATTAATGACTAAGTGTTGATGCTCTATATGCTCATGGTAGTCATTAGATTCCTCATCCATTTCTTTAGTTTCCTCCTCTTTTATTTCCAGCTCTTTGGATATTTGCATGGTTTTCTCCATTTTGGGTGGTTCAGTGAGAGAGGGGACAAGAAGACCGGCCACAACTTGAGCTAAGGAAGCCTGCACTGTAGGGTTCAATAATACTCTAGAAAGCTCCATAGGAATGTTTTGCATATGTCAAGCAAAAGCTTCTGGAAGAGTGAGATTGGGAATTGTTGTTGGAGAGGCTAAGGGAGTAATTATTGATGGAGACATGGAGGAAGATGATAGTGGAAAAGTGGTAGCATAAGAAGAATCCCTCACCATAACAGGTGTGGTTAGTGAGGTGGAGGAAAGGTGAACTGAGATGTCCACCGCACGTGGAGAGGAAGCGAGTAGTGCTTGAGATGCTGGTGAAGGAGTGATTGTAGTGGTAGTGGTGGTGGCAACAAGAGCAGAGGTGGTAGGTGGAGACTTTGCTTGTTCAGCCTCTTCTTCCACTCCATGGAGTGGATCCTATTCGATCACGAGAATCTTAGTAAATCCACCTGATATCTTTGCTTTCTTTGAGGGATCGCCCTCGTAAACCTTCCTTGAATACACCTTATGTTTTGGCTAGCGGTTTTCTACCTCTTTCCCCTTCTTCGACCTGGTAGTGGGAGGAGATTTTGGAGTCTGTCTAGATGGTGCAATAGTAGTCCCAATATTGGTTTCACTCTCGAGCTCATCTTCAACCTCATTGATGTAGAAGCATCATTGGTTCTTAGCAATCTTGCATCAACCAAAAATATTTTCTTTCAGTTTTCTATTCCTATTTTGTTGTTGCTCAGTTTATGTTGGTGGATTCATCATCTTTGCTCACCAGACCTTATGGATCTTTGTGTACATCGTGGAAATTTTCATTTTCCTTGCTACAAGATTTGAGCCCAATTAGATCTTTTTCCAGCAAGTTATCACTTTTAGATTTCATGGAAATTTCTTGAACCGACACCAACATAATTTCAAACTTTTCGTCTATTTCAATCATTATGGATTCTTCCTGTGACTTGTAGATCTTAATAGTGTGATTTTAATTATTTCGTGGAGTTTCACCAACCTTCATTATAGGTCCACACTTCATCTTATGCACCCATTGAATAGTAATTCAAATTTGATGCTGACTTATTCTTGTGCATGCTACATTTTCTTTCCTTGGAGAATGTAATGATCTTTGGCTGACACAAATGTTTCTAGAATTGGAGATATGATATGAAGCTTGTAACCAATCATAAGAAGGGTAGTAATCAAGTAGTAATTGATTAAGTAGATTGAGATAGATATGATCTGTAATATTTTGCTCGCATATAGGAGCATGTTAGAATGTTTTAATTTTTAGCATGTTGTATTAGGCCTATGAGCCGTATTTGTAAGTTGGGATGTTGATGGATGAATGTGACTGAGATTTTTGTTAATGAGAATATTTTTGTCTGCATTTGGGTATGTGTAGGATTATGATGTGCCAAAAAGTGGTGATATGATGGGTATGCGTAGGGCATGTGGCTAATAAATTTTTGTTTACAGGTATGTGTAGGATCATCATGAAAAAATAGGCCCTTAAGTGGAAAAAAATTAGAAAAATCAGTGTTAGGAAACTTGACATAAAAATTTAAATTTATAAGTTATCTATATTATTTCAAAAATATGTAAGAATAGAATCTATAGAAAATTGAATGTAATTTATAAACTACTAGGTTTGTTTTTTTTTTTTTAAATTCTAGTTGGTGAAAATTTGAAATTTCAATAGAGTAGTACTTAAATTTCAAGGAAAAAATAAGAAGTAGGTATCTATCTGACCACCCTAACCACAATAAAATGATAATAATTTTTTATAATATTTTAGATATAAGTAGAGGAATCATGTCCCAATGTGATGCATATTTTTTTGTATTTTTTTCCAAGTGAATAATTAATTATGAAATTTTTATTACAACTTTTAAAAAATATAAAAAACTAGTATGTTTGACCACCTTAACTTGTTCAAAAATTCATGAAATTCAATTTTTCTTTTTTTAATCCTATAGTATGCGAAGCATAGAATGTAAAACATGTTTTGGATTAAAAAAATGTGATACTATTTTAAAGCTATAGATGTTTTTCAATCAGTCTACCAATCAGGAATTTAGTCATAATTTCAATAGAAAATGAATAATAATTACTTATTAAATTCAAAGTAAAGAATAATTTCTATTAGTGGAAATTTGAGTATCTCCTTTAAAAACCCTTTTTTTTCATCAATTTTGGGTAAAAAAAAAGTCATCAGCCACATACCCATCATATTACCACTTTTTGACCCATCATGATCTTGCACATACCCTTACCCAAAAATGTTGAAACAAAAAGGATTTTCAAAGGAGATTCTCTACTTTCCACCAATATAAATTATTCTTTAATTTAAATTTAATAAAGAATTATTATTCCTTTTTTATTTGAATTACCAATAAAGTGCTAATTGATAGGTTAGTTGAAAAACATCTATAACTTTCAAACTGTATCACATTTTTTGAATCCAAAACATGCTTCACATACTATAGGATTACAAAAAAGGATTGTATTTCATGAAGTTTCAACCAAGTTAAGGTGGTCAGACATATGTGTTTTTATATTGTTTAAAAGTTGTAATAAAAAATTCATAATTAATTATTTACTTGGAAAAATATTACAAAAGAATATGGATCAAATTGGGACATGAGTCCTCTACTTATATCTAAAATATTATAAAAAACAATTATCATTTTATTGTGGTTAGGGTGGTCAGACACACACCTACTTCCTATTTTTTCTCTAAAATTTAAGTACTACTGCATTGAAATTTTGAATTTTCACCCAATAGATTTTTTTTTTTTAAATAAACTTAGTAGTTTAGAAACTACATTCAATTTGCTACATATTCTATTTTTACATATTTTTGAAATGATATAGATAACTTATTCAAATTTTTATGTCAAGTTACCTAACTCTATTTTTTCTGAATTTTTTGCCACTTAAGGGCCTATTTTTTCCATGATGATCCTGCACATACCCACTTTCCTCCATATTTTTTGTTGCTTTTTTTGTGTTACTCTTGTTGCATGGCATGAATTTTTCTCCTTGAGGACTCTCCTACAATGGCTACGTCAGATTGGTATTAGAGTGAGATTTGATTCATGTGAAGTTGTTAGAATTCATGGAGTCCTATTGAAGATTTGTTGTGGGGTGGTGGATTGAGGATCTGACCTATAGCTACAAAGGACTTGTGTAAAGATGGTGGGAAGAAGAAATGGTAGAGGAAATGGAGCGTGTGGAAATAAAGACCACGCTATGATGGAGATGTTGAGAGGAATTGTTGCTAGATTAGATGAAGTTGAAACGACCCAGAGGAGAGGTCGACTAGTTGATGATGTGAGTGATGAATAAGTAGAAGTACATGAAGAAAGAGGAAGAGAAGAGAAACTTGGCCTTGATCAGGGAGAAGAGAGGTTCATAAGAGCCCTAACTAAAGTGAATACAAGACCATATTTTAATCCACCAGATTATAATGGTAAGTTGGATTCAGAAGAATTGCTTTATTGGATCATAGAGATGGAAAAATATTTTGAATTTGAAGGTACCACGAAAGATAAGAATGTGAATTTTTCTTGTACAAAGTTAAGAGGACATGCATCCCTTTGGTGGGAACATTTCCAGATAGATAGGAAAAGAAGAGGAAAAGAAAAAGAAAAATCATGGGATCGAATGGTGAACATGTTGAAAACAAAGTCTATGCCTGCACATTATCAGATTAGTTTGTTCTGAAAGTTGAAAATTTGAAGCAAAAAGAATCTAGTGTGATAAAGTATACTAAGGAATTCTATAAGTTGAATATCAGACTTAGACATTCAGAGGATGAGATTGAGCAAGTAGTTAAATATGTGAATGGTTTGAGGTCATCTATACAGGACGAAATCAGTTTGATCAAGTTAGTGAGTGTTGAAGAAGCATATCAGTGTTCCCTAAAGGTAGAAGAGAAGTTGAATAAAAGACATGAGCAGAGACAAAGAGTAAGAGGTGGAATATTTCAAAGAGGAAGATATTTTACTGGAGGATAAAGAGGATCTTTTCTAGACTAGAATAAGGATAAGGAGGTTAGTAAGAATGACAATTCATATCAGAGAGGTGATGGAAACTCTTACTAAAGAGGAGGTTATGGTGGTTACCAAAGTGAAGGTTATAGGAGAGATGATAGAGGACAGGAAAAAAAAATTCAAGGCAACTTGCTATAAATGTGGTGGAGAAGGACATAGAGCATTTGAATGTAATCAAGGAGAGACAAGTAGGAAGATAGAGAATAATAGAAGGAAAAAATTTGTTGAGGAATAACATACTAGAGAATCTAATCAACTTGAAGAAGGAGAAGTGTTGCTAAATAGGAGAGTATTATGTCAAAGCGAGTTGGAGAAGGAGCCATTGCAGAGAAAGAATTTGTTTTAGACCAGATGCAAGGTAGTTGGTAAATGTTGCAAATTGATTGTTGATAGTGGAAGTTCTAAGAACCTGGTTTCTGAAGAGATGGTGACCAAATTGAAGTTGTAAATGTTGAAACACCTGAAGCCCTATCAGATTATTTGGATTCAAGATGAGCATAAGATACTAGTAAGTGAACAATGTTTGGTGAAATTAAAGATAGGAAATTATCATGATGAAGTTTTGTGTGATATCATGCCTATGGATATATTCCATGTTTTGTTGGGAAGGCCTTGGCAGTATGATAGATAGGCTATTCACATGATGGAAAGAAGAATATATACACCATTGTTGCTAATGGGATGAAGCATATTTTTTTTCCATTAGAAGATGTTCCTAAAGTCAAAGATTGTACGAATGCTAGGGTTTTTCTAGTTGATGGAGGGATATTTCTTGATGGATCAAGACATGAGAATGTATGTTATGCCTTGGTTCCTAAGAATGCTGAAGAATTGAAACATATAGAAAAACACTCATAAGAGATAAAGGAGTAGCTGATAGAGTATGAGGAGATCATTTCAAATAATGTACCTTATGGATTTCCACATGTAAGGAGTATTAGTCACTATATGGATCTAATTCTTGGAGCTAGTTTACCTAATAAAGCAGCACATTGGATAACACCAATAGAGAATGAGGAGTTGAATAGGAAAGTGCAAGATTTGTTGAGGAAGGGTTTGATTAGAGAAAGCTTAAGTCCATGTTCATTACCTATTGTGTTAGCACCTAAGAAGTATGGAGAATGGAAGATGTGTATAGATTCTAGAGCCAGAAACAAGATCACAGTGAAGTATAGATTTCCTTTTCCCTTGATGGATGACATTATAGATTGATTGAGTGGAGCTAAGTACTTTACAAAGATAGATTTGAAGAGTGGATATCATTAGATCAGAATCAGAGAAGGGGATGAGTGAAAAAAAACATTCAATACAAATTAAGGAGTGTATGAGTGGTTGGTGATGCCTTTTGGACTAACAAATGCATTGATTAATTTCATGAGGTTGATGAATGAGGTATTGAAGAAATTCTTGGGTAAGTTTGTGGTCATGTATTTGGATGAAATCTTGATTTTTAGTAAGAATAGGGAAGAACATTTGTTGCATATAAGACAAGTTTTGCAAAGGCTAAGAGAAGAGTAGTTGCTAATAAATATTAAGAAGTATAGTTTCATGAAGGAGGAGTTGGTCTATCTAGGATTTGTGATATTTGTGGATGGATTGAAGGTGGAACCTAAGAAGGTAAGAGAAATTTTTGAGTGGCCTACACCAGATAGCATTGGAGAGGTGAGATCATTTCATGGATTGGCTAGTTTCTACTAGAAGTTTATTAGGAATTTTAGTTCTATTTGTAGTCCTATGACTGAAACAATGAGGGGAGACATGCAGGATTTTAGCTGGACATTTGGAGTAGACTGTACTTTCGAATTGTTGAAGTAGAAGGTGACTGAGCATCCTATGTTGGATTTACCATATTTCAATAAGGTATTTCAAGTAAACTATGATGCAAGTGGAAATGCAATTGGAGTAATATTGAGTCAAGAAGGGATACCTGTAGCTTATTTCAATGAGAAATTGAATGATGCTAGGAGAAGATATTAAATGTATGATTAGGAGTTTTATGATATACTTCAAGCCTTGAAGAAATAGAGACATTATTTGTTTCCTAAGGAGTTTTTTTTTGTATACAGATCATCAAGCATTACAATAGTTGAACAATCAGGGTAAGTTAAATCAAAGACACATGAGATCGGTAGAATTCTTGTAGAGCTATACTTTTCTTTTGAAGCATAGGAGTGGAAAATCAAATAAAGTTTTTTATGCTTTTAGCAGGAGAAGGAATTTACTAATAGATATGAGAGTGGAGGTATTAGGCATTGATGAATTGAAGAACTTGTATGAGGAAAACCCAAAATTTGTAGAACCTTGGAGAGCTTGAAAATAACCTATTTTGGAGGATAGAAGCCAATGGTTGGATTGCTTCATACTAGAGGATATGTTGTTCAGAGGCAATTAATCGTGTATACCCTAGAGTTCAATGAGGGATAATTTAGTGAAGGCGAAGCTTAGTGGAGGAATGTCAGGATACTTTGGAGTTGATAAGACAATATCATTGATGAGTGAGAATTACTTTTGGCCATATATTCATAAGGATGTTAGGATATTTGTGTAGAGTTGCAGAGTTTGTCAAGTTGCAAAAGGGAGTGGTCAGAATTTTTGATTGTATAAGCCTTTAACAGTACCAAAGAGACCTTGGGAGGATATACATATGGATTTCATACTTGGTTTTCCAAATACACAAAGAGGTAATGATTTTGTATAAATGTGGTGGTAGATATATTTTCTAAAATGGAACATTTCATACTTTGCAAGAAGACAACAAATGTAGTACATGTAGTAGACTTGTTTTTCAAAGAAGTGTTAAGATTGCATGGATTACCTAGGAGTATTGTTTCACACAGGGATACAAAATTTGTTGGTTACTTTTGGAGGACACTTTGGAAGAAGTTCAAGATAGATTTGAAGTTCAGTTCTACATTTACCCATAAATAGATAGACAAACAGAGGTAGTGAACAAGATTTTATGGAATTTGTTGAGATGCTTGGTTAGAGATAATATTGGAAGTTGGGATTTAGTCTTTTCACAAGCAGAGTTTGCTTACAATAATTTAGTAAATAGGAGTACAGGAAAGACACCTTTTGAGATTGTTACAGGAGTTCACCCTAGAGGTATATCAGAGTTGAGAGGCATTAGAAAGGAAGATAAGAGGAGTGCAAAAGTAGAAGAATTTGTAGAACACATAAAGAAAGTGCATACTCAAGTGAAACAACAATTGGAATACATGATACAAAAGTATAAGGAGAGAGCAGATGATAAGAGGAGACATAAGGAATTCAAAGTGGGAAATGAAGTGATGGCATATTTGAGGAAGGAAATATTTCTAGTTGGTACATATAATAAGTTGAAGATAAGGAAGTTTGGGCCTTGTAAAATCTTGAAGAAATTTGATTCAGGAAATGCATATGAAGAGTTACCAGAAGGTATATATGGGTAAATCACCTATATTCAACATTATAGATCTATATTAGTATCATGAAGCAGAATTAAATGAAGATAGTGAAACAAAATTGAAAAATCAATTTCCTAAACAACAATCAGATGAGATTGAAGAAATTTTGGATGTCAAAGCTGGGAGGAAGACTTATGGTATACAATACAAAAAATATCTTGTGAAGTTAAATGGTAGACCAGTGGAGGATTCTTCTTGGATTACTTAGGTTGAGATAGACCATCTTGGTTTTCCTTTAGCCCCAGAAAAGTGAGGGACTCACTTTTCACTAACCCCAAATGCCTAATGCAAGAGCATCCTTGGTTCTTGGAAATCTTGCATCAACCAAAAATATTTTCTTTCAGTTTTGTATTCATGTTTTGCTATTGATTAGTTCATGTTGTTGGATTCATCATCTTTGCACACTAGACCTTGTGGATCTTTGTGTACATCATGGACATGTCCATTTTCCTTGCTCCAATATTTGAGTGCAATTGGATATTTTTCCAACAAGTTATTGCTTCTGGATTTCATGGAAGTTTCTTGAACAAACACTTGAGTAATTTCAAACTTTTCATCTAGTTCAATCATTATGGATCATTCCCATGACTTGAAGATCTTAACAGTGTGATTTTAATTGTTCCATGGAGTGTCCCTGACCTTCATTATAGGTCCATACTTCATCTTGTGCACCTGTTGAAGAGTAATTCAAATTTGAGGCAGACCTATTCTTGCACATGCTACTTTTTCTTTCCTTGGAGAATGGAATGATCTTTGGCCAACACAAATGTTTTCAGAATTGCGGATATGATATAAAGCTTGTAACCGATCATTAGAGGGCTTGTAATTAAGTAGTAGTTGATTAAGTAGATTGAGGTAGATCTGAATTGTAAGATTTTTATTGCATATAGGATTATGTTAGAATGTTGTATTTTTGAGCATGTTGTATCACCCATGTCAGCTAAATCTGTAAGTCTGGATGTTGTCAGTCGAATGTAATTGAGAATTTTGTTAATGAGAATATTTTCATCTACATTTGCCTCAAAGTTTTGTGTTACCTCAGTTCTATTACTCTTTCTTCATAGTTCAGATTGTTCTCCTTGAGGACCCTCCTACCATGGTTGTGTCACTCACCATAGGTTAGAGTTGCTCCTTGGAGGTTAAGCTAATCAATTTTCCCTTCAATCCACAACTTTGAATTATGCTCTATTGGTTTTGTTGGAATATTGAGGTCATTGACCTCTTCTTCATCCTAGTCAATCAAGGGCAATAGCAAGTTGGTAATGACATTAAATCTTAGATCTATCACTGTGTTTTAATCCTCAACAATTTGATCTGGCAGTGGGAACAATTTGACTATTTTAACAAAGTATGTCATCATGCGCATATAGTTCCTTATGCACACCTCTTTTTCATCTTTGCAATTTTCACAAAAGTCTTCAACATTGTGCAAATGGGCATACTCTTTCCTGACCGTCTTCTTCAATTTTCCATATGGATCCATTCTTTGTCAAGGAGTGTAGATTTCCAAGTTATATTAAATGATCTCCTTTTTAGGATACTCTGCACACTAGGATGTGAGGATTGCATACATACCCTAGATGAAAGTGAGTGGATAGGGGATGTCAGCCTATTTTTTTCACTTAGGAGCATGTGTGCGTCCTGCAACTGCCTAGAGATATCCAACAAGATCAACTAGTCATTTGGATATCTGGGCAACTTATATGGCCTCTCGGAGAAGCCCTCGGTTCTAATATAAGTAAACTTAGGAAACTTAATAAATAGAAACCTGAATAAGTAGATGAATGCATGATCACTATGTGTGACCCTTCTCAAAGTCTCCTTTGAGAAGTCTGATGATGTGTCCTATAAAAGCATCATTTACCCTATAGTAATCTCTTTCTAAGTTTCAATATTGGAGTTGTGGATGCTTGTCATAGACTTTCAACTTTCTCCATGTGGTTGTTCTCTGTGCCACAAATAGATCTCTATATTGGATGAGGTCAAGGGTATGTGCAGGATCATCATGCAAAAAATAGGCCCTTAAGTGGCAAAAAATTCAGAAAAATCAGTGTTAGGCAACTTGACGTAAATATTTGAATAAGTTATCTATATTATTTCAAAAATACGTAAGAATAGAATTTGTAGAAAATTGAATGTAGTTTCTAAAATACTAGGTTTATTTAAAAATAAATAAAATCTATTTGGTGAAAATTTGAAATTTCAATGCAGTACTTAAATTTTAAGGAAAAAAAAGAAGTAGGTGTTTCCGACCACCCTAACCATAATAAAATGATAATTATTTTTTGTAATATTTTATATATAGTAGAGGACTCATGTCCGATGTGATGCATTTTTTTTGTAATTTTTTTCCAAGTAAATAATTAATTATGAATTTTTATTACAACTTTTAGAAAATATAAAAACTTGTATGTCCACCACCTTAACTTGGTCAAAACTTCATGAAATTTATTTTTTTTTTAATCCTATAGTATGTGAAGCATAGAATGTGACACATGTTTCAAATTCAAAAAATATGATACCGTTTGAAAGTTATAGATTTTTTTCAATCAACTTATCGATCAAGACTTTAGTCATAATTCTAATAGAAAATGAATAATAATTATTTATTAAATTCAAATTAAATCATAATTTATATTTTTTGAAATCTGAGAATATCCTCTAAAAACCTTTTTCATTTCATTAATTTTGGGTGAAAAAAAAGTCGTTAGCCACATACCCTACAAATACCCATAATATTGCCACTTTTTGGTGCACCATGATCCTGTACATACCCTCAACCAATAGATAGACTAGGAAAGAAGTCATGCAAAATTGAAAGGTCCTTTTAACTTCTAAAAACTACTCATGGAACAGTTGTTGATCATTCCTACCTAGATGAAGTTGGTCTTCTCCCTGATAATCTCTTCTATAAAATTAAACATCCAATCTTGGAAGTATGCAACAGTTGGGATGCCCATGATTCTACTTAGTAAAGTTACCAAATCATGGTAATATTCATGGAAATCACTCCTAAAGAGCTCTTCAGGTAATTTTTTCACGTTGCCCCTCTTCCCTTTCAACCAATATTGATTAATTAGCTTCTTGCATCTTACAGGGTCAGATATCCATGTACTTTTTGCATATTCTTTTGTGGCCTCCTCCATTGGATCAAGGGGGGATGTGGAAAGTTTTCCCTATGGACTTGGAGGACAAGTCATCCAATACTCAGCCATCACGAGGTATGTGTAGGATCATCATGGAAAAAATAGGCCCTTAAGTGGCAATTTTTTTTGAAAAATCAGAGTTAGGAAACTTGACGTAAAAATTTGAATAAGTTATCTATATTATTTCAAAAATATGTAAGAATAGAATTTGTAGAAAATTGAATGTAGTTTCTAAACTACTGGGTTTATTTTAAAAAATAAAATCTATTTGGTGAAAATTTGAAATTTCAATGCAATAGTACTTAAATTTCAAGGAAAAAATAAGAAGTAGGTGTTTGTCCGACCACCCTAACCACAATAAAATGATAATATTTTTTAATAATATTTTAGATATAAGTAGAGGAATCATGTCCTGATGTGATGCATACTTTTTTGTAATTTTTTTCCAAGTAAATAATTAATTATGAATTTTTTATTACAACTTTAAATAAATAAAAAAACTTGTATGTCTAACCACCTTAACTTGGTCAAAACTTCATGAAATTGATTTCTTTTTTTTTAATCCTATAGTATGAAAATCATAGAATGTGACACATGTTTTAGATTCAAAAAATGTGATACAATTTGAAAGCTATAATTTTTTTCAATCAACCTATCAATCAGGACTTCAGTTGTAATTTAAATAGAAAATAAATAATAATTATTTATTAAATTCAAAGTAAAGAATAATTTATATTAGTGCAAAGGTGATAATATCCTTTAAAAAACCTTTTCATTTCATTAATTTTGGGTAAAAAATATCATCAGCCACATGCTATACAAAAACCCATCATATCGCCACTTTTTGGCCCATCTTGATCCTGCACATACCCCATGGTTAACAATTATTTTGGTTTTCTCTTGATATGCCTCCCTATAGGCCATGAGTAGCTTAGGAGCCACAAGAGTAGGTGGGAAACCAGTTGCCTTGACCAACCCACTTTTCCTAATTTTGTTTGCAATTTTTGTAGCAGTGTTGGCAATGACTCTCTATCTAAATTCATCTAAATCAACCTACCCCAAGTTGTTGTCTTTGACTATATCCCATTCTTTGGTAACTTTGGAGGTGACCTCCACTCCTTGAAATTTGTACTTCATTTGGTCTCTGTCTTTCCTACCCCTCAATGATTTGGTAGTTTTCTTCCCTTTTTCCTTCTTTATGGATGCCCCCGAAGCTCCTCCAGCTAATTCCATAAATCTTGCAAATAAAGGAGAAATAATCATATTCAAGTACAAAACAAGGGGAGTGTTAGAAAATCCTACAAAAACAACATTAGATCAGGTAATTTATCATTTGAATATCATAACATTCCTTTTAGATCACCATTTTCCTTTCATTCTTAGAATATATGGCAATGTGGGCCCAAGGGTGCACGTTTCTTTGCGCTAGAAGCCATTTTGAAAGAAGCTATAGAAAGACGATGAAGAGGGTACGATGACCTGCATAGAGTCACCCATATCAACATCTCTACCTTGTGAAGGGACCCACCAAGAGGTTAAGTCACTTTGAAATGTGGGTTGGATCATTTGTGAGATCTTGAAATGCTAACTCAATCATTTTTTGATGCAAGTCCAGAGGTTGTGTATGCAAGGGTTGTCTTAGCTATTTAGAAGTTCCACTATTTAAAATGACTCTAGTAGGGAAGAATCCTATAGATGGAATCCTGCAATGCAAGATCCACAACTAGGGAAGGAAGCGTTAGTTCAACCTTGAAGTTCAATTTTCTCAATATGATGTAGTCAAGGACCCACATAAGGTCATTAGGTGGCAGCTATTTGGAGCCAACAGAGATGGGACAACAGCTTGTAGGCAATAGTTTGCATTGTCAAACCCACACGAGGTGCTGACATGAATTACTTGTTCAGATTTGACCAAACAATGGTAGGTGGGTTGGGCTCCACACAATAGACGGTAAGCTTGGCTTGGTAGTTTGAAAGTGGCAAAAGTGGGACAGTTCCCCACAAGTGGTTGTTCGCATTGGATTACCTGCATGTGACTTAGAATTTAATGATTTTCAAGAAACACATAGGAGAATTGGATGTCTTTTGGACTCACAAAGTGGAAAAGTGGAGGTCATTTTCCATGTGAAATGATAAACATATGGTGATGATGACTTGCACATGGTGACCAACATCAAAGGGTTTGCAATAAATATACTTATCCATTTTCATTTTGGGGACTCAAAGTGATTTCGTGAGTGTAGAGTCTTCAAGGAAGATGGACAAGCAGCCAAGGCTATTTGGAATGGTGAGTGTCGAGAGATGATCTGCAAACGAAAGCCCTCAAAGGGTTTACACTTAATAATTTTTCTAAATGGGTCAGATGAAATCTAATAGTGTGGGACCTTCCCAATGAAATGAACTGGGGGCTTCGTCATTTGAGGATGGTCGTTGAATTGCAGTGAGGTGACAAGGAAACTTGTACGAAATGTCCCACAGATGGGGTTTAATGATACATTCAAGTGATGGATGCAGATTTCATGGGACCTGCAAGGCAGAAGGCTAGAGTTAGTCAGTTGTTTAAGCAGCAAAACAAAGGGGGCCACCCATGCACAAAAACCCACACTCATGGACCCACAAGGGGGGTCAAGGGATTTTCTATTTGATGGGATTTTTTGTTAAGTTTGAAGGTGAAGGAAAAGAGGGAGCTTCCTCTTGAATGAGTGGGCCTGAGGGAGGTGACGATCGTAGTTTAAAGTTTGTTGTTAGGTAAGATAAGATAACAACAATGAGGGTCTTACAGGCCGCAAGGGCTTGATGACCCTTGTTAAAGCATGATGGTGGAGGTCTCAATTTCTACAAGTGTCTTGAACAGATGAAGTTCAAAGGTCTTTCGATTTGAAAAACATGGGTTTTGTACACTATGATGTCTTCTATGGTTTCAAGGTTTTTCTATTTAAGATTTTCATAACTTTGCAAATTTCAAAGAAAAATGATGAATTAGATGGCAGTAAAGGTTGTACTTGGTATAACCACAAGAACTTGATGAAGAAGTTGGAGATTTCAATGCATGAACAACAACAGGATCTCACGGGCGTGGAGGTGGTGGAAGTTGGAAGGCTCTGACAACCTTTAGAAGGAATGTAGGTGAAAATGACCTGTTAGAACATCCGATTTATAGACTTTGAGGCATTAAATTTCTGTAATAAAATTAGGTATGGAGGTAGGTAGATTTGGTGGACATGCAATTCAAAATGGCCGATGGTTGGAATGGTGGAGTGCACAGGGTGGACAACAACCAAGTGTTTGATGTTTGGTCAATTGGTGAAAGAGATGAAAATGCAAGTCATGGATCCTATAGGGAAGGTGGAAGTGTCAAATCGTCCGCCATAGGTATAAAAAAGAAAAGATGAAACTTCACTTTGGGCAGCCCGCATAGGCGAACCTGCAAAGGGTGAAGGATGACAATTTTGTAGTTTCAAGGAAAATTGCCAAAGGAACTCCGTAGAGGCTGAAGACTTGAAAATTTTGGAGGTAGTGAAACTTTTCAACTCAAGATGATACCTCTAAGACTCTTTTACTACTTAGGACTTAAAATAGGGGGCTCACAAAATGAGGAAAAGACAAAAGCAACTCGACAAAGAAAAAAGAGAGGGTCCCCATTCCAAACAGGGTGTGTGTCCTATAGGCACAAAAAATGGTGACTCTGCTAGGGAACGCTCCTGAGCTTTCTAAGGATAAAGACTCATTTTGAACCCACAATCCCTAGTTTCACAGACCAAGGGCTAGTTTACATAGGTGAATTGGGGAACTCAAAAGAGAACGAAATCCTTAACTGAATCAAATCACAAAACATCTCAAAAGTGTGTGCATATGGTGAATTTATTTCCTTTCTTTTGGAGACTATGACAACTGACCATTAATTAGGCTAAGCAAGCTACTTAAACTATTCAAACCCAAAAGTGAATTGGACATTACCTCGCTACTAGGCAGGCATCCATAGCCCTGATGGGGTTTTCATTGTGACCCTACAAACATCGCTCTACTACTAGCTAGACATCAATAGCCCTAGTTGAGTTGTTTGCACACCTGCACAGTTGCCTGATTTCAACATTCCCTTTTCTTTTTCTTTCTTTTTTGACACTTCTTTCAATATTCTTTCTTTTGTTCAACTGTGTAAGCATTAAAGCTTACTATGGGTTTGGAATCATAGTGGTCACTAGAGAAAACTTCAAATTTTTCACTTGCTATGCCATCAAAACGATTGTTGTGCAAATCTTTAGAAACAATTCATGTGTGTTTTATGCAAGATCTAAGACAAGCATGATAGGATTCGATTAAGGGTCATGTTTTAGGTCAAGTTAGAGTTCAAATAAGGAGAATACCTCACAACAACAATTAGAGACCAATAGTTGAGAGTGAATATTTATCCACAAAACACGAAGAGCACATAGTAAAGTGAACTATTTTTCGGATTGAGGATGACCACCACATCAGAAACAAAGGGACACCCTTAGCAAAACAAGATGGTTGGGAGACAAGAAAAACCAAAGTAAAGCAAAACAATGAAACAATAAAGCAAAGGAAACCTAAGCCAACCTATACAAAAATATTTTATAGAGACCTAGCTCGAAAGAGCTTAGATAAGGAAATATTGCTTAAGGTGTTTCCCATTGACGGGAAATGGGACATCTTTACCAATTAGTGTCTTAAGGTGGAAAAAATTATCTCCTAGGATTTTAGAAATTTGAAAGGGGCCAAGCAAGAGCTTGTCAAATTTGACATGTCCCCCTTTCTTTTCATGGACCTTGTCCCAACATAGGACCAAATTATCAATTCTAAAGGCCTTAACTTTGGCTCACCGGTCGAACCAACTTTTGACCATGCCCTAGTGTTTTGAAAATTTTTCAATAGCCTAGTCACAAACTTCTTCTAGATTGATTAGTTTAGCTAAATGGGCTTATCGTCAATCCCATTCTTCATAGAAAGTGTTGATAAATTGGAGGGTGGGGATCTTGAGGTGGATGAGAAACATAGGCTCTCAGCCGTAAACAAGGTGAAATGGGGATTCACCCAAGGAGACCTTGTGGTAAGTGTAATTTTCCCAAAGGGAAAAACACAACTAGGTGTGCCAGTCTTTGGGTTTCCTATCGAGCAACTTTTTTATTATAGTAATTAAGTTTTCAATTGTCGATTTAGCTAGCTCATTTCCTTAGGGGTGGTAATTGGATGAGAAATTTAGGGAAATTCCATAGTCAAAGGCCCAACCACCGAATTTGAGTGAAGATAAGGCAAGGCCATTTTCAAAAGCAAGGGTGTAGAGGCAACCAAAGCGGTTTAGAATAAATTTTTTGAGAAAATTAGTAGCTACTTTTGTGGTATATTTCCTACATGCAATTATTTTGTCCATTTAGTATAGTAATCAGTGGCAGTTAGAATGTACCTATGACTTGTACAGGATGGCGGGATTACCAAACCGATGAAGTTGAGACCCCATTGTGTGAAAGGTCTTACCTCCAAAACTAGTTGTAGTAGGATAGTAGCATTTCATTCTTAGATTTTGGAAGTATGGCACATGCAACAAGTTCGAACATGGTTGTGTGTGTGCTTGAATATGGTCAGCCAGTAATATTCATCCCACAAGATTGATTAGTAGTGGAGGTTCTAGATCCATGACCAGTACCAAATTTATCATGAAATTCTTTTAAAACTTGTGTTGCTTCTTTTCCAAGGCATCTAAGGTAGATGCCTTCATGATTCTTCTTGTACAATATGGACCCCTGCAACATGTAGTTGTTGCTTTTTAGTCCTCAAGGGGATACATCTTTAAGTTGATATTGCTAGACCGTAAGCTCGGGTCCCACTTCAGTTGTTGTTTCAACAATCATAAGGGTAAGAGTTTTCCCTCTCACTAATTTCATGGGTTGGATCTCCATGTCGTATTCCTACGACAAGATGACCCATTTTTCTCTCCTTTCTCCTAACTCATTCTGCATCAAAAGTTTTTTTATTACCAAGTCAAGCTCTATGGAAAATACTTTGTTCCATAAGATATAGTGTCTAAATTTCTTGACTCCGTTCACTAGGGCATATGATTGCTTCTTCACATTTTGATACCTCAATTCTGTATCTTTTAACAAAGAAGTCATGAAGGTAATTGGGTTCTCACTTCCTTCATCATATTTTTGAGTCAATATGTTGGCACATGAATGATTTGAAGCAAGCGAGTAAATATAGAATTGCTTCAGGTAATCAGGACTAACTAACACAGGTGCATCAACAATTTCTTTCTTGATTTCCTTGAAGGCATGCTTTGTTGTTGGGGTCCATTTAACTTTGGCATCTTATTTTAGCATGGTGTTGAGTGGCCTGACTATTTTATCAAAGCCTGTGATGAATTTTCTAATAAAATTTATCTTCCCGAAGAAATATTTTAGCTCTTTCTTGTTTCCTTGTAGTTGAATCTTCAATATTGCTCGAATATGCTCTATAACTATAGATATTCCTTTCTGAAATAACATGTCCAAGTAGCTTACCTTCTATAACTCCAAAGATGCACTTCTTTAGATTTAGGGAAATCCCAAATTCTCTACACTTTTGAAAAACTTTTCATAGATTAGCAACATGATCATCTCTCTTCTTGGAAAAAACCATGAGATCATCGATATAGATGATAATTCACTTTCCTATCAAGTCCTTGAAGGTGATATCAATTTCATGTTAGAAAGTGGCACTAGCATTGATGAGTTTGAATGACATTCTCCTATATGCAAAGGTTCCCCACTTAGTGGTTTATGTTGTTTTGAGCCTATCCTCGTATTGCACCATTACTTGGTAATACCTAGAATATCCATCTAAGAAAGACATCATCTAAGAGCCTTTCACAATATACAACACTAGTTCATCTAATGAATGTACTGGATAATTTTCCTTCTCCGAAGCTTTGTTTAGGTTGTGGAAGTATACACACAGTATGATTTCCCCATTCTTTTTCCTTACTGGAAATATAATTATGGATATCAGTAACTTTTGAACTTCCTTGTAAATGATAGGCTCCAATAATGCATTGATTGGACATTGACGTTCCCAAAAAGGTCTCACATTCGGCTTGAGAGGGATGGTGTGCATGATGATTGAGATTTCATATGTCTTTAAAAACTCATAACTCCAAGCAACTACATCATGATACTTTTGCAAATCATCAATGATTCCTTTCTTTTCTTTTGGCATGCACACTTTGCCAATGAATAGATTTTTAACCTCCTTTTTTATTCCAAGGTTGTGAGTGTCGCATTGATTATTGATGGAGTCTCTCTTTGCTTGTTGATCCTAATCTCTGATCTAATATATGTTAAATATCGATTGAATTTGGACCATGCCTATAGGAATATTATTAGTTTTGAGATTGATAACCCTTTCTATATCCAATTTAGCCTCTTCAGGCTTAGCTTTGTCAATGATCTAAGTTGCAAACACATCAAAACTGGTGATGAAGTCTAAGATGTGCTTGTCATCATTGAACACTTGGAAATGGGTAATGTTGTCTGGCACATATGGGGTGGAGGTAAGCTCAACAGTAAATATTTTGATGCTAGACAATGACAAAGGTTGAAGAGTGTTAGTTGCTTGGGCCAAGGCATCAATAGTTGATTTTGGGAGTTAGGGATCAACTGGATGTTAAAGGCATCTAAACATTCTAGAAGATCCCAAAATTTATGCCTATAGTTTGCTAGCCTTCTATCATGGTAGGAATATATTTTTTGGACTTTCTTTACTACTAGCTTAGAGTCACCAAAGACTTGTAACATTGTGAATTTTTTTGTAGGGCCATCAAAAGACCATGAACTAGTGCTTTATACTCTGCTACATTGTTTTTGTAATAGAATTGGAGTCTATGAGCAAAAAAGGTCTTATCTATAGGGTTGACTAGGTCAAATGCAACTCCCACTCCCTACTTGGACTTAGATCCATTAATATCTAGTGTCCAAAACTTGGAGGGTTCCTTAGCTCTAGGGTTGATCAAACATTCATCTTTTCCTAGCTACACACTCAAATCTATAGTTTTTAGGATGGGAAAGAACTCAACACTACTGGTGTCGGGCTGCCCTATTAGTAGCCCTTTCTAGAGTGTGACCTATCCTCTTATATGTTCTACTAATATTTGACAAAAGAAACATTCAATTTATGAGTGGGTAGCATTGTGAAACCTACACCAATTGGGTAGTAAGAGCTCTTGGAAATCCATTCTCACCCTTCGAATGAGCTAATCCTACACACATTTTTCCATAAAATTTTGGAATCCATCTAACAGTCCCACATTACCATCATTGTAGGATTCATCATCATCTAATTCTATGAACATTTATGTGCTCTAAGGTGCATAAATCAAATCAGTAGGTGGGTTTCACAACACCAAGAGGACATCATCAGTCATCTCTTCTTCTCGAGGCTCTAATTCTTCTTGGTTTTCTATGGGGAAATAATTTCCTAGCTTTGTTTTAGTAAACAACACCTCATTGGTGTTGTACTCCATAATCATAAATTTCATTCACAACTCCTAATCAATGTGAATATGATTTGGCAGCCCCTTCTACAATAGTAATACATGAGAGAAGTCAGTTGTGGCATACCAATTCAAATCCCTAGTGAAATCTCACCCCAATATTATTCTGTATGTGTCGGGGATATCCACAACTTGAATATAAATAACTTTTTGCACCCTTGGGTCTACAACAATTTGCATAGGAATCTGATTGATTTCTTTGACTATGTTCACTTTTTTTTTGTCCAATTGAGTCACCTTTCTTCTTGAAGGAGTATGGACTATTCCCAAATCTTTTCATACAATAAGGGGCATTACATTGGTCGATGCTCCTGAATCAAGGAAACAATTATGTAGGTTCTTCCCAATTAGCCTAATAGTGGTGAGAAAAGGTAGCATTTCTAACTTTCCTTGGAATAATCTCATGGGTGCATCCACTTGGGATACCTTGTTTTTTATCTTTCTCATTAGTATTTTCCTTATTTTTTACTTGACTCCTTTCCCTTGTGAGTTTCTTTCCCATTTGATGATTTGAGGGAACATCCCTCTTCTTGCCTACGATTTCCTAAATTATGGGCTCATGTTGTGACTCATCGAAAGAAACTTTCTTTGCAAGTGTCTCTTGTGTTGACTTAGAGGAAGTAGTCCCATTGATAATTTTAAAGAAGGAATTCCTAACTGTAGGGAATTTAAGTATCTTAAGGGAAGACAAGCATATTTTAATCTTCTTGAATTCATCAGCTACATATTCGCCAATTTGTTCAAATTCGACCCCAGAGAATTTTCCTTCGGTAGAGGTAGTGGATTGGTTTTGCATTTGGTTTAGCTATTCATTCTTGTTAAAGTATTGAGTGGGCTCATAGCGGTAAACTAGATTGTTGCTAGCATTTGGGCTAGGTGGAGAAATAAAGTTATTAGGCGGGGTCTAGGTCGTGAAGGGGCCACCTATTTTCCTATTTCATAAATTATAAGGGGTTTCCCTCTAGTGAAACATATGAACCTCATCCTCATGTAAATCCTCTTCATCTACTGGACCATTATCCATTGAAGTAAGGAGCTAGGATAAGGTGTCTTCTCTACATATGTCCTTTGCTTCATCATTTGGGGCATTGGTCTCCCTTTCAATTGCATTGCTCTCACTTCTAGGAAACGAAGCCTGGTTGACCACGAGCATGGAAGAATCATATGGTTTAGATGGGAGTAGGTCTTGGAAACCAAAAATATCCACAACATTCTAAACCTATACTTGAAATATCTCTATGACTGTGAGGAACTCTAGGCAATCCAATTCAGAGTGCCAATTTTTTTTATGGTTTTGACACAATTTGGAAAAAGTTGCCTCGGTGAGATACACCCCACTAGTTCTCTTCTCTGCACTAGCAAGCTAATTGAGAGCAGTGGGAACACCTTCATTGTTAGGCCTTGTATTCCATGTCTGATTTTATCATTGTGAAGGCCTCCTTTTGAAGTTCTAGTTGGGATTTTTCCCTCGTTCATAATTCTATTTGAATGAGGTACCCACATCACAATTGTCTCTATTGTCTCAGTTGAGGTTGGCATGGAAGTTGCATTGAGAGGCTTGCAGCTAATAATTCTAATTTCTTAGGTGTGTCATCTTCGTAGACATTTTTTTGATCATTTTCGTGAGCTCATCTAACTGATCCTTCTTTGTATTGCTTGATTGTGGTGCTTGTTTTTGAAGCAAAATAGATTGCACTACTGGTTAGTTTTATTGTGCATGCAGGAATTCAAACCCTTGTAGGTATGCAGGTACTTGGGACTAATGAGGTAATAGAGGCACTTGATTCATTGGCCATCCTAGATGAGGAACTATGGGAAGTTGCGAAACTTGGTTCATAAGAGGCATCTAATGTGCTAAAGCTTGGGTAAGCCATTGAATCTACATAGGATGAGCAACCTATCCTAGGGAAGGTAGTGGATTGGAAATATTTTGTTCCAATTTAGTGCTAGCTATATCTACCTCAACATAATCATCCGCCAACCTAGTGGGTGGTGGGTGCATTCTTTTAACCAATGCAACAATGAGGTTTTCTAGGGAAGCATAATAGACTGGTAGGGTTGCAACATCATTAATCACATATGAAGCTTGCACTCTCATGAATGTCAAGTGAAACTAATCATTGAAGGAGCTGATTGGTTCATTAAACTCTTGGCAAACAAACATGAATTGCTAATATAAATCTAAAGGGCTAATTGGAATTTTGTACTTCCACAAGAATGTGTTCTTCAAGAGATCCCAAGTGGTGATGGATCCCATTGGAAATTTTATGTACCAATAGAAGGCCTCTTCCCCTAATGAATAAGGGAAGAGTTAGAAAGCCACATCCTTGTGATTGATTTGCATGTCTTTCAACATTGTTCAAAATATTTTAACATGTTCTTCTATTGTCTTCTGTGGGTCATGTGGATGCAAATTTGTGCAGAATCCTTTTAGATTCTTTGGCATGTCATGATAATCATTGAAGGAGAGTGGAGAAGGATTGTTACTAGGACAAGCCATGGGGGAAGGTGGAGGTTTTATTTTCTATACAGTAGGAACCTATGGCTACATAGGGGCAACAATAATTGGGACCACACCTTGGACGTGGGCAGCAGTAATTGGGATTGCACCTTGGACTTGAAGGGAAGGGATAGGGGCAATGCCTTGGTTATGGCAAGTGAGTGGATAGAAGGAAATTTGGAATGAATAAGTGGAGGAAGTGGATGCTGGAAAAGAAGGGTTAATGTGGTTCGAAGGGATGGAAGGAAGAGGTGAGGATACATGTGAATCAGATGGAGTGGATGAAGTTGTGTCCCCTTTTCTCTTCTTCTTAGCCTTAGTAGGGGGCTATAGTTCCTTAAATTCCCCTTTGTTTGGTGTTGACCTTAGAATTCTATGGAATATTTTAGGGGAGAACAAAATGATTTGATCCAACTTGGCACAAATCAAACCCTGTTTCTAGTTCCAATTCTCTTGATGGGTGTTTTAACACTTCTCAACATAGGTAATGCATAAGTGCATAACCTCTCTTGAAAGACAATTTCCTACAAATAAATTACAGAAAACTATTCCAAGGTTTTGAATGTCATGTCATGACATGTTGGGATTGTCTCAGTTTGTTCATGTGATTTGCTCGTAATCATAGGGTAGCCTTACGTATGCTAAGTTGGAAGGGAATTGGTTCTTTAAATGGGGTTTATAAAATTATTAAATGTTGTTCTATTGTTGCAATTTCAGGATAGTAGTTTGAAACTCCACTTTTGTCATTAGATTTGACTTTATAATGATGCTTGAACTTTTCCTAAATTACTATTTTAAAGAAAGGTCAAAATGGAAGGGAAGAGAGTAAGTTCCTAGGCCTAAAACTATTGGTGAACTATGATAATGGAGGATGCTATAGTGGAAAACCTTCCTGAAACTAAGTTCCACTTAACCAAGTCAACTAAAAATCTCATGAAACTAGTGCAATCTTCTGAGGTCTACAGATTTTCAATCATTCATTCACCATGAAGCATGAATAAAAGATGAAATTTAGTGCAGTAATCAAAGTATGTTTAGACTAGCTTAACACTACTATTTATCATTGATAAACAACAAAAAGCATGGACAAGGAAGGGAATCAACACAACAGAATTCTTCAGCATCAAGGAAAAACATTGACTAATTTATTAAAGCATGCTAAACAAATAGAACAACAAAGTAAATCTACTCAAATCTATGAATTATGAGGAGATGAATCATGAAACATGAATGAAACCCAATAATCCACCAAAATCAATGAATTTCTATAAGAATTTTAGTAGCATGTCTTTACAACAACTCAACTCAACTCTCTCTTCAAAATGAGATGAGACCCCCTATTTATAGTGTTCAAAAAGAAAAATGACTAGACAAGATTTAGTCTCATTGTGTGGCCAAGATTCACTATGAATTAGGGATTTATATACCCCTTAATAATTTACAATTCCAAATTACATTGTTGTCTTTTAGCCTATTTTGTCCTCTAGTACCTGGTGCTATAGCACTTTTGTCTTGTAGCTGATTCCCTTTGTTGCAGCTATATAGTGAGGAACTCATCATCAATAACTGACTTTCACTCATTCTTTTTCATTGTGGCATATCTTATGAATTTTCCAATCAAAACCTGAAGTTTTCTCGACTCCTTTATATTGGAATGGAGCACTTGGAAGCTCAACTTTATGGATCTGTCAGTAATCAGGTCCTAATTCTTGTTACATTTGTGTGTGTTCTTGATTACCTGCTCTGATTGAGTAAAGTCTCAAGCAACAAAATCCATAAAATTGGGCGTCAGTGTATCAATGGCTTTGTTCTCCATCTTCTTATGAAATAATGGCCTTACCTTCTTAGGGTCAAGCTCAATGGAAGGAATCTCATAGTCTGTCATGAGCTTTAGATATTCTTCGCAGGCTACTCAATGTTCTTTGACCCAATCTAGGTCTAGCTTCACTTCATGGAGCAACCACTCCAAAACTTCCTTTCTATGATCAAGGCCTAACCTCTAGGTCTCAATGAGCTAGTGGTCTTCCTTCACCAGGGCCAACTTCTTTTCCCAATATCTCTCAGGTATGTTAAGGATAGCCTCAAGTTTAGGGTATGTGATCCTATAGAGTTTTGGGAAGTCAATACATAATTTCCTCATGACTTCAACCTACTTTTGTACCTCCCTAAACTTATTTTCTATCCAGACAGCATGGTGAATATCCATATCTCCATTGTAAACTACTTGCTAGAGCCAGTCTTTAGTGGCCTTGGTCCAGTTCTTTCTCCTCTCCATTTTTTTAAATTAATGTTTTTAAAGTAGTAGAGGAGTGGTTGACGACATTGTGCATAGTTCCTCAGCAGAATACCATTGTTGTATATAGGTTGTAAGATCTACCACTTGTGCCTTCAATTCCTCCTTGAAGGATTGATTTTTATTCATGTGGTGCACAATTGTTTTGTTCCCTTATGGTTGTCCCTAGGTCAATGGTGGAGATATTTTAGCTTATTCCTTCTTCTTTATCCATTACTAGAGTAGCAATTTGTACGGTCCTCAACCCCGATCCATCCATCATAATATGGGATCAAACCTTTGGCTTCTTCTTGTTATTCCCTCCTATATGAGCTCTTTCTAGGATGGCCTCTAGCCTTTCTTTGGGATCCATAAGAACAAGTGCCTTCTTTTGTAATTGTTTCTCTAGTCATTCAGGCATCTGGGATCCCTGCTTTGGTGATTTTTGATCACCTTATTGATTTTGAATATGTTGGATCTCCATTTCTTGGTGGCGTAGAGCTTCTTTCTTTGTTTTCTCTTCTTCCTTTTCATTTGAGTCACAGATCAATATATCCTTTTCTTCTTGTTACTTAGTGGTAGCTATGTTTTCATTGGTGATATCTTCCCCTTCAAATGACCTTTCTTCTTCTTCTTACCCATGCTCTACATGATTTTAGGCTTCTTTTTGTCTTGGTCTCTTCTTTAGGCTTATCTTCTTCTTGGGCTTTCTCTTCTTTCCTTTATTCTTCCCCTATGGGAGGCATCTCCTCATCATGATTGGGGCTCTTTTGTTGTTCATTGGTCGGAGGTTTTGTGGTTACCTCCATTTATTCATTTGTCTCCTTCCTTTCTTTAGAGGTATATCTTTCAACTTCCTCCCCAACATCTTTGAGTTGCTTGGCCAACTCTTCCCTGAGCTCCTAATATGAGGTCTCCACTATATATTTGGTACTGGGGTCTTCAATGTCTTCTTTCTAGGATAGTGTTTCTTCTTCTTCATTTAATACCTCATCAATTACTAAGTGCTAATGCTCTGGATTCTCATGGTAGTGATTAGATTCCTCATCCATTTATTTAGTTTTCTCCCTCTATTTTCTTTCCCACTCTTCATATATCTAAATTTTTGTCTCCATTTTGGGTGGTTTAGTGAGAGAGGGGACAAGGAGATTGGCCACAACTTGAGCTAAGTTAGCCTACATTGTAGGGTTCATGAATACTCTAGAAATCTCCATAGGCTTGCCAATTTGATGAAATTGGAATTGTAGTGTTCTAGTTCAAAAGGTGGGTCCAAGAACTACATCACTGGGAGACCCCATTTCTTTGACACATTTTTCAAATAGGGCAAGTTAGTTTTTCTATTTCATTGAATTGGCAAGCTAGTCATCCTACTAGCTTTGCAATTCAGTGAAATTGCTAAGCTAGTGGGCTCAGTGGCTTGCAAATTCGATGAAAGTAGTAATGTAGTAGCCTATTTAAAAAAATGGGTCCAAGAAATAAGGGCCATCTCTCTCTCTCTCTTAGGTATCTCCCTCCTACCCCTTCCCCTCTCTCAAGTCTTTCCCTCCCACCCTATCTAGAGAATACTCTCTATCTCTCATGACTCTCCTCACACCCCCTCACCCTCTCTCTCTCTCTCTCTCTCTCTCTCTCTCTCTCTCTCTCTCTCTCTCTCTCTCTCCTAAACCCTAATCCCTATACCCTATAAACTTAACCTTAAACCCTCAACCCAATACCATAAACCCTATACCTAATATCCTAAACCATAATCCCTATACCTTAACCATAAACCCTACACCCTCATCCCTCATTCCTATACCCTATACCCTAAACCATAAAAATTATCCCTAAACCCTTAAACCTATAATTAAATGCTAAAACCTACATTAAACCTTGTACCATAAACCTTGAACCCTAAAACTTCAACCCTAAAATACATACCCTCAACCCTATACCCAATATACTAACCCTAATCCCTATACCCTATGCACACAACCCTACACCCCCAACCTTGAACACTATACCTCAACCCTCAACCTATACCTTAAACCCTAAACCATACACCTTCAACCATCATCCCTATACCCTATACTATCAACCTTATAACCTAAGCCCTGAACAACATCCATCAACCCTATACTTACACCCTAAACCCTACATTCAACCTTGTACACTAAACCCCAAACTCTAAACCTCAATCCTAAACCCAATACCCTTAAACCTATACCCAATATTCTAAACCCTAATCCCTATACCGTATACACATCCTGATACCCTCACCTCAACCCTTTACCTTAAACCCTCATCTCTATACCATACACCCTCAACTTTATACCCTAAACCATAAACATTATCCCTTAGCCCTATACTTAAACAACAAACCCTACACTCTTAAGCCTTAACCATATAACTTATACCTTTAACCCTACACCCAAAACCCTAATCCCTATACCTTATAAAATTAACCTCATACCATCAACCCTAAACACTATACCTCAGCCTTCAACCCTCAAACTTATACATAAATCATAAACCTTAAACCATATACCCAATAACCTAGACCATAACTCATATACCCTATATGCTTAACCTTATACCCTCAACCCTAAACACTATCCCTCAACCCTCAACCCTATACCTTAAACCCTAAACACTCATCCCTCATCCCTATACCCTATACCCTCAACTTTATACCTAATATTCTAAACCCTACTCCCTATTCCCTATACACTTAACCCTATAACCTCAACCCTATGCCTTAAACACTAAACCTTACACCCTCAACGCAAATAATAGGAGAGAGAGAGAGAGAAGGGGAAGGAGGGATTGGGGAGAGAGAGAGAGGCTGGGAGTGAAAGGAGAGATAAAGATAAGTAGAGAGGGAAGGAAAGGTAGAGATAAATGAGAGATAAAGAGTAGATAAGGAAGGTCAAATGGAGGGAGAGATATGGATGGAGAGAGAGGGAGGTGAGAGAGGTGAGATAAAGAGCAATAAATAGAGTGTGGTAGGGAGTTACATAGGGATTTGTGGGTAGAGAGGGATGGGGGAGATAGAGAGAAGAAGAGAGAGATAGAGATAGAGGGAAGGAGGGAGGGTGGGTGAGGGAGGGGAGGAAGTGAGAGGTAAAGAGGGATAGGTGAGATAAAGATAAGTAGAGAGAGAATAGTGACAAAAAGAGGAGAGAGTTACAAAGAGGAAAATAGAGAATGGTGAGATAGAGAGTAGAGAGTAGAGAGTGAGAGAGAAAGAGGGTGAGGGAGAAGTGTGAGAGAGTAAGAGAGAGGTAGAGGGAGGGAGAGGAGAGATAGAGAGTAGATAGGGGAAATGATAGAGAGGGAGACATCTAGTGAGAGAGAGAGAGGGATAGGGGAGATAAACATAATTAGAGAAAGGCGAGGTAGATAGAGTAGAGTGTGAATGAGGGAGAGAGAGAAGTGAGATAGAAAGGTGTAGAGATAGTGGTAGAGAGTGATGGATGGAGATGTAGGTAGAGAGGGAAGGAGAGGGAGAGGTATTGAGGGAGGGAGAGGGAGATGAGAGAGAGGTTAGATAGAGAGAAATAGAGAGAGTGTGGTAGGGAGTGATGGAGGGATATGCGGGTAGAGAGGGATAGGTTAGATAGAGAGAAGTAGAGAGAGATAGAGATAGAGGGAATTAGGGATGGTAGGAGAGATAGGGGAGGGAATTGTGACATATAGAGAAGTAGAGAGGGAAAGAGAGGGAAAGAGAGAATGGTGAGATAGAGATGAAAGAGTGAGAGAGAAAGAGGGTGAGGGAGGAGTAAGATAGAGATAAAGAGAGAGAGAGGTAGAGGGAGGGAGAGGATAGAGAGTAGATAGGGGAAAAGGTGGGGAGGGAGATATATAGAGAGAGGGGGGCTAGGGGAGATAAATATATTTAGAGAAGGAATGAGAGGTAGAGAGAGAAGCAGAGATGGAATGAGGGAGATAAGTTAGATAGAAAGGTGTAGAGTGTTTGGGAGTGATGTTTGAATAGGTAGGTAGAGAGGGATTAGGGAGATAGAGAGTAGAAAGGGAAGGAGAGGGAGAAGGATGGATGGAGAGAGTGGGAGTTAAGATAGCTCAGAGTAAAAGAGAGAGAGTGGTAGGTTGTGATGGATGTAGATCTAGGTAGAGAGGGAGAGGGGAGATATAGATAAGTAGAGATGTATGGAGAGAGGGAGGGAGACATAGTGAGGGAGAGAGAGGTGATATAGAGAGAAATAGAGAGTGGTGGAAGGAGAGGTAGGTAGAGAGAGAGAGAGGATATAAAGATAAGTAGAGAGGGAAAGAGAGGTAGAGAGATGAGAGATAGAGAGAAGTAAGATAGGGAATGAGGGAGGGAGGGATAAGTAGGTAGGGAGAGAAAGGTGAGATCAAGAGGTGTAGAGAGAGAGTGGTAAGGTTTGATGGATGTAGAGGTAGGTAGAGAGATGGATTCAAAGATAGAGAGTAGATGGAGAAGAAGAGAGGGAGCGAGAAGTATGGAGGGAGAGAGAGGGAGATGAGAGAGAGGTGAGGTAGAGATAAATAGAGAGAGTGGTATTGAGTGATGGAGAGAGAGAGAGAGAGAGGAGGGTGGGAGAGAAAATTCAGATTAGAGATAATTAGAGAGAAAAGGACAAAGAGAGAGATACATGGATGGAGATAGTGAGTGTGCCATAGATTTTGGGAGCCTAAATTCTTAACTCTCTTCCTAGGGTTTTCCACCCAGAAAAGAGAGAGATTTAGGGGTCCTAAAACACTTATGCACATTCTAATAAGGATGTATAAAGTATGATGTTATGTAAATGAAATAATCTAACTGAAATTAACTAATTTAAGTGATCTAGAATGAATGTGAAGATGCAATTTATACTATGTTTGAAAACATAGTGTGATATGCAGAAATGAACAAGAAATAAATGTAAAACTTAATAGAAATGAATCAAAATAAAAGAGTGCACCTGGGATCTTGATGAGGTCTAGAGAAGACATCTGGAATGCTTCTAATACTAAAATTTAGGCCCGGTGGGACTCATTCACCAAGCATGGCAAATCACTCCTAGTTTTGGGTGACTGTACTAGAGCTTGTTGCTAACAAAAGGGTACTCAAAAAATGTAAAAATCCAAAAAATGAGCTTAGGTTTTGACTCATTAGCCAAGGGTGGTAAATGATCCCACTTTAGACTTTCTAAAAACTCAAAATTGGAATATGTGGCTTTTAGATTGCTCAATTTGCACCTCTAGGTGTCTGAATCTGAAATTGTCGAATTTGGGTCTGAAAGTAACTTTTTGTTGATGATTTGACTTGAATGATGAAGAGATTACTTGAATTAATTTTAAAATTTGTCTATAATGATTCCTAAGCCTCCAATATTCCTAGATCTACGAACAATAAGACAAAAAGATAGATATGTTGAAGGTTAGGATATGGGGGTTTTCCTTGGTCAAACCCTATTTAGGTAATTAAACCAAAATGACAAAAGAGTGTAATAGAGCATATAAAATGGAAGTTATTACCTTTCCATGATTAATTATCTTGAAATTCTGTAACAAAACATGTATAATTTTCTCTTCGATGTCCTAGGAAGCTAGCTTGATGAAAGCCATAGCTTGCTTGATTTGAGATATAAGATAGATGATGAATGAATGATGTGAATATAAGAATAAGTTGTTATATGTAAAATGAGGATAAAAATACTTATTTATAGTCAATTGTGCCTTAGTATCCAGACTATACCTCATCACAAGCCGACATGAAGAGAAATTGAACTTAAAACCCAAATTTTCTTGCTCAAACCTTGAAAATGACTCAAAATGGGATTCATTAGCCAAGGGTGGAAAATGGGTCCCACCTAGATGGGAATAATTCTCCACTTATGGTGAATTATTCCAACATGGGTCATTTTTTCTTGTTTGAATACCGAGAAGTAAGAAAATTAAGCTTATATGATGACTATGTCAGGTATTTCATCAAATTGTGCCTCAGAATGCATAATATGGGTAAAATAGGACCTACTAATGATGATGTAAATTTTAAATAGGGCTTGGGACACATAAATCAATGTGAAAGTGTGATTAAATACACTTTACAATACTAAAATTAGGTCCACATAGCCTAGAAGGGCACAAAAATCAATGTGAATGTACAAGACACATTACGACACTAATTTATCATTAAGTTTTCATTAAGAAAAAACTAGATTGATGTAATAATGTTATTAAATATGTTTTATAATTTTGAATTAGGGAAAAATATGTTAATTAAGTCTATAAAAGTGTGAAAGTCCTTTACAAGACTTTACAACATCCTTACAAGGTGTTAATAAACACATGTTATTTGATTTGCAAGGGTCCGCGACCTAGTATGGACATATAAAATTCTCCACAACAATAGATTAAGACCTCATTAAGTCCATTTAATCTCATGTCAAGTAGTAGGTCCAATTTTTGGCGGCATAGTGAGAGAGAGGTCTAGAGTGTAAGGGATAAAAATGAGTGGGATAGAGAGAAATAATACAACTTGATGACTACTAAAATTTGACCTCCTAATTACTAAAATTTGACTGAGTCTAAAATTTGTGAGTTCTTCCAAAAACTAGAATTTGCATTATAACTCCTAGAGATTTGAAACCACTCTCAAACATCCTGAAACTATATACATGAAATATAACTTAAAGCCCATATGTAAATCTCAACTTATACTTAAATGTATATCATGTATATCAAATTATACTTAAATTTTTATTTCATGTATATATTTTCCCTCAAAGATAATGAGAAGAAAGAAAAAAAGTTAAGAAAAATAAATTCAATGTAGATCAAAATGCAAGCATGTTATAATGCTCTAGTATTTTGTCACTGTATTCACAAAACCAAAAGCCATGTCAAAGCTAAGATATAACTCAAGCACATTATAATTTACACATGTTATATCTTGCTTTGGGAATCCCCAAGCCTTGCACTTGGTATTTTCCTTGGAATACCAACCCAAAGGCTTGGAGGGAATTCCCAATGACTAGAGATGTGTTTTTGTAAATTCTAAAATATTTCACATAATAGGGTTCATGCTCATCATCAGGATTGCATCTGGTTCAATGTTGAACAAATCGAACACCTAGGTAATGTTAGGTTCTCTCTTACCTATCCAACGATGTAATTTTTTTTCACTTTTTGACAATGTTAAGTCTTTTATCTATAATTTATTTTGTTTATATGTCTCTTTTTTGGAAAAAAAATAGTGTTTGCTATTTTTTTTGTTATAAATTAACCATTCATCAAAATTTCAAATAAATTACATTTTTAGAAACTATACTCCACTCTGCAATTTTTTTTAAAAAATAAAATTAAACAATTAGTTTCCAAAATTTGTAGGGGTAGCACAACCAAAATTTTGCTTTTTAGGAAGTGCCCACTCAGAAAATTAGTAAAAAATAAAATATTTAATAAAAAAATTTAGAAAAATTATGCATCAACTACATATTGTTAGCTAATTTCTTATCGAAGCGAGTTCAAAAATACTAAAAAAGAGTTCTCCATGCTAGGGATGTACAAGAGTTGCTATGTTATGTTTTTCTGACAAAAACAACACCAATTTCTGACAAAAACAACACTAATTTTTGTACATCCCTATTTTGAACCCCTTAATTTCAACCATTTTCAAATTAAATTAGTAGTTTAGAAAGTAGACTCAGAGCACTTCGATCCTTTTTTTGTTCCATCTCAAAATTTTGAGTGTAACTATCCTTAATTTCACATCCAGGGTTAGTATTTCTTAATTTCAGAAAAAAAGTGGCCACTTAAGCCCTGTTTTTGGGAACCATCACTTTGAACTTACCCCAAGGTGACATTAGGTCCATTTTATTGTTAACCACTCCCATTTATCATGTGCAAAAATGTAGAGGGATACTTTTTCCATTGCCACAATTAGCAATCAGAAATTAAACCTAACTTATATAACAATAAAAAGATAGGTTTTAAGATTATAAAATGTTGAGTACCTATTGCAAAAATTGATTTATCGGGCCTCACTGAGGACTCATTCCCCTAGTGGCGAATGGGTCCCTATTAGGTTTTTGTAACATAATTTTTTGGGTTTTGTTCTTCAATGTCTACACTCCCAGATCCTAGGTGTTTAGCTCTTGAAAGCTAGAAATCAATCCTATAGAATACTTTCCGTGATCTTGCCAGAAAAATGACAATTTTGACAACTTTTATTCTCCAATTTATCTTCAAACTAAAACCTGCAATTACACATCAAAGGAGAAGAAAAATGATCTTTTGTTAGGGAATATGGGTTTTCCTTGGTCAAACCCCATTTTTTTAATTAAAACTTGTAATGAAACAATGCATAATTTAAAAGATGTATGAACAAATTAATGTTACACCTACCTAATCATTAATTGAATCTTTGAGTACAAATTAACAATCTTGCATCAAGTGGCCTCAATAGATATAGATCTTGATCACAACACTTGATATGAAATATTGCTTGAATAAGATCTCCAATGCTACATTAACATATTAGCTCAACAACATGCATGATGCACTATGCATTTGACATGATGAAATGCATCTTTGATTTCTGCAATAAACTCTAATAATCTACCCTCGAATACCTTCTTGAATTCTCTCAAATGCTCTATAATGCTCTTGTGAAGTACTCTTATGATAAATTGAATTTTCTATGTGAAATAACCTTATATTTATACATAACTTAAGATTAAATCCTAAAATTCAAATAATACAAGCCAACATCAGATTTAGTACTTAAAATAATTTAAATCCCACAAAAAACATATTCCAAGGGGGGTGTCCTAGGATAAGCGAGTACCCATTTATCCTTCATTTTCCCTATGGAAAATGGGTCCTAGCATACTCAAGTACGAAACATTTTGGGGATTGTGAAATTTTATGCAAAAAGGGAGTCCTATGACTTAGTGAGGACCCATTCGCTAGGTGGAAAATGGGTCCAAGCTCACTATCCAAAGACACATTCCTTGCAAAATTAAGTGTTGTGTAATATTATTTAAGAGTGCCAGGTTTTATCCCTTGGAAAATGTAATAAATTAGGATTGTATTTGAATTAAAGGGGTCAATTAATCTCAAATTAACCTCAATTAATTAATAAAGCCCTAGAATAGTGTAAAAGTGTAAAGATACACTTTACAACACCCTAAATAAGGAATCATTAAGTCCAATTAATTATTAATTATTCATTCCCAATTTAAGTTTGAAAAAGGTTTTTTTTTTGACACTACACATAAATGGCATGCATAGTTAGAAGGCATCCATAGTTGTATGGAAGTATTAGTTATTTAGGGCACAACATGAGAGCTCAAATGACAAAACTAAGAGGGTTCTTGAGTAAATCCTTCATTGAAAGCTAGAGCCACTTCGAGTTTCAAAAGTGTGGGGGGGACTGCTAGTCCATGGTTGGAGATAAAGAAATCAGGTGAGGCTCTCCCTCTTCAAGATGGCCTACCAAGTCTTGGAAGATAGAAAGTATCCATATATGGATATCTCACCTTATTACTCTATGATATTATTTATCTTATTTAAATTAATTGTAAATTGTAAATTGAATTGAATAGTTTAATATAAATAAAATAGTATTAAATTGGGTGTTTATGACATAGTATAGTTGTTAAATCACTATGTTGTTTTCATCATGAATGTTCAAATTTTCATTAGGTCATTATGTTCTTATTTTTGCATTATACTTCTATATTTGAATCTCTATATTGAAGTTGTTGGTGTTCATATTGGTGATTTCATACTCCAAACCATTGCTAAGTTAGCGTGCTTATAGAATTTCCGCTTTTTCTCACCTAAATATAGAGGGATGAGATCCTCTTTTGTAACCTTCCCTAGCTTGGATTGGACTAAAAGATCCTCTAAATTGATTTCCCGAAAAAATTACATGTATTTATTTCAAATATTTTCTTACTATTATGGAGTCATTTCCTATACTATGGTCAATATGATATGCATGGAGAATTTCCATTTAGAAAACTATCCTAAAATTACTTTAAAACATAAATATTTTAATTACTAAAAAAATACAATAAATGTTCAGTAGAGAAATTAACTCTCTAAAATTTTCAACTTGACATAGAATAGATAGTTTAAATTTAATAGCATCAAAAGCTAGCAGGATATATCTCAAAAAAGAGCAAGGAGATGGATTCTAAGTCAAATGGGTAAAAAAGACTTTGAGTCCATTGTTAAGTCATACAAATATAGGGAGTCCAAAATAAATGAATCTCCTCTTTTGGAATTCAAAAGATATCCTATCCAAACTACAATTATACAAATTAAATATTAAACTTTTACATTAAAATAATCGTCAAAAGCATATCCAAAATGATAAAAAAGAAGTGTTAGATATTTAATTATTAAAAAAATATTGTAAAAAATAGTGGATCTTATTTTTCTAAAAAAAATCTTTTTAGTTGATCATTATTTGAATTTTTTTTTTTTTTTTTATTACGAAAAATCGTTTATTAATAATAGTAAGAAGAATATTACTTAAAGGGTTCAAGTCTTTTGGTGAAGTTGGATGATTCTAAATGATCATCAATCGTCAAGTCTTGCTAATTGTATGACCCTCAATATTTAAATAAAATGAGATGAAGAAAAATGATTTTCCTATGGTCATTGAGTTCTATTGAAAGACTATCATCTTAGTCAAAATAAAGTGGTAGACATATCAACTAAGACTAATCCTCCCAAATCCAATAAATTATTAAAATATCATATAATGATGGTTAAATCTCATTAAGAAAATATATCACAATTGAAATTCAAAAGATACCATAATTACTTTTGACATACTATTAATCACAATTTAATAAAATATGAATGATATAAAATGAAATGTGCATATTCATATATGTAGATAATATAAAAAGACCTCAAACTGAAAAATAAAAAATAAAAAAAATACAATTGACAAAATTGAAACTCAGGTCAAGAACGTATGTACTTTTATTACCTTTCACCCACTATTATACACAATTTGATTGAATGGAATGCATCATGAAAGCTCAATATTTAAAGACGGTGAAAGTGGAAGTCACGTAGGCCAAAATGACGTAAACAGTCCCCATTGAAAATGAGGAGCTGCTTGCATTTAAATAAGACAAGTCGGGTTTTTTATTTTATTTTATTTTGACGAGAAAAGATTTGTGGGGTTCCACATCTCGTAGAAATCTTCATTCTAAATGTCATAATATATTCGATAAGATTTTCATATTTTGAAAATACATTTATTTAAAAATAAATGATGTGGTAGTTGAATGTAGTGATTAAAAATTAAAAAGGTGTCTAGTAGGGAAGTATACACTTCAGATAAATAATTTGTTGTGTAAAGTGCGGAGTAACTTTATTTGTTATTATATTTACATAATTTATTGGTGAGATAAAATTGTTTCGTTTGTGTGTTACAATTTTTTTGTAATAAAAAAAAAATATTGATTCTTATATTTTAAGGAGGTTATGATTTTGTGAAATTCTTAAAGGGAGCTGAATAAGTATGTAAGTACAATGGATACAAATTGATAAGTTAGAGGAATCTTTTGTGATGTGTGTGTTTTAGAAGAAATTTCTTGTTTATAAACTTGAATAGTGAAACTAGTATGATTTGATGTTATTTCAAAAAAAATAATTTAATAATTTGTTAGCAATATTTTGTAGGATGGAAATACGAGTAACAAATGACAATTATTATACTTTTTTGCATACCAATATGGTATATGAGGATATCATTGTAAAACTAGATAATTTAATTTGGAGTTATTTTATCACTACAAAGGGCACTTTAATACCATCCATTTTGAATGGTTAGACATGTGATATCTATAGCTAGAGCATATACGTGTGAAGTAAGCACAATCTATTGTGTATAAAGTGAAACATTATTTCTAGAGAAACAGGATGTTATCCACAAAAGGTGTTTGGGGCTTACTTAATAGAGAAAATTCTAGTGTCGATCACAGAGATCATTGCATAATCAAAAGGTTAGTAGCATTGATATCAAATATAATCATGTTAAATTTAGCAATGGTGATTTCTTTTTCTATAACAATTATTCTATTGAAGCAAGAAATATAAATATAATAGGGTTCATAGTAATCACTTCACAAACTTGAGACTAGAATATAAATTTTAATGCAAGTAAATTTGAGTAGACTAAAGTAATAAAGTAAAAATAGTTATCTTAGAAGCATAAATAGACAAATTCTAATTACCAAATTTCACTACAAACCTCAAGATCAAGCATAATGTGATGCCTTTCTTGTGAAGAGATTTGGATGCAACTTAATAACATAACTTTGTTCTATTTTGATAATGACTGTTCATAGAGTAAACTTACATAAATACTTGATATTATTATAATGATGAAGGGATTGATAGTATTTATATAATTTTAAAAGATTAAATGAAATATGTAGATATGATCAAGAATCAAAAGATAACCAAAATAGTTAAGGAAAACTATCATTTCACACGAGGATAACAATAATTATTTTAATTCATTAAAAGAGAAATTAAATGAGGAAGTTACTAATTTGATCAATGGATTAACTTGTGGGGGATGATTTAGAATATATTCATTCATTTGATGAATTTTTTTCATGAGAAAAATGTTAAAATGATGAGTGTGTTAACTAATGGATAACATATTGTTAAAGCTGGGAAAAATCAACTCCACATCTCCCAAGTATCACCTACAATCAAACACTTGTCATAGAAAGAGAGAATAACAAAGCTATGGAGGCCAAGAGCTATTGATCCAAGAAAGAATGAATCATTATGAATGTGCATCTTCTACTGACTATACAATAGAGAAACCTTATAAAAGGATAATTAACCTAGAAACCTTAGGTGAGGATAAGAAAAGATCATGACACGTGTCCTTATCCTATGACATGAAGCATAAAAAGAACACGACCTAAATAAGCTTAAGTAATTAAATGGAAATGAACCTAATAATTAAATAAATAATTAATTAGGAAATACCTATTACTTTAACACTCCCCTTAGGTGAAACTTAGGGAGAAGCTCTAACCCATAAAGATGAATGTATGATGGGTCTTGAAAAACAAGGCCTACCAAGGTACCAATGTACAAACAAAAGAACTTTCAAAATAAAAAAAAGGACAAAAAATCTATGGGAGAAAAATCCTCTCCAAAATAGAGAAAAACAAGTGAAGGACTGAAGAAGCCTCCAAGCAAGAGTGAAGGACTGAGAAGCCTCCAAAACAAATAATTGTGCCAAAATATAGGAGCAAAGGATGAATATGAAGAACACCACTGAAGCGTGAAGAAGTTGTAAATATTGTTGATAAATGATTGATATAGTGCTAAAAAAAATCTCCCCTAAAACACATGATGATCAAGATCAAGAAGAAAAGAATCAACATCAGTGCCCCTAATGAAACTACTTGAATTAGATGGAAAAAAGGAAACATATCTAGAACTAAAAGATATAGATGGAATGGGTACCAAGACTCTTAAGAAGTGATGAAGTTAAAATGGAAGGTCAGCCTCATAAGAAAGAATGCAAGAGTTTCCTTTCGGTAAGTGCTCCATGTCACCAAAATGTAGCCAATACATCCTCCTAGTACATAGGAACAAATATTGTATGTGTAGCTCACTCAACTCAAACCCAATTAAGCATTAGCATCAACAAAAGAAATCGCCCTATGAATGCTGACAAAGGAGAGGCATTATAGGTACAATAAAACTGTGTGCAATAATGTAGTGCATGAAGAAGAACCAAGAACACTTGAATGTGCTCAAATGAAAGTACCAAAAAATATAAATGGTGTATAAACAAAAGGAACACAAGAATGAGTATGGGGTATGTACAGGATCATCATGGGAAAAAACGGGCCCTTAAGTGGCAAAACATTTAGAAAAATTAGAGTTAGGAAACTTGGTGTAAAAATTTGAATAAGTTATCTATATTATTTCAAAAATATGTAAGAATAGAATCTGTAGAAAATTGAATGTAGTTTGTAAACTGCTAGGTTCATTTTAAAAAATATATATATTTGGTGAAAATTTGAAATTTTAATGCAATAGTACTTAAATTTCAAGGAAAAAATAAGGAGGTGTCTTTTTGACCACCCTAACCACAATGAAATGATAATATTTTTTATAATATTATAGATATAAGTAGAAACTTGGTCAAAACTTCATGAAATTTATTTTTTCCTTTTTTAATCTTATAGTATGCAAAGCATAGAATGTGACACATGTTTTGGATTCAAATAATGTGATACCATTTGAAAGCTATAGATGTTTTTCAATCAGCCTATCAATCAGGACTTTAGTCGTAATTCAAATAGAAAATGAATAATAATTATTTATTAAATTCAAAGTAAAGCATAATTTATATTGGTGGAAAGCTAAGAATCTCTTTCAAAAATATTTTTCGTTTCATCAATTTTGGGCTAAAAAAAGGTCAGCCACATACCCTACACATACCCATCATATCACTGCTTTTTGGCCTATCATGATCCTGCACATACCCTATTTTGTTGTGGAAGGGACACTCACTTGAAAAAGGTGTGATTGAAAACAAAGGAAAATATCAATCCCCCCATGACACTTATATTATAGCGTGAGTACAATAAGGCATGAAATGATGTGCAAGATCCCAATGATATATGTGCAATATAGTGACACTTTATTTCAGTGTGTTTACATAATGAGAAGTGCATATAATGGGAACCCATAATGTCCAAAAAGGACTACATTCTAAGAACACAACAATAATATTCAAGTCTTTTTCCTTTTAATTTAAAAATTTTAAACTTTAAAAAAGTTTTAATAATAATTTAAAAAGAGAAACAATTTTTTTTAAAATTTTATGTAAAATTGTGTGTGCATCAAGGAAGTCATATGACATTTGTGGAAAGAAAAAAATCCTCAAATGCTCTCAATAGAAAAATCAGTCAAATTTTACAACAAAATTCATCAAATTGGACTCTTGAATGCAACTGTGAAATTTTGTTTAGCTCAAAATACTTGGAACCGTAGCTACCCTTTGAATCTAAAAAAACAACTCCATAAAACCCTCATAGATATAACCTCATTAGTCCAAATTAGGCAAACAAGAGGAAAATCTGATATTCTTGATAGATCTAAATCCAACGAAAAACTTTAGTTTGGTCTATGATGCACTGAATGATAGCTTAAGGGAAAAAATATCTTAGAAAGAGGAGAGGAAATTATATGTTTGGAGATCTGATACCATGTTAAAGTTTAGAAAATAAAATCCACATCTCCCAAGGATCACTTACAATTAAACACATGTCATAGAAAGAGAGAGTAGTGAAGCTATGGAGGCCAAGAGCTATTGATCCAAAAAATAATGAATCCTTATTAATATGCATCATCTAATAATTATACAATAGAGAATCCTTATAAAATGATGATTAACCTAGAAACAATAGGTGATGATAAAACAATTTCATGACATGTGTACTCATCCTATGACATGAGACATAAAATAACATGACCTAATTAAGATTAAGTAATTAAAGGAAAAGGAACCTAATAAATAAATAAATAGGAAATACCTTTTACTCTAACATATGAGAGGACACTTATAAATTTTTAATTTATTAAAATTTATAATTAGTTCATATTAAGTAAATAATCAAAAATTATCTAATAAAATGATTAATAAGGGAAACTAATTAATAATTAATAATATGAGAATTAATGGTAATAATGGATAACTAAAATTGAAAGATAATGTGAATAATTAACAATGATAATAGTAAATGATAATTAATTCTCTATGATTAGAAGAGTAATTTTAGTTTCTATAGTTTCTTGTGTTTCAAACAATATTTGATGTCACATTATTTCAAATAAAAAAAGTAGGTAAGAAGAAAAATATAAGAGATGAAGAATGTGATGATATTCAAATATCTAGATAGAAGAAGCAATAAAAAATTAATAAATTGGAATGATTGGCATGCCATTGAGAGATAATTTTTTCATAAAATACATGGATGAACTCTTGAAAGAAGAGATTTGAAGAAAATGATTAAAGGAAGATGCAAAATGATGGCCCAAGAAATATAGAATGAAAAGAAAAAGAATAATTAATATGCATGCAAGAAGCATGATTGTAGACAGAATGAGGACGAATTTATTATGATGATTAGTCATCTTAAATTTGAGCTTATTAAACTTCATTTATTATAGAAATGAATATTATTTACTAGGGTACATCAGACAAAGATGAAAATGTATCCAATGCATGGAATAGCTCAAGAAGAAAAGATCAACTCTAAGTATATGTTATTGGAAATCATGATTTGGAAGACCATAATGTTTTTGTGGTAGTATACTACAAGGATCATGACAAATACATATTAATAAAAAGAACACATAAAAAAGAAGGAAAAATGATACAAAGAAAATAATATTCTTGCCCCTTCCTAAGCTCAATACTAATTGATTGAATGATGATGATGATGATGATGATGATGATGATGATGATGATGATGATGATGATGATGATGATTATGATGATGATGATGGTGGTGGTGGTGGTGATGGTGGTGGTGGTGATGATGATGATGGTGATGACATTGTTGATGTGTCAAGGAAACATTCCAAAAGTAATGTGAGGATTTGAGAAGATATTCCTTGATAAGACTAATATGACAAAAATGCATAAAGGCCTTGTATCAAGGATAGGATAAAAATAAGGATTTTTATAGAATGGTGCACTAGATTACACAGTAAGATTGTATGGAATAATATTAAATAGTATATGGAGGGATAAATAATAGGTAGATTTGATTAGAGTATTGTGAGCTAAATTTGGATTACTTAGGATTGGAAGGTTGGAACTGATGGCAAAACAGAATCAAGTATAGAGATAAAGATGAAATGATAATGGATTTATTAGGAGTATGAGAGGCTGATTAGTTTGAGATATAATAGATATGAGAATTAAAATTACATAGATTATTATTTTTTAGTATATTATAAGAATGTTTTCACTATTAGATAGAATATTATTTTTTAGTCTTTTATAATTTATTTTTTTTGTAGATATGACACCTATAAACATGTTTTCATCACAATGACTAGCCCAAGTTGTGATAGAAATGGTTTTAAATAGAGGAAATTTTCTCTTAAATTTTTTAGCGTTTGTGTGGCGGGAGTGATGTTCAAATGATCACTAAAAATTTTGGTCCTTTTGATGGTACTTGTAGTGATAGAAAATGTCATCCCTTACATTTTCACACTAAATCTGGTAATAATTAATGTTAAAATGAACCTAATGTCACCTTGATCTAGTATTTTAATGTGTTTTACACATTCGCATTAGGTTTAGGGTCCTTTTAATTTAAATAAACCTAATTTTTCCTTAATTTAGTGTTGTAAAGTGTATTTATTTACATATTCACATTAGGTTTAGGGCCTTTCTAACTAAATGGACTTAATTATGCCTTATTTAGGGTGTTGTAAAGTGTATCCTAACACTTTCACACTAACCTAGGGATGCATTAGGTAATTCAAATTATTTATGTCTTAATTGGTCGTATTTTGCATCTATAAGTCTTATTTAATGCATCTTTATGAGGATAATCTCGACACTTATCAATTAACCAATGATAATTCAATGTTTTGGGTCATATGTGCCAAATTTGGTGATCTAGGACTCATACGCCACCTTGGTGTATGAGTCCCATCTAGGTCTTGGGACATGATTTTGAATTTCACATTAAACAAGACCTATATTGGAGTTTGTTCCCTAGTTTTGAGCCACTAGGACTTATATGCCACCTTGGGAATATGAGACCCACTCTAATCAGGACCTAATTTAAATTTAATTCTTGGTAATATTTTATCTTCCTAGATCTAATGTTGGCTTGTTGTGTTGTAGTTTTAAGAAATTTGGCATATAAAAAAGTATAAATATAAGGTTATTTCACTCATTTTCACCTAATACTTTAAAGAAAGCATTCCTAATAGTAATTTTATGATTAAAATATTTCACAAGAGCATTCAAGAGAATTAAAGAGCATTTCTAAGGCATTCAAGAGAAAATCTCTTCATCATTTGTTGTAGCAATTCAAGATACATCATCATGTCAAGATTATCATGCATCAAGCATGTTGTTGAGTTAGTGTTGTGATGTAGCATTGAAGATCCATTTGCAAGAATTTTTTCATCTCCGATTCAAGATCAAGATTTTCATTCTTCATAGACACTTCATGTTAGATTGTTGATTTAAATTTCAAGACATCACTAAAGGTATCATTTTTCACATTTCATATTTCATGCTCATGTTTCTTTGTTTCATCACAAGGTTTAATTACCTAAAAGGGGTTTGACCTAGTCAAATCCCCATCTCCTAACAATCAACACATTTTTCTCTCTCTATACATGTGTGGTTGCAGATCTAGGTCTCTTGTAGCTTGAAGGATCTTTGAAGTCTAAGTTATAGGATTGTAGAAAGTTATCCAAGTTGTCACCTACATTGCAAGATCACAAAAATTCACCTATAGGCCATAATTCAGGGTTTTGGATCTAGAGATTTGGTAGGAAGGAAGCTACATGAAATCACAAGAGAGTACCAAAATTTTAGCTAAACCCTAATATTGGGACTAAATGACCACTTTTGGTGTAACATTCTTAGTACTACCATTTTTAGGTTTTAGGAGATTCAAATCAAACCTTGATAGATTCAACTTTTGGCACAAAAACTCTGGTCTAAGGATAAATTAGGAAGGATGGAAAATGAGACCTAGTGGATGCATCAAAAAAAAAAATTTCAAGGTCTTGGATTCTTTTTTGACCTCATCTCACTTCCAGGTGCACCTTTATTCATTCTTAATTTGTTATTCTACATTTCAGTTTCATATTCAATGTCATATAGTTAGGTTCTACATGTCACATTCATTTCTTATCTTTCCAAGCCATAACATGGTGGTGGACCCCTTTATTGTCTTTAATAATGCCCTGATACAACCTATTATAGATCTCTTTCCCCTATTTAATCATTGGATTGAGATCTCTAAGGTATCCTTGAGTGAAACTTGAAGGAAATAGGTCTAGGACCTTATCCCTTGTGCTCCCTCTCCTAAAAGGTGAAGTACTCTATTCTCATTGTTTTATTTTGGTGAACCTAGCCTTTAGAAAACCTTATTTTATAATTTGGAGTGCATCATAGTCCTAGATCTAGCTTTCATCAACTTTGCACTAGTTAATTCGCATTTAGGTTTTCTAAATATTGCATTAGTGAAAGTACTTATAGGTTTTATTTTGCATCATGTATAATTGAATTTCAATTAAAATATGTAATGGCACTTAGTCTAGACATCATTCAAACCAAAAATCCTAACATTCACTAAGAATTTTCTCAAATTAGTGCAAAAACCCTAATCTAGGACTCATACGCCCCTCTAGGCGATTTAATCCTAGTACAAGTTGTTTTACCTACTTTTTGGGAATTTTGTGTTGTGCATTTTTAAACATTTGACCCTTCTAAAAACCCTGACTGGGACTTAAATTTCCCTTTGGGAATAATTATTCTTAGATCAGACCTAAAACTACCTTTTATAGTATTAAAAACATCATTTTTGTACTTCTAGTTGTTGTCATTAGATAGTTGTTTTTGTTTACCAAGTTTTTGTTACATACATTTCATTAGATATAGCTTGAATCAATTCATTTCATGAATGACTTAATTTCAAAATGGGTAAACCCACAAAACTGGTTTACAATTCCATTGAGGAAGGTAAAATGCATTTTTGGATGGAAAACACTTTAGGGGGTTTTCTCGAAGGGGGGTTCACTAGAAGGGTAGGTGTTCACTAGAAGCCCCTAAAGGGTTCACTAGAAGGGTAGTTTCACTAGAACCCCCCTTCTAGTGTACCCCCTTTAATGGGTTTTATTTTTTAATTGCATTTAAAGGGTGGTTAGCTAGAAAGGGGGGTTCTAGTGAACCCTCGTTTTCCCCCTTCTCCTCCCCTTCTACCAAATCTCTATAAAAAATTTCCCTTAGAAGTTTCGGTTGAGGATGAAAATGGAGGAGACTTCACATAGCCAACTAGATGATGGTAATCCTTAGAACAAGTTGTCCATCAAATATAATTTTAATATATTTTGGTTTTATTATGCATTTTTTTTAGTTTGATTAAACATAGGTTTTTCATTGAAAATCAAGCTCTTTGTTCTGCACATGTGGAAAAATAGCAAATTATCAAAATAAAATTTTAAACATATCAATGCACTAGAAATTAATTTCCTTGACCCAACAAAAAAAAAAAAATTCGATACATACAAAAAAGTTATATTTTAGCCAGTAAATCATGTGTGATTTAAAACTAGTTTGACTTTGAAACTTAATTAAGAAAAAAATATTCATTGAAATGCTATGAAAGCAATTCCATGCACTAGATATTGTAGTTACAAATCTAAGTTCGAAAAAAATAGAATTTATCGTTCATAGAAAAAAAGTTATGTGTTAGCCAATAACGTCATTCTTTAAAAATGGTGTTTACTATTAAAACCTAGTTTTGAAAGGAGATGGAAAAAGAACTGCAATCTGATTCCAAAATTTTTGAAAAAAATAGATTTACAATCTATTGGAAAAAATCTCACAAATCACTAGTTTGTATCATCTTCAAATTCCTCATGGTTTAGCCACTATAGGTACCCAAAAGTGAAGATTTAGTTAAAAATATTTAGTTCAATGTCCAGTTTAGCCAAAAATTGTAAACCAATATTGTGGGTTCACCCAAATGGCATTTACAACAATTCATTTTCAGATTGTTACATATCATAATCATTTAATTATCATGTTCTAAATCTGAAAATTGCATTCTCTTTTTGCATGTTGATCTATCATTGTTGCATTTCAAATTTGTAAGACAATCATTGCATCATGTTTTCATTGCAAAAATCTATAGTTATCATACTTCATGTTCTATTTTCAGATCTTGTTGAGTGTTGTAAGAAACTTTTGTTAAGAGAATATGAATATGAAGTCCTCTCCTCTCTTTTTTTGTTCGTCATTGATCCCTCTCCTAGTATCCCTTCTATGAGTGAGAATACAACCTTGGGTAATCAAAAAATTCATATTTATAGTTATATTATCTCTCACATTCTTGAAGAAGATATTTCACTATTAGAAGAGCCAATCGATGAGATTTTTGAGAACCCTATTTGCTTCTCTCCTCCTACCTCTCCTATTAGGAAATAAATTATTGAAAAAGCAGACATAACAATAAGTAATCATGATGAACACATAACACAAGAGACCATTGAAACCTACCTACATAGTACTTCAACTAGTGTACATTCATCTCCCAACATCTTCCCCTCCTATGATAATGTTGTAAATGAGGATGATATGTTGGTGTTAGATAGTCAAAATTTTATGATCTCTGAAAAAAACCTCTATGTTTCCTCCCCTACATATCCTATTTTGGAAGACATTATGGGACAAAGGAATTAAATTAAGGACAATCTTTACAATCACACTTCTTCTCCTAGTATCTCTCCTAGTTGTGAAGAAGATGAATTGATGTTAGAAAATGCAATCAATAAAATTCATGAGAATCTTATGTGTCACTCTTCTCCTAGGGAAAACATTATTGAACAAGACAATTCCATCATTGATGAATGATAAATTCCAACCATTGATAATTCCCTTACTTGCGATGAATTCATTTTAGAAGAACCAACCTTTGAATGCCATGAACATCTAGTTTGTAGTTCTCTTAAGAACTCTCCTCCTAGGGAGGATATCATGGTGCAAGAAAATGAAAACAATAGTGATGCAACTTCCTTAGATGCTAATGAAAAGATGACACTAGACTCCCCTTCATTAGAAATACATCAAACTAAAACCACTAAGGTTATGAATGTACAAGTGTCCATTAGGTTCCCCTTGATTAAGGGACCTTCTACATACCTTGTGGGACACCCTAAGAACCCTCTAATTCTTTACCCACCCTCACAATGACCACAAACTCAAAACAAACCCAAACTTATTCTTTACCCACCTAAGAATAATTTTTCATAGTACCTAAGTTATAATAGCCTTACTCATACATATAACACTAGAAACAATCCATCACCAAGACAAAAACCTTCAACATCCCTCCCACTATCTAACCCTATCTTTCTTGGTCCTCGTTTTCCTCCACATAATGGAAAGGAGTATGACCTTGTTGAAAAACTAAAGAATACTACTGCTAATATATCATTATGGGAACTTATTCAATCCTCCCCTCATTATCATAACATGATTCAGAGTGACTCACAACAAGTTCCTATCCCCGCTAATGTCCAACCAAATTACATAGAAGCCATGATTCAAGGAATAAATGTTGACATTGTTTTCCACCAAAGTGAGCTCCCTCCTTTAGAAGTGAAAAACAATACAAAACTTTTATGATAACAGTTGACCACAATGGGTGGGGAATAAAAGGAACCCTTGTTGACAATGGCTCCATCCTTAATGTGTGTAGTGTGACCCTTTTGGATAGATTTGGCATGGATAAATCAAGAATTCAACCTACATCTTTATCTATTCAAGGGTTTGACAATCTAGGAAAACAAACGCTTGGAGTGATTGCATTTCCTATTACAGTTTGAAAGACCACATTACAAAATCCTATTCACATTATTCCTCATGATATTTCATACAACCTCCTTTTAGGAATACCATGGATTCATGAGATGTAAGAAGTTCCTTAACCCCTTCATCATAAAATGAAGTATATCTACAACAAAAAAGTGTATACAATTGATGCCAACCTTCAACCAAATAGTTCTTTGAACATTGAAAAAGGTAAGTAAAATCATTTGAAGACATTGATACGAACTACACAAGTGGAATCCATGCAAGAAAAAGTAAAACATATTGAGGAAGTCATGAAGTTATTAGAAGATGATTGGGATTCTTTAGACTTCACATAATACATGGGTGAATACAAGAAAATAAAAAAGACTCTAAAAAGGGAAAAGAAAAAGTGATAATGTTAACTAATAATTTTAAATACCTTTCAAAAGCATCCACCTCAAACACTTTAGAAAAAATAAAATTACACAACAAACTTTGATGAAGCTGATTATCAAAAGCCACCAAATCCAAAAGAAATGAAAAAGTTTTATGGAAAATGTTATGAACTTATGACACAATTCATGGATAAAGTGGAAAATGATGTGGTGCTAGAGAACAAGGTATTTGTGTCCCTATAGAGCCCAATATGCAAGGAACAACTAATGGCATCAATTATTGTCCCTAGAAAGAAACAAAAAAGAATTTCCTTCATATCAACACTATTGCAAAAGATTCTTCTAAGCCACCTATAACATTAGTGCATCCTAAAATGATAGAAATTAGTGGTCTTGGTTTTTTTCCTTCAAAATAAATGAAAAAAACAAAGAGATCCTTGATTAACATCAATTTAATCACTCAAAACACTAATGATTTGAATTTGATAGATTTTACAACCTCGTATAAAGGAGAGTATGACACCTTGTACTCAACAAGAGATATCTTTGTTGAAAATAAAGCAACATCTTCTACTTTTGATCAAGAGAGTATCTTGTCGAGACTCCTCCAAGATCGCTTGATATCCCTCCCTCCAAGAACACGAAAGAAATTTTACTACAACAATTCATTTTGCACATATAATAAAGTTCATGGTCATTCTACTAATGAAAGTAAGGCTTCAGGTAAAAAAATTCAATAACTTAAGGTGTATAGTGCTTTTCCTTGTGTTGAAAAACCTAGTTCCTCTAATTGATATTGATTTTCATATTTCTCATCAATCATTTTGGCTCATCCTTGTCCTACACTAAGTGGGCGGAAGGGGTTAGGTAGCCTTGTCCTTGTATGACACTTGTTGTTGTATACTTTGGATAGTTGAATGCTTTCCATTTATAGATAGGAGAAAGTTGGGGATGTGGACGACATGCCTTAAGTTGCCTCACATCTGACATACTTATTCATTATGCAATTTCATTTGAGAACATATGACTTGGAATAATGCTTTTCAAAAACCCTCTCATGTATTCTTCTACTTTAAAGCAACTTCTCACAACAATGGTGTTAGAAACCTCTATAAAGTGGGGGAAAACATCGACACTCATGTTTCACTATGTGATTTTTCCTTCTTGTTGTGATATGTCCTTTTCTTGGCACTATCATTGAGCTTGATATCCTCTGAAAGAGTTATATTTCTTTGAATTGTCCTCTCTTGGATACATTAGGCACAATTTTCCCTAATAAGAGACCTTACATGAACTAAGAAAAATCCCTTTGAATGTACCTTACACTATTTTTCATTTACAATAAACATTATATGGCCACCTTGTATAACACACTTTGCTTGCCTATGGAGCCATCTTTTTTTTTCATGGGTATCAAGTATATGAATCTTTGCTTTCCTCATGAAGCTCAAAGTTCATTGTTATGTGGTGCCTTATCAAAGTTATTAGGAGGCATGGCTTTGTTATAGTTGTATGTATGGGAGTTGAACTTAGGTGTAAATTTCCCATAGCCACTTGCTTATGGGTGTGAGCATATACTGGTTGTGTGTATATGTGTCTCATATATCTAGGGTCTCACCTAGTGGAAAACTTTAGGTTCAACTAGCCCATGTGAGCATGTATTTAGTTTTCATATTGGACATTGGGTTCCACTTGTAAGCCACCCCCTTTGCATACTTACCCGATGCACAACTTGAAGTTTCATGGCCTCAAAGTGAGCCTAAATTTTTAGAAAAGAAACTTAGATCTGATCCACATGTGGGACAAATGGTGAAAGTTTAATAAACCTTTTATTTCCTTTTCTTTTGACAAGTTATTTCTTTCACATTGCATGGTTATCTTGTTTTGCTACATACCATACACCTTGTGCATGTCCTTTTGTGCTTATGTTGGTTTGACATAGGATCTTAGATCTCTGTGACTTGACTACCCCCTTGATATTTTTCATCCTAGACCATCCACATCAGTACACTTTGACCCCTCTTAAATGTCTACTTTATCATGAGTTTTCAAGAATATAGTTCCTCCTATCACTAAAGTGGGGGCTAAATGTAGTCATGGAAAATACCGCCCTTTACATTTTTACACTGAATTTGGGAATAATTAATGTTAAAATGAACCTAATTTCAACTTGATATAGTTTTGTAATGTGTTTTACACATTCACATTAGGTTTAGGGTCTTTTTAAGCTAAATAAACCTAATTTTTCCTTAATTTAGTGTTGTAAAGTGTATTTATTTACACCATCACAGTAGGTTTAGGTATTTTTGAACTAAATGGAATTAATTATGCCTTATTTAGGGTGTTGTAAAGTGTATCCTAACAATTTCAAATTAATCTAGGTCTATTAATTAATTGGGCTTATTTATGCCTTAATTGGTCCTATTTTGCATCTACAAGACTTATTTATTGCATCTTTCTAAGGATAATCTCAACACTTATCAAATAATCAATCATACCTTAGTGTTTTGTGTCATGTGTTTTAGATTTGGTGATCTAGGCCTCATACACCACCTTGGACATATGAGTCCCACCTAGGTCTTTGGACCTAATATTGAATTTCACATTAAACAAGACATGTATTGGAATTTGTTCTTTAGTTTTGAGCCACTAGGACTCATACACCACCTTGGGAATATGATTCCTACTCTAAATAGGACCTAATTTAAATTCAATTCCTGCTGGAATTTTATCTTCCTAGATCTGATGTTGGCTTATTGTGTTGTAATTTTGAGAAATTTGGCATAAAAATTATAAATACAAGATTAATTCACTCTTTTTCACCTAAGACTTTCAAGAGTGCATTCGTAATAGCAATTTTATGATTACAAGTTTTCACAAGAGAATTCAATAGTATTCAAGAGCATTTCAAAGGAATTCAAGGGCATATTTATTCATCATTTATTGCACCAGTTCAAGATCCATCATCATGTCAAGATCATAATGGATCAAGCATGTTGTTGAGCTAGTGTTGTGATGCAACATTGAAGATCCATTTGCAAGCATTGTTTCATATCTAATTCAAGATCAAGATATACATTATTCATAGCCAATTCATGTTAGATTAATGATTTAGATTTCATGACATCATTGAAGGTATCATTGTTCATGTTTCATTGTATCATAACAAGGTTTAATTACCTAAGTGGAGTTTGACCTAGGCAAATCTTTATCTCCTAACAATCAACAAGTTTCTCTCTCTCTCTATACATGTGTGATTGCAAATCTAGGTCTCTTGGAGATTGGAGGATCTATTAAGAATAAGTTATTGGATTGAAGAAAGTTATCCAAGTTGTCATCTACATTGCAAATATCATGAAAATTCACCTACATGCCAAAAGGTTAGGGTTTAAAATCCAAAGATTTGGTAAGAAGAAAGGTACAAGAAAACACCAGAGCCTACCAAAATTTCAGCCAAACCCAAATACTGGGACTAAATCACCACTTGTGGCATATGATTCATAGTACTACCATTTTTCAAGTTTTAGGAGATTTAGGTCAGTCCTTTCTAGTTTTGGCACAAAAACCCTACTCTAGAACTAAATCACCTAGACTAGCGTATGAGTCCCAGTGGGAATCAAACAATAAGATTTCAAGGTTTGGACTTTTTTTTGACCTCATCTCTCTTCCAGGTGCACCTCTATTCATTCTTAGTTTTTTATTTTTCATTTCAGTTTCATTTTCTATGTCATATAGTTAGGTTTTGCATGTCGCTTTCATTTCTTGTCTTTCTAAGCCCTAACTTGGTCATGAACCCCTTTATTGTTTTTAATCACACCCTAGGAAACCCTATTGCAGATCTCTTTACCCCATTCTATCATTGGATTGAGATATCTAAGGTATCCTTGAGTGAAACTTGAAGGAAATAGGTCTAAGCCCTCATCCCTTGTGCTCCATCTCCTAAAAGGTGAAGTACCTTATTTTCATTATTCTAGTACTGATCTATATATTTTTTTTCATGAAATGACAATAGTAACACACAAAGAGGATATATCTTATTAGGATCACAACACATTCATACAACCCATGGAGTTTATTTAGATTCTTATTAATATTAGAATTATAATTATCCAAATGCTCTTAGCATGATAGAGTTATATTAAAGTTCTTATACTAAATTTTTTTGATGAGGATGTATTAGATTTTTGAGTCAATATTTTTTGTTTTAGGTGGGATGTTGGATTATGATGTGTTTGAAATATGAAATAGATTGAATAACCAAAAGATACTTTTAAGAAAAAATAAAAGCTAAATAAACTAGAAGAGAATAAATAATGCAAACCAAAAGTCTATGAGATTATGAAATGCCAATATGATAGAATGCATTAAGATATTCCAAGATCTATTCATACAAAATACAAGCTAGGTATTGGGTTTATATAGAACTTAGGAGAGGGGTATATGAAAGATCATGATGGGCCAAAAAGTTGTGATATGATGGATATGTGTAGGGTATGTGGTTGACAACCTTTTCTTACCCAAAATTGATGAAACAAAAAGGATTTTTAAAGGAGATTCTTAGCTCTCCACCAATATAAATTATGCTTTACTTTGAATTGAATAAATAATTAGTATTCATTTTCTATTTGAATTATGACCAAATCCCTAATTGATAGGCTTCTTGAAAAACATCTATAGCTTTCAAATGGTCTCACATTTTTTGAATCCAAAACATGCATCACATTCTATGCGTTGTATACTATAGGATTAAAAAATAAATAAATTAATTCATGAAGTTTTGACCAAGTTAAGGTGGTCATACATATGAGTTTTTATATTTTTAAAAAGTTGTAATAAGAAAATCATAATTAATTATTTACTTGGAAACAAATTAAAAAAAATGCATCACATCAGGACATGAGTCATCTATTTATATCTAAAATATTATAAAAAAATATAACTAAGGGAATTAAATACCCCACTAAGAATACTAAATATCCCACTAGGAAAGTTAAATATTTCACTAGGAAAGAAAAACCTACACAAACACCTCCCTTAAGTATAGCTTAGGAGGATGAAAAAGATGATTGTTCCTAGCAAATGAGGCAATGTTAGGTACCTATGTACATATAAAATTCCCTCCAATAAAGAAGAATCCAACACCACACCCCCCCCTCTAAAATAGAGAGAGAATAGGAGTAAGGAGCCCTCGAAAAGATGACACCAACTTCACCCCAAGCAGAGCTCACAAATGAAGGAACTTGGTCTTATTGAAAGGTTTGGTGAAGATATTTACAATATGATATGATGTCTAACAACACTTGAGATCAATGATCTCTTAATGAATCATCTCCTAAATGTAGTATATGTGAATCTCCATGTGCTTGGTACTTTGATCATGAACCAAATTGTGAGAGATTTGAATAGAACTTTAGTTGTCACAATAGATGACTGGGATTTTGAAAGGGAATTCTAAACTTAGTAAGAATTTTATGTAGCCAGATGGCCTTGATAGTAGCATTAACTGTTCCTTGATACTTGACCTTTGTAGATCAAAGAGCAATAGAAGACTACCTCTTGCTCTACCAACAACCTAGATTGGATCCAAGGGAGAATCAATACCTTGAAGTAGACTTATGATCTTGAGAATCGCCCACCCAATCTAAATTTGTGTGTCCCACCAAATCAAATTCCATGGCCATTGCATAATGAATCCCATAATTGTGAATACCCTTGATGTAGTGAAGAATCTACTTCATTACTTTCCAGTGTAGCTCATGTGTCTCCTGCATAAATTAAGAGACCATTCCTATGCAATATGAAATGTTGGGCCTCATATGAGTCAAATAGAAAAGAATACCAACAATATTTTGATACAAAGAGCCACCCACTAAGGGTGAAGAACACTTAGCCTCAAGCTTGACTCCTAAAAAGAATGGAGTTAGTGCAAGCTTACAATAATCCATGTGAAACCTCTAGAGAATGTATAGTGTGTACTTAGGATACACAAGAGAAATACATGTAGAAGACTGATTGATCTCAATCCCAAAAAAATAATGCATTAAGCCCAAGTTTGACATCAAAAATTGATCATAAAGGGAATTTTTCACTACTCGAATGGTGGATTAGTGACTCACTGTGATCAAGTCATTTATGTAGAGAACCAAGAAGGTGTGAGTATCATCCTATTACAAAATATAGAGATTAGGATTATAATGGCACTATGTGAACCCAACTATCAAAAGGACAGAGTTCATCTTCATGTACCAAGCCGTAAGGGCCTATTTGAGGCCATAGAGACTTTCAAAGTTGACACACAAGTGAAGGATCCTAATCAAACCACTTAGGTTGCTCCATATATACCTTTGAGTCTTGAATATCACCATGAAGAAAATAAATCTTTACATCCATTTGATGAACTTCCCATCTATGTGTTGCAATAATAGCAAGGACAAGTAAGATGGAATTCATCGTAGAAACTAATGCAAAACTCTTAGAGTAGTTAGTCCCTATAACTTAGGAGAATCCTTTAGAAATGAAGTGATAATTATGCTTGTCAATCAATCCATCTACTTTTTTTTTTTTTGATAGAACTATTTGCATTGAACAAGTTTCCTTACCTTAGGAAGTGGTACAAGATCAAAAGTGTGGTTTCTCTCCAAGGAAATCAAGTATTCTTGCATGGCTACATCCCACTTGAGAACACTAGAAGCTTCTTTAAAAGTCCATGGATCAGAATTTGAGGCAAGGAATATATGTGGAGCATCCTAAAAATGTGATCTTGTTCTCCTATGATCAGAGGGATTCCTTACCCAATCACCTATTGATTACAAATTCTAATGGGCCTAATGAATCCCTATGATTGGAGGAGGAGAATTAGGTGGAGAATCATCATCCTCTTAATATGAACTATGTGCATCCTCATTATCACTATCATCATTTGAAGTTGAGGAATAAGACACATAATCAAGATACAAGGACTCCAAACTGATAGTGGTAGGAAAAGTGTCAAGAGAAGGACTAGAAGAACTCTCCTTAAATGAAAACTCTTCTCAATAAACAACTCATGTGTGGCAGGATGAATAATCCTATAACCTTTGGCACCATCTAGGTAACCAATAAATATACAAGGCTTGATCTGTGAATCCATAGCTTTACGTTTCTTTGTCGAAATGTGGGCCCATGCACTAGATCCAAACTCTTGAAAGTGCTTAGTTGATGGGTTTTGACTGGTCCAACATGAAAAGGTGTTACCCCTTCACAAATTTATGTAGAACACAATTATAGATATAGCACACACAATTAATGGCTTCTACCTAGAAAGGTGGTGCCAAAGACTTGGAGTGAATCATACAATTGGTCATCTCTTTTGAGGAATAATTATTCTATTTTTCAACTCCATCTTGTTGAGGATTGTAGGGAATTTTATACAATAAATCAATTCCTTGTGAAGCATAATACTACACAAAATTATAGTTGACACATTCTCCCACATTATTTGCACACAAAAAAGTGATAGATTTTAAAGCTATTTTCTCTACAAAAGCTTTGTACTCCAAGAATGAATCAAAGATATCAAAATTTTTCTTAAGAAAGTATACAATAGTGTAACTAGAAATATCATCAATGAAGGTCAAAACATATCAGGATCTAGTGAAATATGGTTGTTGAAATGGCCCTACCAAATAATTGTGTACCAACTACAAAAAATGTGAGGTTCTCTAAGATTTACCTTTGTCAAACTTCTCTTAAAAATTATTTCCAATAATGCAACCATGAAAAAGACATTTAGAAAAAAATATTGTGGGAAATCTTATAACCATGTCATATTTGTTGAGCTATTATAGGCAGTGGTAGTTGAACTGGCCAAACCATTAATACCAAAAATTAATCACATCATTTGAATGAGTGAGTAGAATAGGTGAAGGTGGATCATGAGTAAAGTGAGAGAACAAATAAAGTTTTAGAAGGATGATCTACTCTCCCAATGCAACTATAGAGTCATTATGCAACTTACAAATCACCATTGATTCAGGAGTAAACTCCATTGGCTTGCTTGTACCTATGTGAGTGATCTGATCAATCAATATGAGATTAATTGATAAAGAGGGCACACAAAGAACATCATAAAATGTGCCTTCCCCCATATCATCAGAACCTCTCCCAAACAGCTCGATCAAAGTTTCATCACCCATCAAAATGGAAGGCATAGTACATGGCTAAAAAGATGCAGTCTCATCCTTACAAGAATCCATATGGCGTGAAGCACCTAAATCAAGAACCCATGTGGATGGTGGAGAAGTGAATAAAACAAGAGCCTTTCCCTTTCCCTTTCCTTTTCCATTTTTGTTATATTTGGCCTTGTGAGAGCCCTTTCTAAACTCTATTTGATGAAATCAGGACCACTGAGATTATTCTTCTCAAGAATATGTGTTAGATTATCTACCTACTTCTTCAAATATTTTTGTACATCTCGACAAGTTTACAATAGACACATTTGACCTCTCTCTTATGATTTTCACCTTTCAAAGATGAGGTCTCATTGGCTACCTTTGGAGCAGCTGATTTTTTATCATTTTTATTCTTTCTACCCTTTCATTTCTTATCCTTACTGCTACTTTTTCCTTATTGTTCATTTATGCCATGGTTGGTTCCCAAGGCATGTGACTTAGAAGACTGGTGAATTCCCATTTGAAATATATTATCATGCTCCTACATGAGAGAACAAGAAAAATCATCTAAAGATGGAATTTTGAACGTAGAACCAAGTGTGTCCTTAGTACCATAAAAGGTAGAAACAAAAACTAAATATTCAAACCCAAGCTTAGAGAGAATACTGAGGATCAGGTGTTCATCTTTCTTATCAATTCTATATTGTTGTAGTTGTAGCCTTAGTGATTTCAATTTGCTTAAGAAATTCTGAATTGAGATAAATTTTCTTGGACTTAAAACTAATTGGTTCATTCTCTAATATAATACCTCTCATAGAATCTTGAGTTCCAAAACTAGTTTCTATCTCTTTCCATACTTCATTTGGATTATTCAAAGATTAAATATGAAAGATAAAATTAGGAGATACAAATAAACAAAATGCTCCATATACTTTATTGCATTTGTTAAACCACTAAGGATTTTCTTCAACTTTAGTAGGTTCAGTCCCTAACCCCATTGCTATTTTATGTAATTAACCAAGACTTCTTACTTGTGAAAATTCATTTGTGACTTCCAATAAAAATAGTTGTGTTCAATTAAAGTAGGGACTGGTGTTGAACTCATGATGAAGAAATACATAAGAGAATGTGGAAACAACATGAACACAAGAACACCAAGAACACTCCCATCCTTTTCAATAGTATCAAAAATAACCTCTTAAATATCATATGGTTGACATGTATTATTCAGTGCATTTACAATTCCTTTTCTAAGATAAAATACTCAATCAACTCAAAACAACCAGAAATAAAAGTTACAATAAAGAATAAATTTGAGAAGGAACCTAGAAAAATGAGACTTATAGCTATGTAGTGCTCTTCACCATGTTTTCAATACCTACTTATTTCTGAAAATTAGAGCAATGAGGTGAAAATTATGGTCTATTGAAGAAATTAGAAGCAAACAACTTCAACATAAAATATCTAGTACAAGATGAAAGGAATTATTTTCAATTCCTCAAATTATTTTCAATTCCTCTTTGGATGGAAATTTCTCATCTCCAACTTTTCAATGATATCTTGTTTTCCAAAAATGGAGATCATGGAAAAGAGTTATGATTTATTTTTCAAATGGTTGAATTTAGCAAATAATAATGACCCCCCAAACAAAATAAAAATTTACGAAAAATCAATTTCTTCTAAGATAAATAAATTTTATATGAGAATAGTGGTTTTTGGGTCTTCTAAGTTCAATGGAAATGTTGGTTTGGACTGAGAATGCTCTAATAAAAGGCTAGTTTCCAAATCTCAACTTTAAACCCTTGTTTGCAACTATGTCAAATGGTATCCAGTTTGGATGAAACAAAATTCAATCTTGACTTTCTTGAGCCTCCTAGATAGATTGGACTGGTCAAAATGCTGCTAGTATAATAAAAATTATTGCAATCACCTACATCTCACAAAACACATATGAAATATAAAGAGGCATTTAAATATATGTAAACCCTTTATGATTCTCTGAATTGTTCAAAAACATAAGAAACAAGTGCACAAAAGTTTAGAAGATTTTTACAAGAAACTGAATATCTCAATTAGGAATCTAAGAACTTATATTTTTGAAAAAATAATATCTGATACCATGTTAGAAATCTTAAATAGATTGAATAACCCAAGGATTTAAGACACAATCAAAACTACATAAAATATAAGAGCATAAAGAATGTAAACTAGGACTCTAAGAGATTATGCAATGTCAATATGAAAAAATAAATTAAGAGCTTCTAAGAATGATTGATTCAAAATACAAGCTAGCTAGTTGGTTTATATAGAACTTAGGAGAGGATGGAGATGGAAAACCAACCAATGAGAATTGACCACCAAAACCACCAACATTAAATAAAGTGATGAAAAAGTAAATACTTTGCAATTAAAAGGTGGAGGAAAACTCATCACTTTAAATAATTAAACTATTTAATTATCCTAAGAAAGCTTAATAAATGTGTAGGAAAAGCCTAATAACCAAGGGAATTAAATATACCACTAGTAAATAAACCTACACTAACATGATGGAGGATAGTAGATTTTAATGAATTATTTGGAAATTTGGATGTAGGCCATTTAGATTTTAAAATTTGGGATGGAGAATGATGGAGTTTATATTTTGGATTATAATTTTATTTAAGAACAATGCCTTCATATGTCTTTTTGTGGTGGGATCAATAAACATCTTTAGTGAAGTAGACATTTATTATATGTGATGTGTGGAATTTTATTGCTTTCTATCTTTAATTTTTTTATTAGAGTTAAAATTTCACTTTTATTTGGAGTCTAGATCACTTTGTTTTTATATCAAAAGTAGGGTAAGGGCCCTTCAACTAAATATTTTAAGTAAGAAAAAAATAAAAAAATAAGGCTAAATAGGCCAATCATCTAGAAGCCAACAAAATGAGGCATGCACGCCTCATAAATAGACCTAAAAACAAGTAGAAGAAAAAACATAGGACTAAATGATGACAAAATAAAATACAAAGAAATAAAAAGCTTTAATTTTTAGAAGAGGTAATGGAATCCAAAATTTTCTTCAATAGGTCCTTGACCAACCTCTAATCCTTTTCATTGACATAGTCTAAAATAAAGGTCATGTGAGTCTTCTCCTCTTGCTCTTTCCCAAACTTCCTCTTAATTTTTCTTATCTTTGACTTACTATACATATTTTGATAAATATCATGTTGCTTGATCTTATCGGCTATAGTAGTGATATTACCAAAAACTTCCTTAGGAGAAGCAACCTTGTTTCATATGTTCTCACAATCACCTTCATGTTTATCATTTAGGAAGCAACTAGGTTTTCCCTTTGATTTTTTTTCCTATTTTTGTTGAGATTGTTGCCTATTCCTTCTTCATTTTCCATTTCCTCTAGCTCTACATTAAGCTTTTCCTTACCAAATTCCTCCTCCCATTCAATTCCTTCTAAATCCTCTTAATTATTTCAAGTAGATATTTCCTCTTCAACATTATTCTCCTTCCCCTCCTCAACATTGATTTCCTCTTCTTAATCCTCAAGTTTCATATTATTTTGATTAAGTTCCTCACATTAAGGGAGGAAATATTCATCCAATTCATCCAAACCCTCATAATCAAGCACTAATGTTTCCCTTTAGTGTCTTTCCCTTTATTCTTCTTGACATGGCACTAGCTTCTTTAGTAGAACATCTTTCACTAGACCTGATACTATTCAGTCCCATTTGGTAGGGCTCTAGGTCATTGGTAATTTCAATAGTTATAGATCCAAATAGCTTCACCTTATGCTTTTCAAAATTCTTGAGAAGATGAGGGGAAATTGTTTTCTGAGGGGTAGCAATATCCATGTACAACCCACAAGAGGGATTTATAGACATGACAACAAAGGAAACCCCTTTTTTTATGTTTTGGATTTAAGATCAAAGGGAGAGCTTTGGGTAAAGATCAAAAATGATTTTAAATGATATTTATATCCACGAGGGTAGCATTAGGGATAAGGTTTGATTAGCAGTAGCATCACACATAAATTTATAAAGGGTATAAATTGAGCCTTGATGTAGGGGTGATGAGGCTCCTCTAGAAATGCATGTTGTTAGGGATGATAGTACAAAAAACGCACATTAATACACTCCTTATGAAGATAATTATTTGAAAAAGAAAAATGGTAACCATGCATTTTAGCATATATTCCTTTCATGGTGAAATATCAAATTAATTGAATGCTTACAAATTTGTAGGGGGGTGCAATTTCTCCCGATCGTAGCCATTATACAGATGAATAGGTTGGTCAACTTCCTTAAAGAATTTATTTTTGAATCTATAGTACTTCCTATTACAAATATTTTCCACCTTAAGATCTTTTTATTGGAGGCCCATGGATTTAACAATGAGGCTAGTAGTAACCTCAAATTGGATACTAGTAATGACTAATTTACCCATATTCCAAGAGTTACTAATTTGGAAGTCAGGTTATCATCATACCCTCACACTTCTTGGAAGAAGGGGTTGAGGCAAGCCTAAAAAAATTGTGACAAATAAACATTTTTTTCTAGCAAGATGCAATATGGAGGTTCCATCCATTTCCTTGGCTCCCCCATTCTAGCAATAGAGAACTTGCACAAAGTTTGAAGAGAAACCTTCACAAAAATATTGAAACATCGAGTAGGAGGCATTGGATTTGAAATGCACAAGTAAATCTTGAAGAAAGAGTATCCACATAAAGGGGATGAGATATGGCATGTGTCAGCCTTGCAAATAATAATGGTCCTAATCTACAAATCATGCAACCTATCAAAAGTATTGTAATTAGGGGTAATCTTATGTAAATTAAACCTCAATAAAAATCGAGTGGAGAGGATCACCACTTGAGATGACATTTTGGAAATATTTCATTTCCATAATAAGACCACTTCCCTAAAAATAAATAATAGTCAAGGAATTAAAGGACATCATTTCTAAATTTAACAAAAACATGATGGTGCTACCCTTCGTATGATGAGAGATCAAATCCTCATAATTAACTTTTATATTGTTAAAAGCAATCTTCATTCTTTTTCCAAAAAATGAATAATTAATCCTTTTCAACATCCTTATTATTATGGATCCACTCACACACTTGAGGGGGATAAATTATAAATAATACTAGAAAGTCATGAATCATCAATAGACATAACAACTTAGGAGGTTGAAACATTATAAACCTTGTATATATTAGGAAGCCACCTATAATCAAGTATTTCACTAGAAATTATTTCCTTTATGTTGGAAGGGATATTCTCAAATCCCCAATAGTCCTAATTAGTGTAGGATAAGGCAACATTAGCCATCTCATCAGCTATCCTATTTCCTTCCCTATAGGAATGGCATATCTTATATTAGGAAAAAGTGTTGAAATAATGTTTATAGTAATCCATCATATTACTAATCATCTAAGGCTCACCTTAAAATCCTTTTAAGATGTTAATAATGACCATTAAATCACCTTCAATGACAACCTTACTACATCCTTTTTCTTTTAATCTCCTATTCCCCAACCAAGTCGATGTCACTTTAGCAACAATACTAGAGTAGACACTAAGGTTTTTGGTATATCCTTCATTGAGGTTACCTTAATGGTCCCTAATCATACCCCCTACAATATCCATACTAGGGTTACCTTTGGAACATACATCAAATTTTGATTTAAACTAGCCTTCCTCAGGAGGAATCCACTTAGTAGATTTTCCACTAAGGATTTTGGCCCAATTGATTCATGTCAGATCATGTGTGATGCCCCATTATAATTTAATTCTAATTTATCCATAGGAAGGATAGTCTTTTGAGAAACCATATCTATTTGAGTTAATTTTTACCTAAAGTTCTTGTTTTGTTGAGAGAAAAACCTCAACTTTGTTTCTTCTTCAATCTCTAAAAATCTTGTTGTTTCTTTGTTTCCATAAATCTCAAGATGCCACTTCGACAATTTATTTTAATAGATGAAAAGTTATGGGGTGAGGGAAAGGGTAGTTGTTCCAACTATTAATAAAGTTCTTTTGGGAGGAGGGGAAAACACAACAAGCCATCAAATATTTCAAAAAATTATAGAAAACCCCCTTTTTGATGGAACAACTTAAGAGGAGATGGTCTCTGCTTTCAACATCTTCAAGGAACATAAGACATCTATTAATAAGTTAAAATACATGCCCATTAAGGTTGTATACTATGAGAATTTTTCCATAAATAGGAGCCCACCAAAAGCAAGCAATTTTGTGGAGGATTTAAGGAATCCAAACATTTCTCAACAAAGTTATTGTAGGAGAGAATAGCTTGCTCCATCATACTATAGGAAGATTTAACAAAAAAATACCAGAAGGATTTTCACTCCAGATCCAAGTGTCCATTTAATTTTTGAAAAAGAAAGTAAATTCCTTGATTTGATTTATCAAATCCTTCAATATTTCTTCTTTATTTAGCTGACTACCACCCCTCATTAATCTACCCATAAAAATTTGATCTAAAAAATTCAAGTTCATTTTAGGGTAGCACCACTCCAATCAATATAGGTATTGAGGGATTCACCATAGGCCTAAATAAGCTTAATTTTAATGGTGTTGAATTTATTTAAGGAAGAGAGGGCAAGGCTTGTAGACCAAATATCCTCCCAGAACCTAGTAGTTAGACCATTTCCCACTCTTGTTCTAGTCCCTTTCTTAATAATACCTCTTATTTTAACTAGGTCATTCAATATAACTAAGCCACATGACAATTTGAGACCCATGCAATTGTTTTGATTCTCATTAACAAGGTATTTTTATTTCAAAATTGCTACGCAATATTTTTCTTCAATCAAAAGGATCCAACCAATTTAGAAAGCAACACTTTATTAAAAAAAATAATCTTCTAATACCCATACCCCTAGGGAAAAATTTAGAGGCAAATTTTAGATATCGACAAAGTCAAAATTGGTGAATTAATCATACCTAACATGGTGGCAAGATCACCTAGATTTTATGAATTATTGGTCTAATGCATGTCCATTCACCATCAATTTTTTTTATGAGGCATATTTAAGTAACAAATTCACCATAAAAAACTACACGTTTCAAATGGACTGATTAAAATTTTTGCCTAGAATCTCAGAAGCCTATAATAAAAAACCTACATATTCGCCAATACTATTAAAATGACATTGTATCAAGACTCATTTTTCCAATTAAAGTTCATAAATAGTTGCTTGTTAAGACCCATTTCACCAATTAAAATTTACAAATAGCTGGTTATGAGGACCTAATTCTCTAATATAATAAAAAGAATAATTACATTTGATATTTTTTAAATTTTCATGAAACCACCATGCTAATTGTAGGGCCATAATTACCTTGAAAATTACAACTTATCATTGTATAATCATGGAGGATTCACCCAATTTTTAATATTCCATATAAAAATCTTGTGGAATTCACCAAATATGGATTGATATAAATACAATCAAAACTATCATTTATTCTTACACATTTTGTTTAGTTCTTGATTCAGAAGTTGGACTTGGAACCTTGAAGTTGATCATAAGCAAGTTAAAAACTTACAACATAGGCATCTTGCATTAATGAATATCAAGCTAGTGAAAACATAAACTTAAAGGTGAGTGATCATTTCTTTAGAGTGTTGTAAGTTTTTGATCTCTTTTCCATTCTTTCTTCAATCTTAAAGATGTTATTTAGTACGGAATGTGATCTATTAGTAACTTATGAATTATCTATATTCTATGCCCTTAAACAAGAAGACATTTTTTACCATCTTTTATTCAAAGTGTGAGATCAATATTTTTAGCAGCAAGTGCAATAAGGGTAAGAATCCTCAGGATGGTGAAGGGACTAGGAGGTAATCAAAATTCCCAAAACATAGAGGTACCATACAATATTACTTTGGAATTGGCAATGATTTTGATCCATTAGATCAAGATGGAGCTAGATCGTCAACTCTTCCACCAAATATTAATGAAGGAATTCACAATACCTCACCGTCACCAGAAGGTCAAGTTGAGATTGTCATTGAGTGAAATGATTCAAATGAGGATGGAAAGACTAGAGAAGATGTTCCAACGAATACCATGGTTATCCAAAATAAGATAATTGACTTGGATTAGGATGATGTCGGTAGCAAGAAAAGAAAAGGAAAATCAAAAGTGGGCCATGAGTGGGAAATGACAAGGAATTTTCAGCTTGGTTGGTTGTCAAAGTACCCATTCATTGTACAAGTGGAGAAAGAAAAAAATATGAAACTATAAGAGAACGCATGTGTATGATTTTTAGTTGGAAATGTAAAAGAGAGAAGAAGCTGCAAAAAGGCTTGACACTATAGAAAAGAATATCATTAAAGTTCATGAAAAAAAAATCATAGATGGAAAGGAACAATCAGTTGTATGATGGAAATAAAAGGAAGAATGTCTTCATACTAAGTTTGTCGTGGAGTATGAAGAGCATAATCAAAGAATTTTTAAGCTTGTTGCATGTTGAGGTACAATTGAGGCTCATTTTGGAAAAGCAATGGAAGGATAAAATCTATCAAAAACTGTTCAAATGAGTGTTGTTTTTCATATTTTTTCAAGAGGGCATCCTATGAAAGACTACCTCGAATTTTCTAATTTATTATCTTTTTTGGGCGTTCCTCACTTTCATAGCTCACATTGGTCAATAAGTGCTAGATGGCAATGGGAAAATTCTCTTGCTATAGTGGAAGCACAAGATTTAAAGGAGAAAGTAAAATAGTCTAACTTCATTGCATTATATTTAGATGAAGGTACATAATACTTATTGGGTCTGTATGCACATGTATACTATAAAAAAAAATGTTTGAGATGATCATCTTCTCTATGTTCATAAAATGAAGGATAGTTCAACATCATAAAATCTATTTGAACTAGTCAAGAAATATTTGAATGAAATTGTAGGTATGGATAACTTGACAATTGCCAAAATTTTTGTGTGTGTAGGAGCTAATGGAGCTACAATGATGCAAGGTCACATGAGTGGTGTTTGCACAAAGTTACAAACTACTTGTGCACCATACATGCTTGGAATTCACTACATGGCCCATAGAATGAATTTAGCATTCAAAATTGTAAGAAAGTTTCCTATAGTATCAAATTTTGAAAATCTAGTTTGCAAGCTCTACACATACTTCTGCAGAAGTCCCAAATGTTTTGCAAAATTTAAAAATTTTGTTGAGGGAATAATAGCAGGAAACAAGCTTCACACTATTGTTAATACCAAATGGATCTCCCTACATGGACTAAAGAAATAAGTTCTTTTAGAATATCAATCCTTGATTGGAGTAATGTACGAGCATAACAACATAGTAGGCATAGCTCCTAATCTCTTACATAGGTTAAGTGATATAGAGACACTCTTGAATTTATCTAGTCTTCTCCTCATATTAGTTGAAATGAAAAATCTTGTGAAGAAATCCCAATACAAAACTATGTATTCTTATGATTATTCCAAACTATGTAGACATACATGCATGAACCTTGATCATCTATATCTAGATATAAATTCTAAAAGCCCTAATTATTTCATCTAGAAAAAAATTATTGATTTGATTAATCCTAATAATTATTTACATTTTAATGCAAGTAAGCATTTATGTATCTGTCTGCACATATTTGAGATAGAAATGTACCATTGTACGACAACTAGGTGCTCTATCAAAGAACTAGCTATTAGAAAGAAAGATTTTAACGACATTGTTAAATCTATTGGTGATAATTTGAAGGAAATTTTAAAAAAAAATCCCAAGATATTTATGATAGACTCCCTCAACAAGAAATACTTGAAGCCATGGGCATTGTGTATCCTTAATTTTGGGTAAACAAATATAGCCCAAAATTTTTTCATGATAAAGTAAATATCTTGATCGATCACTTTTTAAAAAGTGTAACATACAATGAGTAGACAATAGAAGGAATTATAAATGAAGATAAACTTGGACAAAAATGTAAGAATTTTCCCTAGAAGTATGATGGACCAGTTTGAATCCATATGTATGGAGAAGTCCTATGAACTGGGATGAGTAACAAAGGTTTGACAAACTTAGGTCAGAGTGAAATATTGCATGATTCGATATCAGAATATTTCAAAATTGTTGATTTATGTAAAAAAATGATATTGGGGTTGGTGGAGGATGAGAGATATTTTAATTCATTGGAATTTTTAAAATCAAAGTTAAGAAACAAACTAGACAATAATTTGGAAAATTGCTTGAGGATGAAAGGAACTGTGTATAAAGGGCACTCATAATCTAGAAGTCCATATGCAAAAGAAGAGGGTTGTACAACACTCCAATTCCAAATGATGGTAATGGTTGCAATGGCAATGGTAGTGGGGAAAATGATGGTGATACAATGAATGTTGAATTTGAGATGCAGGATGAAGAAAATGAAGACCAAACTTAGAATCAAGATGAATCTTTTAGTTTATCTCAAGTTGAATTCCAGTTTTAAGACCTAGAATCCATTTGGGAAATGGAATTAAATTAGAAAATTTTAGGTATTTATACTCCACTTCAATAGTCATTTTCCATTTTTCCAAACTGTAGTTGATGATATTTCATATTGTATTCCATGAAATTATGAAACATTTCACTTCATGATATATTTTTTATATTGCACATCATGAATCATAGTCCAAACTATAGTTGATGATATTTTATATTGTATTCCATGAAATTTTGATATTTTATATTTTATATTGTATTCCAGGGTATCTGATTTGATATGTGATTTTGTATCATTTTTAAAGAACAACACTTATCATACTACTTATAAATTCCTATTGCATTTCCATTCACACAATATTTGATAAATAAGATAATCCTTGATCATATTATTTATAATTCATGAAACAAGTACATAATAGAGAAATGGTTTTGAATTTGAGCCATTTTTTATTTAATTGCTAGTATTGTTACCAAATTACATATCTAGACTGATTGACTCAAAACCTAAGAGAAACATCTAAATTTTTCTATGTATTCCCTTTACAAAACTCTCTATGATCAATACAAAACAATGAACTAGTACTTCTGGCCTTGAATTCCTTATAGAAATGAAGTAGAAAAACAACCTTCTAGCCAAAAAGTACACATGTCCCTTCTCAATTGGACCGATACAAAATAAATTCCCTTTTTAGTTATATTTACATTTCTAGATGGAGGGAAATGTTACATGAGACAAAAACCATTTTCATTTTTTTATGGAGATCATATTTTTCCTTCCAAAAGGAATCTTCAGGTTGATGTAACAATATGCACATGGTCCATAATTATATCCACATACACCAAACATAAAAGAGAGAGAAAATCATAGTGTAGAAAAGCAAAAGAGACAAAAGATCTTCCATGTCTACATCCTTGTCACCAAATTTAAACTGGGCAGAAAAATATATTTTATCCATACTTTAGCAAAATCCTAATCTATACTGTTTCTAGGCTATGAATTGTATTTCTCCCATCCATTACTCACCATATTTTGTAGACTTAAGACCCAAAATTTTATTTCCCAATCCACATTACCACACTTATCATCAATTTTCTTTACTGAGAGGATAGAACATTTTACAATACTTCAACATAGGCTAATTTGTAATTTTTTCAAGACATGTGTTGTAATCCTCCTCAGCTAACCATTACATATCCAAAAATTTCTATAATTTTGTGCTATTTTGGTTATAGCTTGCATCAATTCACACTCTAGCCTCTTTAACAAATGTGTCCATCCTCATCTCTATTTCTGTCATATTATCTATGTTAGGATTCAACATAGAATAGTCAACAACACTCAACATCATCTTAGAATGAGGAAGTAATTCTCCCAACTCTTGCTCCCATTTGGGAAAATCCATTAATTAATCCTTATCATTCAGTATCTTTTCCATAATAAAACCTTCCATTTCTCTGAACATTCTCAAATTATTTTGGATTTTCATTCCCATTTTTTCATGAAAAGTTATGATTTCATTTACTAAATCAATGACCTTCAATAAATCAAGATATTTGGTGGGATCTTCAAGCTCTTCCTACATCTGAGGCATCATTTATTTTAATGTTCTTGCCCTAGCACTCCACTTATTCCCCTTAGTTTGGAATTCTTTTGAAACCTGCAAGTATTTCACATTTGTCTCATGAATTATTTTGTAGGAATCCCACACATTATCACATTTATTTAGGAATTTTGTTACTTTATGTTTTAACAAATCATCAAAAATGTCATTCAACACTTTTGGTGTCCCCATTTTGGATTTCTATATTTTTTATTTATTTTCTTGCACTTATTGCCTCAAGCTCTAAATTCTCAGTGATGCAGGAGCTTCTCAGATTTCAAGCAATCTTGCATCAACCAAAAATATTTGTGCACATGTTTTCTTGCATTTCAGTAATTAATTGTTTGGACCTAGTATTAGTATCTCATACTATATTAGACCACATTGGAACATAAGATCTCATGGAGTAGGATATTAAATCTTCATGACAACATCTATATCATATCTAGAATTAAATTGTTTTGCAGACTCCACTATGAATTTATTGCTAATAGAATATCAATTTTATTTGGACATAGAGTATTCACTAACTAGTTTTGGATTTTCAAGTGTGCGACCTATCCTATGACTTTTGGATCTTAGGAGACCATTTCATAAGGATGCATATTCCCCAAGGTACCTTCATCTCAATCTGCATTGTGTTTGTCCAAAGATGAAAGGAAATTGATATGTTTGGCCAACCTTCACACATTTCATCAACTTCAAGGTTTACTACCTATTGAGGTTGATGTGGACCTTTTCTGGAGTTGGGAATTAGTATAAATAAGCATTGTGTATTTTCATTAGTGGGGATCACTATCATCATCATCATCATCATTAGAGATACATAGTAGATAAGGGCTTTCAACCCGCATTGTATTTCTAGGCCTTGACACCATAACTTTCTATAATCGGTAAGCCAGAAGGTAGGGCATGTTGCTAGTGAGTAATTGAGTATTATCTATCTTTCCATATGTTATTTTATTTGTGTTCATTGAGTTTCCATTGTGCTTACTCTTGTTGGAAGGTTGGATAGTCCTATTCCTATACCCTCTAACCTTGAGGACACCAAGTGGTATTAGAGTAATTTTGTGAACTTTGGGAGAATGAAGGTAGATAGATCACTGAATTGAGGCAATTACCCTAGAAAATTTTTTTAGAATTGAGTAAGGAATTATGTAAGATATTTGTGTGGATAGATCGCTAACTTGAGGAAGCCTACTTGTGTTTTTCAATAGATCACCAATTGTGAGGTAGTTGTGACCTTGTAGCCAGATCACCGACTTGAGGTAGTTGCACTAGATCTTAGGAAGAGATGTCACTAAGTAGAATTCATACTAATACTAAGTTGTTGTAAATATGTATGAGATGATGAAGATGATGTGAACCATGAAAGTAAGATTGGATGTTATTGAAGAAGACAGGAGAAAAGGCTTAAACCTTAGACCCAATTATGAAAGTGATGATGATGAAGTTCAAGCTATAGATCAAGCTAAAGAAACCTTTGAGGAGGAAGAATTAGATTAGATTAAGGTATTGAAGGCTATTTCAAAAATATAAAAGTGACTTAGAATGGAGATTATAAACTATATCGGTAATCTAAACCCCGGGAAGTTGATTGATTGGATAAATGATATTGAAGAATACTTTGAATATGAAGAAATTGAATATTTGGAGAGAGTGATATTTGCAAAGACTAAGCTAAAAGGACATGCTACAATATGGTGGAGGGAAGTTCAATTGGAGAGAAACATAAAAGGAAAAGAGAAGATTGTGAGATGGGACAGAATGGTGACAAAATTAAGGAACCAATTTATACCTATAGATTATGAGACAAAGTTGTTGAAGATATTGCAAAACTTGAGACAAAAGGAAAAGATTGTGAAAGGAATACATTGAGGAATTCCATCAAATCATCATCAGGGCTGGATATAGTGAAGCAAATAAGGATAAAGTGGCAAGATATATCAATGGATTGAGGATGAACATTGAAGAAGAGTTGAGTCTAGTAAGGATGAATTTAGTAGAGGACGCACACCAATTTGCATTGAAAGTGGAAGAAAAGCTAAAAAAAAGGAATGAACAAAGGTAGAGAGGAAGATCACATCCTAGAGGAGAGAAACTATATGCGGAGAAAAGAAAGGATAGAGATTCATATTGTAAGGAAGAGAAGGATTCCAATTCGTACAAGAAAGTGAGAGATGACATAAATTATTGCCACCATAATGAAGGAGGATACAATTATTATCACAATGATGGACACCAGAGAGATGAGAAGGGTTATGAAAAAAAAAAATTAGAGGAATCTATTTGAAGTGCAGAGGAGGACATAGAGTATTCGTGTGTCATCAAGAAAGTAAGAAGAATGAAAATCATGCAAGAACAAGATATGTAGATGAAGAACCAATGAAATCACCAAGTTCTAGAGGAAGTCCTAAGAAGGGGGAGTCATTATTCATGAGGAGAGAATTGTTCCAAGAGAAATAAGTACCTAAGGAAGAACCATAGAGGAAATATTTGTTCTGAACTAGATGCAAAGGAGGTAAGTGTTGTAAAGTTAGCATTGATATTGGTAGTACAGATAACTTAGCCTCTTAGGAAGTGGTAACAAAGTTGAATTTAGAGAGGAGGAAACATTTAAGACCTTATAGGATAGCCTAGAATCAAGATGAGCATAAGATACTAGTAAGTGAGAAATGTCTGGTGAAATTCAAAATAGGATCATATCATCGTGAAGTGCTATGTGATATTATGTCGATGGATGTATGTCATATATTGCTGGGTACACCTTGGCAATATGATAAGAATTCTATACATGATGGAAGAAAAAATACTTACACCATAATGTCTGATGGAAAGAGAATCAACTTGAAACCTTTGGAGGATGAACCAAAAAGTTAAGTATGTGGAATAGCTAGAATCAATTTCATAGACGGAAGGGAATTTCTAGATGGATTGAGACATGAGAACATGTGTTTTGCTTTGATTCCATGGAAGTGTAGAGCCATAGATACAAAGAGAATCACAAGGGAAGAGGAATCACAGGAAAAGCAAGTCACTAAAATAATAATAGAGTACCAAGATATTGTATCAAAGAATGTGCTAGAAGGATTACCACCAATCCAGAGTATCAATTATCATATAGATCTTATTCTAGGAGTCAATTTTCCAAACAAAGCGACACACTATATGACACTAGGAGAAAATGTGGAGCTAAACAAATAGATACATGAGTTGTTTAGGAAGGGATTGATTAGAGAAAGTATGAGCCCATGTGTGGTACCAAATACACTTTCACCTAAGAAAGATGAAGAATAGAGGATGTGTACAAATTCAAGAGATATCAATAAGATCATAGTGAAGTATGGATGACATCATGGATAGTTTGAGTGGAGAAAAGTATTTCACCAAGATAAATCTAAAGAGTGGATGCCATCGTATCAAGATTAGAGGAGATGAGTGGAAGAATGCTTCCAAGATAAATGAGAGATTGTATGAGTGGTTGGTCATGCCATTTGGATTAAATAATCCACCCAGTATATTTATGAGGTTGATGAATGAAGTATTAAATAAATTCTTGGGTAAGTTTGTCATTGTTTATCTAGATGATATTCTAATTTTTAGTAACACTAAGGAAGAACATTTGGAGCATATCTAACAAGTATTTCAGAGGTTGAGAGAAGAGAGGTTGTTGATAAACATCAAGAAGTGTACTTTCATGAGGAAGAACTAATGTATTTGAGATTTGTGATATGTGTAGAAGGATTGAAGATAGACCCTAAGAAGGTTAGAGCAATAGTTGAATGACCTACACCTATGAATGTTGGAGAAGTGAGATCATTTTATGGACTAGCAACCTTTTACTAGGAGTTCATCAAAAACTTTAGTGGTATTTGAACACCTATGATAGAGACAATTAGGGGTGATCACAAGGAATTCAAATGGACATTTGGAGCAAAAAATAGTCTTGATTTGTTGAAGCAAAAGGTGAAAGAATAACTTTTGTTGGCATTACAAAACTTTGATAAGGTATCTCAAGTAGATTGTGATGCTAGTCAAAGTACAATAGGAGCCATGTCAAGTCAGGAAGGGAGACCAGTAGCCTACTTCAGTGAGAAATTGATTGATGCTAGGAGAAGATGTTCAGTTTATGATCAAGAATTCTATGCAATATTACAGGCCTTGAAGAACTAGAGACATTACTTGTTACCTAAGGCATTTTTTTTGTATATGGATCATCAAGCTTTGCAATATTTGAATAGTCAGGCTAAGTTGAACTAGAGACAATGAGATGGGTAGAGTTCCTACAAAGTTACACATTTGTGCTAAAGCACCAGAGTGTGAAGTCAAACAAGGTTGTAGATGCATTGAGCATGAGAAGGAGTTTGTTCAAAGAGATGAGAATTGAAGAATTGGGTTTTTAAGAATTGAAGCATATGTATGAGGATGACATTTATTTCGGGGAGGCATGGAAGGATTGAAAGGAACTTGTGGAGACAAATAGAATCAAATGGTTGGATTATTTCATTTAGGAAGGTATGTTGTTCAAGAACAATCCATTATGTATCCCTAGGAGTTGAATGAGAGAATTTTATCAAGGAAGAACATTGTGGAGGACTAGCAAGACATTTTTGGATCAATAAGACCACAACGCTGGTGAATGAGAACTATTTTTTGTCACAGTTGTATAAAGATATCAGGAAGTATGTTCAAGGTTGTAGGATTTTTCAAGTTGCAAAGGGAAATAGTAAACAAAATTGGAATTATACACTATTGGTAGTACCAGAGACACCATAGGAGGACATAAGTATGGATTTTGTGTTGGGATTGCCTAAGACACTGAGAGGAATTGATTTTGTATTTATGGTTGTCGACAAATTTTCCAAGATGGCACATTTCATACCTTGTAAGAAGACCAATGATGTAGTACATGCTGCAGACCTATTTTTCAAGGATGTTGTGATATTACATGGACTACAAAAGAGTATAGTATCATATAGTGACACTAAGTATATTGGATATTTTTGGAAGACATTGTGGAAGAAGATGAAGAAAAACTTGAAGTATAGTTTGGTATTTCACCCACAAACAGATGGACAAACAAAAGCTATAAATAGGATTTTTGAGAACTTGTTGAGATGTTTGACTGAAGGAAAAGCAAGAAATTGGGACTTGATACCACCACAAGCATAATTTTCATACAACAATTTAGTAAACCGAAGCATAGGAAATGCACCATTTGAAATTGTAACAAGAAAACAACTTAGAGGAGTAGCAGAATTAAGGGATATCAGTATGGAGAATAAAAGGAGTACAAAGGAAAAATAATTTATAGGATTCATGGAAACTATGCATACTCAAGTCAAGGACCATCTGGAGAAAATGAACACTACCTACAAGGAGAAAGAAAATAAGAAGAGAAGACATAAGGAGTTTTCAGTAGGAGAGGAAGTAATGGTATATCTGAGAAAAGAGATATTTCAAATTGGGACATATAACAAGTTGAAGATGAAGAAGTTTGGGCCTTGTAAGATCATCAGGAAGTTTGATTCTGGAAATGCATATGAAGTAGAACTACTAGAGGAATTTGGAATATCACCCACATTCAACATCATAAACCTGTACCAGTAACATGAAGGAGAGTTATCAAAAGATAGAGAAGTTGGTTTTTTGGACTAGATAGCACACCATCTAGAGGATATTGAGGAAATTATAGAAATTAGAGTTGGATGGAGTACAAGAGGGAGCCAATACAAAGAATATCTAGTCAGATGGAAAGGAAGACCAGAGGAAGATTCATCATGGATTTCTTAGGCTAAGGTGGAGTGCATTATTTTTCCTCTAGCCCCTCGAAAGTGAGAGGCTCACTTTTATTCAACCTCAGGTATCTGATGTAGGAGTATCCCAGGTTTCAAGCAATCTTACATCAAACAAAAATATATGCAGCCATGTTTTCTTGCATTTTAGAAGTAACTGTCTAGACCCAGTCTTAGTATTTCATACTACATTCTACTGCATTGTAACATTAAAGCTCATGGATCAAGATATATTATATTCATGAAAAAATATAGATCATTTCCAAATTTAAATTTTTTTGGAGACTCCAATACGAAGTTATCGCTAACTAATATTAGTAGTATTTTGACAAAGAGTATTCACTGACCAGTCTTGGATTTTCAAGAGTGCAGACCTATCCTATGACTTGTAGAGCTCAGGAGACCTTTCCATAAGGATGCAAATTCACTGAGGGACCTTAGTTCCAATCCAAATCATGTTTTTCCAAAGATCAAAGGAAATTCATATCTTTGGTCAGCCTTCACACATTTCATCAACTTTGGGGTTTAATACCTCTTCAAGATGATATGAAATTTTTCTAGAGCTAGGAATTAGTATAAATAAGCATTGTGTAGTTGCATTAGAGGGGATCATTATCATCATCATCATAAGTAGAGATAGATATTAGATAAGATGTTTTGACTTGCATTGTATTTTTGGGCTTTGAAACCATATCTTTCTATAATATGTAAGATGGAAGGCACAACATATTTCCAGTAATAATTGAGCATTATCTATATTCCCATATGCGATTGTATTTTTGTTGATTTAGTTTTCATTGTGCTCATTCTTTTTACAAAGTTGGACAATCCTACTTTTGGACCATCCACCCTTGAATGCACCACTCAGTGACAGGGTTTCTCTATCTTGTGCCAAGAAATATGAAGCAAAACTTGTTGGAGAGGGAAAACCCCTAGTGTACTAGTAGTAATGGAAAGTTTGTTCTCATCCATCATTTTATTCTACTTATCCAACATTTTCTTATAATTATCTTTTTTGATATGGTTCGTGTCTACACTCAACATGGTAGCATGTATTCTCAACTATGAAACTACAATAGCTATCATTTCAGTAGCCCTTTTAACAACCACATCTCCAATATCTTTCTCCAATTAATTTTTCACTCCAAGCTTCCTAGTATTTGGTGCCATAGACCAAATAGCAAGTATATGTAACTTAGGACTAAAGCCTGAACCCAAAACTTTGTTATCAAAAATCTCCTCAAGGATAGAGGCATTTGGATATTTCTTAATTGCATCTAATGGAATGGCTCATGACAATTCCCATCTAGGAAACAATAGAATCCCACTTCCTTTTACTAGGGCTCTTGCACCCTCTGGTAACATAGAGGGAATTTCTTGCATTATTTTTCCTTCCTCCTTCTCATCTTCATATTGCAAAGAAGGGTCAAACTTTCCTTTTACCTCTTATATTCTCTTTTTTATATTAGATACTTTCAAATGGATAACAAAATATATAAATTATTTTGTTTGAACAAAAGCATCATCACACATGAAATCATCACAAGCCTTTATCTTGAAATCATCATCCCCAGCTTCGTTATACTCCCATTTTACAATTCTACTGGGAGGAACATAAATATTCAAATCATCTTCTTTAATAGGAGATGGGAATATATGATCCACTTCCTCCTCCATTGGGATGTATTTTATAGATTCCTCAGGTGCATATCCTTCACCTCCTTGCTTTGTTTCAAAATAAGTAACCACTGGGGTGATTGTACACTATTTTCATGTCTCCTTAGCTTACAATTCAATGCATTGAGTAGAAGATTTAGTCGGTTGACTCTTTATTTGTGCTTCATGATTTTTTTTGGCCACAATGGACCTTATTTCAACTTGCTTGACCTTTTCAAAGAAAATTTTGTCTATAAAATCTTGAAGAATCAATTTGTCTTGTACCTCAGAGTAAAGACTAATGTAGAAAGGATTTTCTTTTAACATCTTCTCCTTTATTGCACAAATTTTCTTCCATGTAATTTTTCTTTTTGCAACTTCCTCATTAGAAGAAAGGTTTCTAATCACATACGCTTGATAGGATAATTTGTTATGTCTCCCTAATAATCCTCCAACTCTTCTCTCAATAGTAATAACCCCTTCAAGGTCACAAAATTGTATAATATCTTGTTTCATTCTAATATTATTTAATATAGATCCAAACCTCACAATTCCTTCCTTTAAAGTGCAAGTGAAATAGGAAAAACCATAGTAAGGGTTTACCTAGGATGCCTTGATTTTTTAAAATGTGTCTTATCAATGGCATCAAGCTACCACATTATCTCCATGAAGGCGTGTTGGTCAGACATATATATTAGCAAGTTGTGGGGTGGCACTAGGGATCCATAAATTCAAATTGTAGTATAGTCAAATTTGAGGTACTAATCCCCCAGGTTGAAATCTTGTGTAGTGCTCTCATCATAATCCAAAGGCCTGAATATTTCTTTCACACATTTTGAGATTCTATAAATGGGTTTTAGGCCCAACTACTCCATCAGAAAAAACTTGAAAACAATGCAAAACATAACATAAGTAGATTGAGGACAGTGCACATCCCAGATATGGGTCCACATTTGCATAAGAAACTCATTATCCATGTTATCCCTTTCTCTCAATTTCATGAATTTTCTAAACACCTTTCCACCTTCCCACAATATCATATGCATCAACAAAGATTAGTGTCAACATGACAATGGATAGGTTGCATCTTTCGACTTAATCAAATCCTCATGTAAGTGTTAAAAAATATAGGAAGCATAATCCCAAACCTTGTTTTGATACTTATTTTGAATATCAATTGCTAAAACCATCAAAGCAACATCCATTTTTATGTCAAAATTCTTGTGTAGGGCCTGGAACAATGCATAGTCTATAATTTTGAAATTGTCCTCAAAATCATCACAATCAAATGGTTCTAACTCCAAAGGATTCAAAGGTACACCATTGTTCTTTTGATCACATCTTTTGTGCCTTGGTAAAACATTATTTCTATATGCAAACCTATTTTTCTCATATTCATTATATAGTTCATGGAACTTAATGGATTGAAAGGAAGATTGATTAAAGTTTAAAAAATCCCATTATTTCACTCCCTAAAATTTCTAGCATAGGAAGAAAATATTGAAACCTTTTCATTTTCCTATTAGTTGAATCATAGCACCTAACCAGTTCAAGCATCAGGTCCGCCTCCATAAACACATTAAGGAACAACAATTTTCCAATGTCAGAAGTCCATAAATGACAGGTGGGATGACTAGAAAACCTCCTCTTGAAAGCATATCTAAAAAGATCCCAACCACTTTGCAGTAGCACCACATCACCAATCCTAGTAGCCAAATCCTAAAAATAAATTGTCAATGTGCCCTCACCAGGCTTTCTCTTTCCAAGTGGCTTAACCTCTACAGTTGGGTCCTTAGGGGCCTCTTCCATGAAACGAGGGTAATATTTCTTAACAATTCACTTATTTGTAGGTTTTTTAGGTGTGTTAGGCTTAGGATTATCATCTTGAGGCTTAGGGGTTTTAACAACTCTCTTCTTTGTAGGTTTTTCAAGCCGTGTGTCAATATTAGGCTTATCATCTTGAGGCTTACTCCTTTTAACAACTCTCACCTTTGTAAGTTTTTCAAACTATGTGTTAGGATTAGGCTTATCATCTTGAGGCTTATTCCTTTTAACCCTTTTCTGGGTAGGTTTTCTGTGTGGTTTGGTGAAGTATTCACCAATCTCACTCATTGTTACAACTCCATAAAACTAGGGTTCCAAGATATCTATGAATTAAAATTCTATTCTTTGAATTCATTGGGTTTAGACTCAATTTAAAACAAACTTCACTCCTTTACCCCCAAACCCTATGTATAACAACTGCAATTCCCTTACTAACTAGAAAGAAATAACCCTAAATAAAAAACCCTAGTTATCTACTGACTTTCTCAATTACTTAGTACTACAAATTACTCATAGAGGTGTATAATTCAACTTACTTGAGAAAATTAGCAGCTTGTTCTTCAAAATTTTCTTTTCGTGGAGCTTCAGCTTCTTCTTCTCTTCACTTAACCAATTCTTCAGCTCTTAAAGATTGCAATTATGGAAGAAAAGTGAACAACAACCCTCTTTATGACTTGTAATTGGAAAGTCTTCTCCATTAATGTTTGATAGATAGCTTGCATGAGCAAACTGACAGGTTGTTATTCAAGTTTAATCTCTAGCCATTGATCTTATTTGATTAAAAATATGATTTATGGTTCTCCTCGACCATTGCTTTAGGGTATGTGCATATCATGATGGGCCAAAAAATGGCGATATGATGGGTATGTGTACAGTATGTGGCAAATAACTTTTTTTTACCCAAACTTGATGAAATAGAAAGAGTTTTTAAAGGAGATTCTTAGCTTTCCACCAAAATAAATTATGGTTTACTTTGAATTTCATAAATAATTATTATTCATTTTCTATTTGAATTATGACTAAAGTCTTGATTAGTAGGTTGATTAAAAAAAATCTATAGCTTTCAAATGGGATCACATTTTTTGAATTTGAAACATTCATCACATTCTATGCTTCGTATACTATAGGATTAAAAAAATAATAATTTTGCAAATTTTTTGACCAAGGTGGTCAGACATACAAATTTTTATATTTTTTAAAAGTTGTAATTAAAAATTCATAATTAATTATTTATTTCGAGAAAAATTACAAAAAAATATTTATAACATTTGGACATGATTCCTCTACTTATATCTAAAATATTATAAAAAATAATTATCATTTTATTGTGGTTATGGTGGTCAAAACAAACACCTACTTATTTTTTCCTTGAAATTTAAGTACTACTGCATCGAAATTTCAAATTTTCACCAAATATATTTATTTTTAAAATAAACCTAGTAGTTTATAAACTACATTCAATTTTCTACAAATTCTATTCTTACATACTTTTGAAGTAATATAGATAACTTCTTCATATTTTTACATCAAGTTGTCGAACTCTGATTTTTTTAATTTTTTTGCCACTTAAGGGCATATTTTTTCCATGATGATCCTGCACATAACCTTTATGCTTTCCCAAGTGTGTTTTAAAAAAATTATGATACCCTAGGGAGTTTCCACATAGCCACCCACATGTTCATTAATGCTTTAGAACACCATCACTCATTACAGTAATGCTTTGAAGTGAAGTCCATACTTCAACAATGAGCCAGAACACCGCCTATGGAAGGAATATTCCTCATTATTTTCTCCATCTCTTGTTTCCTTAGTAGATAGTCCATTGCTTATCATTGTAGTTTATTTGGAAATGAGAATGCTTTCTAATACAAGTGAAACAAGCGATGGCACAAGATACAAACACGTGGCAAGATCACAACTTATTGTTGAATGATTTTTTGATGAACAACTATTGTTACATTTCTGAAGTAAATATCTAAAGCACTAGAATTGTGAATTGAAACCTCCAAAATAACAATAGAAATATTATATGTGGACACATGGAAAGATCATATCCAACCATTCCTTACCTTCATATTGATCGTCGCAATAATTGAAATAAACAACAATTTTTTTTTACGATTGCACGATATAAAGGAGAAACTTGTGTTCATCATGCTTCACTGAAGTTGAACCAAAGAATGAAAGATATTCAATGATAAGTGATATGAAAGGAAACAAGAATATCTCTTATCATATAAATGAGATATGGAGACCAAAAACCTTTTTTAATGCATGATACAAGAGAAAATCAAGGCTCATTGTGGTAATGAACACGATGGGTTGAAGGATTTTGGTCATGAGCAATACAAGAACTTAAGTGGAAAAAATATGCATGTGCATAAAGTATTTTTTAAAAGAGGGATCACCTAGGAAGAATGTAGGACTATCACTAAAGGGCTTAAAAACTTAAGAACATTTTCTACAAAGGTTGTAAAGGCCAATCAAGTCCGAATTATCAACCTTATAAGATAATTGAATCCCCAAACCAAAGTAATGAAGGAAATATGTGTGATGGGTAAATGGGGAAGTCCACAAGGGGCCAGTAATAGAATGAACCCAAAGGAGTAAGATATAACTAAGATGACTTGGAACTAGTCATAACAGGTCAACGGTGGATTATAACAAAAGACAAGGGTTTATGCAAGGGGAAAATATACTAAGTAAAAATCCATCCCTAACATAAAACCTAAACCATATCTTTGTAACTTAGACTAAAATCCACCAAAGTAAGAAATATTAGTGAACCAACAACTTTTGGCTCTATATACTTCTCTTGCACTCTTATGGTTTTTCATCTAAAAGGAGAGAGATGGACCAAAAACCTAGGTGGTTCACTCAAACTAATGCAAGTATAATGGAAAAATGAATGAAATATTCCTAGATGAGATGCAAAGAAATGATAAAAGCTATTGATTATTAAATGAAAACTATTGAACTGCAACTTGTTGGAAAACACATTGTGAAATGCAAAAAAACCTAGAAATGAAAGAAAATTGTAACAAAAATTTGATGAAACTGAAAGTGAGAACATAAAAAACTTGATGGAAACTAGAAATGATATTTGGAATACTATTGATCACGAAATTTTTTCCTACAGGGACTCATTCAACATTCTAGGCTAATTAGTCCTAGTTCTGAGAAACTATCCCAAAACTCGTTTCAGACAAATGGGTATCCAAAATTGTGGAAAACCCTTTTTAGGCCTAGTAGTGGGACTCATTTGAGAGAAATGGAGAATGATACCACTTTTAAATCTTTGAACATTCAAAATTAGAAATAAGAGCCCTCAGTCTGTACTATGGTTCCTAACAAGTGTCTGCCTCTAAAAGTTTGATTTACAGGTCTGAAAGTGACTTTTTGTTGATATTTTTCCTTAGACAATGAAGAGAAGACTTAAACCACTATGGAAATTGATTCTTAATGATTTCCAAACTTCAAATATGCCTAAATTTGTAAACACACAAGAAGAGAAAGAGAAATTTTGAATGTTACGGCATGGGGGTTTGTTGTGGTCAAAACCCTTTGTAGGTAATTAAACCAATATGAAGAAATAATGTAATGAAGCATGCTATAATCGAGTTTATACCTTCCCATGAAGTTTGATCTTGAATTTTTGTAGAAATAGAGGGATATTCTTCCCTTAAATTTCTTTGGAATCTATCTTGATGACTTAGAATGATAAAACCCTAGCTTGTTTCACTTGATGTGCAAGAAAAATGATGAATGAGTTATGAATCAATGAAGTTGTTATGAATTATGTTTTATAGACTTATATTTATAGGAATTTCATCTTATTTTCCTGTTAATTAGATCCCTGAGGCTAACATGAAAAAATAATAAACTTAAATTCCAAAATTTCTTGCTTAAAACTCAAAACTAACCCAAATGGGACCAATTCACCGCCTTGGGTGAATCGGTCCCACTTGGCAGGGACTCATTCACCACAAATCAAAAATTTATCCCAAAGGGATCTATTTGCCAACTAGGTTGTTGGGCAATGAGGAATTCCAGTTCTTATGTTGATTTCATTAGGTATTTGATCAAATTATGCCTTGGGATGCACAACATGGGGTTATAGGGGCCTATTAATGAAGATGTAAAGGTCAATTAGGGCTTGGGACATAGAATTCAATGTGAAATTATGATTAAATATACTTTAGAACACTAAAATGAGGTCCACTTATCCTAGAAAGGCACAACTTCTAATGTGAATATGTAAGACACATTACAACACTAGATTAAAGTTAAATTTAGTTCACGAGCCTTCTAGATTGATGTGAAAATACATTTAAATATATTTGACATTGTTGAATTAGGGGAAATTGGTTTCATTAAGCATAGAGAGGTTTGAAAGTCTCTTACAACACTTTACAAAACCTCTACAAAATATCAATAAATGCATTTTCAAGGGTCCATGACCAAATGTGGATGTGTAAAACACTTCACAACACTAAATCAGGGCCCCTTTAAGTCCAATTTATCATCAATTATTCCAAAATCAAGCAAGTTTCCTTTTTTCTATGGTACATTTAGCCCCCACTTTAGTGAGAGGATGAACTTGCTTCAAACTCACACTAAAGTAGACATTCAAGAGAGATTCAAGTCCATAGATGTAGATGAAAAAGGATGACAAAGATCAAGAATGAATTCAAGCCCCCAGGATCTAAGATCCTAATTCAAACCAACAAGATAAGCAATTATTTAATGCCAAGAAAGGAAAATAGGGTGAGAAAGATGCGCTCACTCTGGGGCCACAGAACATAAGGTCTTCCATGGGGTAGGTAATCCACAATGCACTCACTCTGGGGTCACAAAACTTTAGGTTGTTGGTAGGGTGAGTTTTCCCAAAGAAGTGGTTTTAGTGAGAAAGTCATGCAAGTGTGTTGGCTTCCCACCGTACAATGATAGAATTCATGCCATTATGTTGGCTTCTCATTATACTAACAATACCAAAGTTATTCTCTTGATAACATTGATAAGGCACCACAATGTAATACTTTCTATAATTTTTTTTGAATGTCATGTTAAAAAAAATTGAAGGGGATTTTTCTTTGTTCATGTAAGGTCTTCTTCTTAGGGAGAATTTTTCCTAATGTCTCCAAGAGAGGACAAGTCAGGTTATCAGATCATTATACATGGGATGCCTCGTTTGCATCAAACCACTTTAGTTGATCATACACTCTTGGAAGGCATCAAACCTAATGAAACCACCAAGAAGAGGATACATCACAACAAAAGGGAAAATCACAGCATGAAATTTTCAAAAAGATGTTGTCTATGTATGCCCCCACTTTAAAGTGATTGGTACACCATTACTATGAGAAATTTCCTTAAAGTAGAAGAGGGTATGAGAAATTATTCGAAAAGCCCTATGCCAGTCATATGTTTTCAGGAAGCTACATCATGAATAAGTATGTCACATGAGAGTCAACTTAATACATGTCATCCACATCCCAAGCTTGCTCTTATATGTTCATGAAAGGATAATAGCTAGTGAAAAGAGACAATGGCAAGTGGCATACAAGAACAAGGCTAACTAACCCCTTGCCCCCACTTAGTGCAGGACAAATGTGAGCCGAATAGGATGAAAGTACATATTAGGTAGAGGAATTAGGTGCTTCAACACAAGTAAAAACACCACACTCCTTGAGAGGTTCAATGTTATTGTTGTGCAAAGTCTTAGATGAAAGTGAAGATAAAGGAGATAACCCTAGATATTTGTTGAAAGAGTATGATATATTAGTTATTTTCATGTATTCATTGCATCCATGTGTAGATAGGAGATTGTATCAGATAATATAACAATCTTCCAAGTTAGATGAATGGGGTGTGTGTTTGTGAGAAGGTTTGGTTTCTTTACAAGAACACAAATCCTTTTTAATGTTATGTATCATTCCTTCATGAGGGATGGGAGTTATATGGCCCCCATCACCACCATGGGGTGATTTGGGAAAACTAGGTTGAGAAAATGAAACACAAGGTTGTTTTGGTTTAGGTTGTGATATTGGACACCTGCCCATAAAGGAAGGTGTGAAACCCCAATTGCTACTCGAACTTGTGTCTGGAAATGAATCATTTGTATATGACTCTTTAGAACATGAGGGTTAAATTTTTGAAACTTTATTGAAATGAGGTGTAAAATATAATGACCCCAAATTGTCACGAAAGAGTCTTTTTGTAGGTGAAGAATTAGCATAAACTTGTATAGGTTTGAATTTTTATCTAGGGGAGTTAGATGTGTTGTGATCAATTGATGCATAGCTTCACTCATTTGCTTCAATCATGCATATCTGGTTGTTGTATTCAAATTTCATTACACGGTGAAGAGTAGATGGGACTCCTTTCATAGCATGAATCCATGGTCTCCCTAGGAAAATATTGTATGGAAGGGGTCCTTGCATGATATGGATAGAGGTAGGCAACACTATAGGTATAACCTCAATAGGAAATTTGATCATCCCTCGTGGTTACCTATTAACATTGTTAAAGCCATGAATATGAACATCACTAAGTTGGATGATCTTTTTGTCCATGCCTAGTTTGTGTAGGAGGTCAATGTTACAAATATTGGTTTTAGATCCATTGTCAATGATAGTGTTCCTAACTAAAGTTTTAGTAATGATCACCTTTATCATCAAGGGATCATTCTTGTTTTGAATTTCAAGTGAGGTAAATTCATGTTTAGGTAATGTGATTTTTGATTGGGTGACATGCATGGGATGAGAGGAGGATGTTACATTATTTGATTTGACATAATTGTATCTCCTCCTATAGTTGAAACATTTCATGAAATATAAATTTGATGGTAGGTGATATTTGAATGAATTTATATACAAATATATTAACATGATTTTTTTTAAGGTCTTCAACACTAGGCACACTATGTGGAAGAAAAGGTAATGGAGTACGAGTGTTGTTTCAACTTAGCTACTTCAAAACATTGTGATGATTAGATTGCATCATGGATTTCAAGACATCCCTTATTTTTTTGTGTGATTCACGAATGGGAGGTGACTTAGGAAGCTCACTAATTAAAGGAGATCCCTCTTGTGTCATAATAACCTCAAGAATTTTATCTTTCTTTGCATGATGTGTTAGTAAAGGGGATTCCAATGTCACTTTATTAGCTTCACCTAAGGTTTAGCATTTGAAGGATATTTTTCAATGTTCACATTTTCTTGCATCATGATATTCTCCCTAGGAGAATGGGGAAAACTAAGATACTAATGACAATCATCAATCAAAGTATCTTCATCACAAGTATGAGAGATACTAGGAGAAAGAAAAAGGTTATTATCATGATTACCTATGGTTGTGTTGTCTTGTTCAATAATGTCTTGTTCACTAAGATAGGTAAGAGGAGAGAAACAACTTGGATTCTCAAAACTATCATTGATTAGTTCTTCTATCACCAAAATATCTTCTTCGCCAATAGGAGAGATATTAGGAGAAGAACAAATATGATCGTTAGGAATGTCCAAAGTGTTAATACTTTTTCATTGAAACACTCATAGAGTGAGAGGATAGGAAAATTTTCTTGGCATGCCTAAATATGTAAGAAACTAATATTGTGTGAATAAAAATTAAAAGGACCTTTAACCATTTCATTCAATGTTTCAACAATGTAAACAATGTATAGCCAAAGATGCAAAATATCTTCATCCAATATATGCAAAGCTTGAAAAATGAAAAGAATGCATATGCAAGGATGAAAGCACTTTTACTAAACTTATGAATTTTTTTATGAATTTAAACAATGTATATGCAAAAGTAAAAAGTAATTTTATCCATGTAATACAAAGTTTCAGAAATCTGAGCATTTTCAGATCTAATGAGGCTTGCAATTGAAATGATTACAAAAATGACTACCTTAAATTGATGTTTTTGACCTAAATGCATAAAATAAATGTTTCAGAAACTTTCCAGACTTATAGTATATGATACTAGGAGGATTAGGAAGCACATAAATGAAGTTTTTGATGCTATAATAGACAGTGAAAAGTCTAGACAAGGACTAATTCGCCCAAAATTACAAATGAGTCCTAGTAAGGGGTTTTTGCAAAATTTTCAAAAGTTTTCAATGGATTTTGATGATTTTTGTTTTGGATGGTCTGAATACTAAATGCAAATGAAATTTTTAGGTGTTTTTCAATGATTTGAGAGACAAAAATGAAAACTATATGCACTTTTATTAATGTAAACATTTGAAACCCTAGAATGCTAATTAATCAATGCAACATGCAATGCAAAGTTAATGCAAGTAGGTCCAGGAAATGGAGCACTCTAAATAAGAAAATAAATTATTTGAAAAGAAGGTTCACCAAAATGAACCAACAATTTTTGGGTCTATGTACTTCTCTTGCACTCTTAGGGTGTTTCACCTATAAGGGGAGAGATGGGCCAAAAACCTAGGTGGTTCACTCAAACTAATGAAAGTCTAATGGAAACATGAGTGAATTTTCCTAGATGAGATGCAAATAAAAAATAAAAGAAATTGATTATTAAATTAAAAATATTGAAATGCAACTTTTTGGAAAACACATTGTGATATGCAAAAACACCTAAAAATGAAAGCAAATTGTAACATAATTTGATGAAACTAAAAGTGAGCACTTGAGAACTTGATGGAAAATGGAAATGACATCTAGAATGTTGTTGATATAGAAATTTTTTCCTACAAGGACTCATTTTCCATTCTGGGTGAATTAGTCGTAGTTCTAAGAAACTATCCCAGAACACATTTTGAACAAATGGGTATCCAAAAATTTACAAAACCCTTTTCAGCCCTGGAAGTGGGATTCATTCACCACTAATGGAGGATGGGTCTACTTTTTAATTTCTAAAGATTCAAAAGTGGAAATAGGAGCCCTTGTTCTGCACTCCAGTTCCTGATAGGTGTCCACCTCTAAAAGTATAATTTTTAGGTCTGAAAGTGACTTTTTATTGATATTTTTCCTTAGAAAATGAAGAGAAGACTTAAATCACTTTTCAACTTTATTCTTAATGATTTACAAGCTTCCAAGATGACTAAATCTGCAAACACACAAGAAGATGAAGAGAAATGTTGAATGTTAGGGCATGGGGGTTTGCCTTGGTCAAACCCCATTGTAAGTAATTAAACCAATATGAAGAAAGAATGTAATGAAGCATGAAATAATGGAGTTAATACCTTTCCATGAAGTTTTATCTTGAATTTATGCAGCAATAGAGGAATATTTTGTCCTTGAATGTCTTTGGAAGCTATCTTGATGACTTAGAATATAAAACCCTAGCTTGTTTCACTTGATGCAGAAGACAAATGATGAATGAGTTATTAATCAATTAAGTTGTTATGAATTAGGGTTTAGAGACTTATATTTATAGGAAATTCATTGTATTTTCTTGTTAACTGGATCCCTAAGGTTTACATGAAAGAATAATAAACTTAAATTCCAAAATTTCCTACTTAAAACTCAAAAAAGACCCAAATGGGACCAATTTTCCACCTTGGGTGAATCAATCCCACCTAGCAGGGACTCATTCACCACAAATGGTGAATTAGTCCCAGAGGGGTCCATTTCCTAGTTGGGTTGTTTGGGAATGAGGAATTGCATTTCTTGTGTTGATTTCATTGAGTATTTGATGAAATTGTACCTTGGGATACACAACATGGGGTACTAGGGGCCTATTAATGATGATGTAATAGTCAATTAGGGCTTGGGACATAGAATTCAATGTAAAAGGGTGATTAACTATACTTTACAACACTAAAATGAGGTCCACTTAGCCTAAAAAGTCACAACATCCAATGTGAATGTGTAAAACACATTACAAAACTAGATTAAAGTTAAATTTATTTCACAAGCCTTCTAGATTGATGTGAAAATACATTTAAATATATTTTACATTTTTTAATTAGGGGAAAACATGTTCATTAAGCCTAGAGAGTTGTGAAAGTATTTTATAACACATTACAACACCTTTACAAAACATCAATAAATGCATTTTCAAGGGTCCAAGACCTAATTTGGACATGTAAAACACCTCACAACACTAAATAAAGGCCCCTTTAAGTCCAATTTATCATCAATTATTCCCAAATCAGGCAAGTTGCCTTTTTTCTATTGGACATTACAATTAGATTAGTGGAATAAGACATTTTGAGGGTTCCACCACTGATTCATCACTCAACTTAATGCTTGATAACATATTAAAAATAGTAGCATAAACAATAATGAGCCTCAAACATCATTTAATGTGTATCTAGTAGTTGAAACAAAAAAATTTCTTCAAGTGATAAAATAAATAATACAGACAATTGAACATTAACACATTACTGAATTTGAGTCTTTTAATTGATTTTCACATGAAGGAATACATAGAGGCATTAGCAATGCAAAATATTGCTCAAAGAAAACTCTGCACAAAGTTGAGTTTGAGCTTGGAAACTCATATTATCAAATATCAAATTATTCTACCACCTTTTCTAGCAACTTCCACTATTTTAGGTTTTGGAATTGTCATTTGTTCTAACTTATGTTTTTTGAATTTAAGATTTGTTAACAATTCTTGATTGAAATTGGAACTTGAATTCTTCAATCAATTTTACATTCAAGGTTACTAGTGGTTTGATGGAATCCAAATAGTTAACCACATCTAGGTTATGTGGAAATTGGTCTAAATCAATCTTCCTTGCACCCTCCATCTTCTTTTTGAAATCATCCTTTCCAATGAACCACTCATTTGTATCAAAATCCTCTAGAAATCTAAGCTCTATGAAGTTCCTTACCTTATCATCTCGCTTGAACTTCATCTTCTTTCCAGTCAGATGCACATATTCCTTTGTTTCATGCATTATCAAATACTTTTCAATGATAGATGACAACATCATTGAGGTCTAGCAAGCCACTTATTAATCCCTTTTGATTTCAAATCATTTTCACTGGCTTTGTAGACTATTTTATAAAATTGATTTGCATATTTCTCTAATTCGAACACAATTTTGTTGTCCACTAAATATTTGTTGAGCTTCTTATAATGTAGTCTAATAGCGTCAATAAATTGAAACATTTCACCCAAATGATCAATCCTCTTCATTATTTCATCCCAAATATTTTTTTTCATGTGCCTCATTGTTTCTCTACAAAATGTAGATTACTTATTTTGATAAGAGTTAATTTTAGTTTTTGCTTCCACCAGGTCTACCTACAAAATGAAGATAACTTATTTTGATAAGAGTTAATTTCATTTTTTTCTTCCACTAGGTCTACCTCCAATCTTTAATTTCTCTTTCTCTCTTTGTCTAATTTTTGTTCCCAATGTGTATTTCCTTGCCCAAAGCTTTGCCTTAATTTTTCTGTAGTGGATTTTCCCTCATCATATTTCTTGTTGCTCTCATCCAAATTTTTCTTTAGTTCATTCACTTATCTCTCATTTTTTTAATCATCTTTGCTTGTTGATGTAGATGCATATTTTTTTATTCTTTATTCTAACTCATTTCTCTTGTTATCTATTTCTTTCCTCTTTGCTTTCTCATTTGCTAGGTTTGTCTATAAAATTTCTATTTGAGTTTGAAACCTTTTTTTCTCTCTATCTTGCTTTAGCAATGATGCGTACAACAATTCATTATTATTCTTTGATACATTAATTTTTTTAGTATTTTTGAGTCCAGAAAAATCCAATTGTAAACTACTCACCTAGATTTTAGATTGATCCATCTAATTTGCTGGTTTATTTTGAACTGTGAGAACAAAAATTGTGTACTCCATGATTTCTTTATTTTTTCAAATGTGGGTAATACCATGGTTTTTGTAGGATCTAAAGTTACATCAAACACACTCTCCATTAGTTGCTTCTTTTCTTTTTTATACAAATCTGATTTCTTTTTAAACTCTTCAATGTAATCAAAACATGGGGATAGAGGAACAAGAAAATGCTTGAATGGAAAAGGAATAGGAGTACTTTCAATTTCTAATGATGTCACAACCACACTAACTAGCATTAGGCAAGTTCTTAGAAATAACTCCCTTGTGGTGGATCCATTAGTACTGTGACTTGGACCTATCAAAATCCTTCGCCTCTTCTTTATGCCTTGATCACCTAGCTTTTATTGTGGTATCTTGTATTGTTGTCCTCTTGTGTGTAATTTGTTATTGTAGCACATGTTGACCACTACTAGTACTACTCCCCATACCATCACTACTAGTGGTAGTGCCAATTTCACTAAGCTCTCGACCAAGGGCATGTCCTAGTTATTGTATCTAACTATGACAATGAGGATTTGAAGCTCTAACAAATTGAATTGTTTTGGATCTACTTGTATTCCCTTGGTCTAATTTTTTAGCCCCAAGGCCACATTTATCAATTGTATTTCTATGCTCTAAATATATTACAAACCAAGGGCCTTTTCCTTGGGAGCCCAAAGGACCACCTTCATAACATATTTTTCCAGCTATGGCTGCTCCTGAAGTATATGCTTCTTTTGTGGCCTCACTCAAAATAGGTTTGAAATTGACATGGCTTTGTTTTCTCTATCATCATTAGATTCATCATCAATTTGTTCATATTCATGTCCATCGAGATGCTTTATATTCCACAATTTTCTAGACTCATGAACCTTGTTATCTCGATACTCTGCAAGAGCTCTTAGATCACCTAGCTCCTTCCTCATAGACCAAAAGGTAGTAATTTTTTATCATGACCAATTTTTAGTTGTAGGGTATGTGCAAGATCATGATGGGCCAAAAAGTGGTGATATGATGGGTATGTGTAGGGTATGTGTCTGAATACTTTTTTTCCACCAATATAAATTATGCTTTACTTTGAATTTAATAAATAATTATTACTCATTTTCTATTTGAATTATGACTAAAGTATTGATTGATTGATTGATTGAAAAACATATATATTTTTCAAATGATATCACCTTTTTCGAATCCAAAACATGTGTCAAATTATATGCTTTGCATACTATAGGAGGGTATGTGTAGGATCATCATGGAAAAAATAGGCACAAAATTTTTAGAAAAATTAGAGTTAGGCAACTTGACGTGAAAATTGGAATAAGTTATCTATATTATTTCAAAAATATGTAATGATATAATTTGTAGAAAATTGAATGTAGTTGCTAAACTACTAGGTTTTTTAAAACAAAAAATCTATTTGGTGAAAATTTGAAATTTCAATGCATTAGTACTTAAATTTCAGGAAAAAAATAAGAAGTTTGTGTTTGTCTGATCACCCTAACCACAATAAAATGATAATATTTTTTAATAATATTTTAGATATAATTAGAGGACTCATGCCTCAATGTGATGCATATTTTTTTAAATTTTTTTCCAAGTGAATAATTAATTATGAATTTTTTATTACAACTTTTAAAAAATATAAAAAACTCATATGTTTGACCACCTTAACTTGGTCAAAACTTCATGAAATTCAATTTTTCATTTTTTAATCCTATAGTATGTGAAGCATAGAATGTGACGCATGTTTTGGATTCAAAAAATGTGATAACATTTGAAAGCTATAGATTTTTTTCAATCAACCTATCAATCAAGACTTTAGTTGTAATTCAAATAGAAAATGAATAATAATTACTTATTGAATTCAATGTAAAACATAATTTATATTAGTGGAAAGATGATAATATCATTTAAAAACCCTTTTTGTTTCATCAATTTTGGGTACAAAAAAGTTTTTAGACACATACCCATCATATTGCCACTTTTTGGCCCATCATGAACTTGCACATACCCAAGATTTAAAAAAAATGAAGTTTTGACCAAGTTAAGGTAGTCAGACATACAAGTTTTTATATTTTTTAAAAGTTGTAATAAAAAAATAATAATTAATTATTCACTTGGAAAAAAACTACAAAAAAATATGCATCACATTTGGACATGAGTCCTCTACTTATATCTAAAATCTTATAAAACAATATTATCATTTTATTGTGGTTAGGGTGGTCATACAGATGCCTGCTTATTTTTCCCTGAAATTTAAGTACTAGTGCATTGCAATTTTAAATTTTCACCAAATATATATATATATATATATATATATTTTTAAATAATCCTAGTAATTTAGAAACTACATTCAATTTTCTATTGATTCTATTCTTACATATTTTTGAAATAATATAGATAACTTATTCAAATTCTTACATCAAGTTGCCTAACTCTAATTTTTCTAATTTTTTTGCCACTTAAGGGCTTGTTTTCTCCATGATGATCCTACATATACCCTGTAACTTCCTTATCTAGCTTGAATCTAGCATTTTTACTCTACTATATGGTTTATCACCTTTTTTTAAAAAAATGTTGTACCTCCTGATTGTCTTTCAATGTAATGTCATAATTTCTATGAACAATTGTTCAAAATAAATACCTTTCTCAGCAACGATTTTCTCTATTTCTATTTTGAGCTCATCCCAAGAATCCTTGTTTCTCATGTTTTCAAGCATGGGTTTACTTTGATGTTGAATTCTACTTGAAACATTCCTATTGGTCCCACAATAATTGATTTAATGGGGTAAAATGGATCATACTACCAATGGAAAACAACATCAAAATTAAAATATTTCAAAAGATCATGTGCCACACTAAATGCTTTTCTCTCGAATGTGACCCTCCACATGAAAAAGGTAAAGAAGGAAATAAGGTCAACATTCACTATTTTTCTCTCTTCAAAATTCAAATTTGCAAGTGTGAAAATGATAGGTGTAGGCATCTATTTATAGGAAAAGTCGCATTTATGGCCTGCAATTAATTCTAGTATGACAGACGGTGGGGTAATTGAAGGTAGGGAAAACCAGTCTAGTGCGGACATTAGGATGATGATAGATACTGTGGGCCCTATAATGCGGGAAGATGTCCTATGTTGGCAAGTAGTCTAGTGATGAAAGGATGGAAAAAACTACTAAAGGAAACCCACAATTGCAGGTCCAAAGGGTTTGGAGGACACTAGGAAGAAAGGCCAAGGGAAATTTGCAGAGGCATTTCTGCATGGACCAAAAAATTAGAGAATTTTTGGGTGGTGAATTTTGCACTTAGAAAATTTGGTGTCTTTAATGCACTTGACAATTTTGAGCTCATAACTAGGGGAACACAAAATGAGGCAAATGAGAAATGACTTAGCAAAGGAAAAGAGGAAATAAGGAGTCCTCGGTCCAAACATGGCATGCATGCTATAGGAATAATAGGTTGATATGAGGAATGATATATCCTATGAATATGAAAGATAGATGGGATAGATTCTAAGATTCATATGACAAGGGATAGTCAAGATAGTTGAAATTTTAGGGGCTGACATTTTTTTTGTAGGCACCAGCTTGGCAACACATGAACACAACCTAGATGAGAATCTAATGACTATAACATACAAGGTATAAGCATCTTGAGGGTTGAAGGAACCTAGTTTAGGGTAGAGGATGTATAGGATTTACTACCTAGAGTTGAGTATAGGGTTTAGGGCTAAGGATATATGCTAAAAGGTATAAGGTTGAGGGTATGTAATTTATGATTGAGTTTATGGGGGATTGAGGATTCATCCTATAGGATTTAGTGCCTAGGGTTTGTGGATATGGTTTAGGGTTGAGAGTATATGATATAAAGTTTAGGATTGAGTGTAAATGGTTGAGGGTTTATTATATAGTCCTTAGGGCCCAAAGTTTATGGATAGGGATTAGGTTCAAGAGGGTATATGGTATAGGGTTGAGGGTTTAGCCTATAGGCTTTAGGGCCTAGGGTTGAGGGATAAGAATTAGGGTTTAGGGTATAGAGTACAAGGTTTATTGATGAGTATATGGTTAAGGGCTTAATTAGTTCATAGGGTTGAGTGATAGGGTTTAGGATATAAGGTATATGGTGAAGTATATGGTTAAGGGTTTAACCATTGGCTTTAGTTTGCTAGAGTTATCTCTCTTTATCTAACCTATCTCTCTACACTATATACTTTTCTCTCTATCTAAACTTTCTATCTATCTCCCCTTCCTACCTCTCCTTTCATCCCTCATCCACCTCTCCCTCCCTCCCTATGCAAATATCTCCTCTATATAGGGTTTAAGGTTGAGAGTCTAAGATTAAGTGATAAGGTTTAGGTTTAAGGGTATAGGAACCTTAAGGGTTGAAGGTATAAGGTCTAGGGTAGAGTTTATAGGATTTGTGACCTAGGGATAAGTGTATGTTTTAGGTTTGAGGGATAAGGTTTATGGTTGATGATATAGGGTATCTAGGGTTTAGGGTTATGGGTATAGAGTTTAGAGTTAAGTGTATAGGTGTTAGGCCTAGGTGCATAGTGTTTTGGTAAGTTAAAATCCATTGTAAGCCCAAAACAAAGAAAAATATGTTTTTTTTGTTAAGTTAATAGAATGTATGTGTTTTGTAAAGGTAGATTCATCATTCTAAGCCAAAACTAAGAAAAATGCATACACATTTTGTAAAGTTAAAATTGTAAACATGCTTTGTAGAGGTTAATGCATCACTAAAACTAAAAACTAAATAAAACATGTATGCATTTTGTTAATCTAAAATCACGTACATGTTTTGTAAAATAAAGTGCATCATTATAACTCGAAACAAAATAAAACAAGTATATATTTTGTTAAGTTAAAATCATGTACATATTTTGTAAAGTTGAAAGCACGTACATGTTTTGTGATGTTAAAATCACCAAACTATGTGAGGAGATAAATGTTGGGGTGGATAATCTACGAGGTATTATGCATTAAGGTTGTTGATAGCTAGAAATGTGGATGGAAAAATATCCAATGTGACCTCAACCTAGCCAAATCTTGACAAGCATGTACAATAATATCAGGTTAATATTTAGAAGTAAGTTAATATGGAATGTAGCTACTTCTCATGTCATATTGTCAGTCTCCATGTCTTTAGGAATCCAACATAGATATGGATAGTGTGGGAGATTTATTTATTTCACAATGACCTCATCATAGTTTTGACTAGTATCTTAAAACATACCACCTAAGGATTCTATCAGAGATAAGTGGCTTATCTACATAGCTCTAAACTAAGGTTTCTCCTTGGGGTAATATGTGATCTTCTATTATGATCAATCTCGATAATGTAACTATAGCTATTCTTGAAAATTGGTGCACTCTAAAAGAGCCAAGCTTCTAGTTAAACCACCTATCTCTAAAGAACCTGCAATGGAAAGCAATATTTTTTTTGTGTGAAGTGTGTTTGTGCAAAGAGGGAAGTGTCAAGATAAGGCTAGCTAGGAGAGGAAGAATTTGTTGATACACTACTATATTTGACTCCAAATTCCAATGAATGTTTGTTGACATTTCAACAAACTATTGTCGAAATACTGACAAAACACTCATATAAATTTTGTTGCTATATTTTCATCACATTCACGACCAAATTTTATATGTCGAAACCATGACCCAACATCATCAGTCATCACCATGGAAAATGGAATTGGTGTTGATCAGAAAATCGATGCAAACTTCATCCATCTAGTGACAAAAAATACACACAATACAATTTGAAATGCCTCTTCGAAAGTGTCGAGCAATCACTAAACGTTCATCACAATTTCAATGTCTCTCACTACACTTCATCAGAGGTTTTAGTGGTTTGTCAGTTTAGGTGCATCAAAATTGTTATGAGAATATCATCACATGTATGACAACTTCATTGGAGGTTTTATTATTTCGTTAGTTTAGGTTCGTCTAAATTGTGATGAAACTTGTAGTTTTTTTTTTTTTAAATTATTCTTTCAAATGTATGATATTACATACATTTGAACAAATTTTATTATTGGTGTGGGTGAGTTTGCTGATTGAAGCCTTGTGGCTATGTTCATTTTAAAGAACCATGATTATTGTCACAAATCTATTCCTTTGAAGCTTGTACATCTTTTTATAACTATTTTTTCAAGTGCTATATTTATTTCAACACCCTACTAACCTCTACTATTGTACCCTTGCCATCCCCCCACCACCCCCAAACCTAGACCACTTGTCCCTGTGTCCCCAAAATGCATGCCCTGTTGTCCCCCTATCCTCGTCCCTGAAACCCCATGGAACACTAAGTTTTCTTTTCTTTCACATGATATTTCACCATTTTATTTTTTGGGTTGGATACATATATCAGAATAATTTTTTCAAGTACCATTATACCTTCAATATTCCCCATTTGCTGGTTAAAATTTTAGGATCTATCAACTATTGTGAATTTCTCATGTCTGAGTATTCATAAATTTTTTGAGGTCTAAGTTAATGTATAGGTGAGGACAATGTTCAAGGGAATCATAATAGTCATCATAAGAAGAGACCTTGGACAATGACTGAGAGATAGTCTTGAGTAGATCTCTCATGAGCAAGAAGATGATACAAAGATGAAGTGTTTAAGGTAACTCATCATATGATAGTCCTCCCTGATGACAATGGCAACTTTCAAGAAGAGAATGTGAAAGACAATGTAAGGAAATGAAAGAATGCATTAGCATGAAATGCAAGGAGACAAATCCCTAGAATACAAAAGAGGTCTATTGAAATTCCACTTCAAGGTCACCTTTGAAAGGGAATTTTAAGTTTTAAACAATCTCGACAGGTTCAAATAAAAGATGGCAACAATTGGATAATGAGGTTAAGGAAAGGTGATCTTCAATAGTGGTGCTCAGTCCTATCAGGTTTACGCAAGGTCACTTTTGTTTAAGAGAGAATAATTTTTCCTTCTTCATAGTAGATTTTCATTTGATTCCCCTAGCACCATGTTCACTATCACCCACACTCATAGGCATGAAACCATAAGCCACTATAAAGGAAGTCAAATAGGACAATATATTAATAAGGGTATCTTGCATATAATCTTGACAACAGAGTAAGTAATAAAGAAAAGGTACAGTGTAATGATCTTCATAGTCATGAGATCTTGATAGTCATGCATGGAATGTCAATCCAAAACATGAAAATGAAATTCAAGGCAATCAAGAAAGAGGAGGTGTTGACCAATGGTCTAGTCATGAGACAAGGGGATAACCAAGAGGTAGGGTTTTGGAGGGTTAATGAGCATACAAATTATAAGAGACAATGAAAGTCAAAGAATAGCAATTTGAAGGAAGATTGTAAGTATGACAATCAATGAATAGAAAAAATTTAGAGAAGCAAGGGTTTCAAAGACCTATTAAGAAACCTTATGACAATTCAAGGCATCATACAAAAAAAATTTGAATCACACCATTCAATGCAATGATATAGAGTTCAGAGGAGGTGTTCCAAGGGACTTTAAACTAAAATAGATGACAATGGAAAGATCACTAGTGGTGTTGATATTATACAAATGAAAGAAATGAGAATCATGACAACTAAGGGTTTGTATGCATGAAAGGACAACCAAAAGTGGTAATGGAGATTGTGACAGTGCTAGAAGCATGACTATCACCATGACAAGGAATGAAGTGATGCATGGCAAGGGAGTTATGAGGGTAATCATACTAAGCTTCAAAGGGAAGACATATGAGAAGTCCATAGTTATGGGTGTTTCTATGAAATGTTTGTTGGATGTTTTCATGTATCTAGAAGTAATCATCATGCTCATTTTTTAGGAGTATAGCTTCCATTTAGTAGGCATTTCATACTTTCTCGGGACCTTGTTTCCAAGTTACATGTCAATTGGAAAGAAATAGGGAATTGGACTTGGGCTATATCTAGCTAAATTTCAATACTTGTATTATTTTTCATTTGCCAATTCCTATTGAATTACCTGAACTTAATTAATTTGGAATGATTCAACAAAAAATCAATTCTTTTACTTTAATTTATTGATTTTCAATATGCATGGGATTTTTCACTCTATTATTCTATAGATCTAGGTGTACCCACACTTGTGCACAACATGAGGAGTTTGAAAATAAAAATAATCCAAGTATAACTAGCATATGATCTAATGTTCTAGCTTTTGCATTGCATTTCTTTGTTGGAATTGAATTTCTAACATATCCTTAAGTGTGTAGATGGGTGCTTAATTTCAAGTTTGAATTTTACATATGAATATACTTTCAAGGGTTTCCTTTTCCAATATAATAATATCATTCAGTATTTACTATTTACTAATTTCAATGTTATTTTTAGAGGTATCGACATTTATGTATGTTCTAATGGTAATTTCTTAGGTTACCTAAAGATATCATTTTCCATAACACTGTATGTGAGAGATTATAAAATAGAAAATTGGAAAAATTAAAGCTTACCTTGTGCTCCAAATGACCAAAGTCGGAAAATAAATGATGTGTAAAAAAATCCACGAAATTGAAAAAATGATGAAAGTAATGCTTCGGAGAAAATCATAGCCAATGCATTTTAGGATCTTGTTGAACTCAATGATCACATTGCTAGCATCATTTATGGCTAGAACCACATAGCCAACTCTTGCAAACCTGTGTTGTGATCAACATGTATATGAACAACTATAGAAAAACTTAAATCATCTACAATCAAGAAAGACACAAGAGATGTGAGCATTCTATACAAAATTACTAAGTTGAAGTCTTTAATGTGTTACACTATTACTAAGTTTAAAGTCTCTATAAACATCACAACCCTAAAATGATCCTAAAATTCCAAAGATAATGAAAAAGGATATATTTTTATGTGTGTGTACATATATACCTATATATAGACAAGAATTTTCATATATGAATATTATATATATAATTGTGTGTATGTAATAGCCATTAAAAGAAGTTATAATCCTATGGTTCTTCCAACAATTCATTGGGAAATATCTTTGAAAGTGTTTCCTAATTTGATGAGTGTTACATGATAATGTGGATCTAGATGCAAAGAAGGTCATTGTTCTTGACTTGTCTAAACAAAAACAAAAACTATACTTTGGTTAGAATAAAATAACATCCATAAATTTGTTTTACAATAAACCACATCACAAAATAAGAAGACCATGTGTCTACTTGTGTAGGTATATTCAAGCATTCTCCTTCCTCACTCACTCAAGTAAATTTTTGATCACCCTCAACCATACATGAGATTTGTCTTGAAAATTTAAGTAGTGAAAATGTTCTAATAATATTCTAAATAATTTAATTCAATACCTCTCTTATGACTATAGTTACAACCAAATTAAAATACAAATAGAGCTCTAACGTTTCAAATAATCATGCATTTCTAAAAAATTTGAGAGACCATCAAGGTATCGATATAGAAGAAAAGCACCAAGACCTTGGTCCTTTTTAATTAAAAAATATATATCCCATGCAACATAGGCACAATGATGGGTAAACTACAAAATGTTTCTAGTTGGAGGCATGTTCAATAAACCTTATAAGTGATATATTAAGGTGGGATTCCATTACATATAAAATATGTTTACATATCTTTGAATCATATGGAACCAAATGCAAAGGATCTTTCCTAAGGAAAAAATCATGGTTTTGTTTGATAAAGGTAAAAGAAAGGAGAGTTCTAGCCATCCACTATGCAAGAATACCATGGATGTAGGATAGACACATTACATAAGGTTTAGTTGAGAACAAGATCAACTCAAGGATGAAAATTTCTAGTATAATAGAACACTTGATCACATTCCATATATCATGGAAAGCCATATTGTAGGCTAGACACATTCCTTTCCAATAACAACTACTAATGAATAAAATACCATGGATCCAAAAATGGAAATAAGTGAGAAATGAGCCATAAACTCCCTCTAATTACAAGGAGTGCCTCACCCTATAGGTCTTCAAGGATTCTATGACAACTTGGTAACCTCATACCTACATGTCAAAAATTTAGTCTTACAAATAATGTTTGTTGGTGTTTAATTATGCACATAAGTGAGAAACTATCCTTGACCTAGAGTAGAAGTAGATATAATAGAACTATTTAAAAAATGGTCCTAGAATCAAAATAGAAAAATAAAGCTATTTACCAACAATACAAGAGATACACAAACAATATAAAGGAAGCTCACTCTTCATCATAAAAAATAAGAGACAGGTGGAGTAGATACATATATAAGTGATATGAATACAACCATTAGGAAGAATAACTCCAACTACTAGAAATATCCCAAAGTCCCACCTATTAGGGAGATGCTAAATAAATGGTTAATAGAGGTGGCATATATATCAAAGTGACAAGTAACTCCAACTACCAAGAATAAGTGGGAGTTATGCATGTCTCTTATAAAAGATTCTATCTACCCTCATCTAAACTATTTATAATAAAGAAAAGCCATTCAAGTTAGGGAAATCATAAAGATTAGAGAGGCTTGTGATGCTTATGATCATATATATGAATTTGTAAATAATCCAAAAGACTATCTTGTGCCCTTAGCAAAGGTTATGAATATGATGCATTTTCAATGGTTTTATGCATTGTGAGTCTCTAATGGATTGGTAGACTGTGGTTTATCCTCCATAGGTCTTTATGAAATATTTTCACCCTTAGTAATGTATTAATTACTATTATAATTTTTGTCAAAACAAAGATTAATGACTGAGATTGAAGCATTATGAAAGTGTGCTAGTTATGGTTGTAGATTAACAAGGGTATATTTTGGTAAGGGAAACAGTAATTCAAATGAATGTAAGTAGATAATTTTTTGCATACCTATAGACGGTACAAAGTTTTATGGTTAAGTGGAAGCCTCCCATCAACAACAAGATCCAAATATCCATGTATCTATCTCAATTGAGCCTCTAAACCCTTCAAAGCTGTCAATATTTTCACTAACCTATTATGCACAAAAGTCAAATTGTAGAGTTATGTGACCACTAAAAATAAAAGAAACAAAGCTTTGAAACCAAATCCACACACAACACAATGTGGTATTCGTACAAAGCCATACAAAAAAATTAAACTCAGAACATTGGAATGGAAACAACTTCAAATTATGATGCAAAGCATGGATTAACTTTACTCAACTAGAGGCACATTTCACAATAATGGGTTCTTCATCTAAAACATCTTTACGAGGTTCAAATAGTAAAGATATTTACGAAAGATAGAGGAATTAAAGAGATACTTGGATGTAGTTGGATTGAAGGCTGTAAATTGATACATGTTTTTTGTGTAGGAGACATATCACATCCACAAACATGGAAGAGCTATGGAAATTAGGAGGAATTGTCTTGGAAAATGAAGGCAATAGGGTATAAAGAATAATTCTTTTTACACCATAGTGAAAAGTTAGCACTTTCTTTCATCTTTGCATATTGATTTGATGCTTCAAACAATGCATTTCTTATATTGAAAAGTGCATTACCTTATTGAGATTCTCTTTTTTTTTAGAATGGTTTAATATTCTCTACTTAATAGGGCCAACCACGTGATGGTGGAAGCTCATTTCCTACCCCCCCTCACATCACTCTCAATTCCCCATACACGATCATATAACATTAATCATTCATTCATCCATTAATAACATATAACATTCATTCATTAACATATAATATTCATTATTTTAGTTGTTATGTATTATCAAAAATATGGTTGCCATAATATGATTGCAATCACTTTTTTTTGTTTCTTTTTTGTAGCTAAAAGAAGTGGAGTATCATTTTCTAAATCATCTGTCCCCACTTCATTTTTTCTATACTCTTCTTGTGATCTTAATGTATTCCTAGTCGTGTACTCATGTCATGGAGGCCATTGGAAGGGCGAGTCTGCTACAATAACAAAAAATGTTAAATTGATATGTTTTATTATTATTTTTACAAGTATTTCATTAATTAAAAGAACATTAGAGTGGTGCTCTTTACCTGATGGGACCACATCATGTTCCTAATCTTTTCTTATAGCCTCATGTTGAACATGTTAAACACCCTCTAAATCTTAATCTAAAGTTGAAACATGAAAGGTTAGATTAATTAATACAACAATTGCAATTAATTATGTTTAAAAGAACATTAGAGTGGTCCTCTTTACCTGATGGGGCCACATGATCTTCCTAATCTTGTCTAGCTTGATCATGCTCAACATGTTGATCATGCTCTACATGCTCTAAAGTTGAAACATGAAAGGTTATATTAATTAATACACCAATTGTAATTAAAGATGTTTAATTGTATTAATTCATACTATGTTTTTTATAGCACATGAATACATCTAGTACCAGGATGCACACCATGAACTTCATCTGTAGGTTGTGCTCCACCCTCACCAGGATGCATTCTAATGTCATGTGTAGTATTATCATTACTTTCATGTTTAAAACAAATAGGAACATAATTACTTTATGGTGGAAATTAATATTGAATACATTGCACAAGTATTCAATTTTAAATAAACTTAATTGAGTTTATTTACCTACATGTTAGATGTAGTGGAAGATTGTGTTTTCCTAGTCAAGACTCTCAAGCATTCAGCCATAGCTCTATAGCCTTGCTGGAAGGTAATCTTTAGGTCCTCTTCTATGGGCACTATGTCCAATTCATAGCCCTAAATTTTTGCATAAGAACATGAATTTTTATTCTATGGTGTGATCATAAAACTAAAATTGTTTGCAATTTATTATTTGGATGCAATATTTCATTTATTGATACTTAAAATTTGTGTGGCTAATTTCATATAACCACTAGAGCCAAGTTTTTTTTGCTCGTGTTTTTCTAGTCTTACCTTTATTTCCTTTGATGTGTTGGGTAGCCTATGAAAATTTTGAAATTCGTTAGATTATGTAAAAAAGGAAGAGTAATCAATATTTAATTACATTGTTGATAGTATCACATACCTTCCTTGGCCCAGTGGCCTTTCCTTTTTCTTTTTAGCCTTCTCATTTCCATCCAACACCATGTCATTCAATTACCTCTTTGGAATCATGGGGGGATGCTCATACTTTTTTTTCTTCTCTAAATGTGACGTATATTGGTCCCTGATATACTTTAGATAGGTACTAGTTTTCTTAAGGACCTTTGTTTGGTTGAATGTGTTATTACTGAAAAAGACACTAGCCACTCCTTTGTTTTGATTCTTATCTTTTAGTTGTATATAATTTGCTAACAGTACATACATACGCATAGTTCATGTATATCAAACCAACTACATCCATTCTTCGTAACTATAATAGGGTTTGACAAACTTAATCATTTCAATAACTTTTTCATAATAGACATTTATGTCATCAATACAAAATAGGCCCAAACCATGTAATGACGATGGTGCTATGCAATATATCTTCTCATTGACATAAAAATTAGTGTTTATTGGAGGAAGTTCCTTGGGTACCCATTGTTTCCGTAGATTTTTGTACCTCAAGGGAACCTCAATGTCATGTATTCTCTCATCATCATAAGAACATTACCCCCTTTAGGAAGAAAACAATTTATGTGTTTATGGAATTTTCTTCTAATGTTTTGACCTCTAGTTGATCTCCCTCTTTTAGACCTACTAAATGTCTCGCTTTCCTCTTCTCTTCCCAAATTTCTCACACTCAAGGAAGACAGATCTAAAAAATACCTATTTGGTGGTACCTACACTCATAAGGATGCTGGATGAATTTCTTTCATGATGATGTGTTCCCAAGGTGACATTATGATTAATCTATCATTTCATTCCTAGAATTTGATAGGTTATAAGGCAATCAAGTCTTGATAGATTGCAAGTTATTGTTACTATCGTCCAAATTTTTCCATCACAAATCAAATCAATGTATGAAGGAGATTTTTCCTTGCAATTAATGACTTTAAAATTTCAAATTATTTTACAACCTAACAAAAACATGGAGATTGGGAGATGTAGTTCATAGTAGCTGAGGCTATGGAAGCCTAAAAAACCTAGACTCAATGATGAATTTTCCTACATGAATAATATATGACATTGTTCCAAGGATTTTTGCATGATAATTGGGGGGCAAAGGTAATGAATGATAGTAATTATTAGTCTCATAGTCTCATATTCGTAATCCAAGTTATTTGACTATGGTCCACCAATTACACAACCAAGGTCTCCAATGTATTCTCTAATTATAATCAAAGGAACTTTTCTCTTCATTCAAATAAATAAACTTGAAGGGAAACACCACCAAGTGGTTTATTGGACATCTACATGAATAAAATAGCAGAAAATTTACATTTAATGCAATTTTCCGTTGAAATTTTCTATAGTGTGTAGAAGAATGGTTTCACCATACATAATATTTTGGTTTAAGTTGTCTTGAAAAAGACAAATTAGAACACTAATAGACATAATTTAGGGGCACGTGTGAGGTGGTTCAGCTGTTCACTGATAAAATCCATATGTTTAAGTGGTTAAGGGGGAGGGAGTGTGTACTAGGCTTGGTTAAGTCATCATAAGTTTATGCTTTAGCAATAAAAATTGTTTAAGTCATATTAAATCTTCCTATGTCTAATTGTTAGGAGACTTTTGGTATGTTTTAAGGTAGGATGAGTGGTTGTGTCAATGTTCTAAATCTATATAACAAGGTTTCAACACATTCAAATAGTGAAAGTTAGTTCTCGTAGTCATTTGAAACAAAAAAATTTTGATTATGTATGATGGCATGATTTGATAACTTAAAATAATTGGTTACCCAACAAAATAAAGTTAAAAGAAACCTTTTCAGTTTAAGGGGTTAGCACTTTCTTTCATCTTTGCATATTGGTTTGATGCTTCAAATGATACATTTCTTATCCCATGTCTATCATATTGTATTCCCATCCCATTGCAAAGAAAAAAGGTTAAACATTTAGCAATTTCCCATTCTTAGCTTTGAAGTTGTTGGCCTTGAATACTTGTTTTGTTGAGTCACAATTTTCCATGATAAGAAAGAAAGAATGAAATTTTAAATTTTAAATGTTGCTAAGACCCTATCTTTGAGTTGCTCCACTTTTGTGCCAAATCAACCATATTTTTTTGTGAATGGGGTTCAATAATATGTTTTACAATCAATGGAAGATGACTCCATGGAATACAAGCATAGATGATTGGGGAGTCTCTGGTGCAGGAGCACCTACACCTTATGTTCACAACTAGAGAATTAGAGGTTGATCATATAAGTGTCTAGTGAGGTTTTCAATTTTTTTTTTATGTTTTAATAAGGTCTAAAATACCATTTATTGTTTCATTGATCCATATTGTAAGCAAGATCAAATATGTGAAGAAATTGTCAATGATGGCTAAATATTGTGAAAGTAGGTAGAATAGGTTTTCTTGTAGGGAGTCATGTATTCAAGGTGAATAAGGTCTAAAAATACCATTTTAAATGTGTTTAGGGTGCTTGGAAGTCATCTAGTTGATAATGTAAAAAGTTGCAATTGTTGACATTAAAAGTTGTCAAAATTGCAATTTTGCAAAATAATGGGTTGTTAAGTGTTTGAAAGTTAGTTATGGACATTGGTTGAAGGTATTTTGGGTCTAAAATGATTTAAAAATAATTCCAAGGCCTGAGAGAAGGTTTTTGGAGGATTTGATACCAAAATTTTATATCAAATACCACTTTCTTGAAGCAATTTTCTATGTTTTTACTATTTTTCTAAAGTTCTTTTGTGTTGTACGGATCTGTACAAGCTTGAAATTCTCTAAGATAATTAGTGTAGATAAATATATGTGTTCCCTTTCATTTTCATTTTTTTTGAAGTGCTAAATCACTATATTGTGGGAGAAAACAATCAAATATAAGGACTACCATGTTTTTCCTGTGTAAGGATTTGAGGGCTAAAAACAAATGACATCCACCAACCCACCCACTGTCTTGGAATTGTAACTTAGTGGATTGGTGTGAACATGGTAGGATAGAGGTTAATCTCATTTAGGGGTCTATGAAAGCAAGAAACTTGGCATTGAAGTGATTCCCTAGGGCTGGCAGAGGCAATTTTCTTGTGAATTTGTGGTTGTTCAGTTAGGGTTTGTCAATTTCATGGATGTAATAGTATGAATGAAGGTTTTTTGTCCTATTTCAAGTTCATTTTATTTTTTTGAATACAATAGGTTAGTTAGGGAGGTTAGGTATATGGTGTTTCTCTATAACCCTAGTTTATTAAGGAAAAATGGATGGTTTTGTAGAACTATGACAAAAGGGCCATGGCTTAGCCCAACAATGGTGAAAAATCAATTAAGCTCAACCCCATGTACATTCATCTATAATATTTTAAATTCCTACCAACATTTTTTTAGATTTAGCTATATAGTTTTAGAATTATGTGACATGGTTTTATCTATATCTATATAAGTTATATTCACTTGAGAAACTACAATTTCTCATCATAATATTTGAAATATTAGAAGAAAAACATGGGATTTAAATCCCATTTGGAAGTATCCATGCATGTATTCCTTAGACAAAGGATGCCCCTATGACCCAAGTTCATAGGAGAAGGGTTTGGGAAAATTTGCAAGGTTTGGAGTGTTCCTAAATTTGATCAATCCTTATTTAGTATGTTTCAACTAGAGTTTGAATTATACATTAGATGGTTGTGAACTCACTCCTCCAATTAATATGTTCCCACTATGTATATTTGAGTCAATGAAAGACAACCTATCATCATCAAGCTTTCCTACTTTGAGATTTGTGGTTTTTAGCTTTTCAAAGTCTATTCCACTTGAGTGAAATTTTAAAGGAATTGTCATTATGGTTTTCCTTGATGTGAATGTGTGAAAATTCCTCCAAACCTATCTAAACTAGAATAATAAAAGTTTGGTGTTAAACAATATAACCTTATGTCTTGAATCAATGACAAGTAAAAGAGGGTATAAGTTAGCCTCAAGAGATATTAAGGTCTATTTTTCTAAGAAATATGGTCATGATAAAATTGACCATGACTTGGCTATCACAAAGTTAACAAAACTTTCTAAATTTGTATTCAACTATAATGAGGTATTTAGTCATTATTATTTGATAGGTGAGAAACTCTTAATAGGTACTAAAGATCTACCTACATATATAGTTGAACTTATGTTGAGATTATGATGGAGTTCCTTATGACCACCTTTCCTAACAATAGGTAATTAATAGCAAGTATATTGAATATGGTGGATATATGTATGGTGGATAAATGTATGCTAAGCTTTATGATTATTAATACACAAAATGTGATATACTCAAAAGTAGAATATTTTGTAATATTACATTTATGGATTTAACTTATGTCTACTAACTAATGTATTTCTAAAATAATAATTGAATGTAGTAAATGGCCTTTGAGACCACTTTATGAGGTTGTATTTATGTATGTGGCCAAATAGAGGCAAACTCATGTGGGTTCAATTTTTTTCTTGTGATATAGATTTTGATCCCAAGACCTATAGGACCATTATATAGTTTAGTGGATCCATTAGGGGTATTGTAATCAAATTAACTAGCCTAGGGTGTAAACCCTTCAAATAGTATGCATTAGATCAAAATTTTGATACTTTCTAAGTGTCACAATGTTGAACCAAGATTGATATAGGACTTGACTTCTTAGCATCACAGGTAGGGTTGAGAAAAGGGACTCTATAAGGGAATTTCAATCCTAATCAATGGTAGAGGCATTTGCAGCTCTAAGCCGGGAGGTAGCTACATTTTGATCCATCTACAGAGTTGAAGACTACAAAAATTTCTTGGGAATGCATGCTATTTAGGGTATGGCTGAATATAACTATTTTATTTTATTTGTCTTATATTATACCATTTTACGAGAATGGGGGTGCCAATGTACGAGAAGATCTTTGGAAAGGCATGAAAATTTTAGGTTAAAGAGAATGGGGGTGCCAATATAAAAAATATAAATCACTTACAATACTCATTGTCCCTTGGTCATCGATTTTCCATGAATGCCCTCAACCTGATCGCTTTGGCTTTCCTCCTGCCCTATTGTACTAAGTTATGTGAGATACTGCATGCATGTATTGATATGCAGGGTTTTCACTCCTCCAAACTCTTCCTGATCACTAGTATTGACCTTTCACTTCTCCAATTTGATGAGCTACAACCTGAAAATAAATTTTTGATGAAGGTTTTAGAGTATGTTAATTAAAATGAAAATCATGGTGCCATTTAGTTTTTAATATTTTACATATTTCAGTATATATTAGCTATATTTTACATAATAAATAATATAATTATTCTACCTATTATAATTTTTTTTGATATGCAAGTTTTGATTTATATATTAAACAAAGAAAATTACAATCGTCTACAAACACATGTAATGATACCACCATTAAACACCATCAAATACTTACCCAACCACTTGCACCAAAAAACCACCCTAGAGACAAGCCAAAAAAAGAAATCCAGCCGATTAGAACCAGCCACCCGACCACCAAAGCCAACAACAAATCCAAAAACCATGAGGGTTCGACTCCAACCAAAGACAATCATACCCCATGCACCCAAAAATTCTCTAAATGGCCATAAACAAGCCGAATCAACAAACCCCACATAGAGAGAATGCCAATAAACCTGAGAAAAAAACCCCACTAACTATCAAAAACACCATCCATGGGAAAGAAAATTCATAAAAAATTGTTTAAAACAACAAATTCTTCAAAGACCTTTACCCACCCAATGCCACCCACTACCAACAGATTGAAGAATTTCTTCAAGTAATCGATAGCCACTGCCACCACCATTTTGAGCTTGCTTAATGTTGGACCACTCAAGTTGAGGAGGAATGAAAATAATTTCAAAGCCTCATTTGAGCTCTGAATGTTTTGGAAGTCACCTGGACTTGGAACACCTCTACTCTTCACAATAAATCCCAACACCTTATCTAAACTACCCATCAGGTCCTTACGAAACATATTTACCAGCAACAATTTGGCCTCAGCCTTAGACACACCACTGTCTAGAAGAGAGGCATCAAACTGAGAAGAGATGTGAAGGTTGTCTCCTTTGAATTCATTGTTGGCCAAATGGCCAACTCCCAAGATCATTTTTTCTATGACCAAGACCAAAGTATCCTTGTTTATGAGAATTTGTTTCAGACATTGATCTTTGATTTCTATGAAGGAGGCTTGTCTAATTGTTGATTTCAGAGAGATTGGTGTGTCTTCTCCAAAATTTTCTACTCCATTCACAGAGACCTTGATGAAAAAGTAAGAGTGCCTTGCCATGAGTGCCAACACCAGTACCAAAAAAATTCACCACAAAACCTCCTCAAACCAAAAAAAAACTAGATATGGATGAAAGAAAATACAATAAAATGAAACTTTAACACTTTATCTCAATTACTGCCAAGTACCAATCTGTGGCCACCCTTGCTAATGACAGCCATCCAAACGTGTCAAGTTTGATTCGTATTAAATGATATCCATGTAATAATTCCTCTAACAACCTCGATCTTAGGGAAAGAACATGGCACCTAAGCCACGTGAACGTCATCCTAGTCACACCCTTTGTTGTCCCCCATTGCCCTTCCACTCCACCACAATAGCACCCAACTTGCCCTCTTGATGTGTGAATGCAAAAAAGAGAGGGGAGGAGGTACCTACCCAACCACCCACATATTCTACTTATTATAATTATATATTATATTCTTTAACAAAATTATTAAATACATATAAAATTATTATAATTAATAATTAATAATAAGTATATTTTTATATAATACAAAATATATTAATATTAATATAATAGTAATATTAGATTAAATTATATTTATTATTATATAATAGTTTATATAGGCTTTTACCTAATATTTTAGAGGATTTTACAATTACACTACATCTAGTTTACCATTAAATGGTAGTTGTAACTTGTTTTCCAATGACACAATAGTTGTTTCTAGGCATGAGATTTGTTTCAAGCTCAAATCTCACAATATATGTAGCCTATTAGCTAATACAAAGAGAGAAACTAAAAAGATAGAGAATGAGAGAAAGAGACGAACTTATATAGATAGGGAGAGAGAGAGCGCATGAGAGAGAGAAATATAAGAGATACAAAGGAAAAGAGAGAGAGGGAAAAGAGAAACTAAGTTTTGATTGGTTGTTTCATGTCAACAATCCAAGGATGGCATGTGTCCTTGGGGAGTTATGATCAAGGTAGCATTCCATTTGATTAAAGATATGATAATTATCCTTTACAACCTCTTCAATGTAACCATTGCACACTTAAGGAGACAAAGATATGGAGAGTGAAAGAGAGAAAGAGAAAGGAAGAGAAAAGTTAGAGGGAGATAGAGATAAGATATAGATAGTGTTGAAAAATGAGATGTTTTCTTAGCTTAATGCTCTGTAAAATTTAATATTGCTGATCTAAGTAAGATTTTTCTTTGTTACATATATTCTTTGTGGGTGATTATCTTGATTAATCCATTTTACTATTGTAGAATGTAGACAAAAGTTGATAGAAAACTAGACAGGATATTAGAAACATTACACAAGATGTAACGTAGAGAAACCCTTTCGGGAAAAAAGTCCACCAAGAATTATTCTATTATTCAACCTCTAAAATACAATAGCCCAAATTATTTCTTGAGAATGCTTCTTCTATCTTTACCAATCTACTTCACACCTACAATAACAATTCTTAAAACTCTCTTCAACTTCAATGAGATATAGAGGCAATAAGCAATCTTGTAATCTCCAAAAGATGACAATTACAATGCCCAAGCTCAATCCCTAGAAAAGGTATGCCATATTGCTTCATGTTGATTTTTTCTGTGAAAAATAAAGCTTACAACATGTGCTTCATCCATTTGGGCATCCCAAACTAAAGCTACAACTCATCCTTCACTTTGTGATAATTCTAAAGCTCCTCCTCAAATATGGTTCCCAAAAGTAATCCTACATAACTAAGCCTTCAAAAATATCTTATCATGCAAGAGATGTAAATATAAGAAAGCATCTTGGGTGCCCAAGTTGGCTCCAAGTGATTTCTTTTCAACTAAAACATTTACTCAACACCAATTATGCAAGAATGGTCATCCCCTATTAATTGGAGGTAGTCCTTGTTATCTGTCATACAACTCAAGTTATTAGCCATGCATTCCAAGTTAACTAAAGTCAACTGACGTACAACTAAAACTAACTAAAGACAACTGAACCATAACTGAAATGAACTAAACTAAATTGAATTGAACTGAACTAAACTAAATTGAATTAAACTAAACTAAACTAAACTGATTTTGAACTGAATTGAACTAAAGTGAACTGAACTGAACTAATCTAGACTAAACTTAACTAAACTTCATGCATGTAAACATCAAACCCTAACTCCTAGTATCTTTACATGAATTCAAAAGTGTTATCTCTTACTCTGAATAGTTAACTGAACTTAAGGTGAGTGTCACCTTACCATGTGGTGCCCCATGTGCCCCTATTATTTAGGAACTCACAATGGATGCCCTCACATGATACTAACATTTAAAATTAATTACAAATGTCAATAATCATGATTATTTCATCAAATAATAATCTCATCCTAATCTTTGTGTTGTTGAACAAATTCCAAGAATCTAGGATATACATGAAATAATTAATGTTTAGGATTTTCAATTAAATGTCATCCTATTTCGAACATTCTCCCACTTGAAATTATACATTGTAATTATTATAAACAAGGAATAATAATTTAAATCAAGTATAGGACATAAGGCGAATGGCCTTCCTGCACCATGAGAACTTATCTGTAGGAACTAGCTTCATAAGATAATTTGTAGCATTAATCAAAGTGTCAACTTTTTCAATTAATACATTCCCACTATCAACCATTTCTCACACAAAGTGATACTAATCATATACATGTTTAGTATGAGTATGATACATAGGATTTTTGGCTAAAAAAATAGCACTCTGACTATCACATTCAAGCCTAACTTGCTTGCAATTTAAACCAATACCTGACCCAAGTCTCTATAACCAAGCTACCTCTTTAGAGGCATGTGTGGCAGCCATGCACTCTAATTCTATGGTGGACAAAGCAACCACAGGGCTTCCTCTTACTTATCCAACTAACTAAAACTCCAAACAAAGTGTACACATAACCACTTGTTGACCTCCGACTATCCAGATCTCCTGTTCAATATAAATCAACAAACCCCTATATGTCTAATGATCTATTCATAATATCAATATTATTAGAACCATGATAAAATAAATAGTAATATGAAGTCCCTTGTAAAGATCTAAACACCCTCTTAACATAAGTCCAATGTTCTTCACCAAGGTTAGACATAAACCTACTAAGAACTCCCACTACTTGTGTTATATCTGGTCTCGTACATACCATTGCATACATTAAACACCAATTTCACTAGCATAAATTTTTTTAGACATTTCCTCAAAATCAAAATCAGATTTAGGACTCATATCTAAACTTAACTTCATACCAACGGGTAAAGGGATATTAACTGGTTTATTTTCCTACATGTTAAACCTTTTCAAAATAGTATCAACATAATTCCTTTGACTTAAGAAAAGCTTTATGTTACCTCTATCTCTATTGATCTCCATGCCAAGGATATATTGTGCAGCCCCTAGATCTTTCATCTCAAATGTGCTCAAGAGTTTTTCTTTCAATTATTTGATCATTAACTTGATGTTACCAATAAATAACATGTCATCAACATACAAGATAATAATTAAAATTTGATCATCAATAATTTTTATATAAACAAAATGATCTTCCTCACTCCTAATGTAACCATTTTAATGTGAAAGCATCAAACTTTTGGTACCACATTGTGGGTGACTGTTTCAATCCATATAAAGATATCCTTAACCTGCAAACCAATTATTCTTTTCCTTTTACAAAAAAACCTTCAAGTTGCTTCATATAAATCTCCTCATCAAGTATCACATGTAAAAAAGAAGTTTTCACATCCATTTACTAAATTTCAAAATCATAAATAGTGGCAATTGATAAAAAAAATCTAATAGAAGTTAATTTAGCAATAGGAGAGAATATTTCATTAAAGTCAACTCCCTCTCTCTGGGAGTAGCCCTTGGCTACTAATCTAGCCTTGTGCCTTTCGAAATTACCATCTGCACTAATCTTCTTTTTAAAGATCCATTTATAACCAATGGCCTTTCTATCTTTGGGAAAACTCTCAAGATCCCATGTCACAAGTATCCAAGGATTCAATTTCCTCATGCATAGCTTGTGACCAAAGCTTCCCTATCAGAACTGGGTTCATCATTAGTACTCATTAAAGGAAAAATACAACGAGATTTCCTTGTCTTGTGGATCTCCTCAAAGGGGTTTCTACTTGTTCCTCAATATGCTTATCTTGAGCATATATTTAAGAAGAACTCTTTTAACTCTCCTCTTCCAACCCATCCATTTTTTCTTCAACATGTGCATCTTGTTCCTTCTTAGTATTTGTCTCAAAATGCACTATTCAAGAAGTATCCTTTTCCTTTGGTTGTTCTTCTCTTGAATAAGCTCAAAATTCCTTGAAAGTAACATCTCTAGATAAAGAAACTTTTCTTGTTAGTGGATTCCAAAGCTTGTGGCCTTTTACATTTTCACCATAACCTATGAATATGCATTTCTATTCTTTAGGATCCAATTTAGATCACTTTTCTTGAGGAAAATGAACAAAATACTCACAACCAAAGATCCTTAACTCTATAACACTAGGTTTCTTACCTAACCAGATCTCATAAGGAGTTTTATCTTCAATAGATGAACTAGGGGATCTATTGATTAAATAACAAGAAGTACATACCATTTCAGCCCATAAGACTGTTCAAGCTTAACACTACTTAACATACTCCTAGCTCTTTCCATTAAGGTTCAGTTCATCCTTTCTACTAATCCATTTTGTTGAGGTGTATATGGAGTAGTTTTATGTCTCACTATTCCTGCATGCTTATAATTATAATCATCAAATTCCTTAGAACAATACTCACCACCATTATCTAATCTCAACACTTTTATCTTCTGATCTAATTGTTTCTCAACCAAAGCCTTAAATTCCTTAAACTTACTAAACACATTAGATTTTTTATGCATAAAATATATCCAAGTGTATCTTGAGACATCATCAATAAATGTGACATAGTATCTAGATTTTCCAATAGATTCAATATCCATAGGGCCCATTACATCTGAGTTAATAATCTCTAATAATCTTTTAGCTCTATTTGTACCTCTAGGAAATTTATATCTAGATTGCTTTCCAAACTCACAATGCTCACAAAAGTCACTTTTTTCCAATATTATAATTAGGAATACCGTAAACCAAATTTTTATTAAGAATGGTCCTAAGACCTTTTTCACCTATATGGCCCCAATCTATGGTGCCATAGCATACACGTATTTTCAGCTTCAGTTACATTTGATTAAATATTTACATTGGAGGTATTCATCTTAAACAAAGTCCCAATCTGAGATCCTTTAGCAACCACCATATTCCCTTTCACCAATCTACAACAACCTTTGTCAAATTTCACATGCCTTCTAGAATCATTGAACTTAGAGAAAAAAATTAGATTTCTTGCAAGTACTGGAATATGTAAAACATCATTAAGGGTCTTAAGACTACCATCACTGAAACAAAATTTTACCTCCTGTTCCAACAGCCTTTGTTTTGTTGTTGTCTCCAAAGAAGAAATCTTCCATCATATGAAATATACTTAGAGAACCACTCCTTTCTACAAGTCATATGATAGGAGAAACCTGAATCAATAAGCCAAGAATTATCAACAACAGTATTAGAAGAAATGAATAATGCATCATTATTGTCATCAGATTTTTCTGTAGAAGCATCAATACTCTTCTTCTTTCTCTTACAATTCTTTTCAATATGTCTAGTTTTTCCACAATTCTAGCACTTTACCTTACTCTTCCTAGGGGTTTTTGATTTTCCTTTAGACTTACCCTTCCCTTTCTTTTCTACTTTAGATTCCTTCTCTTTAGGCCTACCCCTTACAAACAAGGCATCTTGGGAGCTAGTTTTAGATTTCCTCCTCATCTCTTCTGATATGAGAGTAGGAATGGTGTTGTCCATCTTTGGATCTACACCATTACCTCTAATTATAACTATTATATTTTCCCAAGAATCATGTAAAGAAAAAAGCAATAAAATGAAGTTATCCTCATCCTCAAGCTACATCTACATATGCTAACTGAATGAGAATTAAATTGAAACAATTTAAATGTTGTGCTACTGAATCACCATCTTTCATTTTCATTGAATATAACTACCTTTTCAGATACAACTTATTTGTTAGACTCTTTGTTTGATAAATATCTCCTATTCTTTTCCAAATTTATATGCATTGATTTCCACTCAAACATTTAAAAGAACAACATCAACAAGACATAATCTAATTGTTCCTCTTTTATTTTGATGAGGGCACAGCCTGAGACACAAAAAATAACCCACAAACAAGAGAATAATTTTATTATTCAGAAAATGGAGCTTCTTACATGTAGAGGATCTGAAATCCCCAAGTTCCAATACACATGCAAGCTACAGAAAGCTACAGAATAACCCTTTAGCAATATGCGAGCTTGTCCGCAAAAAGTTACCCAAAAATATTAGAAACCTGCCCATAAATAGAGCTCCCCTTTAGTTTGGAGCCAAAACAACATTAAAATTTGAGTTTAGGCGGTTTGGCGCTGAAAGTTACAACTTGAAGTTCAAATTTCAAAAGAACATTTGCAATTGTATCTTCTAGAAAGTGCACCAACTTCCCGGGGCCATAACTTTTGATCTGAGGCTCTGATTCGTGAACCGTTTGAACCGTTGGAAAGGTATCGAAGTCAAGAACATGATCAAAATTTTCTACACCAATTTTGGCAAGTTTTGGGGCCATTTCAGAAGCTCTAATTGCCTCAAATCCAACTCAGAAGATTTTCAGGTGCAAATCTGGGAAACTAAAACTGCAATATCTTTCAACCCAGGAATAGAAAATAAAAACCGTAAATTGGGAATTTCATTATGACGAAAAGGGTATTCAAAAATATAAAAAACATATGAAAACTAAGAAACTTGAGATTTAACTATTTTTGGGTGATGCTCCTGCATCAAACACCCAGGGTAATTTGAGAAGTGACCCCATCACATCTCAGATGGTTGAGGAAAACCCAACCAGTCAACCACTACCTTAGAGAGCCAGGATGAATCTTCCATAGGCCTTCCTCTTCATTTCACCAGATATTCTTCATACTGCCTATTTTTGGTACTCCTTCCCACACGACCATCCAAGATTTCATCAATCTCCTCATTTTCTAAAGATGTTGGAATCCCACACTATTCCATCGTTGGTACTTCCTCTAAACTACCTTCATGAAAATCTATCAAATATAAAATGTTGAACACAGGGGAAATGTTGAATCCATCCGGCAACTCTACCTCATATGCATTACTTGAATCATGCTTCTTCAAAATTTTATAGGGACTGAACTTCTTCATCTTCAGTTCATTATATGTTCCCACTGGAAACCTTTATTTCCTCAAATGGACCATCACTTCATCACCAATCTGAAACTCCTTATACCTCTGCTTCTGATCTTCCTTAGCCTTATACTGCATATTCATCTGGTTAATATGTTCTCTTACCTTCTCATGTATATCCTTGATGTGTTCTACAAAATCTTCAGCTTAAGCACTTATTTTCTTCTCTTGCTCCATCTTCCTTAATTTTGGAGTTGTTCTGGGGCTACCTCCATACCAATCTAGAAGGGTGACCTACCAGTGCTTTTGTTGACAGAATTGTTGTAAGAGAATTCTACCTGGGGTAAGATCAAGTCCCATACGTTGGATTTATCTCCTACCAAACATCTCAGTAGGTTACCCGGACTTCTATTAACAACCTCTGTTTGCCCATCTATTTGTGGATGGTGTGCAGAACTGAACTTCAGCTCTATCTTAAGCTTCTTCCACAAGGTCCTCCAAAAGTACCCCACAAATTTGGTGTCATGATCTGAAACAATACTCTTTGGCAGACCATATAGCCTCACCACCTCTTTGAAGAGCAGGTCAGCAATATGGACTACATCATGGGTCTTCTGACATGGAATGAAATGTGCCATCTTTGAAAACCTATCAACCACCACAAAGACTGAATCATTACCTCGTTGTGTCCTTGACAAACCAAGAACAAAGTCCATACTTATATCCTCCCATGGCCTCTCTGGTATAGGTAAGGGATAATATAAACCTGTATTCTGTCTCACTCCTTTAGCCATCTGACATGCCCTGCAACTTTGTACAAACTTCTTCACATCCTATGACAATTGAGGCCAATAATAATGCTCACTAATAATAGCAATGTTCTTATCCTGACCAAAATGTCCCGCCATTCCTCCACTATGCTTCCCCTTTATCAGGTTCTCCCTCATGGAACTCCTCAGGATACACAATTGACTTCCCTTAAATAACATGCCATCCTGGATTATGAAATCTAGCCACCTTGTCCTATCCACTATAACAGGTTGCTTGCAAGCTTTCCAAGCCTCTACAAAATCAAGATCCTCTGCATACAGTGTCTTGGGTTCATTGAACCCAACCACTTCAATCTACATCTTTGTCATCAATGTATACCTCCTACTTAAGGCATCTACAACCCTCTTTGACTTCCCACTCCTATGTTTCAAAACAAAGGTATAACTCTACAAAAACTATACCCATTTCATATGCCTCTGATTTAATTTTCCCTAACTATTTAGGTACTACAAGGCCTGATGATCAGTATATAGAACAAATTCCTTTGGCAACAAATAATGCCTCTATTTCTTTAATGCTTGAACTATTGCATAAAACTCCTAATCATATACAGAATACCTTCTCTTGGCATCATTTAACTTTTCACTGAAATAGGAAATGGGCTTACCTTCTTGGCTCAATACTGCTCCAATGGCACAACCACTGGCATCACAATCCACCTGAAACACCTTGTTGAAATCTGTGAGGGCTAGAACAGGTTGCTTTGTCACCTTCTGCTTCAACAGTTCAAAACTTTTTGCTACTCCACTGCTCCACTTGAATTCTTTTTTGTCCCCTCTCATTGTTTTAGTAAGGGGTCCACAAATGCTACTAAAGTTTCTAATGAACTTTCTATAAAAACTAGCCAAACCGTGGAAATATCTCACCTCGGTAGCAGTTCTTAGGGTAGGCCATTCCAGAATAGCCTTCACCTTCTCTGGGTCCATCTTGAGACCTTCTGCTGAGACAACAAACCCCAAGTACACTAACTCCCTCTTCACAAAACTACACTTCTTCAGATTAATCAATAGTTTCTCTTCTCTTAACTTCTCAAAGACTCTCCAAATATGCATCAGATGCTCATCCAATGTCTTACTAAAAATAAAAATATCATCTAAATACACAATGACAAAAATTCCCAGAAATTATTTTAGTACCTCGTTCATGAGCCGCATGAATATGCTCAGTACATTGGTTAGCCCCAAAGGCATGACTAGCCACTCGTATAGGCCCTCTTTGGTCTTGAAGGTAGTCTTCCATTCATCTCCCTCTCGAATCCGGATTTGGTGATATCCACTCTTTAGATCAATCTTTGTGAAGTACTAAGCTCCACTCAAATAGTCCATCAGGTCATCCATCCTTGGCAGGGGCAATCTATACTTGATTGTTATCTTGTTTATGGCTGGGGAATTTGTACACATCCTCCACTCCCCATCCTTCTTTGGTGCTAGTACAACAGATACTGCACATGGAATCAAACTCTCCCATATCAAACCCTTTCTCAACAACTCTTGAACTTGTCTGTTCAACTCCTCATTTTCTACTGGAGTCATTCTATGAGTTGCCTTATTTGGAAAACTGGCTCGAGGAATCAAGTCAATCTGATGACCGATCTTCCTTATTGGCAGTAAACCCTAGAGTACATTATCAAAAAAAATATCCTGAAACTCATCCAACATCCTAGAAACTTTTTCTGGAACCTTCTCACTATCCTCCTTACTCACTCTAGGAATCAATGCATAACACACACACACACACTCATGCTTCATACCTTCTAAAAATTTTCTTCCATCTATATACCAAATTCAAGCATTACTGCATACTTTTTCTTTGCTCTCCTTTAGGGGTTTCAACTTGTGATGAACCCCATCCTTTGTCAAAGAATAAGTGTTTGCATAGCCATCATGTATAGCTCGCCTATCAAACTACCAAGGCCTCCCCAACAACATGTGACATGCATCCATGGGGATGATATCAGTAAATACCTCATCATGGTAGCTCCTAATCTTGAACTTTACTAGGCACTTCTCATTGACCAAAACTTTGTGGTCTTTCTGCAACCAGGCAATTCAATATGGATGCAAGTGTCTTTCCCTCTTCAGCTTCAGCTTTGTGACCATCTCCTCTAACACTAGATTATCGGTGCTCCCACCATCAATAATAACATCACAACATTTTCCTTCACACTTGCACCTTGTGTGAAATAGATTCTTCCTCTATTTTGGTTCCTTTTCCTCAGTCACTAGGGCACTCCTAATCACTAGGGCTTCTCCCCTTTCAACATCATTTGAATGTTCAGATTGGGCCTCCTCATCTACATGCGCAACCCCTCCATGACCTTCTGGCCTTTTTTCTGCTCCTCCTTGGTGTTGTGGACATTCATACTCTCAATTCCCTTCTTCACCACACTAGAAACACGTTCCTCTGAAACCACCTCTTCCAGATCCTTGTCCATATCTCCCTCATCCTCTACCTCTTTGATCACCACTATTTTGATCACAAGGGCAGTAGAAGTTGTCAATCTTTTGGCTTCGGCTAGTACCCACATCTTCACTTTTCTTCTCATCATCATTTTGGCTTCCTGAAGGTCCGCCATTGCCCATTTTTATTTGACCTCCTTGTCCTTTTTGCTTTCCATCAAATCTTTTGTTGAGCTTCTCTTCCACCTTTAAAGAAAACTGATACACATCCTCAATGGTGTTCATTCTGACTAAGCTTAACTCCTCCTGAATCCTCGATCGTAACCCATTAAGATATTAGGCTACCTTCTCCTTAATGGTCTCTGCGTGACCCATTCTGATGATTATCTTGTGAAATTATTTAGTATATTCTTTCACAAATCTGCTTCCTTGTTTCAACCCTTGCAATTTCTTCAACAAATATAACTTGTAGTCCACTGGTATGAACCGCTTCTTCAGTTTCTCTACCATGCGATCCCATCTGGTGATCTTTACTTTTCCTCTTCGATTTCTTTCCAATTGGACCTCTTTCCACCAAATGCTAGCATGACCCTTCAGCTTCATTTTTGCAAACTTAACTCAATCCGGGTCCTCGATTTCCTCATACTCAAAATATTCTTTTAGCTTGTTGATCCAGTCGATCAACTCTTCCGGGTTCAGACTTCCGGAATAACTAGGGACTTTTGCTCTAGGTCTTTTCCCAATCTTTGAAATGGCCCTTATTAGAAGCATTTGGTCTTGATCAATTGCTTCTTCTTCCTCTTCTACATCTAAACCTTCTTTCTCTCCTTCATCCTCAATTTCCTCCCTCGGGTTTAACCCTCTTCTCAACTACTCTTGTAACGCATCAATCTATCTCTGGAAGGCTACCAGTGCATCTCTTCCACCAGCATCTCTGTCGCCTTGACCACCTATGGCACCACCACACCTACCAGGCATCACTCTTGGAGGCATCCTTCTTGACCTCGACCCACAACCATGGTCATGGTGCGAACTACCTCACGATTGGCGATATGTCCACACGCTCAAGAAAACCTTCTCTGATACCACTTGATGACGCACAACCCGAGACACAGAAAATAAATCACAAACAAGAGAATAATTTTATTATTCAGAAAATGAAGCTTCTTACATGTAGAGGATCTCAAATCCCCAAGTTCTACTACACATGCAAGCTATAGAAAGCTACAGAATAACCCTTTTCGCAATATGCGAGCTTGTCCCCAAAAAGTTACCCAAAAATATTATAAACCCACCCATAAATAGAGATCCCCTTTAGTTTGGAGCCAAAACAACATTAAAATTTGAGTTTAGGTGGTTTGGCACCAAAAATTACAACTTGAAGTTCAAATTTCAAAAGAACATTTGCAATTGTATCTTCTAGAAAGTGTGCCAACTTCCCAGGGCCATAACTTTTGATCCGGGGCTCCGATTCGTGAACCGTTTGAATCGTTGGAAAGGTCTCAAAGTCAAGAACATGTTCAAAATATGTTGCACTAATTTTAGAAAGTTTTAGGGCCATTCCAGAAGGTCTAAGTGCCTCAAATCCAACTTAGAAGATTTTTAGGTGCAAATCTAGGAAACTAAAACTGCAATATCTTTCAACGCAGGAATAGAAAATAAAAACAATAAATTAGAAATTTTATTATGACGAAAAGGGTATCCAAAAATGTAAAAACATCTGAAAACTAAGAAACTTGATATTTAACTATTTTTGGGTGATGCTCTTGCATTAGACACCTAGGGTAATTTGAGAAGTGACCTCGTCACATCTCAGATGGTTGAGGAAAACCCAACTAGTCAACCACTACCTTAGAGAGCTAGGATGAATCTTCCATAGGCCTTCCTCTCCATTTCACCAGATATTCTTCATACTGCTTGTTTCCTTTACTCCTTCCCACACAACTATCCAAGATTTCCTCAATCTCCTACTTTTCTGAACTAGATGCTGGAATCCTACACTGTTCCATCGTTGGTACTTCCTCTGTTCTACCTTCATGATAATATATCAAATCTGAAATGTTGACAGAACGGAAATGTTGAATCCATCCAGAAACTCTACCTCATATGCATTCCCTGAATCATGCTTCTTCAAAATTTTACAGGGACCAAACTTCTTCATCTTCAATTTGTTATATGTTCCCACTAGAAACCTTTCGTTCCTTAAGTGGACCATCACTTCATCACCAATCTGAAACTCCTTATACCTCCGCTTCTAATCTGTCTTAGCCTTATACTGCATATTCATCTTGTTAATATGTTCTCTTACCTTCTCATGTATATCCTTGATGTGTTCTACAAAATCTTCAGCTTCAACACTTATTCTCTTCTCTTGGTCAATCTTCCTCAATTCTGGAACTGTTCTGGGGCTACCTCCATACACAATCGGGAAGGGTGATCTACAAGTTCTTCTGTTGACAGAATTGTTGTAAGAGAATTCTACCTGGGGTAAGATCAAGTCCCATCCCTTGGGTTTATCTCCTACCAAACATCTCATTAGGTTACCCATACTCCTGTTAACAACCTCTATCGACCCATCTATTTGTGGATGGTGTGCAGAACTGAACTTCAGCTCTATCTTAAGCTTCTTCCACAAGGTCCTCCAAAAGTACCCCACAAATTTGGTGTCACAATCTGAAACAATACTCTTTAGAAGACCATGTAGCCTCACCACCTCTTTGAAGAACAAGACAGCAATATGGACTGCATCATGGGTCTTCTGACATGGAATGAAATGTGCCATCTTCGAAAACCTATCAACCACCACAAAGAATAAATCATTCCCTCATTGTGTCATTGGCAAACCAAGAACAAAGTCCATACTTATATCCTCCCATAGCCTCTTTGGTACAATTAAGGGCTGATATAAGCTTATATTCTGGCTCACTCCTTCAGCCATCTGACATACCCTGCAATTTTGTACAAACTTCTTCACATCATGTGACAACTGAGGCCAATAATAATGCTCACTGATAATGGCAATGGTCTTATCTCGACCAAAATGTCCTGTTATTCCTCCACTATGCTTCTCCTTTATCTGGTTCTACCTCATGGAACTCCTCGAGATACACAATTGACTTCCCTTAAATAACATGCCATCCTAGATTATGAAATCCAACCACCTTGTCCTGTCCACTGTAACAGGTTGCTTGCAAGCTTTCCAAGCCTCTATAAAATCAGGATGCTCTGCATATAGTTTCTTGAGTTCATTGAACCCAACCACTTCAATCTGCATCTTTGTCATCAATGTATGCCTCCTACTTAAGGCATCTGCAACCCTATTTGACTTCCCACTCCTATGTTTCAAAACAAAGGTATAACTTTGCAAAAACTCTACCCATTTCATATGCCTGATTTAATTTTCCTTGACTATTTAGGTACTACAAGGCCTGATGATCAGTATATAGAACAAATTCCTTCAGCAACAAATAATGCCTCCATTTCTTTAATGCTTGAACTATTGCATAAAACTCCTGATCATATATAAAATACTTTCTCTTGGCATCATTTAAATTTTCACTGAAATAGGAAATGGGCTTACCTTCCTGGCTCAATACTGCTCCAATGGCACAACCACTAGCATCACAATCCACCTAAAACACCTTGTTGAAATCTGGGAGGGCTAGAACAGGTTGCTCTATCACCTTCTGCTTCAACAATTCAAAATTTTTTGCTCCAGTGCTCCACTTGAATTCTTTTCTATTCCCTCTCATTGTTTTAGTCAGGGGTCCACAAATACTACTGAAGTTTCTAATGAAATTTCTATAAAAATAGCTAAACCATTGAAAAATCTCACCTCGGTAGCAGTTCTTGGGGTAGGCCCTTCCAGAATAGCCTTCACCTTCTCTGGGTCCATCTTGAGACCTTCTGCTAAGACAACAAACCCCAAGTACACTAACTCCCTCTTCAAAAAACTACACTTCTTCAGATTAATCAACAGTTTCTCTTTTCTTAACTTCTCAAAGACTCTCTGAATATGCATCAGATGCTCATCCAACATCTTACTAAAAATTAAAATATCATCTAAATACACAATAACAAAACTTCCCAAAAATCCTTAGTACCTTGTTCATGAGCTGCATGAATGTGCTCGGTGCATTGGTTAGCCCAAAAGGCATGACTAACCACTCGTACAGGCCCTCTTTGGTCTTGAAGGAAGTCTTCCATTAATCTCCCTCTCGAATCTAGATCTGGTGATATCCACTCTTTAGATCAATCTTTGTGAAGTACTGAGCTCCACTCAAATAGTCCATTAGGTCATCCATCCTTGGTAGGGGAAATCTATACTTGATTGTTATCTTGTTTATGGCTCAGAAATCTGTACACATCCTCCACTCCCCATCCTTCTTTACTTCTAGTACTATAGGTATTGCACATGGACTCAAAATCTCTCGTATCAAACCCTTTCTCAACAACTCTTGAACTTGTCTGTTCAACTCCTCATTTTCTACTAGAGTCATTCTATGAGTTACATTATTTGGCAAATTGGCTCCACGAATCAAGTCAATCGGATGACTGATCTTCCTTATTGATGGTAAACCCTCAGGTATGTTATCAGAAACAATATCCTAAAACTCATCTAACATCCTAGAAACTTCTTTTGGAACCTTCTCACTATCCTCATTACTCACTCTAGGAATCAATGCATAACACACATGCTCATGCTTCATACCTTCTAATTTTTTTTTTCCATCTACATAAGAAATTCTAGCACTACTGCATACCTTTTCTTCGGTCTCCTCTAGGGGCTTCAACTTGTGACAAACCCCATCCTTTGTCAATGAATAAGTTTTTGCATGGCCATCATGTATAGCTTGCCTATTGAACTGCCACGGCCTCCCCAACAACATGTGACATGCATCTATGGGGATGATATCACTGAGTACCTCATCATGGTAGCTCCTGATCTTGAACTTTACTAGGCACTGCTCATTGACCAAAACTTTGTGGTCTTTCTAAAACTAGGCAATCCAATATGGATGGAAGTGCCTTTCCCTCTTCAGCTTCAACTTTGTGACCATCTCCTCTAACACTAGATTATCGGTGCTCCCACCGTCAATAATAACATCACAACATTTTCCTTCACACTTGCACCTTGTGCGAAATAGATTTTTCCTCTATTCTGGTTCCTTTTCCTCAGTTATTAGGGCTCTCCTAATCACTAGGGCTTCTCCCCTTTCAACATCATATGAATGTTCAAATTGGGCCTCCTCATCTATATGTGCAACCCTTCCATGACCTTCTGGCCTTTTATCTACCCTTCCTTGGTGTTGTGGACATTCATAGGCTCGATGCCCTTCTTCACCAGAATGAAAACACGTTCCTTTGAAACCACCTCTTCTAGATCCTTGTCCATATCTCCCTCGTCCTCTACCTCTTTGATCACCACTATTTTGATCAGGAGGGTGGTAGAAGTTGTCATTCCTTTGGCTCTGGCTGGTACCCACATCTTCACTTTTCTTTTCATCATCATTTCGGCTTCCTGAAGGTCTGCCATTGTACCTTCCACTTTGACCTCCTCATCCTTTTTGCTTGCCTTCAAATATTTTATTCGGCTTCTCTTCCACTTTTAGAGCAAACTGATACACATCCTCAATGGTGGTCATTCTGACTAAGCTTAACTCCTCTTGAATGCTCGGTCATAACCCATTAAGATATCAAGCTACCTTCTCCTTATTGGCCTCTGTGTGACCTATTCTCATGATTATCTTGTAAAAATCTTTATTATATTTTTTCATAGATCTACTTCCTTGCTTCAACCCTTGCAATTTCTTCAACAGATCTAACTCGTAGTCCATTGGTATGAGCTGCTTCTTCAATTTCTCTACCATGCGATCCCATCTAGTGATCTTGACTTTTCCTCTTCGATTTCTTTCCAACTAGACCTCTTTCCATGAAATACTGGTGTGGCCCTTCAGCTTCATTTTTGAAAACTTAACCTGATCTGGGTCCTCTATTTCCTCATACTCAAAATATTCTTCTAGCTCATTGATCTAGTCGATCAACTCTTCCAGGTTTAGACTTCTGGAATAACTAGGGACTTCTGCTTTGGGTCTTTTCCTGACCTTTGAAATGGCCTTTTTTAGCTGCATTTGGTCTTGATGAATTTCTTCTTCTTCCTCTTCTACATCTGAACCTTCTTCCTCTCCTTCATCCTCACTTTCCTCCCTCGGGTTTAACCCTCTTCTCAACTACTCTTGTAACACATCAATCTATTTCTGGAGGGCTATGAGTGCATCTCTTCCACCAGCATCTTTGCCACCTTGACCACCTCTTGCACCACCATGCCTACTAGGCATCACTCTTGGAGGCATCTTTCTTGACCTTGACCTACAACCACGGTCCTGGTGCGAATTGTCTCAGGATCGGCGATCTGTCCAAACGCTCAACAAAACCTTCTCTGATACCACTTGATGACGGCGCAGCCCGAGACACAGAAAATAACCTAAAAACAAGAGAATAATTTTATTATTCAAAAAATAGAGCTTCTTACATGTAAAGGATCTCAAATCCCCAAGTTCTACTACACATGCATGCTATAGAAAGCTATAGAATAACCCTTTCGCAATATGTGAGCTTGTCCCAAAAAAGTTACCCAAAAATATTAGAAACCCACTGATAAATAGAGATCCCCTTTAGTTTGGAGCCAAAACAACATTAAAATTTTAGTTTAGGCAGTTCGGCACCGAAAATTACAACTTGAAGTTCAAATTTCAAAAGAACATTTGCAATTGTATCTTCTAGAAAGTGCGCCAACGTCCTGGGGCCATAACTTTTGATCCAAGGCTCCGATTCGCAAACCATTTGAACCGTTGGAAAGGTCTCAAAGTCAAGAACACACTTGAAATATTCTATGCTAATTTCAGCAAGTTTTGGGGCCATTTTGGAAGCTCTAAGTGCCTCAAGTCCAACTCAGAAGATTTTTAGGTGCAAATCTGGGAGACTAAAACTAGAATATCTTTCAACCCAGGAATAGAAAATAAAAACCATGAATTGAGAATTTCATTATGACAAAAAGGGTATCCAAAAATGTAAAAACATATGAAAACTGAGAAACTTGAGATTTAACTATTTTTAGGTGATGCTCTTGCATCACATTTTTATCTAACTTAGCCCAATTTTCATCTGAAATATTTGTAGGTGTCTTTGTCTCATTATTAACTACTAACCACTGATCTCTTTCCTCAAGAAGATATTCCATTTTTAATTTCCAAATTTCATAGTTAGAACCATTGAACCTTTCAATATCTAACTTTGAATTCATTATAACAAAAACATAATTTCAAAATTAGCAAATTAATAAAATAATTAAAGCTCCCACTAAGCCAATAAATCCTTCAAACATTAAGAGAAAGTCATCCCAATACTCTACCCAACCTAAGCTCTGATACCAAATGTTAAAAAATGAGGTGTTTTCTTAGCTTAATATTCTATAAAACTTTAATATTGCTGATATAAGTAAGCTTTTTCTTTGTTAGATATATTATTTTTGCATGATTATCATGATTAATCCGTTTTACTATTATAGAATGTATAAAAAAATTGATAGAAGAACTAGACAGGATATTAGAAAGATTACACAAGATGTAATGTGGAGAAACCCTTTCGGGAAAAAACTCCACCAAGAATTATTCTATTATTCAATATCTGAAATACAATAGCTCCAATTCTTGCTTGAGAATGGTTATTTTGTCTTTACCAATCTTCTCCACACCTGCAATAACAATTCTGAAAACTCTCTTCAACTTCAATGAGATATAGAGGCAATAAGCAATCTTGTAATCTCCAAAAGATGAAAATTGCAATGTCCAAGCTCAAGCCCTAGAAAAGGTATGCCATATTGCTTGAAGTTGAGTTCTTCTAAGAAAACTAAAGCTTACAATATGTGCTTCATCCATTTGGGAAACCCAAACTGAAGCTACAACTCATTCTTCACTTTGGTGATAATTCCAAAGCTCCTCCTCAAAGATGGAATCCAAAAGTAATCCTACTTAACTAAGCCTTCAAAAATATATTATCATGCAAGAGAGGTAAAGATGGAGACAGAGATATAGAGAGATAGATATAGAGAAAGAGATATATAGAGATATGAAGAGATATAAAGGAATAAAGAAGGACAAAGAAAGGTAGAGATAGTGAGGTAGATAGAGAAAAATATATAAGTAAAAATAGAGAGAAAAGAGGAGAGATAGATAGAGATAAAACCACATAAAGAGATAGGGAGATAAAGATAAATAGAGGGATGAGAATATAGAGAGAGGGAGATAATGAAAAACATACAAATAGAAATAAATACAAAGAGATAAGGATGAATAGATAGAGATATAGGGAGGGTGATTGATATATATCTTTGTCACTCCCTATCTCTCTTTATCTCCCACTATCCATGTCACTCCCTCTTCCCCCCTCTATCTATTGAGCTATCTCTCCCTCTCCCCCTTTTCTCTCTCATTCACTCCATCTCTCCTTCCATCTCTCCTGATCTATGTCTCTATTGCTATTTCTCTTTTTATCTCCCTCTCACTCCTCTCTCTATCTCTTTCTATCCATATCTTTCTCTACCTATATCACAATCTCTCTATCTCTTTCACCATCCCCATCTATCTCTCTATATCATCCCCTTTTTATGTCTCTACCTCTCCTTCTATATATATTGAGTTATCTCTCCCTCTTTCCCCTATCTTCTTCTCTCTCGCCCTCTCTACATATCACTCTCCCTCTCCCCCTCTTCTTTCTCTCCCTTTTCTACCTATCTAATCTCACTCTCTTCTCTCTTTTTCTCTTCAACCTATCTCTCCCTCTCTCCCCTTCTTCTATATCTCTCCTCCTCTACCTATCTATATCCCTTTATCTCCCTCCCCCTCGCTATCTCCCCCTCTCTATCTCTCCCCATCTCTCCCTCCCTATCCCCCTATCCATCTCTCTATCTCCAACTATCTTCCTTTCTCTTCCCATATATCTCCATCTCTCTTTCTAGATTCCCATTTATCTCTATCTCTCTCTCTTTCTCTCCCCATTTATCTCTATCTCCCCATACTCATTTCTCCCTTTCTCTATCTCTCCTTATTTCTATCTCCCTCTCTCTATCTCTATATACTTAATATCTAATTATTTTTGTTTTTCTATCTCTTTGTATCTCTCTATCCCTCTCCTCTCTCTATATCTCTTTATATCTCTATCTCTCTATCACTCTATCTCACCATCTATATCTATTTATCTCTTCATCTCCCTCTCCCTCTATATCTATCTATCTTGTCCTCACTATCTCACTCTTTTTATCCCTATCTCTATCTATATTTATCTCTCCCTCTACCTATATCTATCGATCTTTTCTTCTCCCTCTTCCCATCTCACTCTATTTTCATCTCTACCTCTATTTTCCTCCCTCCTCCTTTATCTCTATACATGTATCCCTCTCTTTATCCGTCCATCTATCTCTATGATCTCTATCCCTCTTTATATATTTATCTCATCCATCTCTATCTATCCATATTCCCTCTCTCTCTTTATCTCTCCCTATGCTTCTCTCCTCTCCTCATCTCTATATCCCTCTCCTTCTACATCTCCATCTCCATCTCTATCTTCCTCTCTATCTCTATCTCTTTACCCCTCTATCTATCACTCTTCCCCACTCTATATCTCCATATTTCTATCACTACCTATCCTTATCTCTCTCTCCCTCTCTCCTTATTGCAAGCATAACATGAGCCTATTGGTAATGGAGCTTTATCATCTTCCTAATTCAAAGGTTTTATTTCAATCATGTTTGGATCCCTATAAGTGGATGCATAGTTTATTTGAAACTATGATTTCTCCATTGAGACCTTTTTTTCACAAACAACATCATTTTCTAAATGTCCTACCAATTGACCTCATGTACTAAAAAATGTATGCAAAAAATAGACCAAGATTTATCCTAATTGAAACTCCACACTTTTTTGGCATACCCATTGCACACTAAGGTGTGATTGATAGTTAAGTTTGATTTGTATGTTTTATTTTAGAACTAAAATGGTAGAGATAGGATAGAATAATACCATTGGTTGAAAAGTCATTGTAAGAACCTTAAATTCTTACCTAAAACCTACAAGATAAACCTTATAATCAAAACAAAAATCTAACACGTAAAACTAAAAAATATTGTATTTTGTGATAAAATAGCCTTGTTTGACCTTAGTAAAGATTACTTATCTACTTGTCACATGATTAGGAAATAGTATTTGATGGGACCTATGATAAAACCCTTATGAATACAATGGGGGGTTTGTAGAAAGAGAAGACTATGTATGTGGTATTTCTAAAGTGGTACTTGGTTCAATTATGTGATGGTGAAGTAACATAAATTAATGCAAGATGATATAATTGGATGAGTATTAGTTGGATAGTATATTATTAATAGATCAATCAAGAGAAAATTGATAGCTAAGTACTTGAATTTTATTTTATTGACACTTGATAAATGTAAGACTATGGAGGTATTATGTTTCTCAATTGAAGTAAAGAAAGTGGTTGACATGGAAGTAAAATATTTTAGAAACTCATAAATGATATAGATATATCTTATTTATATTATCCTTTTAATTAGTTATGTATCTTCAAATATAAAAAATTAGAAGGAATCCAATGTGTATCATCTAATAATAAATTATAGAAAATATCAAAAAGATCAATAATAAAAAAATATATATTAACAAAGAAGCCATGCAAGCATACAATAGTATATGTTAGTAAAACTATAAGATATACAAGAAATAAATATATGCATACAATGTCACATGTTAGTAATACAAAACACATGTCACTATGTGGGGTCAACATGAGGAAACACTAATTTTTCGAGAATGAAATAACCAAAGATATGATCAAAAAATATCTAATCATAAATAGTCCTAGAGTAATTAGGATTTGATCATATGGAAATTTATAGGAGAGCTGCAATAGTTGTAACATCATGAATTAACAACATTAAAAAGTACATCATGAATTAATTATGTAACCATAAAAGTCAAATATAATTCTATCAAGAAATCAATATCAAATAGATAATATAATCACATAACTCATACATTTCAATTTCATTGATCTTCTTCCTCATGCAAATCTTTGTTTGTATCATATGATCTAGATTTGACATTGTAAGGATTGGTCATATCATCATCATCATCATTGATATCAGTTTCAATAATGTCATCATCCACACATATATCATCTTCATGAAAATTAACTCCTACATAATCATGATCTAGTTCCTCTTCTTTGACATCTTCATCAAGCACATCATCAACTAATTGTTGATCCCGATCATCATCTACATCATCTTCTAGTTCTTTGGTATCTTCTTCTTCCACCACATTATACTTTACCAGCCTTCCTCTTGGATCATGTTTAACAACAAATGGCCAACCCAGTTTACTTGGAACCTCTGAGTAAAATACCTTCTCACATTGGCTTGTAAGAACATAGGGCTCACTTCCAATTTGCTCAATCGACCTTGTATAAACTAGGTAAATCCATTATCTTGTTCAATAACAGTTCTCTCGAGATCATTTTCATTCAATCATAGCTTGTACCATTGGATGAAAAACATAACTAAATTGAAGGATTTAAACTCACACTCAAGTATATCATCCAAAATCCCATAGTATTGATTTTTTGAGACTTCTAGATGTATGTCACTTCTAGATGAAACATTAGTCACCTGAAAGACTGCAGTTATCGTAGAATCACAAGTTTTCTTCATATCATCCAACTTTTTTATTCAAAATTTATGACCATTGCACCACATAGCCTTGTGGTATTTCACCTGCAATATGTCAAACATGTAAAAATTTATTGCATCCTTAGTTGATAAACATATTTATTCTTGGCTAAATGTATGCAAAGAAAAAAAACTCAACATATATATACATCATTATAATTGAAAATAATTAAATAATATGGGTGATTAATATATTTATACATACCATTTTATCTCTTAAACCATATGCTAAATCAATTTCCCTTCGTGTAACATTGGAATCTCCATTACAATGAGCTTCTTTAACCAATGAAGCCACACCTTCCCATGTTAATGCATGACCAAATTGTTGACATTGTTCATTCCATACCATCATCCAATCAAGATTTTTTGGGACGTACAAATGTAATGCATCTCACTCTCAACCAACTGTATCAAAAAAATTGAAATTCACAAATGACGTATAATTAGTTAATTACCACAATATACGACCTTAATTTATAATTGATGTATATTGAATATTAATAATTAAATAAGTAAAATATACAAAAAAACAAAATGTAAAATGTATTCTAATTAATTTCCTTGACCATCTTATAATTACCTCTCGCTTTCCTCAATCTACCTTTCCCCATCAGGTACTCCCCTTCAATTTTTTAAATAGAGTTGGGATCCCAAATGCGATTTACATCGATCTTTGTTGTAAACTTAGGAAGATATTCAATAATTTACACCATGGTCTAGTATACCATATATCCCTCCACCATGGAACCCCCAATATGTGCTCTTTGTCTAACAAAATCCTTTAAATATTTCGAGCACATCTCAACCATCCAAATTGACCTTGTGTGTATAGGTCCACACAATCAATTTCTTCAACTTGGTGTATGAGGTAGTGTTCATGTGCATTGAAAAATGTCAAAGGTAGACACTTTTGTATTTCACACATTAGACAAGGAATTTTTCTCTTCCAATAATTTATATCTTCTTTATGGATTTCTCTAGATGACAACCATCTACAAGTGATTCAAGGTAAAAATATATTAATAAGATTTAATAAAAATATACAATATATTACATAACAATTTTAAAAAATGGCAAATATAAGATCCATACAACAAATTGAACAAATATCGCTACTTACCTCATCTATTTTCCAATATCATATATAACTTGCTTGACATTGTTGTCAAAGTTGTCTAGGAGAGATAGAGGTAAAATGTATTGCAACAATCATAAAATGATATTTTCATTATTTTTCCAAAACTAGTAAACATAATACACTGAAAAATACATATAGTGTACAAATATATTTATATAATATACCGGAATAATTACCTTAATGAAGGTATAAAAATCATGTGTTTTCATCCTTAACCCAAATTCACCTTTCTTTATTATGATATTGTTTATGCTAGCAGCAAATCTTGTGGGAAATTGAATTTTTTCGTATGACTTATTTTATAGCATTACTGTTTTGTTTCATTAATAACTAAGGAAGGGTGCTTGATAGGTCGAATGTGAGCATTAGAAAATGAGCAAAAATTTAAAGAGTGCAAATAAACACCAAAACAACCTACACCTCAAGATTAGCCTAAGTTGGAAACAAAACAAGATAAAAGCAACAAAATGGAACTTTATACCTTGTGTCGAATCGATCCTTTGGTTGGCCCTTTGATATTTGATGTGTATGCTCCTTGGATGGAAAGTAGATGCAAGCTAAATGATGTTGTGAGGATGAGTGCAAGTGGACGAAAATGTGAAAATGGCTAAGTATAAGTTGAGAAACAAAATTGCAAGAGTTTGGCTAGCAAAATGATCTCCCCTAAAATGAGAGAAAAGAGGGGGTATTTATAGGAATTTTGAGAATTCCTAGGGGAAATGGAGGGACAAGATTGAGCCACCAAATATCAAGATGTAGGGCTAAGGTGAGTTGAGAACTCACAAGCCCTCACATCTTGACATGTGGCATGTGAGATAGCCCTAAAAGGTGAAGTAGACATGAGGTGGAAGGACAGGTACATAACATGGATGTACTTCAAAGGACCATAGGGATTTGGTCAAGATATCCCCATAAAGGATGTCCTTGTCCCATGTGGGTGAGAGGACATGTGAGGAATTAAAAATTCCTCAAATATTCTCATGGGGAGATGGGAAAGAATAAAGAATAAGTGGACATGTGGGAAGAAGTGAAGGAATTAAAAATTCCTTTTGGTTGCCTTGGGGGATTAAAAGGTGAATTAAAAATTCACATGGGGAAGTGGAGTGCCTTGTCCAAAAGGAGAAAGCCTTTAATAAGGTTGACTTAAGGACACATGCCATACGTGGGAGGAGGATTAGGTTAGGCTAATCAAATGATTAAGGTTGTGCAAGTACTTAGTTAGATGGACTAATGACTCTTTAGAAGCAAGTGGTAAATTATGGAGGATGTGACCTTAATGATGATTAAGGGTGTGCACATGCTAACCCTTGTTAATTAGAAGAAGATGAAGTAATTAAGATGGATTAGAGGACCCACTTGCAAAAGTTGGAGGATGTGACCATGAGAGAGAAAAGAGGAATTAAAAATGAATTTTAATTTCAAAAGGGGGATATGGCTAAATTAAATAAAAGGGTATAGTTATTTAATTTAGAGGATGAAGAGGGGTAAGGTATTTATTAAATTAAATACTTTAGGACCCTTATGCAAGATGTAGGGTATTAATTAAACAAAAGGTTTAATTAATATTGTCATAGGGGATGAGCAACCAAATGAATAAGGAGACGCATTTGATCATATGGAAGTGATCAAATTGGACATCTACAGGCACTTATATTAATTTAGTCTCCATCGCTATTTAATTGAATGATATTTTTCATTGCATGATTGGCTTCCTGAATGCCATTACAAATTTTGACAATTTTTTCTTTGTCATGTCTTCCATCCAATATTTTCCATAATGTTTCTATTATATTATTTTTGATATGCATTGTATCAAACAAATGGACAATTTGTAGCTACTCATAGTAGGGAAACCTACTAAATTGTTTGGGATAACTTTTTAGTCCCTATGGAAGTCGGCCATTAATGTCTTGATGACCTTAATGAAGCATATAAGTTAAACAAATTAACAATGAAAATCATTGTCAATTGTAGCATGAGTAAACAAAACATAATATAAAATTATAAATTCCAAAAATATATGATATATGATAGATAAAAAATTTGATCTAATGTATAACCTTGATGATTAATTCTATTATATTGCAACTTCCATAGGTGAGGTGTCATTCTTTGTGGTTTTGATGTAGTCTCTTCTTTCTCATTGAAAATATATTTTTCAGTAGTTTGATACTTATGATTTTTATAGAGGAAGTTCCTATACTCATCAAACACCTACTTTCCTAAACTTGTTGAATGATGAGATTTCATCTTTGGACCACAAATTGGACATGCAAATTTTCCCTTTGTTTGAAGATCTACAAGATCATATATAATTGGATTAAATATGCCAATTTTTATAATTATATATAATGAATAGATTATTTAAAAAACATGCATGATATATACTTCATAAAATTAACTATCATTAAAGTGCAGTCGAACATTATAACATACCACAAAATTGTGTTAGCCTCAGGGAATAATGAATTGTCCATACAAGCATTGAATGGAATTGAAATTGTCTTTTTCCTATTAGTCTAGAGACGTCATACCTAGTGACTCCATTCCATAAATTTAGTAACACATCGATAAGAGACTCGATATATACATTCATATCTTTAACTTGGTAATTACCTAGTTGAATGAACATAAGCATTACATAATTATTATAACCATTTTACTACAATATATATAAATTAATGTACATGACTATTAAATGAAAAAATATAAGTCATTATGCAACAAATAAGACAAATGAGATGCTACTACGTTAAAGAAAATTGATGTAAAAAAATACTAGGAGCAATCATTGCCGACATTATGTTCTCCCTCTTTATTGACATCAATGGAGGAATGCTATTAGTGATAACAAAAATAGGCCACATCAAGTAAATAGATCTCAACTCTCCAAATGGATTCACACCATCCACTACGAATGAAAGATTGAGATTACAAGGTTCTTTAAAGTGTGGCCATTTTTCCTCCATGTCCCTAAACTCAGAACCATCTGTAGGCATTCGAAGAATTTCATCTCCACTTCTATTTCATGCATGGTAATCCATAAATTGTGCTAAGCTTTCAAACCTAAATAATCATTGCGTATGTGGAATAATGGGAATATAATGAAGAAACTTGTGAGGCACATTTTTTGTTAGTTGTTCTATTCACTATCTATTGATATGACATTCTGGGCATTCTGTTGCAAATTCATGTTTTTTATGATATATAATATGATCATTGGGACATGCATCTATTGCTTGATAATCCATTCCAATATATTTGATAATGTCAAATAAGTCTCAGTATGAGCACAGTAAAATATTTGATGGTGGTAACAAAAATTCACCTATCAATATACAAAAAACATAAAATTGTTAATATAAAGAATATTAATGTTACATATTTCATCCTTTATTTACTAGTGATGCACTAACAACAATTAAAATAGATGAAAAAAGATGACATATATGACATACCTTAACATCTGTGAGATTTCTATGTTGGATAAACCATTCGTAACCTTCAAGTTCACCAACAATAATACAATAGAGAGAAGAGTTGTTTGGGAGCCTTCATAAAGGGGATCGTAAGCCTTCTCAAGTATAGGTAAATCATGAACATCATCAAAGTCATCTTGATCATCATGATCAGTTGTGCCACTAAATGTGTCATGGATCAAAGTATTTGTACCATCATCTTCAACTGTGTTTTCTAGTGCATGATCATCTTCTTCCATAGGATCATTAACTTCATCTTCGATATTCATAGCTCCTAGTTCCTCCACTTGTAAAACCACATTTTCAGGGTGTGATAGTCCATATCATGTGCCCTAGGGTGCCCCACCTTTATAATAATGATCAACACAAGTAAACCATGATCATGATCAAGTGATTTGATATATATATATATATATAAAATGTTAAAATGATATAAACATTTACAAATTCAATCAATATAAAGACATATAATGAACAACTTACCAATGGACAATAATCATGCCCCCCTTCAACGTGACCATGCTGCCTACAATGTTTCTCAACTTTTGTGATTAAAAATATTCTCATCTTTAATCCCTTGCAATTATTCCAAGGACACTAACATTTCCCATCACCCTTTCTTTTCAATCTAGCCCACAATCTATCAAGTGTCTCTTCATTTTGTACTAGACTAATATTATCTGACATGATTTTTCTTTACCAAGCTTGAATATTTAGATCTTCAAAAAATATCAAACTCACACTCCAATAATTTTTAATCATAGATAGGTAGAAAAATCTAATAATTTTGATATTTTGCACCAATTTTTTTTTTCCTATAACCTATACAAACTGTCACAAGTATAGCAAATTTGCAAGTAGGGAAAATTCACAACTATAGCATGAAAACACTATCACAAGTATAGATAAATTATCGAACTCACTTCTAATTATTAATATTTATGCATGACGTTCATCAAAAAAGTGACAAAAATCACTGATCATTGAAATTTTCACAAAAATCACTAATCATCAAAATTTTGATAAACGTCAAGCACAAATTAAGTGCACATGTACCCGATGATTCATCTAATTGTACATCTTTCATCAAAAAGTTTCATTGTATTTTGTAGTCAAATGAGTTAGTCATAATCAACTATGTAGGCTTTTTAAATTAAAATATGGTGAGGATCGAAATGTTGTTTTGAAGGTGATCGGAAGCTCATATTGGGTGAATGTGCATATTCATGAAGGTGTTGTCCTGGAGAATTTTGTGGAGGATGTGGTGTAATTAATGGGTAGCTTCACATGGGGTGTTAGATTTGTGCATCATTTCATGGCCTCTTAGTATGGATAACTAGTCAAGATTACAATGGAGGTAGTAATGATCAACCTTACTATGTATACATAGTAAGGACCTATGATGTTGTTGTAGTCACTAAGAAAGGAAAGACCATGAAGGATCTTAAGTTGTATAGAGATACTTGATCGAGAAGAGAGATTTGAATGATTTTATAAACTACATAAAATATAATGGTGACTTGTGAGTAGCCTCTTAACTAGAGAGGGCCTTTGTATTCAGAAAGGGAATGATGTACATAATGCATTAAGTGTTGAAATTTCTTTGTTTGATTTCAGTAAAATGGGAGTTACCCCCTCTGGTATCACTTTTTTATAATGTTTTTGTAAATTTATATATTATATTATATTATATTAATATGATATTGCATTACACTATATATTATACTAGCACCTACACCTAAAGGAGGTTAAAGGATTACACTAATAGAAAACTATATGTCAATATGTTAGAGAGTATATGTTTGTACATGGATGCACTATAAATTCTAGTTGCATGTAGTTGGATTAAACATTTAATAATAAGTTCTAAATAATGGAGTGAAATAAACTTAGATAATTGTAAATTTCTTCCTTAAGTAAATTAAGTATTATATGATTATGAAATATTTGCATACATATTTAAAACATAAAGCAATGCAGTTGACAAAAAAAAAGTTAACCTCAAATTAACAAAAAAAACTACAAAAGAAAATAGAATGTTCCTAGCCAATTGCCAAATTAATATTTGTCATTTTTTTATGTGATAAATAAGATTTATGAAACTTTTACCTAATATTTTGAAGTCTTTTACCATTAAATGATAGCTATTCTATCATTCAATGATATTCAAAACTAGTTTTCCGATGAATCAATAGTGGTTTGTAGGCATGAGCCTTGTTTAGGGCTCAAATCTCACACTATATGCAGTCTATCGGCTAATTATATTATATTATATTATATTATACATTACATTATAGAATTATATTTAATATTAATATAATATAATATTATATAATTATTATATATTATAATATTTAATAATTATATAATATTTGAAACATAGAAAAATATAGGGTTCACCACCAAGATTAATGGATCAAGATGATTAACCAATTAATTTTCACTATGAAACATTCAATTATGAGGGCTAAAAGATGTAAATAACAATTATAAATGATACTTAACTATTATAGAAACTATGAGGGAAGTTTTTAGAGCATAAAAAGTTGTGTACCCTGTCAAAAAGAAAAGTTTTTAAGCTACAAAGGACTTATTCGCCTTCAGTGGAAAATGGGTCCCTGTTAGGGTTTCTAAAACTAAGATCAACATCTCATTCCTTGATTTCTACACTCTCAAAATCCTAGTTATCAGCTTATGAAATTCTATAGATAATTTTGTAGCCTTGTCTCTTTGTTCTTGCACTATGAATGCCAACTTAAAAAATTTTGCTCCATACTTGCTCCACTTGATCTTCAACCTATAAATATGTAACCACTCATTCAAGGGAAGAAAAATTGTTTTCTAGTGAAAGGGAGTTTGCTTTGGTCAAACCCCTTGTAGGTAATCAAACCAAATAATGAAATAAAGGAATTGGAGCATGAAACATGAAATATGCAATTGATATCACCTTGGATGATGTCTTATGAAACAAATATACAATTTAGAATGTAGTGGCCATGAAGAATGTAGATCTTGATCCTTAAATATGATGTGAAATAATGGTTGCAAGCAAATATTCAATGCTACATCAACTTTCTTAGCTCAACAACATACATGAATGCATTAAACCCACGTCATGATGAATTGATCTTGAATTGCTATAGTAAAATTTCCTGAAATCTGTCTTGAAATGCCTTGAAATTCTCTATGATGCTCTTGTGAATGTACTCTTATGATAACTTGAACTTGCTAGATAGGAGAAAAAATGTGAATTAACCCCTTATTTATACTAAATTAGGAGATTAACTCTGAAATTCAAACAATTAACGCTGACACCAGATCCAAAAGTAGAATTTATTAAATTCTTACCAAAATGAAATTTAAAAAGGGGGTCCTCATTAGGGGAGGATCCATTCGCCACCTAGGGAAAATGGGTCATAGATCAATTTTTTAGGACCTAACCCCGAGGGATGGAAAGTACATTAAAACCCATTTCCAATCAATCGATAAAGGGTGTCCTATTAAGGGTGGACCCATTCACCACCTAGGGTGAATTGGTGCTAGCACCACTTTCCAAGACCTATTTTTTTCCAAATTAAATTTTATATTATTTAAATTATGGGTGTCAGGATAGATCTTTGAGAGGTGTCATAAATAAGGTTTGAATTTTAATTAAAGGGGTTAATTAACTCCAATTAACCAAAATTAATTAAGATGACCCTATATAAATGTGAAAGTTCTTTACAACACTTTACAACACTTAAATAAGGTATAAATTTAAGTATATTTTATTAAGAAGGGGCCCATTGAGCTTAATTAAGTAAATAAATCCTAAGAAATTGTGAAACTGTGTGACAACACTTCACAAAACCTTTACAAAGGATCAATTAAAGCATGTTTTAATCAAATAAAGTTCCTATAATAATGTGAATGTGTACAACACATTACAACAATATTCCAATACACAATTAATTTAGTTTTAATGCCAATTAAATCAAACCAAGCAAGGAAAAAAGGCTACTTTTTCCATTACTACATTTTTCCCCCACCTTAGGGAGAGGATCACCCCATGTCCAACTCACACTAAAGTAGACATTTAAGACACTAAAGTATGAAACAATGAGAAAGATACATAATCATACCCTGTCAAAGGTCAAGAAAAAGAAAAACAAAAGATCAAGCACAACCATCCCAATGCTATGTGGAACAGGGTTGTTTTTCCATAATATAGGCTTCAATCTAGGGTAGTGGAACCTCAGTCTATCCACTAAGTTAGTTGTCCCAATGAAGTGAAAAATTAATGAATCATAATAGCCTCTCATACCATATTAAATTTATCCTCCTTACAACTTAGATAAGGTAACACAGTGTAATACTTTTGTAAATGCTTTTGTTATGTAAAATTTTGTTAAAGGGGATTTTTCTTTGTTCATGTAAAGGTCTTCTTCTTAGGGAACATTGTTCCTAATGTTTCCAAGAGAGAAAAATTCAAAAGTGTTAGATCATCACCCATGGGATTTTTCATTTGCATCATGCCATGACAGTAGATTGTACACTCTTAGATGGCATCATACCCAATGACACCACCAAGAAGAGGAAACTTCACAAGAAAAAAGAAAAATTGTTCTATGATTTTTTTCCAAAAGATGTCATCGATGTACACCCCCACTTTAAAGCAATTGCTACACCATCATTGCGAGCAATTAGGTATGTGCAGGAACATGATGGGCCAAAAAGTGGCAATATGGTGGGTATGTGGTTGACGACTTTTTTTTACCCAAAATTGATGAAACAAAAAGGTTTTTAAAGGATATTCTTAGCTTTCCACCAATATAAATTATGCTTTACTTTGAATTTAATAAGTAATTATTATTTATTTTCTATTTAAATTATGACTAAAGTCCTAATTGATAAGCTGATTGAAAAACATTTATAGCTTTCAAATGGTATCACATTTTTTAATCCAAAACATGTGTCACATTATATTCTTAACATACTATAGGATTAAAAAAAGAAAAAATAAATTTCATGAAGTTTTGACCAAGTTAAGGTGGTCAGGCATACGAGTTTTTTATATTTTTTAAAAGTTGTAATAAAAAAATCATAATTAATTATTTACTTGGAAAAAAATTGCAAAAAAAATGCATCACATCGGGGCATGAGTTCTCTACTTATATCTAAAATCTTATAAAAAAATATTATCATTTTATTTTGGTTAGGGTGGTCAGATAGACACCTACTTCTTATTTTTCCTTGAAATTTAAGTACTATTGCATTGAAATTTCAATTTTTCACCATATATATATATATATATATTTTAAATCTAATAGTCTAGAAACTACATTCAATTTTCTACAAATTCTATTCTTACATATTTTTGAAATAATATAGATAACTTATTCATTTTTTTACGTCAAGTTGCCTAACTCTAATTTATCTAAATTTTTTGCCACTTAAGGGCCTATTTTTTCCATGATGATCCTGCACATACCCAATTGCTTTAAAGTAGCCAATTTTTTATCCTAAGACATGAGAGATTTCCTCGGAAAACCCTATTCCAAGTAATATGTTTTTGAAATAAGCTGTCATGAAATAGGAATGAAGGGTTTCCCCCACAAATACGTAAGAGATCTATGGATTTGGGGTCACTATGTATTTGCTACAATGTTGTCATAGAGAATGAAACTATCATCAATCCCCAAATACTCATAGAACTAGAATAATGACACAAAGAGAGTGAAATCAAAGAAAAATCCTTTTGGGTCAAGCATGGAAGAGACTTAAATTTCTTGAAGCATTGTGTCATCCTGAAAAGAAAAAAACAAAACAAAAGAAAAATGATAAAAAGTTTACAACATATAGAAGAATGCACAAAGAGAGAAGGATATATAAAGAAAAACATGAAAAAGAAAAATACTAGTAAGGCACATACAAGTAAACGTAAAGAAGGCCATCTACCTCCTAATCTTGGTTGGTATAAATAGAAGGCAGGAAACTAGCCAAAGGGACAACATCAAATGTCGAATTAGGACACACACCAAGTTCAAAACTCTTAGTAGGAAATTTTTCATCTAAGCTGATAGAAGAAGAAAACATTGCATGAATTCATCATGAACTTGTTCATCAATCTTTGCAATATCAATGTCATTGTCTAAATTAATCAATATAGGAGGTTCAAGAACAATTTTCATGCAATGTTCTTGTTTATGTTGCAGTGAGGGTTGAGAGTCATCATGCATTGCTTCGGGTAGGTTTTTATTTTTTATTTTCTTTCTTGTTATTATTATCTTGAGTTTGCAATCTATGAGTAATAGCATGATATCTAAGTCTATTCTCTATAAAAATTCAATTTATTTTCATTATATTGTTAATTTGCTTTTGTGTTTACAAGTGTGTTTGTTAATCATAGGTTCCTTCTCTTCCTTGAGTGGAATAGAAGAAAAAATAGAAGGTTGTGCCACCGCTTTCTCTTTGACTTTGTAAACTTGTTTGACTCTAGGAGGGACAATAGGATTGCTTGTGTTATCTCATGGTCTCTTGTAGGAAATTACAGGAGGTTCGTCTATAGGTTATTCTTATATGTTTTCAAGTTCTTTTTTTTCAATCATTATTTCATCAAAGATAGTTAGTTTGGTCATAGATTGAGGCATATTGCAAAGGGATAGTTCTGCTATTTTATTTGCCTTGAATTTTTTATAAGATTTAAAACAAAATCTTCACAAGGTTTGGTAGGTTCCATAGGCTCAGGCCAAAATTAATCTAGTGAAAAATTCCCTTTTGTTGAGGTAGAATTAAATCCACTATGATGCACAGTAAAAATATCATTGAAAAATGGAAACTTTAGACATTTATGCATAAATGGAGCGAAGCCATGGATAACCTAGCTTCAAATGAAATTGGTCTGATTATGGGATGATAGAAAATGAGATAGTTAATATTTTCAGGCCCACTTTTAAAGGGAGATCTATCGAGCCTATCGTAGGTCAAGAAACCAATACACAAATGGGATCAATCAATATCCCATTAGTGGGCTTGTGATTGATTCAGCCAACTACATAAGGAGGACCATCAGGTGCACATTTAAGTGTGTCATTTTACGAGAAAGAAATGTCAAGAGGTTGTATAATCAAGCCCTTTAGGGTCTATATTCAATAAATTCTACCACTTCATCTAGGGTATTTTGTTGAAGAATATCCATATTTCGTGTCAACATTCATCACATCATTCTTTCTTTCATTAGCTTTGAAAAATGAAATATTGTTCTTAGGCATGGGATTTGTAAATATTTTTAAATTTCGATTACGAGGAGCTACATACTTATTATCTTGATCATTCACACCTCCAATTTGAAGTTGATTATTGTCAATAAGATCTTGCACAAGATGTTTAAGATGCTTACAGTATTTTACAAGTACCATGTTCATTTTTTTGATGGTAATGACAATAAGATATTTTTTGAAATCCTTTAGCCAATGATATAGTAGGGTCACGTTCTCTAACATGAGGTAAGGTAAGCATGTTCTTTTCAATAAGTTGTAACATTATATTGTGAAGGGTGTGGGGTAAAGGGGTGAACTCTCTCTCCATATCCATGGAAGGAGTTATCATCTTTATAACAACCAGTTCATTATTATTTTGTTAACTTATCTAAAGAGAATTTAATTGAAAAAATCCATTGTTTTGTTTCTTGAAAGATAATTTTTTTGAGTTATGGATTCAAACTTTTTAGGACGATTAGGGGGGATTTTCACATCACGACTACCAATTGAGTTTTGATGGTCACGAAGGGTTGTACATAACTATGTGAAGTATGGAAACCTCAAAATTTCAAGTTTTCTTTAGATTTTATCTTGTAAGTTGGAAATGAGCATTTGTTAATGTTTTGCATCAGGAATCTTAATGTTCACTTGTGAATAAAGTTTTTGATATCTTGTTATGAAATCAGTCACTTTCTTGTCATATTTTTTCTTGCATGTCAATAAATCAACAAAGGTCATCTTGGGACTTGTTAGAACTATAAAATTTTGAATTTTTTTTGGCTATTTATACCCATGAGTTTCCAAAGAAGTCCATACCATGAGTACAAGAATCCACTTTGCATTAAATTTTTCCCATGCTTTAGTTTTTTTTAGTCATTTAGTCCCATAGAATTCACCTAACCCAAAGAATTTGAGTATATAATCCATATTGGCATAACATGATGCAGGTCTCACCAATCCATAAAGAATTTCATACTAACATGTGTCTTTTGCAGTCTATCAGCAAGAGACCAGGATTTCTTACTGATAAAATTTCATTTGGTAATACACATCGGGAAAACATAATTCATAGTCTCAACGAAAGAAAGATCCTATCGGCAAGACAATATGCATATGGGTGAGTCATATCAATCCTATTTGTGTCTTACCGATCGAAGACATAGAGACATATCGGCAAGACAAGAGCCATTGGTGTAATGTGCCAGAGCATTCATCTGATCTTGTCGATAAGGAAAAGAAGGATTCAATTGATGTCATCGGGGTGAAGTCAGGGAGGCGACAAGATTTCATTGGTAAAAGACTTGGTGACATATTTGGAGGGATTGCTCATCGGTGAGACAAACTTAATCAGTGAGAGCTAGGAGATTCATACCGAGTGTTGCTTCATTGGTAAGAAAATTGTTAAGTCTCATTGATCACAAAATGAACCAAAGGAGATGTCTCGACAAGACACAAAGTAAGTTGTGGAATGTTTTTCCAACCCCCTAAGTCATAGCGATATTTTTCATCGGTGAGAGTCTCAATGATACACTTACGACTAAAAGGACAGCTGTCAGGGAGACTCATAACATTGGTGGGACTGCAGGACATCAAAGCGATATGTGATTTGTGGTAGTTAGAGAGACATTGAACATCGACAAAACTACAAGATGTCTCAGCGGGTGTTTAGTGAATGTTGGTAAAAGCCCAAATGAAAGGATGCATCCTTTCAAATACTGATGTATAAATGTTCATTTTTTATTGTAAAAAGAGTAGAGATCGAATAAAAAATATAGTAGATCATAGAATGTTACAATTTTGAGACTATGATGCATGTTTGAAACAATGGAGATTTCAATTGAATTCATTTGATGTGGTGATATTTTTCTGGTATCAATTGTCTGTTGTGTTAATTGAAAGTATTGTTGAACTTGTCTCCAAGGTTGATGTTTTCTAATTATTTAAACTGATATATCAAGGATATTTTTTAGTTTATCAGTGCACACTTGTTGTATCTGTATGGTTGGATTAATTGGTTCTTTCAAGGAGAGATTAAATCCTTTTATTCAATCATAGTAATTAGGGAATCTCATTTGGATCAATAAGAAGAGCTTGGTAATCACATTCCTACATGTTTATACAAGTTATAAACTTAAACCTATATGCCAAACAATTTGAGTTTTTGCCAGAAATAAGTTACTCATTTTAGATTTTCATTTGACTTTGTACACCCAATAAGGCACTAGTATCTACTATTTCATTGTTTAATTTCATTCATTTTTACATATGAACACATTAGATTTAGCCTTGATATTGCTTAAATACAATTTGTAGCAAAATAAAACTCATTTATCCACTCCAATTTTCTAGTGTGGGTAAATTGCTTTAGGAAAAGAACAAAGGTTAAGTCTTCTTTATTCAAATAGGTATACCCACCTAGGTCTAGCAGAACCTAAAGAGAAGAAGGTTCAAATCATTTAGCCTTGTTTATTACATTCAAACGTTGTGAGAGCTGGGCAACCTCTCATGGTTCAAACCTGCATTTTTGAGAGCTAACAAATTGGTGACTCTGTTGGGGATTATTGTAGGAAATCTAGTTGAAGATCATCATATAGAGTCATTGAAGAAAGATTCATAATTTGAGAAGTTTAAAAAAAAAAGTGATTCTACTGGGGAAAAAAAAAAATTTAAAATAATCATTTTCCTACTTTTGGAAAAGTAGGTGGTGACTCTGGAAATTTTTTGATGAAAAATGTATAAAAACCTTCTAGAAAAACCTTTGAGTGAGCTACGTGATGAACTAAACAAAGTGAAAGTAGAAGTACCTAAGAGCAAGAGAGCATTACTTCAGAAGTTGAGTAAATTCAGTATCTTTCCTACTTTAGATACACCACATTATATACCATTCTCTAATGAAGAAGGATATTCAAATACAAGTTGTCCTTGGGCTCCATAAGTGCCTGATAATACAATTGGGAATTTTCACAATGGAGGAGATGCATATCATACACAATAGAACACTAATTCACCACAGTCGTCGAAGCAAGTAAGTGCTTATCCAGTCCCTCCTGGACAAAGATTGGTAATCTATCAAGATTATCAATATAATTAATGTCAAGTGCAACACAATTCTATCCCACTTGGAAATGTCAGTCAGAATCTACAGCAGGGTACATATTGGAACCTATAATCTAAAAATGATGAATGTTTCAAAAATATTTTGGATGCTTTTCTTGACATAAGAAGATATAGAGGAGAATTTGGGCATTCTTTGCTATACAAAATGGTAGATATTTGTAGGAAAATACCTATTAATTTCCCACCTAGTAAGTCTGAGATCATTCGATAGTTCATGGAAGTGTATGAGCCAAACCTAGTTTATTGGCCTAAATCATGGATACCAGTTTCTCTTGATCAACTAGATGAATGGCCTAATATTGTATATAAAAGGTATGAAGACAATGGTGAAATCATTGATGAAGATGGAAAAATTGATCAAATAATGCAACCAATGGAAGATGAGACATGTGCAGGTGAAAAAAATTCATATGATAACCTGCATGAGGAAGACAAAGACATTGAAATTCTTTCTTGCATAACAAATTGTGACAATGTATGTTATGAGAGATCCAATGAATATTCAAATTGCGAAGATGAACCTATGTATTTTGATTTACAGCAAGGTGATTCTTGCAGTTCTTGTGGTGATCAAGATGAAGAAGCAATGGACAATGTGGATCCATTTGACATTGAACAAATAATTCCTCCAGCTATAGTTGAATACCATGAAGAAACATTTGATTGGGAAGTGGGAGAAATAATGGAAGATATGGAAGAAGAAACATTTTCACTTAGTAGTGAGCAAATTTCAGACTTGCTTACTCTTGAATTCTAGAAATGTGCACAAGAAGGTGATTCTAAAGTCTTGTGTCCAACCTAAATTTGTTTTAAAAGTGAAAGTTCTTTGTGCAATGATTCATATGACTCCTAGTGCATTTCTCAAAATGATGGAGAAACCTTTGAAGTTGATCAAAAATCTATATCCATTCAAGAAGAGGTATGTGATTTAGAAATTTCTAACTCATGTGGAGAAGATAATTATTTCCATACCAAGGATGATAGGAGTCCAGTATTGATTAGTTCAGATATGCGTGATATTGAGGATATGAATCATATTTCAGTGTCAAATGGTGATATGGAAGATGTGAATTTTTTTTCAAATTTATTTATCTCAAACAGTGTTGACATGACAGAGCATTTACATTTGTGTGAGAAGTATTTGAATCTTGAGATGAGTGACATAGGCAATTATGATTTTTTCCCTCCTCATGTACATGAAAGTTGTGTTCCTTGGTTGCATTACGATTGAAAATTGCCTGTGCAGATTAATCTTAGTTATATGATGAATAAAGAATGTTTTTAGTTTTCAAATCAGAAGGGATATCATTTCATGATGCAGGACCTAGATCAGAATGGGGAAATATTTTCAAGTATATTTATGATAGAAAGAGTAGCAAGGAGGATGACATGAATACTTTCAAGAGAAGTTCACTGAGTTCAAATCAAAATATAATTTATGATAGAGGAATGTATGGGCCTTTCTTTTGAGTGGCCTTGAGCCATCATTTACTGAAATGAAGTTTGATTTTGTTGCCAAAGGAATACAAAGGATTAAGGCTTTCTAGTGCATGGACAACTCTTGAAATTTCTCTCAAAAAATTATTTTCCATGCACAATAGTTTCAGAAATAAAAGGAACAGGAATTTCCAATACATGGACAATCCTGATATTCCTTCTTTTAAAATAAATATTTCCATGTACAGTAGTATAGGGTCATGTTCATCTCCATTTCCATTCATTCTATCCTAGTCACTGGTTCATAACCTTGAAAGTTTGGTTTGCTCATCCAGATATCTAGATCCTTGCAATGATTTCACAATCATTCATCCCCAGACAAAGCCACTATTAGAACTATAAAATTTTGAAAATTTTATGGCTATCTATACCCATGAGTACAAGAATCCGCTTTGCATAACATTTTTCCCATGCTTTAGTTTTTTTTAGTCATTTGGTCCCATAGAATTCACCTAACCATAAGCATTTGAGTATATAATCCATATCGGCGTAACATGATGCAGGTCTCATCGATCCATAAAGCATTTCATACTAATGTGTGTCTTTTGCAGTCTATCGACAAGAGACCAGGATTGTCTTACCAATTAAATTTCATTTGGTAATACATGTCGGGCATAAACAATTCATAGTCTCAGTGAAAGAAAGATCCTATCGGCAAGACAATATGCATTGGGGTGAGTCATATCGAGCCTATTTATGTATTACTAATTGAAGACATAAAGACATATCAATGAGACAAGATTCGTCAGTGTAATGTCCCAGAGCATTCATTTGATTTTTCCGATATGGAAAAGAAGGATTCAGTTGATGTCATCAAGGTGAAGTTAGGGAGGTGACATGATTTCATTGGTAAAAGACTTGGCAACACATTTGGAGGGATTTGTCATCGGTAAGAGCTAGGAGAGTCATACCGAGTGTTGGTTCATTGGCAGGAAAATTGTTAAGTCTCGGAAATCAGAAAATGAACTAAAGGAGATGTCTTGGAAAGACACAAAGTAAGTCATGGAACATTTTTCTGACCCCCTAAGTCACAACGATAGTTTTCATCAGTGAGAGTCTCAATGATACACTCATGATTGAAAGGATATCTCTCGGGGAGACTCGTAACATTGGTGGGACTATAGGACATCAAAGCGATTTGTGATCTATGGTAGTCGGAGATACATTGAATGTCAGTAAAACTACAAGAGGTCTTAGTGGGTGTTTAGCGAATGTTGGTAAAAGCTTGAATGAAAGGATCGCCCAAAATTTGAATATGAAAGGATGCATCCTTTCAAATAATGATGTATAAATGTTCATTTTTTATTGTAAAAAGAGTAGAGATCAAATAAAAATATAGTAGATCAAAGAATGTTACAATTTTGAGACTATGATGCATGTTTGAAATAGTGGAGATTTCAATTGAATTGATTTGATGTGGTGACATTTTTCTGGTATCAATTGTCTATTGTGTTAATTGAAAGTAATTTATGAAGTTGTCTCTAAGGTTGATGTTTTCTAATTATTTAAACTGATATATCAAGGATATTTTTTAGTTTATCAATGCACACTTATTATATCTGTATGGTCGGATTAACTGGTTCTTTCAAGGAGAGATTAAATCTTTTTAGTCAATCATAGTAATTAGGGATTCTCATTTGGATCAATAAGAAGAGCTTGGTAATCACATTCCTGCATGTTTATACAAGTTATAAACTTAAACCTATATTCCAAACAATTTGAGTTTCTTCAAGAAAGAAGTTACTCATTTCAGATTTTCATTTGACTCCGTACACAAAATAAGGCACTAGTCTCTACTATTTTGTTTTTTAATTTCATTCATTTTTACATATGAACACATTAGATTTAGCCTTGATATTGCTTATACAATTTGTACCAAAATAAAACTCATTTATCCACTCCCATTTGCAAGTGTGGGTAAATTGCTTTAGGAAATGAACAAAGGTTAAGTCTTCTTTATTCAAATAGGTATACCCGCCTAGGTCTAGCAGCACCTAAACGGAAGAAGGTTCAAATAATTTGGCCTTGTCTGTTACCCTAAAACATTGTGAGAGCTTGGCAACCTCTCATGGTTCAAACCTACATTTTTGAGAGCTAACAAGACCCATTTGAATATGGAAGTGGTTGTAAATGGAATCAATGAGTTCATTAAATGAACCAATTGAATTATTTGACAAAGAGGAGAACCATTCAAAAGCAGTATCTTTTAATGATCTAGGGAACAACTTAGCCAAAAGTTTATCCTCAAAGATGAAGTCACTACACAAGGCTATGAAGGTGGAAACATGGCTAATAGGATATCCTTTCCCACCATATTTCTCAATTCAATGGACCTCTATACCTTGTGGAATTTGTGCTCTTAATATGTCAAAGTAAAACATCATGGACTTGATGTATTGCAAAGGATGACTGTTATTATTTTGTTGTAATGTCACCACTTGTTGTTGAAGGGATATCATGGTTTACAAAAGTGAGTTAATGAGAGGGTAATTTTTGTTACAAGATTAAGGTGAATAAGGTGGTGTAGTGTATTATTGTCAAGGGCTAGTGAATTGTAGGTTGGTAAAGGTAGATTGCTGAGGGGTTATTATGTTTGAAGTATTTGATGCAGGAATACCTATGGAAGTGTATATGGTGCTAGTGGGTATGAGTGTTGCAGCGGGTTGAATGGTAGTTATGGGTTGAAAGGTTGTTGTAGGTTGGAATATTGTTGTAGGTTCGAAGGTTGTTGTACGTTGGAGTGTTGTTGTAGGTTTTATACTAGTGTATGTAGGGATGGACATTGGTATTATGGAGAATAAGATTGGAATTGCACTTTGAATTTGAGTAAACCCCAAAGCTTGAGGGGAAATGGTAATGGTAGGGATGGTATTGGTAACCTTAAGGACATTGGTTTTAGAAGGTAAAGTCATGGGTAATGAAGTATGAAAACTATAAGTCATGGAGGGTTGATTCTCAACACTATAAGAAAGAGAGTTAGAATACCCTTGATCCACAATGAGTGATAGATTTTTGAATGACATGAGCCTCAAACTATGTCTTATAATAGTATTGTGAATAGGACACCAAGTTGTAAATCTCATGTAAGTTTTACAACCCTAGTGTGTGAATCCTTGAATGGAAACGGGGCAATGGAATAACCTACAATGAAATGCAATATTTAGATCCTAAGCAATGTAATTTTACTGATTAATAAGTTGAAAATGAAATATTTGAATGTAATTTTGAATTTTAACAATGCATCGAAATGAAGAAAATTAAGCCAAATGCAATGAATTTGATGAAACAACAAATTAGAAAACTAAAACAAAAAAGTAACAACACCAAACAAAAGCTAGAAACTGAGATTTTAATGTCCAAGAAATGAAGATCAGTAGCTAATAGGGACACATTCACCAGTAAGGGCGAATGGGACCTAATTAGATATTTCTAAGACGTTTATATGGATTTTAGAGTAAATTTTGATACTTTTTTAGTTGCCAGAAGGTACAAACAAGACTTGATTAGGGACTCATTCACTAGTAATGGGAAATGGGTCCTAGTTAGGTGTTTTTAAACTATTTTGAAATGATTTGCAAGCTTTCAATGATATCTTTGAGTTCCACATCAGAGACAATGAATTTCAGTTTCATATTTTCTAGAAATGCAATATAAATATGCAATGAAAATATGAAATGGAAGGTCTAAATTGGAATGCAATTTTGTTTTGATTTTCAAATGCAATTGTATGAGATATAAATGAGATGCAAAATGACTAATTTTCATTTTGTATTTTTTAGATTTAGAGAAATGCAGAACAATGCAAGTGTAAACCCTAGATGAGATGAAATATTTTAATGCAAAACAAGCAACTCTAAAAGAGATCCTAATTCAATGCAAATCTAAATGCAAATAAAGGCAAGATCTAACCTAGGATGCAAAAGAGACTTCAAAAATCTAAAAATTGCAATCCTCAATATGTAGGGTTCACCAAAATGAAACATAGAAAAATAGAGGGTTCACGACCAAGATGAATTGATTGAGATGATGAACCACTTAATTTTCACTATGAAACATTCAATTATGAGGGCTAAAAGATACAAATAATCACTAGAAATGATACCTAACTCTTATACAAACTATGAGGAAAGTTTTTAGAGTATAAAAAGTTGTGTTCCTTATCAAAAAAAAATATTTTTTAAGCTACATAGAACTCATTCACCTTCAGTGGTCAATGGGTCCTTGTTAGGGTCTCTAAAATTGAGATTGAGGTCATGTTACTTCATTTCTGCACTCTCAAAATCTTGATTATCAACTTTTGGAATTTTGTAGGGCTTGCTCCTTGTTTCTTTGTTCTTGCACTATGAATGACAACTTTTGGAACTTGACAAATCTAACAATTTTTCTCCAAACTTGCTCCACTTGATCTTCAACCTGTAATTCTATAATCACACATTCAAGGGAAGAAAAACTTGTTTGTTAGTGAATGGGGGTTTTCCTTGGTTAAACCCCTTGTAGGTAGCAAACCAAAAGATGAAATAAAGTAATTGAAGCATGAAAACATGAAATATGTAGTTGATATCACCTTGGATGATGTCTTATGAAAAAAATATACAAACTAGTATGTAGTGGCCATGAAGAATGTAGATTTTGATCCTTAAATATGATGTGAAATAATTCTTGCAAATAGATCTTCAATGCTAAATCCACTTTCTTAGCTCAACAACATACATGAATGCATTAAACTCTTGTCATGATGAATTGATCTTAAATTGTTGCAATAAACTCTTGGGTATGTGTAGGATCATGATGGGCCAAAAAGTGGTGATATGATGCCCAGGTATATATAGGATATGTGGTTTACGACCTTTTTTTTACCCAAAATTGATGAAACGAATTTTTTTTTAAAGGAGATTGTTATCTTTCCACCAATATTAATTATGCTTTATTTTGAATCTAATAAATAATTGTGATTTATTTTCTATTTGAATTATGACTAAAGTCCCGATTGATAGGTTGATTGAAAAATATCTATAGCTTTCAAACGGTATCACATTTTTTTAATCTGAGACATGCATCAAATTCTATGTTTCGCAGAGTATAGGATTAAAAAAGAAAAAATGAATTTCATGAAGTTTTGACCAAGTTAAGGTGGTTAAACATACAAGTTTTTTATATTTTTTAAAAGTTGTAACAAAAAATTCATAATTAATTATTTACTTGGAAAAAATTTATAAAAAAATATGCATCACATCGAGACATCAGTCCTCTACCTATATCTAAAATATTATAAAAAATAATTATCATTTTATTGTGGTTTGCGTGGTCAGATAGACACCTACTTCTTATTTTTTCCTTAAAATTTAAGTACTACTGCATTGAAATTTCAAATTTTCACCAAATAGATTTTATTTTTTTAAAATCAACTTAGTAGTTTAGAAACTACATTCAATTTTCAACATTCTATTCTTACACATTTTTTAAATAATATAGATAACTTTTTCAATTTTTTACGTCAAGCTGCCTAACTCTAATTTTTTTGAATTTTTGCCACTTAAGGGCTTGTTTTTTCTATGATGATCTTGCACATGCCCTCTTGAAATCTATCTTGAAATTTCTTGAAATGTTGTATGATGCTCTTTCAAATGTACTCTTATGATAACTTGAACTTTCTAGATAGGAGAAACAATGTGAATTAACCCCTTATTTATACTAAATTAGGAGATTAATGTCCAAATTCAAACAATTAAGGCCCGACACCAAATCAGGAAGTAAACTTTGTTAAATTCCTAGCAGAATGAAATTTGAAAATGGGGTCCTCATTTAGGGAGGACACATTCGTGTAAGGACCAAAAGATTTCCATTCCATACAAAATACAATAATTGAGTTACATTCATTACAAGTAAGGAGATAGAGGTTCATCTATCGCATGATATATCCATAACATGTATACCAAGAGTTATCCATAAATGTTCAAAGCAATTTCATATAACATTATCAATGTACATACACCATTAAGGGTGTTACAATTCATCTATTTCAATGATACAATAAACAAGTTTACATAATTGTTATATTCATGAAATAAAGTTACAATGTATAGATGGGCTATGCAAGCCATAAAGAAATAGTATATGAGATATATCCATGACAAAGTAAAACTCTAATCCTCAGTCACCTCAACTCCACTAGTCTTCTTGCATTGAGGGCCAAGAGTACGATTAAGGTTCCTTTTCCACCCAACCATGAAGCACATAACTTCCCTGGGTTTCTTCCTATCTCAAAGAAATCCCCAACCCTACTCGAGGATCCTAGCAATCTAGAACAACACAGCATGAGGAAACTCTCGATGCAAGCTTGATGCCTATATGCATTCCTATACTAAGAATAATATATTTCTTACAAACAAGAGGTGGCAGAGACCCATAACATTTAATTCTAGGATTTTATTCCATCTATTTCAATGGTACTTTGCTTGGCCAAGCATTAACATAAAATAAATGATAGTTTTAGAAAAGGTAAAAATATCATCTCTATAGGTCCACCTTTGGCGTTATGTCTTGAAATTCTACTCATAATGCATAAATTCACATAAATCACATAATTGCATAAACTCAAGCATTTTTCATGCAGCAGTTATAGTAACATATACATTCAAAATTTGCATATTTCCTTGTTAAGAAAATAAACTCCAATATATATATATATATATTCCCATAAAATGCTTGTCTTAACATAAATTTGTAACTTTCTAAAGTTTACCTTCTCACTAATAGAAATGTCACACTATTTTATAGTTTTACCTCAATCTAGTTTTCATAATAGTTCATGCATTCAGAAGCTAAAAATATTTTCTATAGAAACACATTCACATTTAAATTGAAATAAATTACCATTCGGTGAAAACGTACTTGAAGGAGTAATTTAAAAACTTATTTATTTCAAGAAAATAAGAGTTACCTCCATTACTAACTTAACAATTAAATATCTACTATTACAATAAAACAAACACTTCCAATTACAAAATGCATATTACAAGAAAATGAGTAATTATCAAATGGAAATAATGTTGGTATTTGTCTCCTTTATACAGTCATAATAAATAATTCTAGATAGCATTGTTAAATAAATTTGAAATAAATAATCCTCTCTAAACATTCATATAGTATTCTCAAAAATTTTATTTTTCTTTTGCACATATATTATTTTAATGTTTACTCACATATATACAAACGCACACACACACATATATATATAGTTTTTATTTGTACCTAATTAAAAGTTCTTTATACGCAATATAAAAATGTTTATGTTTAGTTAATACTTATTAGAAATTTATCAACTTAACATAGAAATTTTGGCATTTCCCAGCCATTCAAATCTACTCATTTAGGTTTGAGAGTTCATTTATTCTCTAATAAAATAAAATAAATAGATATATTTGTATCTAGTTTTATGTAATTCCCTGCCATGTAACCTAAAAGAATGTTGCAATTACTACGAAAGTGTAATATTTTTTTAAAAAAAAAGTGTATACATGAACTTCATTAATTTGCAAACATTCCCTAAGATACGCAACAATGCACTACATGTAGATCTCATAAATAAAAAAAGTAACTAAACATAGCATGTGAATAATTCTTATAAACTTAAAGATATACATTCAATAAAAAATAAATTACATCATTGAAGATATAAAGTACAAAACGATTCATTCTTACATTGCATTTATAATATCAACTACAAAACTCATTTCCAAATGAGGTAGGTCATACAAAAGTGGATAATTACATGTTACAAGAATTCTCCCTGATTACAATTGAGGAGTGATACATAAATAAGGTATCCTCTGATACAAATAAGAAATAAGAGAAATTACATATCCACACACGAGCTCTCCAATCAAGAAGTAATAATTGCCAGAAACAAGAACTGGGGACCCAATGGTGTAAGGTGCACATTTCACCCAATCAAGTGGTACCCATAGGCCCACCCCCCATGCTAGGAAATATTAAAATGGTTCCTTAGACATAACCTACAAAACCTAGACACAAACAAAACCATAGACAAACTGTAATGCCCAAAACTTAAACACCAAATTACAGCTGAGGACATAACACAAATACCAAAAAATTGACAAATTCTCAACACAAGACCAACTCCCAAAGTAATCTTTCAAGAAAATATAGGGGAACCTAAGGGTCAGACCTAATTCCTCGGGGGCTCATGTCTAATGGCCTTGCCTATGTATGCACAATGCAGAGGAATCGTAGTTCGACACTTGAGTTTGCTCCAACTCATAACTGACTGCCCAACAATAACACATGCCATCTACATTCTATTCACGGATATTCTACCAACACTTTTGGATAACACTTACAATGTACTATAATGGTCAAAAAATGAAAGAAGCAATGCTAATAATTTTGATCATTAAAATCTATCTAACAACTTTCAACTTGTTGATCGCAGCCAAGTAGATGATACTAAAATATCGATAATTTTCACTCTCTTTGTCCAAATTCAAAAGTTCAATATGTTTTGAAAAGAGGAAAACACGAGGAATAAAACCCAGAAAATATCTATCATGAGTTCTCAACGTGTACGAGTAGTTTATTCTGCAACTAAGTTCACTAGATTTATTATGTTGATCTCAACAAAACAAATTTCAAAATTAGATAAGCATGATGTCATAAAATAATACGTTAATTTAATTGAACATAGATGTGAGAAAATATCAAATCATTTCAATAAAAACCTGGATGTAAATGAATATCAAATTTTTTCTATAATTAAAAATTCACAATCAACATAAATCAAAACTAATTCAAATAATAACTATTCCAACTATGGATGGATCTAGAAATTGTTATTGTTCATTACCAAAAGATTAATATATATAGGTTAATAATTAAATCCCAGTAGTATTCCCCAAATCCTTTTTTCTATTATGAATTTAACTATTTATGAAACTATTGATTAGTAGTTCTAAATCATGTAAGAAGAAAAAACATATCTAGAGCTTTATATTACAACTCTATATTTACTCTATATTAATGTTGGTTGTAGTTAGTATTTTGATCCATATTTTGAATTGTCTATAATTAAATTTTTATTTAAGATCACAACATGGTGCATTTAGTGTATGCTCTGATTATGCACTTATTTTTTCAGTCCCAGTGTCCTTTCTTGGCCTATAATGAATTTTTTTTTTTAAAGTGGCACCCTAACACATTTGAATAATGGAGTAAGACGACCACCATACAATTTATATATATAAACAAAACTATCGTTCTCCCCTAATTTACCTTTAACATGAAGTTTCATATTGCAAATTGGAATTTCATAAAATATGGGCATCAGTTGATGAACATCATCATGGTATAGTAAGATAATCAAACTACTACTCTAGCTAAATAAAACTAAATACAAATTCTTATCCTTTAAATGCCTAAAGAATTAAAATAACCTACAAGATATTTTGATAGAATGATTTGGAGGATTTCTTTTTTTATGTGAAAGGAGGATGTATTGACAAGGTGTGCAGATTGTAGGAAGAATGCCTTGAATTTTTTTTTGCATGAAACTCAAATAGTCGTAGGAAATGCATGAAAAGCTCTATGGTAAGACTTTAGATCTTCTCTTTTTTTTTAGATAAATTGTGAATTTTGTAGTCTAATGCTTCATTTTAACACTTAGTTTCTATTCTACAGTCAAGATGCATTAAAATATGCTACATGTATATACTTCAAATTCCAACAAGGCTTAAAAATGAGAGATGATAATGTTCTTAACTTTGAAACATAATTTATATCTTGTACTCTCCTATTTTATAGTTTCAACAAAAACGCTTCCTACCATTCAAGACATAGGTAGAGTTGGTTCATTAACCCAAATCTTCAAGTCTTCACACTCGAGATAAAACATATACTCCTAATCATGCAATAGACTGGATTCAAAACAAAACAAATTCTAGGCATTAAATTGGAGCTCAGACATGCATGCAAAATGTTACTGCATAGACAGGCACATGATTATGAATAGCTATTTATGTGGATAGAATGTTTTGTTATAAGACAATCATTACTCATCTATGACACACATGTTTTTATCTTAATGGATTCTCTACTAATTATTTTGGAATTTATTTTTTTGCATGGTTTATAAAAACTTGAAGAGAGATATGGTTATATAGGTAGTTTATATGATGGTGAATCATAAAATGAAGTCCAATGTCATGAGAAAAAATAAATGACTTAACAATAGAACAATAGAGGTAGATGTATCTCTACTAATTAGTTGAAAAACTTACCTTGTTACAACGATATGCCTCTCGTACTTGTGTAGGATGAAAACCTATGTTGCAATTCACATTGCTTATGCAAGAAACACTTTGAATACGACCACTCAATCAGTCATATCACCTCAAGAAAATACAGGTATGCAAAGGCATAGAGGCCCCAATTTGTGGACTGCCTTCCAGATTGAAGTGACTCTCTTATGTGTGCCCTAGTAGAATCCTTTTTTTTTTTCAGCCTACAACCTTCTTCATGGTTAAATAGATAAGAGCCTTAAGGATTTCACCCCTCCATTCCACAAGAGAACAACAGTAAAACATAAAAAACCAAATCTAATAAAACCAAAACACTCTACATGCATTACCTCTAAAGATTTAGGAAGTTTGAAAACAAAATAAAACAATCAAACTTAAATTTCTAAAATGGAAACAATAGATTTTATGCCAATTAGAATAAAATAATGATCTTTAAATTTATTCCCTCGATCTTACATAATTTTTTGTAATCATTTTTTATTTAATTAAACTATATTTATAACAAAAGTCTCTTTATTGACCAAATACTCCATATTTTATAAAATACAAAATCAGTAATAATATTTTAAGCAACACTTTGTACTCATCAATTTGATACTTTTCTTAATCAACACTGATATTATTTGATATTGAATACCATGCTAATTCTAGTCAATAACTAACATTTTTCCCTTTTTTATTTTCTATTCAATCATTATCAATGTCAAATGCTAATATTAATTTATTCAATACTACTAACAATATTTTGTAATCCACTAAATATAGAATATATATAGACAATAAATAAGAAAGTGATATTCTAATGTATATCATTTATTTATAAAATTCAATTACACAAAATTCAATATTATAACCATAAAAATTGGGTGAAATGAAGTCGAGTGAATCCATACTTTTTATTTTGCATCCATCATTAGTCAAAACCTTATATAAGTATGAATCTCTTTTTCCACCTTGATTCCATCAAGACTATACTTGGATCAAACTCAACCACCAATCATTAGTACAACATAAATTTCTTCATCCTCGACATAAGAAAAAGTAGTTCTAAACTACCTTAACCATTTAGCTCAGTCACAACTTGATCAATTCTTTTATTTATTTATAATTTCCTTTTAACAAGATTAATTTTCCAAAAACACGAAGTGATCCTTATATGTACAATGGAGAGTTGGACAAGTGGCCCTACATTCAACCCCCCTTATATAGACTTCCTCATTGAAGCCGTTAAGGATTGAAAAGTTGATCATGGTTATAGAAACACACATCAATATGGATAAAATTCTAATTATTATTTGAAACTTAAAATGATACCTTAACTATTGGCACTCTTATATTATAAAATGATATCATAAATATATTAAACTATAACACAAGGAGTTAAAGCTTTTATATGAAGGGAGGAGCCTTACACTCCCCTCCCCTAAGTTTAAACTTCCTCTTGGAAGTTACTAAGGTTTGGGAGTGAATCCCCCCTTACAATAAAACATAAAATTATTGTAACGATGGTTACCACTCCTTATACTAAATGACGGACAAAACTATAAGTCAACCATTATATTTATAGAAGTTATCTTAGAACAAAATGAATCTTGACACATCTAAGAAAGATACACATAGTACAATGATCCATTTAAAATTCCATTACAAGAATTTCAACATTACCCATTTAGATTTTAAATTATAAATCAACTTAGTTTAAAAATAGTTACTCAATTAAAAAAAAAATCACACTAATCACATGCATATCTCATTTCTATTTCTACATCTATTCTACATCAAATAAGTTAAATTTATATATTGCATCACATCATATACATCACAAATTCCAACATCTTTTTAACAAATCTTAATATTCATTTATCAAATTCACATATTTCAACAACATATCTCAATGTACTCATACATTTCATATACATATTTTCACACTCAACAATAAATCACAATACACACATCACTCATATAGTCATTAAGTTCACATACAACACATTATGAACTCACATAATGGGATAGGGATGAGGATGACTAGTGTCCAAAATTCTCCTCTGAGAATGCATAGTATCATAGAGCCACATAAAAATTAGATAGATCAAGGGGAAATGGTTTATAACCGTCCCATACCGGTCTCATTAACCTCTTTAACAATAGTTCCCCAGGCCATCTACTCCCCCCATACAACCTGTCAAGGACCCCCTCATGAGTATGATAGTAACACATAGTTACATTACTACATATTCCAACAGTCTGCAATTAACAATTAAAGCCTCAAACCAAGTAATGTAAGATCAAACCAAAATTTTAGTAAATGTCCCATAAAAAAGGGAGAATTATAAATTCAAAGATAAAGTCAGTCATAGCTACATTGCAACATCCAAATCTTAATTTCAAAATGAAATTTAATAAGTCCTTGAAGAAAAAAGGACAATTTTAAAATTCAGTCAATCAAATAAATTAAAGAATTTCAACACTGCTAGCTTAATTAATTAAATAAAAATTCATAAAAATAATAAATAAATAAATAAAATTTATGTCCAACAATTATACAAATTTCACATCACTATCACCACATGACTTTTAAATAAGTCACCTAAGGGGGAGGAGGGGAATGGTGGTTCTCTAACCATAGTGGTCTCAAACCATGAAATAAAATAGCATGCTGAAAAATGGTGGTCTCTAACCACAGTGGTTTCAAACCACATAGAATTCATGTAGTAACTAAATATCAATAATATATCTCCATGGTACACTTAGGTTTATCCTCAATACATAGGTAAACATCAATGAATTAGGCTTGTACGATGAATCAACTAACGTGATCCAAACCATGGGGGAGACTAATGGGAACTAATGTCCATTCAAAATACTAAGATTTTGATGGAGGTTCTCCATCTCTCAACCCCTAATTACACTAGTAGGCTCTCATCCCGTAGGGGAACCATACACTAGGGGTAAACATTTAACATAAGAACAAGACTCACATGAAGGAGATTACATTTCATTTAGTACACACACGTACACACACATAACATGATTACCTCATTTCATAAATGATGGGCTTACATAAAATAAGAAATCACAAAGGGTGCATGTAAGGGATCGTGCTCGACATCCTCTCGCCCTTATCCCAAGTTGGATACCCTGATACTTGGGCACAACACATTTAGTGGTTCAAATTCACATGTAACAACACTTTCATTTATCAAGAATTTCCTAACTTCTTTCCACATGAGTAAAAAATGCACGACTTACACCAACTCTTACAACTTGGTCAATCATAAAACTTGGCACAATACACAACATAACCACCATTACATGATATTCACATCCACAAAGAATACAAAGCTAAGACATTTCAAATTTTTAGTTTTCAATGCAATAGGACCATTTCCATACTTCCATAAACCTTTCAAGAATCATCTTCCAAGATTTCTCTTCCCAATATATGTAAAATCTACTCATAGATATAAAATTGTGAGCATCACCACACATTCCAGTTTATCTCATTGATACACAAAAGTAAACACACTAACCATGAAAGCTCCATGTATTTCATTCTCATTCATAAGATGGTGTATCATAACACACACACTCACATAATACATTACCTATTAAACCAACATCTCATTGATTTCAAACAAGTTAGCATAATTCTAATTTCATAACAATGAATCTTCCTAACTAATGACATTCATAAAAATATTTTTTCAACAAGTCTAATCAATGCTCAACACGTTAGGGAAAACATCATCCACTTCATTAGCGTTACAAGTACAACATTCCTTTTTTCTATAATTTCACTTAGTCATGCATTTAACAATTGCATCTCAAATCAAGATATATGAGTCAACGTTTACATTTCAAGCATATCATGTAAAGATAGAAGAATCCATTTTTGAAAGTTAACAATGCTAATTTTACTAATTCGTTCATTCGATTTTAAGCTACAATGTACTATTAATAAAACACTTAATTTATTCACACCCAAGAAAAAAATTCATTTCCTAGTCACTCCAAATCACATAGAGAAATAACTCATTAAACAGTCATAGTTAAGACACCCAATCCTGAGATTGTGACTAACAAAATCATTATCAATTCACTACCCTTTCCAAAATCAAATATATGAACATAGTATCAATTTTTTCATAAAAAATGCAATTTTCATGTGAGCATACATAGCACTCAAACAAAAATAACAACTTTATTCACTATTTTTACAAACACCCTTAGCAAAGAGTTATGAAAAGAAACTCAAGATATAAAAAAGGATCATGTCAACAATCAAACACGACAAGAAGATGAGCAATAAAAAGGGAAAACTCACACAACCAAAAATAACAATGTGATTATTCACTATTTACAAACACCCTTAGCAAGGAGTTATGAAAAGAAACTCAAGATATAAAAAAGGATCATGTCAACAATCAAACACAACAAGAAGATGAGCAATAAAAATGGAAAACTCACACAACCAATACCACATGGGCAACGCTAACCAGAGATCCCAATGTTGCAACCTAGCTTTGATACCAAATGTAATGCCCAAAACTTAAACATGAAATTAGAGCTAAGGACATAACACAAATACCAAAAAATTGACCAATTCTCAACACAAGACCAACTCCCAAAGTAATCTTTCAATAAAATATAGGGGAACCTAAGGGGCTAAACCTAATTCCTCGGGGGCTCATCTTTGATGGCCTTGCCTACGTATGCACAGCGCAAAGGAATCGTAGTTCAGCACTTGAGTTTGCTCCAACTCATAACTGACTGCCCAACAATAACACATGCCATCTACATTCTATTCATGGATATTCTACCAACACTTTTGGATAACGCATACAATGTACTATAATGGTCAAAAAATGAAAGAAGCATTGCTAATAATTTTGATCATTAAAATTTAGCTAACAACTTTTAGCTTGTTGATCGCAGCGAAGTAGATGATACTAAAATACCCATACATTTCACTCTGTTTGTCCAAATTCAAAATTTCAATATATTTCGGAAAGGGAAAAACATGAGGAATAAAACCCTAAAAATGTTTATCATGAGTCCTCAATGTGTATGAGTAGTTTATTCTACAACTAAGTTCACTAGATTCATATATTATGCTGATCTCAACAAAACACATTTCAAAATTAGATAAGAATGATGTCATAAAATAATAAATTAATTTAGCTGAACATAGATGTGAGAAAATCTCAAACCATTTCGATAAAAACCTGGATGTAAATGAATATCAAATTATTTCTATATAATTAAAAATTCACAATCAACATAAATCAAAACTAATTCAAATAATAACTATTCCAACTATGGATGGATCTAGAAATTGTTATTGTTCATTACCAAAAGATTAATATATATAGGTTAATAATTAAATCCCAATAGTATTCTCCAAATCCTTTTTTATATTATGAAGTTAACTATTTATGAAACTATTGATTAGCAGTTCTAAATCATGTAAGAAGAAAAAACATATCTGGACCTTTATATTACAACTCTATATTTACTCTATATTAATGTTGGCTATAGTTAGTATTTTGATCCATATTTTGAGTTGGCTATAGTTAAAATTTTCATTTAAGATCACAACATGGTGCATTCAGTGTATGCTCTGATTATGCACTTATTTTTTCAATCCCACTGTCCTTTCTTAGCCTATAATGGACATTTATTTTGAAAGTGGCACCCTAACACATTCGAATAATGGAGTAGGACTGCCACCATACAATTTATATATATAAACAAAACTATCTTTCCCCCCTAATTAACCTTTAACATGAAGTCTCATATTTCAAATTCGAATTTCATAAAATATGGGCATCATTTGATGAACATCATCATGGTACAGCAAGATCATCAAACTAGTACTCCAGCTAAATAAAACTAAATACAAATTATTATCCTTTAAATGCCTAAAGAATTAAAATAACATACAAAACATTTTGACAGAATGATCTGGAGGATTTCTTTTTTTATGTGAAAGGAGGATGTATTGACAAGGTGTGCAGATTACAGGAAGAATGCCTTTAAATTTTTTTTCCATAAAACTCAAATACTCGTAAGAAATGCATGAATAGTTCTATGGTAACACTTTAGATCTTCTCTCTTTTTTTTGAGATAAATTCTAAATGTTTTAGTCTAATGCTTCATTAGAACACTTATTTTATATTCTACAGTCAAGACGCATTAAAATCTGCTATGTGTATATACTTCAAATTCCAACAAGGCTTAAAAATGAGAGATGATAATGTTCTTACCATTGAAACATAATTTATATCTTCTACTCTCCTATTTTATAGTTTCAACCACAACTCTTCCTACCATTCAAGACATAGGTAGAGTTGGCTCACCAAAGCAAATCTTCAAGTCTTCACACTCAAGATAAAACATATACTCCTAATCATGCAATAGACTAGATTCAAAACAAAACAAATTCTAGGCATTAAATCAAAGCTCAGACATGCATGCAAAATTTTACTGTATAGACATGCACATGATTATGAATAGCTATTTACGTTGATAGAATTTATTGTTATAAGACAATGATTACTCATCTATGACACACATTCTTTTATCTTAACAGATTCTCTACTAACCGTTTTGGAATTATTTTTTTTTTTGCATGGTTTATAAAAACTTGAATCGAGATACAGATATAGAGGCAGTTTATATGATGGTGAATCATAAAATAAAGTCCAATGTTATGAGAAAAAAAAAATGACTTAACAATAGAACAATAGAGGTAGATGTATCTCTACTAATTAGTTGAAAAACTTACCTTTACAACGATATGCCTCTTGTACTTGTGTAGGATGAAAACCTATGTTCCAATTCGCATTGCTCATGCAACAAACACTTTGAAGATGACCACTCAATCAATCGTATCACCTCAAGAAAACATAGGTATGCAAAGGCATGGAGGCCCGAGTTTGTGGACTTCCTTCTAGATTGAAGTGACTCTCTTATGTGTGCCTTGGTAGAATCCTTTTTTTTTTTTCAGCCTACAACCTTCTTCATGGTTAAATAGTTAAGAGCCTTAAGGATTTTTCCCCTCCATTCCACAAGAGAACAATAGTAAAACATAAAAAACCAAAATTAATAAAACCAAAAAACTCTACATGCATTCACTCTAAAGATTTAGGAAGTTTTAAAACAAAATAAAACAAATAAAACTTAAATTTCTAAAATGGAAACAACAAATCTTATGCCAATTGGAATAAAATGAAGATCTTTAAATTTATTCCCTCGATCTTACATGCCTTTTTGTAATCATTTTTTATTTAATTAAACTATATTTATAGCAAAAGTCTCTTTATTGACCAAATACTCCATATTTTATAAAATACAAAATCAGTAATAATATTTTAAGCAACACTTTGTACTCATCAATTTGATACTTTTCTTAATCAACACTAATACTATTTGATATTGAATACCATGCTAATTCTAGTTAATAACTAACATTTTTCCATTTTTTATTAAATTATATTAAATCATTATCAGTGTCAAATGCTAATCTTAATTTATTCAAAACTACTAAGAATATTTTGTAATCCACTAAATATAAAATATATATAGACAATAAATAAGAAAGTGAGATTATAATGTATATCATTTTTTTATATAATTCAATTACACAAAAGTCAATATTATAACCATTAAAATTGGGTGAAGTGAAGTCAAGTTAATCCATACTTCTTATTTTGCATCCATCATTAGTCAAAACCTTATATATGTATGAAGTTTGTTTTCCACCTTGATTCCATCAAGACTATACTTGGATCACACTCAACCACCAATCATTAGCACAATGTAAATTTAATCATCCTCAACATAAGAAAAAGTAGTTCTAAACTGCCTTAACCATTTAGCTCAGTCACAACTTGATCAAATTTTTTATTTATTTATAATTTCCTTTTAACAAGATTACTTTGCCAAAAACATGAAGTGATCCTTATATGTGTAATGGAGCATTGGCCAAGTGGCCCTACATTCACCCCCCCTTATATAGACTTCCTCATGCAAGCCATTAAGGATTGAAAAGTTGATCACAATTATAAAAACACACATCAATATGGATAACATTCTAATTATTATTTGAAACTTAAAATGATACCTTAACTATTGGCACTCTTATATTATAAAATGATATCATTAATATATTAAACTATAACACAAGGAGTTAAAGCTTTTATATGAAGGGATGAGCCTTACACAAACTATACAAATACAAATTTAACATAATGGTTACATTGCTTCTAGAATTGAAGGTTCAAGTACACTAAGTTCACGGGGATATTTTTATTATAAGTGGAGTGTCATCACAATGTTGCATAGGTTACCCAGGCGAATCTTCTTAGATTCCAACCCCCATCTTGGGTTACCCTGGTAACCTCTTATAAAACCCGACCCCACATGCAATCTATTGCGGAATTGATTATCTTTCATAATGACAAGATATCGATCTTTCCATTCTAGGCCATGTCGACTCATCCCCAATTATGAACTATCCCTTGAGTCCATAAGTGAGGCATAATTAATTTAGTTAATTTTTTTAGACTACCTAATGTATTGATTTAGTTTTCAATGATTAATTTACTCTACATGAGTTACCTAGGCACCACTTTGTGTGCTAGCCCTCATAAAGAGCCACTCCCGTAATAAAAACATAAGGAAACTAATTCCACTAACTATGGGTAGACAAGGTGCACATAAACCAACATCAAATAACAACCATATAACAATAGATGTCACAACCCATTCATAGGCTAGGTGTCTACACTAAAAATAACTATGTGCACTAACCAAGTTAACTCAAAGGATTGTATCTAAAACACATAACAACTCCCCACATAAAGTAAAATTATCTGGAAGACTTACTAAATCACTTGATTCAAATTTCCCATCAACATAAATAGGAAAGAACACATCTTAAAAACAATTCAGGCAATTAAATGATTTATTATTTGGATTTTGTAATGCCCATAATTTACACTAGGGAAAAAGCACAACTACAAATTTTTTTTTGAACAATAATGCAATATACTAACATTAAATCAACCATACATGTGCATGGTACATGCAATGTGCATTGGTGATGTAGCTTGTGCAACATTGTCATTGACACGTCGCTTGAGAGTGGTGTAAGGGAATGAAAATGATTTTGAGTTGGCTCCAAACATAGGGTTTATAAGACTCTTAACTACCAACCAAAAGTTGATGCTCACTTTGCATAATAGTTAATGTCTTTGGTAGGCCTCCATGGTAAGGGTTCTCACATGGGGAAGCATATAAATATCATCAATTTGATTTACTAGAAACCTTAAGGATCAATTAATGGAACATTATACAGTTGATTTCCCTACCCTAATTAGCCATCTTGCCAATAGCAAAGTGATTCACGTTTAACATTGCACCCCAAAATTCAAATATAAGAGTGAATAAATATATTTAATTTACAAGTTAATTAATAAACCTCCATTATAATTTATTTATTATTACTACCATTATTTAATTCTCATTAACCTATATAATATATATATATATATATATACTTATACTTTAAAAATAAATATAAAGTTGTAAAATTAAAAGAAATAACTTATACTAATAATTACATTTTAAATTCCATATATATATATATATATTCCCTAGAAAGGAAGTAAGAAGGAATATAAATAGGAAATAGGCCTTTTTCTAGGAATTCCCAATATTACATCTTCTATATATTTTTTAAGAAAATAATAATTTCCCATCCTTTATTACTCCTTCTTTACACACTCATATCATATTAAAAAGTAATAAGATGGTTTCTTTGATTATTTAAAAGGAGTGGGAGTATATTCCCTACCTTTTTATTAAAAAATCTTAAGCTATGAGGATTTACATGGAGGGGGAGTCAAATAAAGTTAAGGTAATATAAATTTCAACACATGTCAACCCACGATATATTTTTGTTTTCTTAACTTCATTCATTACTACCTAAGAGGGTTTGTCAATCCTACATTAATCCAAGCTTTGGGAGCAAGTGATGAAGATGAGCACAACTCCACCTCCTCCAAGCTTGCTTTCCAACCTCCTCAATCCAAATCCAAGATCTCCCCCAAAATTTCAAGTCCAAAACCAAAGAAAGCAAAAGAGAAAAATCCCCCAAAACCCTTGTTCTTAGCTTTTCTTATAGAATCTCAAGTTTGAATTCCTTTGAATGGGGAAGTGACACTTGTCACTCACCCATTTACCCTCCCAAGCACATTCACCCATGTATGCTCTCACATGTGTGAGAACTTGGGGGACTTCCAAGACATCATAAAGAAGTGGGAGTGGAAAGGGACTAGTCCCCATCCCACTTCTCAAAACCTTATTTTCGCCAAACTTTTTTAATGCCTCAAAAAGGGTGCCTAATCATGAACTAACTCAAAATTATAGGTTGAAAAGGTACCTAACCCATAGGTACTTGACCTAGGAACTTTAAATCAATAAAAACACTTAAAAAATTCAAATTTTCAACCCTCAAAAAGTGCCCTAAAAACCAAATCCGAGTTTGTCCACTTGGGTGGACAACTCACCACTTAATGAACTGACATGGGAATTAAAACCAATTTACAAACATGCACAAATACATCACAAAGAAAATTACATTACAAAATGGAACTATAGTCCCTTCATATGGACTATAGCTCGGCTTCACTGGTAAAGTCACTCAGGGTTCCCAAAGGTTACCTCCAATTTCCATTGGCCATGGAAAGTGTACCTGCACAATTGATGCACACGTTAAACCATCCAATAAATTATATATCAAAATTTTTGAATCATCATTTCATATACACAAGCTTTCATCCAAATAAATAATATATCAATACAATTGAAGCATCATTTCATATAATCAAGTTGCATAATTTCACCTAGCATATATATCTCATATCCTAACTGGAACAAACACTAATCACACATCATATCCAATTCTTTTTACCTTAATCTTCACATATTTCCTTTGTTCATCGTTTCAAAATTCAAATTGAACAACCATAGTAACTAGCATAAATTTAGTTCAACTATCATAATCATCTAATTAAGCATGCAACATCATAATCAAATCATCATAAGAACTCAAATGTCTAAATACCATAGTCAAATCATCATAAGAACTCAAATGTCTAAGTATCATGTCATCAAGAGTATCTCTAAGCATAATCCATAACCACAACTCAAAATAGTCTAAATACTAGGTGTATCATAGGGGTAGGCCTCACAGATTTCCTAAATCCAATTAAATCAATAACATTATACTTGAACTCAATTGTCTTAAATATAATTTCATTCTCAACTAATAAATAATTTAAAACAATTTGTTTATTTCTAATTTCCCAATAACACATCATAGTAAACATCAATTTTTTTATTTACAATATTTCATTATAATTTAAATTTCTAATCCACATTTATTACATTCATCATAATAAAATAATCATTTAAATATTTATTTGATTATTTATATTATTAATTATCAATAACAAATTTACAATTATTAATTCCCTAACAATTTATATATATAAATACAATATATATATATATAATATTATATATATATATATATATATTATATATATTATAAATATAATATATAATAAAGAAAAAACAAATAAAACAAGATATGAATTTTCTTTTTAAAATAAACTCATCTTTTAGCTACAACCACGACTGTGGCTGTGGGTGGGGCTGCCTTTGCAACCCTCCCTAATGGGGAATGGGGGTTGGCTATTGGGGCAGAACCCCCGCGCCTCCCAAAAAATAAAACTTTAATTTTTTTCTTAAAAATAAAATCTAAAACTTGCGATATGAATCACGTATGGCATTTTCTTCTCTCTTATTAAAATAAAATTATATAGAACAATTTTCACAATATAAATTTATATATATATATATATATTTGAATATGTGTATATATATATATATCAATAAGAATGTTATAATTGGGAAATTATCTTCACAGATGTTTTTCTATAGGAAACCGAAAGATTTACCAATTTTCACTGTTTTGTCAGAGATTTTAAAATTCAATAATAGAGGGTTTCATTTTCAATCCAAATTTTCAAAATATTTTCTATGGGAAATATTTAGAAAAGTTTATCATAGAGGTTTCCATTTCCTCAAATTAGTTAGAGAATTTCATTTGCAAATGTACTGAGATTTCTTATGTTTTCTTTTGAAAATTTTCTATTGTTTAACAATAACCTTCTATGAGGCTCTTTGATTTTACTGTAAAGTTTTCTATAGTAACATAAAATATTTTGGGTAATTTTTACACAAAGAGGTAACAAGTTTTCTACAAAAATATTTTCAACAAATTTTCCTTATCGAGAAGAATTCAAAATATAAATTTTCTACAAAAGCTTCAATCAAATTTTCTTCTTCAGGCAATCTTTCTATTTTGAAAATTTAACAAAACTTCTACTAAATTAAATTTTTATATAGGCAATATTTTGAAATCAACAAAATAAATAAATAATTAGCAAGGAACCTGTTTTTCTAAAGCTTGAAGAATTTAAAGTTGGAGCAAAGCTTCGCCTTCTGAGTACAATTTCCAAAGCCTTTTCCAAATCTCCACTTCCAAAAGATGCAAAATATTGAGCAAGAAAAATAATCCCGAGAACCTCTTCCAAATTTGTGAACCAAAACCCCCAAAAAAATAATTTTCTAGCAATGTTCTCTTTCTTTTCTTTTCCATGAAGAGACTTCTTTCCTTTCCTAGTTCTGGCAATATTCTCTCTGAGAATAATCTTTCAACAAGAATTTTTCATTTAATTTTACTCACACACATGGCTAATCAAAAATATCTTCTAACAAAATCACAAATATTTTCTTTTAATAATTATAAAGAATTTATTCTATTTTATTAATTTAAAAATTAAAAATTAATTTCATTTTCTTTAAACAAATTTAAATTTCTATTCACATAAAAGAATTTAAATTATATTTAATCTATTCACTCAATCAAGAAAATTTAATCAATTAATTAATTAATTTAATAAAATAATTTTAATCACAAGGGATAAATTATTTTACCAAATAAACTAATTTAATTAATTAAATAAAATAAGAAGCTTTTAACTTCATTATTTAAAATTAATTAAATAAGCACTGAATCATTAAAAACATTAATTTAACATTAAATTCAGAAAATAAACCTTGCATAAACAAATAACAAGACAAACATAGACGTGAAACCAAACATACGAGACCTAAATTGATGACACACTATGACTAGGTTTGAGGCTAGACTAGGAAAAACCTCATTACTATCTCCCAATCAACATTACCATTGAGCCTAGACATGCTCAGACCTGTGAGACCAGGTGGAGTCGATGTCATGTACTTGTAATCGTGCAATCAAACATATATCATACATGTATATACATAATCCATGATTCAAACACACTGTGAAGAGAAAATTGTAGAAATCACAGGGCACTCGCAAGCGAGTGATGCAATATCATTCTCTTCACCAATACAATGTCACATTGAACTGACCAAATAATTATCAATTAAACTACCATAAGCATATATAGCAATATCATCTCAAGTAAATATTTATGCTAACATAAAACATGTCAGAAATAATCACCACCAAATAGTGTATCATCACATCAGATTAATAAATCCACCATCACTCTACTATCAACAATCAAATACATCAAAAAAAAGTATCAAGGTCTATCAAAGTAAAAACATACTGTCAAAAAAACATAAGAAAAATGGAGGGGTATTACATTTTATACATAAATATATATGATATTTATGTATATACTAAGAAATTATCAAACGAAGAACAAAATATGGTTTCAACAAGGTTATTATTTTTATCAAATTAATATACAAAGCTATAAAAACTATACACAATATATATATATATGCAATCAGATTCATTTGTGTATATATATCTTGCTATAATTAAAATATATTCATATCATTATATATATGGATATATAAAAACTATATATATATATATGTTTACAGACATAAATCATATATATATATATATGCAACCATTTGATTCACAATCATAGTATGCATCAGATGTTTCCTACAAAGTAGATATGGCAAGTTTAATAAAGAAACGAAAAAAGGTTTTAAGGTGGGTGTCCCACCCATATGGGAGAAGGTGTTGCCTCCCTTAGCCTGTGGAGGGCACTGCACCCTCAATGCAGCCCTTCCCATATGAGGAGGGGTCGGCTGGGGGAATCCTTGGCCCTTTCCTTAAATAATTTTTATTTTCTCTATAAAAATTAAATTCAAATCAAAGATACATACAGACTGTAATATGGGTTCAGTCTTTCATCTATACATATGAATTCAGTATCTTTTACAATGTGTATATATATATATTCCTTTAAATAAATATTTTTCTTTCATAACGTGGGCACAATTTAATTCACATACTCGTACATAGAAGAAAATGGTAGTCTAGAAATAAAAACACTTATTCCAAAGAAGATGGAAAAAGAATTATAAATAACACATAAGGGATTTAAAAGAAAGATTATACCATTGAATTATTGCACAACAACACAACATTCATAGAGGGTTTCGTAAAAGAATTAGATTCTTGAACAACATACGAATTCTTTTCTCAGTTTAAGGAATTTTAAAAAGAACAATGGTAGAGATTTTAAATACCTTGAATGTTTTCCTCCCAGCTGAAAATACCCTTCCTTTACTACTTTTCTTGGAGCTTTCTTTCTAGAACAATATTCTTCTCTTTTCTCCCTTCTCCTTGTATTCTCTTCTTATTTCTATAAATTTTGAGCCTACTGAAATCTAGAAAATACTCTAATTTGCAGCCAATTTATATTTTTGATGTTTTGTAGAGTATAAAATCAAGAATTGTATTCAAGAACCGTTGTTTTTTTTTGCTACTCCTTTTCTCTTTTAAAGTTTCTTTTACCATCTTCCTAGAACCTAATCTTGAATTCATTAAAATATTAAATTTATTTCTTGGTAAAATGAATGAAAAACAATTCCCTTTCAACTTATGTATTTTCCACTCTGGAAGAGTTAGACAGTGCAATTTCAAATTTGTAAAATAAAAGTAAATTTTCACCCTTAATGAGAAGCAAATAATTATTTACTTATAAAATAAATATTTACCCCAAGGTAATAAAATTTGATTTTGAAGAAAAAGAAATAATTAATTAATTAATCAAACATAATCTTTTACTTTAAAACAAAGAATATAGTTAAGTTATGGTTAAAATTAATTCTTCTATTCAACTATGCTTTTTATATTTTCACCTCATAAAATTAAATAAACATTCAAAAAACACACAATAATGCATGAAATTAAATTAAAACTAAATGCATGTAAATGACACTACGTGCATGTGTGTGTGTATGCAAGAGTTCCATTCCTACTGTAACCTTCTAAGAAGCTAACCTTCTCTCATTAGCCACACTCTTGGTCTCCGATGACCTACATCTCAATACTCTCAAGCACACATCAATAGACTAGTATGCACATAAAGATACAAATCAAAAATATTAAAATTCATGAATTTAGATAACATTTTCCATTTTTCATCATATTCAAAATAAATTGCATTATAATTGTAACACCCGTCATGCAAACCCCAAAGGACAAAAAAATGCACTCATTTTTTTTAATAATACAAAGTAAACATATAATGAACCATTAAACATAATTACATTCATGATAATATCATAACATCAAGTCCTTTGGGGCACGTGAGGTCACATCACATAAAACCAACTCCTAATGAAAGATGCACATAAGGATAAATAACTTAACTAATCTTTACATCCTTCATAGGCATTAAAATAACCATTTACAAAAGATAACATCCATATATCCATAAGCATAAGTATAAATACATCACATGATACAAACCAGAATAAATCTCATAAATCATGAATGGTTACAAGGGTGCATATACAATACATCATCTTTTAATACATTACATGTTCTCAATACATGAGTTACATCAAACCTCCCATACATGTGGGATAAATACATAATACAAGAATGTCTAAAATACAAGATGAATGTCTGGTACAAGCTCCGTCTAAAGGATACTGGGAAGAACAAACATTAATGGGGAACCCAATGGGTGTGGAGCACATTCCACCTGACCACGTAGGTTTTAGAAAAAACCACCCCCCATGCTCTAAGGTGACAAGGAAGTGACTACGACCAAGAATTCCAACAAGACTAAATCCAATAAAGAATAACATAATAACAATAACTCCAAGAGCAACAACAAAAGATTACATAGAGCATAAATGACAACTACCAAGATCCAATCATAATAAACACAAGGCCATAAACACATCATAAATAAATCAAGGCAACAACCATTAACCACTTCTAGAGTAAATCCAAGACAACAATCATAACACACTTCTAGAGGCAACCAAAAAAATAAAGCATAAGGGGAACTAGTGGAGAGTGTCATCACATAGCCTACATGGGTTATCCTAGCCCTTCCTCCAACATGAGGCACTGGCCCCCATCTATGGTTATCCTAGCCCTTCCTCCTACTTGAGGCGTCGGCCCCATAGGGTGACTCATGTAGAGTCATTAACCTCTCCTGGGGATGAGGTAACGATTTCCACCCATGACCTTCTCAGGCTACCATTAGTCTATGATAGTCCTAATGGATAGACAAGTTATCCAAGATTATCTTAATATGTAGTTAATACCCATCCCCCTAAGTTTTATTATTAGTTTTTCACTTATTAATCTAACTCTTGCATGGGTTATCCTGAGCCCTTCCTCCCTTTTGAGGCACTGGCCCTCACAAAGAGCCACTCTCCCTAGAGACCCCAAAACATAATCAAAATCAAGGGTTGTACCATAAAGAACAAAGTATTAAATCTCAACAGATGACATGCGAGGCATTACCCATCTTGCTAAAAACACACAAAAAGAGTCTCAAATTTTTTTTGTACAACCCTTTCAAAATAATGATACCAATATCTTTCTACATCAAGAGCACATAAAACAAGGAATATTGACCAACAATAAAATCAAACCTCTGGAAGCCTAAGGTTCACAAAATCCATAAACAGTTTCTCAAAATCAATTGGGTTCCCACATTGAAAAGTTGAAACAATAACATAATAGTAAAAAGATAACCCAAACAAATTCATAGGATTTCATAAGTCATAATAACATATTAATTTTTCGTACGCAGTTTTCACAGCACCAAAATCAACAATTTGTTTAATTCTATTTAATAATCTCCATTTTCCTTAATACAGTGATACAAAAGTCAATATATCTTAACATTGATATATATATATACATATAAAATATATGTATATTTAATTTTATGTTTTATTTGATTAGTTTCCATCAATACAAAAATTCTAGAATGATTACATACTAATAACTTTATATATATATATTGAAAAATAAATATACAATAAATCACATACAATTTTTTTTTTAATTAAAAAACAATGGATGTATAGGGGTGCGCGTGCAGTCCCAAGGATTAAGGCTGACCCTCTCCAGCATAAAAATAAAATGGCTAGTACAAAAATTAAAAATAATCGGCCCAACAATAATTTTGAAATAACTTTAATATGTATTCAGATATATATTCATATATGTGTCTATACTATTGTGTATATATATAAATATATATATATATATATATACTCCAAAATATGATTCAAAAGAAAAATAATAAATATATTCATTATATATATAATCTATATATATATATATATCTGTATATATATATGTATATATATATATGTATATATATATGTATATATATATATATGTATATATATATATGTATGTATATATATATATATAAGTATATAACAAAGTTTCATCTATTTTAGAGAGGAAGACATTTTTTCATAATGAAATCATAAAACTACTAGATATTTTCAGAGACTCAAATAAATTTCTTTCCTTGGTTGGCTACCCGATAAATTGCAAATCTCAAAAAGTGATTTTTCTTTTACAGAGAAACATATTTATTTTTACAGCTTCAGAAAGATAAAAGAAATAGAATGAAACCTGAAGTCCTACACTTGCTAAGGAATTAATGAATCTTTTCCTCATCCCAAATAGCCTTTTCGAAGAGCTCCCCTTTCTTTCTTAGAACTTCTCCACCATTTTCCTTGATAAATTCTCTAATCTAAAATTTTAATTCAAAAGAGCCTCTCTTCAAGAACAATGAAAAGGAAATAAATTATATAGAGAAAACAAGAGAGGATCCAATTTCTAGAACTCAATATTTTTTTGCAGCTTCTGTCAATTTTCCCGTGAATGAAAACTTCTCAATTTTGCTATTAAATAAAAAGATATCTTCTTATTTTTTGAAAACTCCAAAAATCAGAATTAAAAGAAGCTTTCTATTTCATCACCAGCCTTACTGCCAAAATCTCCACATTCATTGGTCCTTCTCTTCTTTTCTTTCTTTTCTTGATTTTTTTCTATTCAAACAACATTTTTTGTTTTAATTTCACTTTTTGCAAATTTATACTTGCAATTCACACAATTTAACTTATTTAATTATTTTATTCCTTTAATTATCTTCAACGTGCTATTTAGATTAAATTATCTAAATACCAATTTAAATAATTTAATTTACACCTTTCAATTTATTTATCCTTAATAAATTACATAGCTTTTAATTTAAGACTTTTTATATTTTAATATAAACTATTTGAATAACTATTATTAACATTTATTATAATCATTTAATTATTTAAATTACATCGTACTACACACCAACATAAAATAAATATCAAAAGTACACTAACACATAACAACTATTATAAAATGCAAAAATGACAAAGGTCAAAGACACACAATACCACTAAACATAAAACAAGTTGGCAAACTTGGGATGGGGTGGCTTCCTTGTCATTTTTGTTTCAACTTCATGCCCGTTGGGTTAATTTGATACTCGCCCTGTCATGCCCAAGTAGGTGGAATTGAGACTTTGTCCCTACAATTCCTGCATACAAACAAGGTTGCGTACAACATGTATATATATATGATCAAAAACATCACATCGTGAGAAGGAATTGCAGCGTAGCAGGGCACTCGTAAACAAGTGTTGTTACACCATCCCCTCACCAAATCTATAATAACAATTACAACATCAAGTATAAAGTAACATTGCTAAACTAACTGATCACATCATATCATCATAAAATGATTACTAATCCACTATATCACAATATACTACTAAAATCAAATTAAACATTACCAAACTAAATGTAACCATAATGTCATATCATAATATCCATGTCATCAATTAAAGTAGCATAATCATCAAGTAGTCTAAACTATCCAATCCACCAATCCAACCAATAAATAGTAACTATCAAAGTCTCAAAGTATCAAGCAAAACCATAGAAAAATAACAATTCCACACATGAGGGGTATGACACTAAGCATTCAACTTTTCTTAAATTAAAGAAACATTTCATATTTCACTATACCAAAAAAATACCATAGTATTCATTATGTATTCTACCAAACACATCCAATCATATGTCAAATCCACACAAATCCAAAAACAAGGAGCATCAGAGTTCAAGACACATGACAATTCACCACATAGGTAGGTGGTGAATAGGTCCTGGCTTCGTTTTCCAGGACCTAACCTGGGGTGATGGAAAGTGCATTCAAAACCCATTTTAGATAAATTGATAAATGAGGATCCTATTATGGGAGGACCCATTCGCCACCTAGGGAGAATGGGTCCTAGAACCACTTTCCAAGACCTAATTCTTGTCCAATTAAATGTTATATTATTTAAATTATGAGTGTTAGGATAGATCTTCGAGAGGTACCATCAATATGGTTTGAATTTGAATTAAAGGGGTTAATTAACTCCAATTAACCATGATTAATTAAGACCACCCTAGATAAATGTGAGTTCTTTACAACACTTTACAATACTTAAATAAGGTATAAATTTAAGTTTATTTTATTAAGAAAGGGAACATTAATCTTAATTAAGTAAATAAATCCTAGGAAAGTGTGAAAGTGTGTTACATCACTTCACAACACCTTTGCAAAGGATCAATTAAAGCATGGTTTAATTAAATAAAGGTCCTAGAATGATGTTAATGTATATAACACATTACAACACTATTCCAAGACACCATTAATTTAGTTTTAATGTTGTACCATAGAAAAATGGATTATTGACATTTTCATGGTATTTTAGGTCTTTCTCTCATGATTCTTGGTCTATTTTGCCTTGATTTAATGTTGTAATGTAACTTCTACATTCAGATTAGGTCCTAAATATTTAGAATATGACATCTTGTGAAGGTGTTGTGAAGTGTTGTAACACATTTCTACACTTTTCTAAACTCTTTTCATTATAATTCACCTAAAATTCACCATTTCATCACTTTTAAAGTCCAATTTTAAAGTGTTGTAAAGTCTTGTAACCTGATTTCACGCTTTTGTAGGCTTAGTTTCACTATATTTACACCTTTCTTATGCTTTATTTGACCCCTTTATGCATCAGAAAGCTTAATTAAGTGTATTTTTGAATATAAGCCCAAAAAATAACATTAAATGTGACTTAATTCCCAACACCCACTTTCAAGACCAAGGTGGGACCCATTTTCCACGGGTGGTGAATGAGTCCCTCTTGGCTCCAATATCAAAATAATTCAAATTTATTTTCAGGTTTTAATTCAAAATTACCTTATGTCGGTCTGTGATGATGTATCATTGGGTTATTAGGAAACAAGAGTGTATAAATAAGTGTTTTTCTTCTCATTTCCATTCCCATTCATCTAATTCATTCAAGCATTCATCAAGTTTATTCATTCACTAATTACATCAAAGCATCATTCAATCAAGCAAACATCAAGCATCTTGGAGGAGCCATTGATATATCTTTAGATTTATTCAACAAGGTTGTGGTGAGTTTAGGACATTTGCATGTTGTTTCTTTATCTTTCCTTGTTCAGTTTATTTCATTTCTGCATTAAGGGTTTGATTACCAAAGTGGAATTTGACCAAGGAAAATCCCTGTACTCTAACCCTTAACCATTTTCCCCATCTTGCATGTGTGTTTACATATTTTTGTATGCAGATTTATCAAGCAATTACGTTTTGAAAGGTGGTCAACAAGTCAACAAAGTGTTTCAAATCAAATCAACCCTATTTCAAGCTTGGAGACAATCTAGAATCCATTTTCTGTAGATTTGACTCTGTCAACCCAACAAGAAGACAAGTGTAGATCTAGAGCTATAGAATTGACCTTTGATTTCAGAGAATTTTGGGAGAGGATTGATTCGCCATTAGTTGAAAATGAGTCCCATCTTATGGCTAAAAAAGTAGATTTTGTTGGATTCTAGTTCTTGATAGTTAGAAACCAATTTTTAAGTGTTTTTTCTAGTAGAAGGATTAATTTGCCATTAGTGGCGAATGAGTCCCACTTGTGATTTTCTCTAATTTCTACTAGAATTCAAATCATCCTAGATTCAACATTCATTTCCTAGATGTGCTATATTCTGCTTTCTTTCAATTTTGTTTTGCATTCATTCATGTTTTAGTTTATTCTTGCATATCTCTCTGTGTTTTCCAACATTGCATATTTCACAGGTTTTGCATCAATAGTCAATCAATTTCATCATTTAATTACATCTACAACATTGCATTTAATCATATTTAAATCATACAATTCTCTATTTGAATGAACCACTTCAATTTTGGGGTTATTCTATCTCTCTCCTTTTAGGTGGAAGATCCTAAGAGAGCAAGAGAAGCCTATGGAATTGGTGGATGATAAGACCCAAGGTTGCTTGCACTGCCTTGTGGAAGTCTTCCCACTGTCTACTGCCTGAAACCTATCTCCAATGGTTTCCTCTTGAGCTTCTAGGTTGACCAAACCCTACTCCAACTCTCCTCAAAGAGCTCTTACTCTGTGCTTTACCTTGGGTAATCAATCACCTCATTGCATTTGCAATCTTTGTCTCTGCACCTAGAAGACTCTAGATGCCAAACTCTGCAACTTGCTTGAACTTATTGCAGGGGAGTTAGATACTCTTTCTTCATGCCTTTTGTAAGATAACTGATCCATTTTCTGGATGCCCACTCCTCTACCTACCCATTTTCTTCAATTTGTCTTAATGAGGCCTAGAACCCTTCTAGCCCTTACCAGTCGGTTTTTTGGTCTTTTTCTCTCACTTCTTCCAAACAAAATACCAAAAAAAAGCAGATTTGGACACCCTTTTCAGGGTTTTAAATCTTGAAAAAATTTTATGGTCGCCAACTGGTCCATACAGGTGATTCCAAAGTTCTTGGACTGGAGGCCTAATTGCCCCTTTTAACTAGGGTTTCACTGGTTTTTATTTCTTATCTATCTCCAAATGAGTATTGGTTGCCTCAAACCTATTTGCATGTGAATGCCCATTCTAGCCCCATCTGGTGTTGTACAGATTTCATACTGTCCTCTTTTCCCACCAAACACCTAACCAGGCACCTTACCACGCGCCCAGGGTTTGGTCTTAGTACTCTCTGCTTGACTCCTTTCCATTCCTATTCCTAAATATGTACAGTAAGTTGAATCCCCTCCCATATTCACCTTTTCTCAGGGAAAACCCATGGTCAGTGCATATGGGAGAGTCATTTTCTTATACAAACTGCTCAGTAAAAACAGTGAAAGTCCTGTCAGCTACTATTTTCTGAACTAAGGATTAAATAAAGGTTCCTACTCTTCTCACAATGCTCACCCAATTAAAATTAACTCTAATCTATTATGTTAACATGAAATACAGTGCTGAATCTAAATACTTAACACCATTGAGAACACTGTTGCAAAACACACGGGTTTTCAGAAATAGAACTCTGCCTCTCTAAACTATAAAAATAAAACATTGTATCTAATCTCAACACTTTATCCACAACTAACAATTATCTTTCAACATGTAAAGAACCTAAGAGCAATAAGAAAGTTGTATAAACAAAGCCATTCAAGTCACTGTTTTCCTTGCTCGCGGGTATACACACAGAAAATTGCACAATGTTTCTTCTATTTCACAACAAAAACTTGATTACATTCCAACTGCCTTCTTTTTTCGATCCAACAATGTATTAGAGATGCCATTTCCAAGTTTCAAGGGAGATTTTTCGTTCCATATCCCTAATTTCAAGGGATTCCACTTTAGTTCAGCTGCATGCAACCTAACAAGGCATTACCATGCAGTTTTAAAACAACTTTGCCACTTCCATAATGCCATAATTGTGTGATGATCCTCAAACATAGGACCTCTAACACCTTATTCTCAAATATCTACATCTCTTTCACTGTTCTTTGGCATCTACTAATAAATTTGATATGGTTAAGACACACTTAAGGTAGTGCATTCTAACTTAGACTGTCCAAAACTTAGAAAAGAATAATTTAACACTAATGTAATCCTAATGAAGAGTTTAGTCCTAGAGACTAACTCTTCACACACCAACACAGGATCAACAAAGCCCAAAACCAGCACAACATGTTGACTTGGCCAAGGTCAGAACAAACCAAAATTGCACAAACTTGGTGGAGGTCAGCTTAGGATTAGGCCTCTAGTCCAAGAACTTTGGAATCACCTATACGGACCAGTTGGCGACCAGAAAACTTTTTCAAGATTTAAAACCCTGAAAAGAGTGTCCAAATCTACTTTTTGTTTGGTAGTTTGTTTGGAAGAAGTGAGAGAAAAAGACCATAAACCGACTGGTAAGGGCTAGAAGGGTTCTAGGCCTCATCAAGACAAATTGAAGAAAATGGGTAGGTAGAGGAGTGGGCATCCAGAAAATGTATCAATTAGCTTACAAAAGGCATGAAGAAAGAGTATCTAACTCCCCTGCAATAAGTTCAAGCAAGTTGGAGAGTTTGGCATCTAGAGTCTTCTAGGTGCAGAGATAAAGATTGCAAATGCAAGGAGGTGATTGATTACCCAAGGTAAAGCATAGAGTAAGAGCTCTTTGAGGAGAGTTGGAGCAGGGTTTGGTCAACCTAGAAGATCAAGAGGAAACCATTGGAGATAGGTTTCAGGCAGTAGACAGTGGGAAGACTTCCACAAGGCAGTGCAAGCAACCTTGGGTCTTATCATACACCATATTGGTATCAGAGCTAGAATTGGATTCTAGGCTTGTGATTAATGAGCCAATCCACTGAGTCAGTAGGAGAGAATACACCAAAGGAAGGAACCATGGTGACAAATGCAGAGTTAGCAAAGAAGGTAGAAGAGCAAGAGGAAGATAATCAGTTGCTCAGAGAGAGGATATCTCAGATGGAGAAACTCCTAGATGAAGTTCAAGAAACAGCAGACACTGTGAAGGACAAGATAAAGAAGAAGGAAGAATAGGAATCCAAAGAAAAAGAGGTGGAATTAGAGTAGGAAGCTCCAAAGCCTGACCCTGTTCTTGCAAAGGAGCCATTCTTGAAGGCATTGCAGGCCTTGAGTGGTAAAGCATTGGATGGTGTACCACTTTTCAGTGGAAAAATGGATCCAGATTCAGTAGTAGATTGGATTGAGAGCATTGAGAATCACTTTGAATGTGATGGCATTACAGAGGCTCAAAAGGTAAATGTAGCCAAGTCTAGGTTGAGAGGAGCAGCTCTCACATGGTGGAAGTTTGTGCAATCTAAAAGAGAGAAAGAAGGCAAAGGTCCCATAGTTTCATGGAAAGGAATGGTGACCAAGATAAGGAAAACTTATCTCCCAGATGATTATGAAGTCCAGTTGCACAAGAGAAGACACAATCTGAGGAAAAAGGACATGGATGTCCAAACCTATACAAAAGAGTTTCAGAAACTGTGCCTTAGATCAAAGGTGGTTGAAGATGAAAGCATTAGGTTGGCAAGGTATCTTAATGGACTCAAGTGGTCTATTCAAGAAGATATGAGCTTGGTAAACTTCAAAACAGTCCGCCAATGCTATCAAATGGCTTTGCAGATAGAGGAGAAAGGCAAAAAGAAGTAGGAACAAAACCCCAAAGGTAGAGGTAAAGGCAAAGACAACAGAGGACAAAGAGGAAGCTATAGTGGAAGAAGCTCAAAATCAAGAGCTCAAGGAGAAGTCAGATTTTCTAATCAGCAAGAAGGAAGATTCAGTAGAGGTGGTAGAGGAAGAGGTTTCATCCCTAGAGGAAGAAGTGGTGGAAAAGGAAGGGGTAGTTACTTCACCAACATGAAATGCTATCATTGCAACCAGTTGGGACACCCAGCCTATAGATGTCCAGAGAAAGGAAGCACATCTCATGGAGGAGATAAGAGAACCAACCTGATTCAAGATGAAGCAGCTACAACAAATAAGCAATCAGAAATACCCTTGAACTCAGAAGAAGGTGAGAATCTCATGATGAGGACACTGATCAAAGAACCAGTCAAAGAGGAACCAAGCCAAAGAAGATCTTTGTTTAGGATAAAGTGCAAGATGATGGGGAAAGTGTGCAAGGTGATTATAGACTCAGGTTCTACTGACAATATTGTGTCAGAGGAGGCAGTTAGTAAACTGAAATTAGCAAGAATACCTCACAAGAATCCTTACAAGGTTACATGGCTCAACAAGGGTCAGCATGTCTTGGTGAATGAACAAGCATGGGTGGAGTTTTCAATTGGCAAGTATAAAGACAAAGTATTGTGTGATGTATTACCTATGGATGCATGCCACTTGCTCCTAGGTAGGCCATGGCAATTTGACCGCCAAGCTGTACATGATGGAGCCAAGAACTCATACACTTTCAAGAAGGACAATGTCACATACAAGATTCAATCTTTGTTGGAAGATAATGAGGTGCAGACAGCAGGTTTTAAGTTGTTGATAACTGGTGAAAAAGAGTTCTTAAAGGTCTTAGAAGAAGGAGAAGGCATTGGCTATGCAATCATGATCAAGCCAAGAGAAGCAAGCAAAGAGAAGGCAGCTAAAAAGCAAGAGTTACCCAAGGAGATTCAAGACTTGTTGCAGACCTATGAGAACATAGTAAGTAGTGGTCAACCAACAACCTTACCTCCTAAAAGATCTATAAGTCATAGGATAGACTTGATACCAGGAGCCACCCTTCCAAACAAAGTAGCCTACAAGATGACACCTCAACAGAATGAGGAGATAGCCAGGCAGATTCAAGAATTGCTTGATCAAGGTCTCATTAGGAAAAGCATTAGTCCTTGTGTAGTACCCACCATTTTAGCACCCAAAAAAGGAGGAGAATGGAGGCTTTGTACTAATTCCAGAGCAATCAACAAGATAACCATCAGGTATAGGTTTCCCATTCCTAGGATTGAAGATCTTATGGATTGTCTAGGTGAAGCTAGGTACTATACCAAGATAGATTTAAAGAGTGGTTACCACCAAATTAGAATACATGAGGGTGATGAGTGGAAAATAGCCTTCAAAACCAATGAGGGTCTCTATGAGTGGCTAGTAATGCCATTTGGTTTGTCTAATGCCCCCTCCACATTCATGAGACTCATGAATGAAATCCTCAAGTACTACATTGGAAAGTTTGTAGTGGTGTATCTTGATGATATACTAATATATAGCAGAACAAGAGAAGAGCACCTCCAACACATTGAGCTGATTTTCAAGAGGCTACAGGAAGAGGAGTTGAAGATTAATATGGAAAAGTGTGAGTTCATCAAAATAGAGCTGGTGTACCTTGGTTTTGTGTTATTACATGGCAACTTGAAGATGGACAGTAGCAAGGTAGAAGCCATTCTTAATTGGCCTACTCCCAAAACAGTAACAGAGGTAAGAAGCTTCCATGGACTTGCTCATTACTATAGGAAATTCATCAAACAATTTAGTGCAATTTGTGCTCCTATGTTGGATACCATTAAAGGAGGCATGAAAACTAAGTTTGAGTGGAATGAACAAGCTAACAAGAGTTTTGAGTTGCTGAAGGAAAAGGTAGCTACTCAACCTGTTTTGGTGTTGCCAAGTTTTGAGAAACTATTTACAATTGAGTGTGATGCCAGTAATGGAGCAATTGGAGCTGTTCTCAGCCAAGAGGGCAGACTGGTGGCTTTTCATTCTAAGAAGCTAAGTGAAGCCAAGAAGAAGTACTCTTCTTATGACCTGGAAATGTATGCATTGGTCCAAGCTCTAAGGAAGTGGAGGCATTACTTGCTTCCCAAGGAGTTCATTGTGTACTCAGACAATCAAGCACTCAGTTTTCTGAATTCCCAAGAGAAGTTGAGTCACAGGCACATGAAATGGGTGGAGTACTTGCAAGCCTACACCTTCAACATCAAGCACAAGAAAGGAGCTCTCAAAAAAGTTTCTGATGCATTGAGCAGGAGAGTTCTTACCATCCAAGAAATCCAATTGAAGAGCATGGGAATAGATCACTTCAAGGATCTATATGCAGATGATGAAGACTTTGCAGAAATTTATAAGGTATGTCTTGAGTATAAGAACCATTTCCATAGCAAATATGCTGAGTATACCTTGCAAAGTGATTTGTGGTTTAAAGGGAATCAAGTTTGTGTTCCTAGAGGGTCTATTAGGGAGAACTTAATTCAAGAGAAGCACAATGGTGCATTGAGTGGTCATTTTGGGATCACCAAAACTCAAGAGCTTTTCCAAAGGTTTTATTTTTGGCCTAAGATGAATCTAGATATCAGAAAATATGTAGAGAGTTGTGTGGTGTGTCAAAAAGCAAAAGGCACTTCTTCAAATGCAGGCTTATACCAGCCACTGCCAATCCCTTCTAGGCCATGGGAATGCTTGAGCATGGACTTTGTAGTTGGTTTACCCAAGACAAGGAAAGGAATGGATAGTGTTTATGTTGTGGTTGATAGATTCAGCCAAATGGCTCACTTTATACCCTACAAAACAACCAATGATTCCAGTCAAATAGCCTCACTTTTCTTTAAGGAAATAGTTAGGATTCATGGTTTTCCAATCAGCATTGTATCAAACAGGGATACTAAATTTATGAGCCACTTTTGGAAGACACTTTGGCAAAGAATGGGCAGCAATCTGTCCTTTGGATCTGCATACCATCCCCAAACTGATGGTCAGACTGAAGTTGTGAATAGGACAATTGGAAACCTTCTTAGATTCTTGACCAAGGAGTATGGTCAACAATGGGATCAGATTATTGGACAGGCAGAATATGCCTATAATGATACAGTAAATAGGTCAACAGGGAAGAGCCCCTTTGAAATTGTGTATGGTTTACATCCTAGGGGTGTCTATGAACTGAGAGAGCTGAAGGATGGAGTCAAAGGAAGTGGTTATGCAGATGATTTTGCTTGTGCAATGTAGGAAATTCACGAGACAACCAGAAAGACCTTGGCAGAAAATACCATGAAGCATAAGGCTAAGGTGGATGAGCATAGAAGAGAAGTCCAGTTTAATGTTGGTGACTTAGTCACGGTACATTTGAACAAGGCCAGGTTGCAGAAGGGAGTCCCTCACAAGCTTCAAATGAAGAGGATAGGTCCCTGTCCTATCTTGGAGAAGTATGGCAACAATGCTTTCAAGGTGCAATTGCTTGATGACAGTGGACTGCCCCCTATTTTTAATGTTGCAGATTTGATGCATTATAAAGGACCACCCCAGGATTTGGATCAGACCTTCCAAGAAGTTAGTCAAGATGTTGAAGAACTCAAACTACCCTCCACTGTAGTCAAGCAAGTTGATAAAGTCTTAGATACTAGAGTTTATAAGAAAACCAGGACAAAAGAATATAAGGAACATCTGATCCAAAGATGAGGACAAACTGAAGTGGATGCAATATGGATTAAGGAGGCAGAGTTCAAGAAGCTGGGAGTTGATCCCAATGTACTCAATCCAAGGATGGCTTGAAGTTTCTGTTTTGGGGAGGATGGTGCAGGAGCACCTAGGCTGACCTCCACCAAGTTTGTGCAATTTTGGTTTGTTCTGACCTTGGCCAAGTCAGCATGTTGTGTTTGTTTTGGGCTTTGTTGATCTTGTGTTGGTGTGTGAAGAGTTAGTCTCTAGGACTAAACTCTTCATTAGGATTATATTAGTGTTAAATTATGCTTTTCTAAGTTTTGGACAGTCTAAGTTAGAATGCACTGCCTTAAGTGTGTCTTAACCATATCAAATTTATTAGTAGATGCCAAAGAACAGTGAAAGAGATGTAGATATTCGAGAATAAGGTGTTAGAGGTCCTATGTTTGAGGATCATCACACAATTATGGCATTATGGAAGTGGCAAAGTTGTTTTAAAACTGCATGGTAATGCCTTGTTAGGTTGCATGCAGCTGAACTAAAGTGGAATCCCTTGAAATCAGGGATATGGAACGAAAAATCTCCCTTGAAACTTGGAAATGGCATCTCTAATATGTTGTTGGCTCGAACAAAGAAGGTAGTTGGAATGTAATCAAGTTTTTGTTGTGAAATAGAAGAAACAGTGTGCAATTTTCTGTGTGTATACCCGCGAGCAAGGAAAACAGTGACTTGAATGGCTTTGTTTATACAACTTTCTTACTGCTCGTAGGTTCTTTACATGTTGAAAGATAATTGTTAGTTGTGGATAAAGTGTTGAGATTAGATACAGTGTTTTATTTTTATAGTTTAGAGAGGCAGAGTTCTATTTCTGAAAACCCGTGTGTTTTGCAACAGGGTTCTCAATGGTGTTAAGTATTTAGATTCAGCACTGTATTTCATGTTAACATAATAGATTAGAGTTAATTTTCATTGGGTGAGCAATGTGAGAAGAGTAGGAACCTTTATTTAATCCTTAGTTCAGAAAATAGTAGCTGACAGGACTTTCACTATTTTTACTGAGCAGTTTGTATAAGAAAATGACTCTCCCATACGCACTGACCATGGGGTTTCCCTGAGAAAAGGTGAATATGGGAGGGGAGTCAACTTACTGTACATATTTAGGAATAGGAATGGCAAGGAGTCAAGTAGAGAGTACTAAGACCAAACCCTAGGCGAGTGGTAAGGTGCCCGGTTAGGTGTTTGGTGGGAAAAGATAAGAGAATAGGCAAGGGAAAAGAGGACAGTACGGAATCCTTACAACACCAGATGGGGATAGAATAGGTACTCACATGCAAATAGGTTTGAGGCAACCAATACTCGTTTGGAGATAGATAAGAAACAAAAACCAGTGAAACCCTAGTTAAAAGGGGCAATGAGGCCTCCAGTCCAAGAACTTTGGAATCACCTGTATGGACCAGTTGGTGACCAAAAAACTTTTTCAAGATTGAAAACCCTGAAAAGGGTGTCCAAATCTACTTTTTTTTTGGTAGTTTGTTTGGAAGAAGTGAGAGAAAAAGACCAAAAACTGACTGGTAAGGGCTAGAAGGGTTCTAGGCCTCATCAAGACAAATTGAAGAAAATGGGTAGGTAGAGGAGTGGGCATCCAGAAAATGGATCAGTTAGCTTACAAAAGGCATGAAGAAAGAGTATCTAACTCCCCTGCAATAAGTTCAAGCAAGTTGGAGAGTTTGGCATCTAGAGTCTTCTAGGTGCAGAGACAAAGATTGCAAATGCAAGGAGGTGATTGATTACCCAAGGTAAAGCACAGAGTAAGATCTCTTTGAGGAGAGTTAGAGCAGGGTTTGGTCAACCTAGAAGCTCAAGAGGAAACCATTGGAGACAAGTTTCAGGCAGTAGATAGTGGGAAGACTTCCACAAGGCAGTGCAAGCAACCTTGGGTCTTATCATACACCAGGAATCCAACCACAAAATTTTTGGTTCATTGTAGAAGATTATGAGAGCATGAACATGTTCTTAAATGAATGTCTTGATAACCTTGAAGGCAATGTAGCATTTTATCCATCCACGAAGTCACAAAACCTTCCTACTGTTGCACCTCCTAATCACTTTGGATACCTACATCATGAAAGCAATGAAGGATCTAAGTTCCCTCCATCAGGTGGACCTAGTTCCTCTAAACAAACACATCCTCAACCATTTTATGATAAGAAAGTTAAAAATACTCCTATCAACCTTGAAAAAACATATGGAAAATTATTTGCTATCCTAAGTAAACAAGGTTGTGACATAACAAATGAGGATAACATTCATCAAATTCTCGATCAAAGACCAATAGAAGAAAAAAAAACAAGACTAGGATATCAAGATCCTCCTCATACTAATAAGCCCCCTTTTGAATATTGGAGAGTTCACAATGATGGTATAGTGATCTTTGATTCTCCTCCTAACTTAAATGTTCTCCTTCCACGAGAACAACCATTACCTGATTCTCATGCCAAGGATGCTAGGATCCTCAAGAATCCTCTTCCTCCTTCCATTCACAAAAAAAGAGAGTCTAGCAAATGAAAAAAACCTTAAAAATTGAAAAAACTCAAATTTCCTACTCATCCTCCACCTGAATGTGAAAGAAGACTTCAATTTCTTTTAAACAAAGGCCTTATACTCTTACCACCTATGAATAGGTTGGTTATCCATCCTAAAGATTCTAACATACCATATTGCAAATATCATCATGCTCTTGGACATCAAACCAAAGAATATCAAACATTGAAGAACATACTCGACAAGTATCACTTCACCAATACCAACTGATTTCCTATCATCTCTTAAAAAAATTCCTCTCTTCATGGCATAGTTGTAGAATTTTCTATTGTCACTATTGCATGATCCTTTCCCATCACCCAAATCGGCTCATTCTTACCTTACACTCTATGAGGGCTATAAGTTGTTAGCTTTTCCCTCATAATGCATTTTTTTTTCTCTTAACTATGTTATTCATATTTTGCTTATATTACTTGAGATTGTGAAGTCAATAGCTTGGTTAATGGTTGACTTACATTTGCATTACTTTCTCCTCTTATATTTTCATTTTTCTTTCAACATGCATATTGTGTTCCCTCATAATGTGTGTTTGATGTTCTCTCTCTCTTTGTGAAATTCCTCTATTTGTACCTCTATTCTTCTATTTTTTGTACATTTTGCATTTCCTTTTTCACTTTTGTTTTGTGTACTCCTTTTGGGGATGACGCAAAGCATTGAGATGCACTATGTCTCTTCCATGTTGACCCAAAAGGTTCCCTTTCCTTTTCCTTTTTTATTTTTTTCTTGTGTTTTCCCTTTTGGGGATGATGCAAGGCATTGACACCAAAATGTCTCCTTCATGTTGACCCAAAATATTTTCCTTTTCTTTTTCCTTTTGGGGATGATGCACAACATTGAGACCGCAATATATCTTCCATGTTGACCCAAAATAGACTTTTCTTTTCTTTTTTTTCACTCTCTTTGTGTCATTCTTCTAGATCTATGTGCTTTGGGGAATTATAACAATTTCGAGCTCTTTAATAAAAACATTGTAGCAACGAACATACTGACCCCAAATCCATAGATCCCTTATGTGTTTGTTGTGTTCATTTCTGGGGGGCAACCTCCCTTCATTTTGTTTTCTTTTTCATTTACATGAAGCATCCTAACTTAGAAACATATGACTTGGCATAGGGGCTTTCAAAGTTGGATCCCATGTCTTGTTTTCTTTTCACATTTATCCTTTGCTACTTTAAAGTAATTGCTCATAGAATGGTGTGTAGCAATTCCTTTAAAGTGGGGGGAATATATTGGCATAATTCATTTGCATTCTTGGTTCTTAGTGTAGCCTTGTCACTTTATGGATGGCATTGGGTGTGATTTCCTTCATATGTGTGATCTATCTTAGCATATTACATTCCTCTTAGTGGCCTAATGCGACACATTGCATCCCCTAAGCTGTAAATATTTTATTCTTTGATTTGTCCTCTCTTGGAGACATTAGACACAATGTTCCCTAAGTGACATACCTTCCATGAACTTAACAAGAATCCTTTTAACATATTTTACATTTCTTGCATTTTTTCATTTTACATTTTTTCCACCTTGCATAATGTAACTTGCATGCCTATGGTACCTTGCTCTTTGTTTATGAGTTCTAAGCATATGAATCTTTGCTTGTCTCATGAAGCATGAACCAACATTTTCCTTTGTGGTGTCTTGTTAAAGTTATCAAGAGGTATAACTTTAATATGGTTGAGCAGGAAGCCCATTCAATGGCATGACTTTTCCCATAGCCACCGATGTGTTTGTGAGTGTATACCAACTAGCATATGTTTCTCACCTTTTGGGTCTTCTCACCCAGTGAACCGCCATGAGTTTCGTCACCCTAGAGTGAGTATGTATTCTCTTTTTCTCACAAACAAGCTAGATCTAATCCACAACTAGTTAGGCAGATGATTGAAGCTTGATACAATTCTCCCTTTTTTTATTCTGTCACATTGTGTGTTCCTTGTTCTTATGTTTAGTTTCCATGGGATCTTCTTCCTAGGGGCTTGATAATCCCTCTTGATCATTGTCATTCCATCTTGCTAACATAAGTACATTTGAACCTCCTCAATATGCATGCTTACATTAATGTGAGTTTGAAGCAAGATCATCCTCTCACTAAAGTGGGGGCTAAATGTACCATATAAAAATGGATCATTGGCATTCTCATGGTATTTTAGGTATTTCTTGCATAATGCTTGCTTTATTTTTCCTTGATTTAATGTTGTAATGTAACTTTTGCATTCACATTAGGTCCTAAATATTCAAAATATGACACCTGGTGAAGGTGTTGTGAAGTGTTGTAACATGTTTCTACACTTTTCTAGACTCTTTTCATCACTTGTCAAGTCCTATTTTGAATTGTTCTAAAGTCTTGTAATAAGATTTCACACTTTTCTAGGCCTAATTTCACTATTTACACCTTTCTTATGGGTATGTGCAGGATCATCATGGAAAAAAGAGGCCCTTAATTGGCCAAAAATTCAAAGTTAGGCAACTTGACGTAAAAATTTGAATAATTTACCTATATTATTTAAAAAGTATGTTAGAATAGAATTTTTAGTAACTTAAATGTAGTTTCTAAATTACTAGGATTATTCAAAAAAAAATTCTATTTGGTGAAATTTTGAAATTTCAAAGCAATAGCACTTAAATTTTGAGGAAAAAAAAAAAGTAGGTGTTTGTCTGACCACCCTAACCATAATAAAATATAATATTTTTTATAAGATTTTATATATATGTAGAGGACTCATGTCTCAATGTGATGCATTTTTTTTGTAATTTTTTTCCAAGTTAATAATTAATTATGAATTTATTACAACTTTTTAAAAATATAAAAACTTGTATGTTTGACAACCTTAACTTGGTGAAAACTTCATGAAATTCATTTTTTTTAATCCTATAGTATGTGAAGCATAGAATGTGTTACATGTTTTGGATTCAAAAAATGTGATACCATTTGAAAGCTATAGATGTCTTTCAATCATCCTATCAATCAGTACTTTAGTCGTAATTCAAATAGAAAATGAATTATTTAATAATTATTTATTAAATTAAAAATAAAGAATAATATATAGTGGTGGAAAGCTAAGAATCTGCTTTAAAAACCATTTTTGTTTCATCAATTTTGGGTTAAAAAAAGTCATCAGCCACAAACCCATCATATTGCCACTTTTTGGCCCATCATCATCCTGCACATACCCTTATGCTTTATTTGATCCCTTTAAGCACTCATACGGCTTAATTATGTGTATTTTTTAATATAAGCCTAATAAATAACATTAAATGTGACTTAATTTTCAAGAACCACTTTCAAGCCCAAGGTGGTACCCATTCTCCATGGGTGGAAAATGAGTCGCTCTTGGCTCCAAAATTAAATTAATTCAAAATTTCTTTCAGGTTTTTATTCAAAATTACCTTATATTGACCTATGATGATGTATCATTGGGTTATTAGGGCATAAGAGTGTATAAATAAGTATTTTTTTCCTCATTTCCATCCCCAATCATCTAATTCATTCAAGCATTCATCAAGTTCACTCATTCACTAATTACGTCAAAGCATCATTAAATCAAGCAAGCATCAAGCATTTTGGAGCAACCATTGATATATCTTCAACTTTATTCAACAAGGTTGTGGTGATTTTAGGACATATGCATGTTTTTTATTCATCTTTGCTTGTTCATTTCTTTTCATTTGTTCATTAAGGGCTTGATTACAAAAGTAGGACTTGACCAAGGAAAATCCCTATACTCTAACCCTTAACCATTTTCCCCCTCTTGCATGTGTGTTTGGAGACTTTCGTATGCAGATTTATCAAGAAATCAGGTGTTGAAAGGTCATCAGCAAAGTGTTTCAAGTCAAATCAACCCTATTTCAAGCTTGGAGACAACCTATAGTCTATTTTCTATAGATTTGATTCCATCAACCCAACAAGAAGACAACTGCAGATCTGGAGCTATAGAATTGACCTTTGATTTCATCGATTATGTTAGATTCTAGTTCTTGATTGTCAGAAACTAGTTTTTAGGTGTTTTTTCCAGCAGTGGGACTAGTTTTCCATCAGTGGCAAATGATTCCAACTGGTAATTTTCACTAATTTATGCCAACATTCACATCATCCTAGATTGAGCATTCATTTCCCATGTGCACTTTGTTCTACCTTCTTTCAATTTTGTTTTGCATTCATTCATGTTTTAGTTCACTCTTGCATATCTCACTATGTTTTCAAACATTGCATATTTCATAGGTTTTGCATCAATAGTCAATCAATTTCATTATTTAATTGCATCTACAAGATTGCATTTAGTCATATTTACATCATACAATCCTCTATTTTAATGAACCACTTCAATTTTGGGGTTATTCTATCTCTCTTCTTTTAGTTGGAAGATCCTAAGAGTGCAAGAGAAGCCTATAGAATCCAACCACAAAATTGTTGGTTCAAATGTCAATTGTCAAACCAAGCAAGGGAAAAAGGCTACTCTTTCCATTACTACAATATTATTTAATTTAATATAATATAATATTATACTTTTATAACCTAACATAATATTATATTATATTATAATTATATAATATAATATATACTAATATAATATTATATTATAATACATAATATAATATAATACAATATATAATATTCATTAAAACATGCACGTTTTGTATTTAAATAACCGATCGCATTATGGCTCATATTTTTTGAGCCATAACATGATCACTTTATTTGAATTTTGTCAAAACACAAACATGTTTTGATCTTTTTTGTGGATTTGGCTACTTTTTGTGCCCCATCTTAGTGCACATTTCCTAGATGTGCAAAATGGATTAATTAGGATGTCATATCACTCAAGCTAACTTAAGGCTCTTAACACATGGGCCATCTTGGGGTGTTATGGTGAGGCATTTATTAAGCCATGTTCTCTTCCATGGGAGAATACTGGGGGAGGATTTTGTAATTTGAAAGTGTTGCACAAACAAGTTGTAATCTTGGCAAGCTTTTAATTAACAAGCTTTAGCATGAGAAAATTGATATTTAAAGGCTAAACTCGATGCCCAAATAATAAATATGTTTGGATAATTTGTGGATAGAGCAATGGATTCCCCTATAATATTGGATAGATCTCATTGGAAAATAGCCTTTCCGAGGGAAGTATCAAAGCTTAGACTAGGGAGAATATTACTAGAGAGTGACTTCATGCCATTTGGTGGGTGAAGCTGATATTAGGGTCTATATTCTTAATGTTAGATGAAAGATATCGAGTGTACATGGACATAAATTCCCAATTTTTTGGAAGACTATTGGATCTCCAACTACAAAAGAATGAATTTCTATAAATAACAAATTGTTGAAGCGAGAGTTATGACGGGGCCTCTAGGAGGTAGTGGGTGTTGCTTAGCTAGGTGTCAGAATTCCATGGCCACGTAATGAAAGCCTACTCAATGCTCCTAGCTCAATGGTCGAGATATACCCTTTTCTTGTTGGATGTCAAAGGAGATGACTTGTTGCCCATAGGACAAGGGCACTAGAGGGGTTTACACAAGTCTAAAGAAGTGGCTACACATGGAAGCAGTTGAATATTTTTTTGGGGGTGGTGATTTTATTATATATCTGCAAGAGAATGGTGTTGAGTAAGCTCGAGTTTACAATTTTTTCTTAATTGTCTTGTGTTGGCCTTTGGATTGGTGAGGCAATTTTGTAAGATAGTTTTTGTTGGTTATCGTAGAAGTTCCCATTTTTGTTAATAGGCTCCCTTTTGGACTATTGGAATTGAGAGAATTGGTCAAGCTCTAATTTGTAGATAGAATATGTAATTAATTTGAATATTAATAAAAATACTCTCTTTCATAGTAAAAAATATATATTTAATTTATAATTTTCCTTGAAAATAATATTTATTTAAAAAATTTGGACATTTTAATAAAAGTGTGCAACCTAAGGAATTAATTTAGAAAATTAAAATTATGCCTTAAATTTCAACAACTCTCTTTACAAAATGCACAATAGCAATAGACTATAAACTTGTACACTAATATTTCACCATCTTTGAGAATCAACTTTAGTTGCTATTGTTGGAGTTGGAAAATGTATGAGATTATGATGCTCATATTAAATATATTCAATTAGTTCACATAATTATATATAAACTAAATATTGTTATAAAATAGTGTTGTGTGATAAGGTTTCTAAGTATTAATATTTTTTGAGCCTATGTAATAGTATAATTCTATCATTGTTGATGCATTACTAAAAAAAAATGCTACAACTACAATCCTAGACCTTAATTTCAAGTTGTGGAGATAAATATGATTAATGCAACTTTGGAACATTTTCTTAATATAGCTCTCACATCTTTGTGCTCATTAAAATTATTAGAGATAAAAAAGCTATATAAGAAATGATATATAAAAATTAATGTTGAATAACAACCATACTAAAATTAAACTTAAAGGCCAAGTGTCCACCAAGTTTAATATCTACATTGTATATAAAAGACTAGTTTTGAAAAGATATATATATGATTGGAAATGTGTGACCAACTAGATAAGATGAAACATGGGGTAAGTAACAAGATTAAAAGGATGAATAAGAAATTACAAGACATATTTATTGAAATGTCAAGGGAGAATATAGAGAAGGAATCCTTGGAGGCTTTCATTCAAGAGAATTTAAATTTCAAGGAGACAATGGTCATTCTAGAATTTAGGGTTTGGAGGTTTGAGAAAGAGCTACAAGAGGTGAAGGAAAAATAAGATTCCAAGAAAACATAAAAAAAAATTATTGGATTTTATTACTACAAGAGTAACCAAGGTAATGGAAGAAAGATAAAGAGCATAGATTTTGAAGACAATATAAGCAAGATGAGTTTTAAAAGATGAAGCAAGATAACAACACAAGTAACATTAAGGAGGAGTACGTGGCAATTAAAATGAATTCTTTATAAAAATACTAGAAATTTGTAGAAAACCTTAATGATATATGCATCCAATTGACCTAAGGCCTCCTTATATGTATTTTGTTATATTTTGGCTATTTTCCAATTAGACTTTTATTGACATTCTATTTGTCTCTATTGACCTTGTGTTGGTTTAACGGTCTAGATTCTTATTCATTCCTAATTTTTACTTGTTATTTTGACTATTTATTTTGTTGAAGGTTATGGTTCCCTTATAAAACTCTTTTACTTACAAAAAAAACTACCATTAAAAAGATATTTGACCATTCATTTGTAAAAACAATATAATTCATCTAATAAATAATAAAATTCTTAAACCTTGCATTTATCATATCTAATGAAAATGCTTTCCCACCCTATTGACAAGCCCGCCTCATGATCCGAAAACATTATTAGTATTCCCATAGGGTCACAACATAATAACTTTGTATAAGGTTTAGATTCATTGTATAGAGCTTACAATGCATTCAAACAGAGCTTGTAGACCCTCTTGCAAAATATGTTTGATAGTAAGTTTCAACCATTGAGATAATTCTAAGGGAAAATGGATAGAACAAATGAGTGGACAAATTTGATGTTTGAAATAACACAAAAAAATGGAAATTGCACACATACAATATTCATGGGAAATCAAATTGTACAAAAATACTTGTATACTTTGAATATATCATTATATAGAACAAAATGACAATTAAAAGAAAGAAATAATTGTGAAAGAGTGCAAGGAAAATACATTCTAATGCTAGAAGTTGTCCAAAATGTAACTAAACTATGTAGAAATTTGGAAGTGACATAAACTGATTAATATATCTAAATAAACAAAATGAACATTGCGCATGCCATTCATTTTAAATCAGACTAATAAATAAAAATAAAAAAATCATTGTCAAAAACCGCGGGTGTGCCCATCGAACCTTTTGACGAAATTCCTAGTTTAAACAATTTGACATCGGCACACGCGTTAGGAACCGAAGACTTAAAGCAGCAAAGACGTTAAGAGCAGAATATGTAGTTTGACAAAATTCCTTAGTTTCAACACTTTGACACCATTTGAGGAAATTTGGATAGAATTTGTAGTGTTTTCAAACTCTACCGGCGTGCCCATTGACCCATTTGACGAAATTCTTAGTTTCAACACTTTGGCACCGGCAGAGGCGTTAAAGAACCGAAGGCTTTCATCCCGGCACAGACGTTAATAGCAGAAGAGATATTCTGTGAAACAAACAATACGGAAATGGGAAAGAACGGTCTAGTAGCATGGATGATCTTCGCTCTTAGTGTACTAATTCTGATTTGCAACTGTGACGGGTTATCTACTCGTAGGGGAGACTCTCTTTCTTTGGGCACCTCGCTTATTGGAAATCAGACAATAATTTCAAAGAATGGCACTTTTGAATTGGGATTTTTCATCCCAAATGGAAGCAATAACTGGTATATTGGCATCTGGTATACCAATATATCAGAGAAGATCATCGTTTGGGTGGCTAATAGAGAGAGTCCCGCGAGAAACAAGCCTGGGGTTTTGAAACTGTCAAAACAAGGCAATCTGGGTCTGTTTGATGCAAAGGGCACGTCTCTTTGGTCGGTCAACGGATCCAACAAGGCCTCGCGGGCTGTGCTATTAGATTCTGGTAATTTTTTAATGCTGGGCGATGGCAATGGATCTGAGACCGTTTGGCAGAGTTTCGACAATCCTGTAGATACCTGGTTGCCCGAGATGAGGTTCGGTGGACAGCAAAAGCTAGTCGGTTGGAAAAACTCAATGGATCCCGCTCCTGGGCTTTTCTCCTTTCAGTTCGATCCATCTGGAGCTGAACAACTTGTGCTAACATGGAACAACTCTGTCCAGTATTGGGAGAGTGGAATTTGGGACGGCGAAAAATTTAGTGGAGTTCCAGAACTGATAAACGGAGAGCTCTACAATGTCAAAATTGAAAGTACTAGCTCTGGTTTCTATTTCAGTTATAAATTGGTGGACCGGATATCGTGTTTTCTCCAAATTAAGTCTGGAGGAATACACCCATATGTTTTGTTTCATGGCAAACGGATCTTGGTGGGGAGTCGCCCCAGAGACCAATGCGCCGTATATGGTCTTTGTGGCGCTTATGGAACCTGCAACTCCAACAACCTTCAGTTCTGTAGCTGCGTGGAAGGCTTCACCCCTAAAGACAATCGCACCTGGGATTCGCAAGACTGGTGGTCAAGTGGCTGTGTTCGGAAGAGCCCGTTAAACTGTGGCACCAAAGAAGGCAGCACCGGCGAATTTATCACCCCTGGTGTAACGTTGCCTGATGATTCAGGTTCGCCACACCCTGCACCCACAAAGAAAGATTGCCAGAAAGCCTGCCTCCGCAATTGCTCGTGCACTGCGTTTGCTTTCAATTCTCCTTCAGGGCCCTGTCAAATCTGGTCCGGAGACTTGCTAAACATGCAGAACCATCCATCAAATATCCAATGGAATGTCTCCATTCGAGTAGCTGCCTCTGCACTTCCAAAGATTCATAAGTGGCCCTCCAAACTGAAAATCACAAGCATTGTGAGTGCTCTCGCCATTGCTTTGAGTATCTTTTCATTTTTAATGTGGCAAAGGTATCGGCTACTATCAAAGGAGATGTATGCGGATTCCTCAGACTCTTTTCTTAGAATGTTTAGTTACAAGGAGTTGAAGATTGCAACAAGAAATTTCAGTTCTAAGTTGGGGAGCGGAGGATTCGGCTCAGTGTTTAAGGGATGTCTAGCAGACGGTACGCTTGTGGCCGTAAAGAAAATGGAAGGTTCAAGACAGGATGATAAACAATTCCGAGCGGAAATCAGTTCTCTTGGCAACATACAACATGGGAATTTGGTCAGGCTTCGAGGGTTTTGTGCGGAAGGATCCAGACGCTTACTGATTTATGATTACATGTCCAATGGCTCTCTAAATTCCTTACTGTTCAATAGTAATTCCAAAAGTAAGCGGAAGGTACTCGACTGGAAGACCCGATTCCAGATCGCTTTAGGCACTGCACGAGGCTTAGTTTATCTCCATGAAGAGTGCAGAGATCGCATCATTCACGGTGATGTAAAGCCCGAGAACATTCTTCTGGACGGTGATTTTTCACCCAAGTTGGCAGATTTTGGGTTGGCAAAGCTTCTGGGTAGAGATTTCAGCCACGTACTGACCACAACAAGAGGAACGAGAGGGTATTTGGCTCCAGAGTGGATCTCCGGTCTTCCAATCACTCCCAAGGTTGATGTATACAGTTTTGGTATGACGCTCTTGGAAATCATATCCGGCCGAAGAAATCTGGATTTAAAGGTGCAAGATTCGAGTAAGTATTACTTTCCCCCGTGGGCTGCAACTCAAATTTACCAGGGTAAGACGATTAATATTGTGGATGAGAATGTTGTAGCAGAGGCAGATATTGAAGAGGTGAGAAGAGCAGGCATAGTAGGGTTGTTATGCATTGAAAGAGATGAGGAAGTAAGGCCAAGCATGGAACAAGTGGTGCGGATGTTAGAGGGGAAGATGGAGCCTCAATGTCAGCAGTTGCCAAGCTCAGCACTCATGGACAAACGAGCAGAACGAAGCGACACTGATAGCCATAGCAATGACAATGTTGTTTGTTAAAATAATGCATTTTAGTGGTTGTTGTTTTTGAGACATTTTAAGTGTATTCAACCTTGGGACTTAGTAGTTTTATAATTTTTAATTAATGTTAAATAATTTAATTAAGAAAATTTTAGGAGATGGGTTCATTGTATCTCAAGTTTGTAATGATGCATTCATCTTTTCTATAAATATATTATTGAAAAAACAAAATTATACTATATACTTGATCAATCATATTTATATTATTAAACTTCATTATTTTGATAAAGAGTGGTGAATACAAATTGAATTATGTCTAGTTTTAGGAAAATCTCACATATTTGTGTAGAAGTCTACAATAATTTTCTCTATTACAAATTTAGTTTCTCCTTGATATTGTGTTGTCTACTATTCATTGTAAACAAGACATTGTGAAATGCATCTTGCTATCTATTAATATTTAATTTGAAACAAATATTTTTTTGCAAAAAAAGAGATTAAGGCATATAAATAGAGTTTGTTTTCCTTGATTAATTGGTAGGAATCTAAAAAGTCCATATGATTTGATAAATTAAAAAAAAAAAAAAAAGTAAATCTTAAGTTGGTAGAGAAATTTCTAGCCCCATCCTAGATACACTTGCTCAAAATGTACAAACTAGAATGTAGATGCTCATATTAATCTAGAAATGATTCTAATTAATCTAGCAATGTCTTTTCTATTCTTGCGATCCCTACTCCATAAAAATAATTCTTGAAATCCCTCCATAAATTAGAACCTAAGGTCAAAAATTAATGAACACATATAGAGAAATAGCATGAAGAGTGAGATAGATCAAAGATATAATGGGATGGATAGTTAAAGATGTGTTCAAATAATTTCAATTAATAGTTTTATGCTAAAAAATCAAAAGAGAGACGTATATATAGAGAATGTTAGATAGAGAGGTAAAGAGATGAAAACACAAGAGGGGGAAAGAGCACTAGAGAGAGATAGAGATAAGAAATATAAATGGAAAGAGTTGTGGGGAAAACATAGATTGACTTTTAATCAATCATTTTGTGCCAATAATCTAAATATGAGAGATAGAGTTATATATAAAGAGAGAAGATAAACATATATAGACAAAAATTGAGATAGAGGGAGAGGGAGAAAAATAACAGTATCACATTTTCCTCATTGTTTCTTGTAATCTTTGGGTATGGAAATTACATGTGGTATGATATGGAGGGCACCCATGGTATTCTTTTCCCTTTCTTTTAGGATGCTAGTTTATCTTATGAGGCTATAAAATGCACATTGTATTTTCTTAAAAATTTCACACATCACACTTCATTGCCAAAGGGAGATCTGGAGGTTAGTTTAGTAGATTTTTTTTTTGTAGCTATTTCCAAAATGGCTTATTAGAGTTTATATTTTGAAGGAGGAAGTTGATTTAATAATCAATTTTTCTTTATCATTAAACATCTGCATGTCGGGTATGTCCATTTTAAGAGATTCTATCTAGCATCCTATTGTGGGTGTTGAAAATGGAGGTAATTATGTAGCTTAATACTTTGTAAAACTATGAGATTGTATTTCTTACTAAGTGTTCTTTGTTAAAAAAAATTTGTGGATGATTATCTGTTTAGATTCATTTTACCATTTGTAGAAGTAGAAAAAAGACTGTAGAAGAATAATACTAGAAGATAGATGTGACACAACATATACTGTAGAGAAACCCTTTTGGGAAAAAACTCCACCACCAAAATCAATAGTGCTTGTATTATTTAACCTTAGAATAAGATTACAATTATTCTTTATCAATCCTTGCTTGAGATGTTTCTTTTTCCTTCAACAAATCTTTTTCATAACCTGCAATAAAATTTGATAGAACTCTCTTCAACTTGTTGCAATTAATAGACAATTGTGAACATTGTAAACTCCAAAGAGTTGAAAATTACAAGAGGATAAAGGTCCAAAAAAATATCTATGCCATTGTTGTGCGAGTAGAGTCCTTCTGTGAAACCAATTTCAAACCAAGTCCTTCATCAATTTGGCTGTCCCAAACTGAAGACTTAACTCAACATTGATTACAAAGATATCTTGTCAGCTTCTCCTCAAAGTTGGCACCCAAGAATGGGCCCACTTAACTCAGTCTTATAAAATATCTTCTCATGCAAAAGTGTTAACTCCAAGATGCCAACTTGGGTGCCCAAGGTGGGTCCAAGTCAATCTTTGTTAACTGAAACATATCTCTCCACCATTCATGCAAATATCATGCATGATTGATCATCCCTTGTTAATTGAAAGTAGTCACTTGTTATTTTTCATGCAATTCAAGTCATTAGTCATGCATTCCAAGTCAATTGGAGTCAACTAGCATTCAACTGAAACTAACTACATGCAACTGAAGATAACTGAACCATAACTAAACTAAACTAAACTAAAGTGAACTAAATTGATACTAATAATAAACTAAACTAAACTAAACTCCATGCATGCAAACATCAATCCCTAACTTCTAGGATCTTTACATGCATTACTGAAGTGTTATACTTTCTCCAAAAAGTTAGCTAAACTCAAGGTGGGTTCTACCTTCCATGTGGGTGCCCCATGTGCTCCTATTTTGTAGGAGATCTTCTTGGGAATCCCCACATGTTCTTATCATTTAGAATTAATTACAAATTTCAATTTACATGTTCATTTTATTCAAATTTAGTCTTGTTCTAATCATAGTGTTGGGAAACACTTTCCAAGGACTTAGGAGATACATGAAATAATGTTTAGGATTGCAATTAAATGGCATCCTATTTCAAACATTCTCCCACTTGAAATTATACTTGCAATTATTCTAAACAAGGAATCATTATTATAAATCAAGTACAAGACTAAAGGCCAATGGCCTTTCTACACTAGAACTTATTTGTAGGAACTAGTTTCGTAAGATAATATGTAGCATTGATCAAAGTGCCAACTTTCTAAATAAATTCCTTCCCACTCTCAACCATTTCTTGCACAAAGTGATATTGAACATAAACATGCTTAGTACGAGCATGATACATAGGATTTTTGGCTAAAAAAATAGCACTCTAACTATCACATTCAAGTTTAATTTGCTTTCAATTAAAACCAATACCTTTCCCAAGTCTCTGTAACCAAACTGCTTCTTTAGAGGCATGTGTAGCAGCCATGTACTATGTTTTAGTGGTGGAAAAAGCAATAGTGGGCTACCTCTTACTCATCTAACTAACCGTAGTTCCAAACAAAGTAAACACACATTTTAATATTTATCTAAAAATATGTATTTATCAAAATTAGAAAAAAATATCCATGCACTAAAGTTTCAAGTTGTAAATACACACAAAAAAATTGAAAGAAAAAAAAAAATACTATAAAAAGTTTGACATCTCATGCAACTTATTTTCTAGCATTTTATCAGCAGCTAAATTCTAGTGTCAATTTATTAAAAACTAGTTTAAAATATTTTTTAATCTTTGTAAAAAAAATATAAATATAAAATATACTAAAAAATACATATTTTACTAGTTTACATCACTTCCAAATTTAAAACATATATGCCACTTTTTAGTTATTCAAGTCTAAAAGTTTGATTAGTGTTGGTTGTTTCCTTTATAAAGTGTGACATAGCTTTGTAATTTTACCCTAAAAACCAATTCTTTTTTTCCTTTTACAACAAAAGCATTAGGCTACCTCATATAAATCTCCTCATCAAGATTCCCATGCAAAAAGTAGTTTTCAAATCCATTTGCTCTATCTCAAAATCATAAGCAACAACAATAGATGAAAATAATATATTAGAATTTAATTTAGCAACAGGAGAGAATATTTCATTAAAGTTGACTCCCTCTCTCTAGGAGTAGCCCTTGGCTACTAATCTAGCCTTTTACCTTTCAAGATTACCATCTGCTCCAATTTTCTTTTTAAAGATCCATTTACAATCAATGGCCTTTCTTCCTTTGGGAAAACTCTCAAGATCTCATGTGTCACAAGTATCCAAGGATTCCATTTCCTCATGCATATGTTGTGACCAAAGCTTGTTCTCATATGAAAAAAGAGCTTCCTTGTAAGAATTGGGTTCATCATTAGTACTCATCAGAGGAAATATACAATGGAAATTAGGTGGGCTATACCTATCAACGGGATTTCGTTGTCTTGTGGATCTTCTCAAAGGGGTTTCTACTTGTTTCTCAATATGCTCATCATGAGCATCTATCTCATAAAAACTCGGTGAACTATCCTCATCCAATGCATCCAATTTTTCTTCAACATATGCATCTTCTTGCTTCTTAGTATTTATCTCAAAATGATTTTTTTGAGAAGTATCCTTCTCCTTTGGTTGTTCTCCTGAATAAGCTGTAAATTCCTTGAAAATCACATCTCTAGATAAAGTAATTTTTTGAGTTAGAAGATTCCAAATCTTGTAACCTTTTACATTTTCACCATAACCTATGAATATATATTTCTGTGTTTTTGGATCCAACTTAGATCACTTTTCATTAAGCACATGAACAAAAGCCTCACAACCAAAGATCCTTAAATTTTCAACACTAGGTTTCCTACCTAACCACATTTCATAAGGATTTTTATCTTCAATAGATGAACTACGGGATCTATTGATTAAATAACAAGTACTTACAACCTTAGCCCAAAGGGACTAATACGGCTTAACACTACTTAACATGCTTTTAGGTCTTTCCATTAAGGTTTGGTTCATCCTTTCTACTACTCCATTTTGTTGAGGTGTATATGGAGGAGTTTTATGTCTCACAATTCCTACATACTTACAATAATCATCAAATTCCCTAGAACAATATTCACCACCATTATCTGATCTCAACACTTTTATCAAGTATGATCTAATTGTTTCTCAACCAAGGCCTTAAATTCCTTAAATTTATTAAAAACATCATATTTTTTATGCATAAAATAGATCCAATTGTATCTTGAGACACCATCAATAAATGTGACATAATATATCTATATTTTCCAATATAGTCAATATCCACAATGCCCATTACATTGGAATGAATAATCTCTAATAATATTTTAGCTGTATTTTTTCCACTAGGAAATGAAGATCTAGATTTCTTTCCAAACACACAATGCTCACAAAAATATTTTTTTCCAATATTATAATTAGGAATACCATCAACCAATTTCTTATTTAGAATGTTCCTAAGACCTTTTTCAACAATGTGGCCCAATCTCTGGTGTCACAACATACATTTATTTTCAGCTTCAATTACATTGGCTAAATAATTCAAATTGGAGCTATTCAACTTAAACAAAGTCCCAATCTGAGATCCTTTAGCAACCATCAAATTCCCTTTCACCAATCTACAACCATCTTTTTCAAATGTCACATGCATTCTAGAATCATTGAACTTAGAGACATAAAGTAGATTTCTACCAAGTCATGGAATATGGAAAACATCATTAAGGGTCTTAACCCTACCATCACTGAAACACAACTTTACCTCTCCTTTTCCCACAACCTTTTTTGTGCTATTATCTCAAAAGAAGACATTCACTCCATCATATGCAATATACTTAGTGAACCACTCCTTGTTAGGAGTCATATGTTAGGAGCAACATAAATCAATAAGCCAAAAGTTATTAACAACAATATTAGAAATTACCAATGCATCATTACTATTATCTGAGGATTTCTTTGTAGAAGCATTATAACTCTTTTTCTTGTTCTTACAATCCTTTTTTACATGTCCAATTTTTCCACAATTCCAACACTTTACCTTACTCTTACTAGGGGTTTTAGACCATCCTTTGGACTTATCCTCTCCTTTCTTTTCTCCCTTAGGTTCCCTTTCCTTAGGTCAACCTCTTACAAACAAGGCATCTTGGGAGCCAATTTTAGTCTTCCTCCTCATCTACTCTGATAGGAGAGTAGGAATTATATTTTCCATCTTAAGATCTACACCACTACCACTGATAGCAACAATTAGATTTTCCCAGGACTCTTGTAAAGAACAAAGTAACAAAATGCATTTATCTTCATCTTGTAGCTTTACATCAATAGATGCTAACTAACTTATAATCAAACTAAAATAATTTAAATGATTTTCAATAGAATCACCATCTTTTATTTTCAAAGAATACAACTTTCTTTCCAAATACAACTTATTATTAAGACTTTTGGTTTATAGATATCACCTATTCTCTTCCATAGTCTATATGTAGTAGCTTCTTCTAAAACATTCAAGAGAAAAACATCAACAAGGCATAATATTATGTTATGTCTTGGCTTCTTATCAAGCTTAGCCCAATCCTCATCTGACATTGTTGTAGGTGACTCTGTCTCATTACCAATAGCTAATCAATAATCTATCTCTTCAAGGAGATCCTCAATTTTTAGTTTCCACATCTCACAATTAGATGCATTGAATCTTTCAATATCTAAGTGAGAATTAGAACTCATTGTAACAAACATATTTTTCCAAAAAAAGCAATAACACAATTGTAAAAACTCCCACTACAGCTAAAAAACCTTCAAAATTTTAAGAGAAAGGCATCTTAAACTCTACCCCAACTTTTAGCTCTGATACCAAATTTTGAAAATGGAGGTAATTATGTAGCTTAATACATTCTAACACTATGAGATTATATATCTTAATAATTTTTCTTTGTTATAATTTCTTTGTGGATGATTATTTGTTTAGATTCATTTTACCACTTTTAGAAGTAGATAGAAGATTGTAGAAAAATAAGACCAAAAGATAGAAGTGACACAACATGTGTCATGGAGAAACCCTTTTAGGAAAAAAACTCCATGACCAAAATCAATAGTGCTTGTATTATTTAACCTTAGAATAATATTAAAATAATTCTTTATCAATCATTGCTTGAGATGCTTCTTTTTCATTCAACAAATGTTCTTCACAACCTGCAATAAAATCCGATAGAACTTTCTTCAACTTGCTGCAATTAATAGACAACTGTGAACATTGTAAACTAAAAGGAGTTGAAAATTACAAAAAGGATATATACCCTCACAAATATCTATGCAACTCTTATGCAAGTAGATCCATTCTATGAAAAGAAATGTCAAACCAAGTCCTTCATCAATTTGTGCATCCCAAACTAAAGACTTAATGTTGATTACTAAGATATCTTGTAAGCTTCTCCTCAAATATAGTTCCCAAGAATGGCCCCACTTAACTCAGCCTTTTAAATATCTTCTCATACAAATTTTTTAACTCCAATATGACAACTTGGATGTGCAAGGTGGGTCCAATTAAATCTTTGTTAACTGAAACATATCTCTCCACCATTCATGTAAATATCATGCATGATTGATCATCTCCTATTAACTAAAAGTAGTCACCTATTATTTGTCATGGAACTCAAGTCATTAATCATGCATTCCAAGTCAACTGAAGTAAACTAGCATTCAACTAAATCTAACTACATGCAACTAAAGATAACTAAACCATAACTAAACTAAACTAAACTAAACTAAACCGAACTAAACTCGATACATGCAAACATCAATCCCTAACTTCTAGGATATTTATATGCATTATTTGAGTGTTATCTTTTCTCTAAATAGCTAACTAAACTCAAGGTGGGTTCCACCTTCCATGTGGGCACCCCATGTGCTCCTATTTTGTAGGAGCTCTTCTTGGGAATCCCCACATGTTCCTATCATTTAGAATTAGTTACAAATGTCAATTTACATGTTCATTTCATTCAAATTTAATCTCTTTCGAATACTAGTGTTGGGAAACACTTTCCAAGGAATTAGGAGATACATGAAATAATGCTTATGATTGAAATTTAAAAATAGAATCCTATTTCAAACACTAGGTTGATCTTTTTCCTCTTCCAATGAAACTCTAGAGACATTATATTTTACATTCTAGATTGTAGTTATCATTAGGAAACATTTGGTCCCTTCTAATTACACAAAAGAGAGAAATGAAAACTTTATGCTTATATCTTTGTGGAAATTTATCTTAATAAACTTTTTCCTAAATCTATAATTTTTTTATTAGATTCTATGTATTGGATTCAATAGTTAGATTATGATGCTAGATGTCATGTATGTCATAGCTATAGGAATCTTTTGATAAATTAATCAAAGAAAAAATTAAATGTTATTCACAAGCTTCTAGAGATATATATGGCTAAAATTAATATAAAAAGAGAAATACTTATCCCACAAAGAAGGCCCTTGTTAGAATTGTGCATAAACATGATATGCAAGATCAAAAAATGAAGAAAAAGATCTTTCATGCAAGAGAGATACAAACAACAATCTATTATACCCTCAACAAGGAAATACTTACAAAATGAACCTCAAGAGTCTTCATCAAGAGATCTTGAAATAATACAATGAGGGTGAATGCTTTATAGGAGCAACCCTAAATGATAAAGGGATTAGATACTAACAAGTCTCAACATCTTATGTTATGAAACATAAGGATCTAATAAAAGCTCACTCTAGCCAAGTGAAAAAAGCACTTCTAAGTTTAGCTTAAGTGAATGAAATGAATTAGACTAATAATTAATCAGAGAATAATTAATTATTAGCTAATGCATGATTACTCTAACACCCCCCTTAAGATGAACTTAGGAAGTAGCTAAAAATCCTTGAACGGGGATGCATAAAAAGAAAAGAATGCATGATGGGTTATGATAGTAAGGCCTTGTAGACATCTAAAAATTTCTTGATTGTATCACACATCCAAATTTTTCCTTTTAAGATTGTTTTCCTCATTTTCACCTAATCCTTCATTTAATTAAATAATTTTAACTTATTTGATTAAATTTATTTTTTTACTCTATTAATTGAATAATTTACATTATTTGGTTAATTCATCATTTTTCATCATTTCTTATTATTTTCCATTCATTGAATAAATTTGAATTACTTAATTAAATACATTTTTTCCCTCTTGCATCATGATTAAATAATTTGTATTATTTAATTAATCAAATTTTCCTCAAGCCCACATGATTAAATATATTTTATTGATTGTTTGTGAGGTAATCATGAGTGGTTGAAAACCCTTTTGATAGGTGGAGTGGGGCATGAACACCCATGGTGGTAGGCTCCTATGGATTCCCCTTGATAAAAACAACCCCAAGTCAAATCAAGACCTACTTTTCTATTAAAGAAACCTACAAATAAATAAATAAATATTAGTAAAACCTACTTTTTTCAATATTTAGCTCTTTTGAAACCCACCTATGTTATGATTGTATGAGAACCATACATGCCACTATACAAAAAAAATTGTATCAAAAGTTCCTATCAAAATAATAGGGAAAATTTATAGTCAAATTTTGTCAATTCAACCTCCTCAATGAAATGGTGAGGTCCTTTTTGCACAAAAATGCATGAAATTTTTTTCCAACTCCAAAATTTACAAGAAAAATAATGAAGATTCTAGATTTCAAGCCCTAAAATCCTAGTTGAAGAAAACTCTCAAAGATCAAGAAGGGGTTTGATAAATCTACATTCTTCAATATCATACATTAAATTTATTACTACACACAAGATGTAAGATCAAACAACAAACAAAAATACCTTCCATGAAAAAGAGTTGCAAACAATAATCTACTATATCCTCGACCAAAAAATACTTATAGAATGAACGTCAAGAATTTTCAAGATATATTGAGATAATACAATGACGGTGAGTGATTTAGAGGAGAAACCCTAAATGATAAAGGGATTAGATCATGAAAATTGTGAACATCCTACATGATGAGAGAAAATGATCTAATAAGTAATAAAAGCTCACTTTAGTTAACCAAAAGTAGTTATAAGTTTAGCTTAAGTGCATGAAATGAATTACACTAATAATCAATTAAAGATTAATTAACTATTAGCTAATGCATGATTACTATAAAATCCTAGGTAACATAAATGGTATTAAATTATAGTGAAGTCTCATAATAAAGGAAGGAATGTAATACAATACAAAAATCCTTACCAAAGCTAGTTCATTCAAATTTTATATATTTTATATTTTAGATACTTTTGACCATCTTGATTCTATTCTACCTAAAAAGAATATTACTAATAAAAATTTGGTACTCCTTTATTCTACCCTACTCCTAGCACAAAAATCTCAAAATATGTATGATGTATAAGTTTACCAATTGAAGGTAGTCTTGTTTCTCTAAGTTAGTTTAATGGATTAATTGAACATCATGGAATAAATTTAAATACTATACTTCCAATTTTGACACTTGTTCTATTTAAAAATTATAAATATTGTGTGATTAGATATAAAATTTTCAAAATATTGGTGCTAACGATTGAACCAGGAATATTATTAAGAAGAAAAAACCTACTCCATAAAGACTCAATTAAAAAAAAGTCTAGAGTAGAATATTCTCTCCATAGTGGTGAAAAAAAGTGATCAAGTGAAAAATAGAGTGTGGATTTTGAAAACTTTACCCAAATCAATAAAACATTAAATAATTTAGTCATTAGGTTGGATGAAGAGAACTAGAGTTTGAACATGAGGTAGTGTTAACCCCACATCAAAACTTGATCATTTAACACCATTTCAATATTATAATTTGATGTTAAGATAAGAATTAAAAAAATCCTATCAAAATGATAGATATCCATATCTCCTACAAGAAGAGTTCTTTATTTCTCAATTTACTAGTTATATAGATTGGGATTGGCTTGCTATAAATGATTGAAATTCACAATCAATCAATCCTCAACAAAAGATTCCACACTCAACCACATACTATCTAATTCTCATAACTAGAGATTATTACACTTAGGGTAAGGGATATATCTTTCCATGTGTTTTCAAGAGGGAAATAAAATACATCAAAATGTACCTCTAAATTTTATTCTTAGCATTCAAAACTGCATAAAATTATATTTTCTTACAACACTTTAAAAAACCACAATCCCAATTACAACTAGATGTAGGGGAGAAAATAACATCCATTTCAAATTTATAAAAAATACAACCTAGAATAGTACCATCCACACTATCCAAAACCCTACTACACTCACTAGAAGATGGAATAGGTGAGAATCATAGTTTAAAGAATAAAAAATATTAGTAAAATTTCAATGTTAGGGGAAGGGATTCACAAAGGAGTCTCACCACTTAATCAAGAAATTTTGATTGTTACAAAGTGTTTATAAATAAATAACTATAAGAAAATAAAACAGATTAATTTTAAATCATACTAAGATACACATTATTTTTGAGAAAACATGATATTAAATAGGGATTATGAGTTGTTGAGCGATTTTGGTATCGTGCAGGGTCTAGGATAAATAGAATTAGTGAATAGAAATTGAGTACTATTGTCACTTTGTGCCCCCATCATTTTACCCACTAATGATAATGTATTTGATATGTTATTATGGTTTTTTCCATGGTAAAATATTCTCTTGGGTTGTGATATTCTTCTCCCATGTCCTTAGTGAGTTATTCAAATTAAAAATTTCAAAATATTGGCTATGTGTGAGGATTTTATAAGTATTTCATCTTATAAAGTGCCTAAATGGGTACTTCCAATTCAAATTTAGAAAAAACTAGATTGAAATTGGCTAAGTTATAGCTAGTTGAAGCTTTGGCTAGTTCATGAAACCTTGTCCAACTTTGACTAGAGGTTTCAAGTGTTGGCTAATAGATTAGACACATTGAGATAATGTAATTTCAAGAAAAGGTACCTCTGTTCCAACAACTCTAGAGAATAACCTCTTTGGGAGGGCGATTATCCTCTGAATTGAAAGGTATAGCTCCCTTGTAAGATATTCAATGAATTAAACTAAAGATAAATCAACACATGTATTCTTTCAACCCGAAACTAGGAAAGATAAACCAAACATAAGAAATACTTCTAATATTAGATGCAAAGGAAAGATGATAAAGATACTAGCATAAAGACCAGTTTGCTTGAAATGAAGTGATAACTGAAATATAAGCTCAATATTATATAAAAAATAAGATCTACTATGAATATAGATGCATACACTCACACATAGTAATAAGCATAAACACCAAGATATACCAAAACACACAGATTTAAGAATATTGAATATCTATGTATTAAACTAGGTGTACATAGATAACTAGAGATTTCAATTAATAGTAGTAGTTGAATTATATTAAAAAACAATATGATACTAGGTCCTTTTCAATGATGTCTTGAGATAATTATTTCAAAAATAAACATATATATATAAGTGAATGAGTAACTGCTTCTTTCTTGCCCATAACTGACTAGAATTATAGTCTTTTCAAGAAATAGAGAGTAACTAAAAAAATTTAGACAGTGGTTCTTCTCTCCAAGATTCTGTAGATGCGGAAATTATTTTTCACAAGTCTTGAAAAGCCTTGATGACACACAGTAGCTACTTATGTTGGTGAATAGTTATGTTCCCCATTTTTAACCTCCACACTATATGGCTATCTCAAATAGCTTTGAGTCTCTAATCATAAGTCTTCATGATCATATTGCCTGAGATAGGATAAAGTATAGCTCACTGAACTTCCTCAGATGTTCAACATTGAAAAATTGAGAGTTGTAAAAGCCATCAACTATCTTCTGGAAGTCTTTTCCCAATACTTTAGTATTCTCATCATTCCCATCTCCCCCTATTAATTTGTAATATGAGGCTAACAAGATTCCTGTGAACCTCCTCCAAGATCATGTTTCACTTATTTTGGATCTCTTGGAGCTTTTGTAAGACTTATATCATGACTTAGAACTTCCATTCTACCCTTTTACTCTAGATAATGCAGTGAGCATTAACAACATTTTGTATGACTTTCTCTATATCTAATGTCTTCATTTTCCAAAGCTTATCATTGCTTTGGTTTCATTTGCATAATGACTCCATACCCTTTCTTCTTTCTTGATAGTAATGATCTCCTCTTGAATCTTAGATTTTGAATTATTCACCCTTTGGGGACATCTAAAAGATTCAAAACTAATATGATTACCTCTTCTTACCAAACCACCACTCCATTCCTTAATAGCTTTGTTGAATGTTTTGCAACTCTTAATTTTACTTACTACTTCTCTTCCTATCAGGGCCATGGGATCAGAAGATAACTTATCTTGAGAAAATGGTTGAGGAGGAAGGTTGAAGATTGATTTCAAACATTGAGTCAAAAATTTTACTTCCTTATTCAACTTGTCCTTACTCTATTTGTACTTCTTAGAAATCTCAACCATTCTTGGTGTAGACACCTAAAATTTGTGTATAACCCCATCCTTGGTGGGTAGTCCCAAGTTAATCCTATCAATGTCAAAGTCACTTGTAGTTTCTTGAGTAACTTCCTTCTATTTAGTGGGATGTACAACTTCCAAATATAGATTCCCTAATCTAACATCATCAATTATTTTTCTAGTGGCTTTCATTTTCTTAGGATTTGGGGTCCTTTGAAGCAATTGACCCACCATATCTTTCTTTGGAAGATATAGTTGAAATTCCTTCTTTTTTCTTGATATAGTATCTTCTATCCAAATAGGGGTAACAAGAACATTGGTCATCTTAGAACTAGAAGAGTTGAATAGTGTTCTCTTCATGGGAGGAGTATTTTTTTGGATATATTGTGATGGAAGTGGAGAAGACCTATGTTTTGGAGGTTCACTCACCTTCCAATAGGTGATGACTGATAAAATGAGGAGGAAGAACTAATATCAATGTTACTTAAGTAACTTTATTCTCCTTCATTTGCTTTATCCTGGTCCAAATGGGGTAAATCAAGGAGATCTTCTTCGCAAGTTGGTTGAGACACATTCCTATTAGGAGGTTCTTCATCATTGCCACCTTGAGTTCCTAATGGCATTGAATATGAAGAAGCTCCAAATATTCTTGTGGTCATATAAGGATGACCACTACCTCCTATAGGTTGAGTGTTTTGTGATCTAGTTTGGGGGTGGGATTGGTCTATTTTATTTTTAGTGAACCACTCCTGAGTTCTCTCCAAAACATCTGCAATCCTTGATTCATTTTTTTTTTGTTCCTTATTGCTCCAATCCATAGCAGGGATGGGTCGATTTGCTATTAATTCAATAAAAATTGGTTCTGCTAGGTCAAACTTGTCATCTTCAATTCCTTGTACATCACAAACCAAACCATAGATTACTATTTGTCTTAAAGATAATCTCATCATGTTCTTTCTTCTTACCTCGAACTCATCAAAGTAGTCATCCCAATAATCCTCCAAAGTTTGTAGATGGAAGAAACTAGGTCCTAACTTCAAATTATCTTTCATATAATCCTTGAAGTCAAAAGGAAAATGTTTATTATAGGTTTTCAAATTATATCTAGATATTTCCTTCTCTATGTTTAGTGCACTTGACATGGATTCGCAAGTGAAGGGGCCAAACAAATTTGAAATTGTACCATTACTCTTCTTTTCTCTTGAGACCTCTTATTAACATCTGCCAACTGTTTGTAGATCTCAATCCTCACAAATTTTTCTTCTAAGTGCCTTTGGTGTTTAATAGGGAAACCAGTGAAACCACCAACACTTATATCGGAGAACCTTTAAAATTGAATAAAATGGTTGTCATAGAAATTGGAAAACTACATGGCTTCAGGTGAAAGCCACATCTTGATTTTTCCTTGCAATTCTTTGGACACCCTCATGGTAAAAGCATTACATATCCTCCTATGATTAAGGAAGATCTTGCTCAGCTACAACTTATCAAGATACTCAAAATTTGGTACTTGGTTGTGAGGAAGATCACTTGGCCTCAAGCTTAGCCATGGTCTAGTGCTTGCAATGACATAAATTAAATCTGAAGACATATAGAATGTCTTTTTGGTAGTGAAGAAAATAAGAAAATTGTGTAACCTATCACTGATGAGTGTTGCACAATCTAGAAACTAGCTTCCCTTGAGCACTGTCTGGATGAAAAATTACATCCATTCCTTAAAAAGCATAGGAATCTTCATTCCCTCAAAATCTATCTAACAACATAACTATGCCAAATATCTCGTACACAAAATGGTTCTTGTGTAATTTTCGAGGAAATTGATATTTACCTCATCAGTTTTTTCAAACCAATTCTTCCCCATTATACTATGGTAGTACCACTTTTTGAATGAGAACTCAATTTGAGAATTGATGAAATCTAGGGTCAAGTAAGGCTCTTTTTCTAAAATCTTCAAGCATGGGGAAAAAGTGGCTCTTTAGATTTTAACCACCAACCTATTGCCTTCAATTTTGATTTCATGATTTTGTGAATTATAATGCCTTATACATTCAAGAATTAGCTCTAGGAATTGGAAAACTATGAGAAATGTAGCTACTTCCACCAATCCACTCTCAACTACCCTCTGTGTGATGCGTGGTGGATTGGGTACATTGAATTTTTCCCTAAATTCATTCATATTTTCCTGCCTGAGCTTGGTGTCTCCTATTTCAAGCATGTCACATGTTAACCCTGAGATATACTAATAACCTTGACACTTAATTCTTTCCATCCCTAGACTTCTAGGGTTCAAATGGAATTTCACTAAGAAATTTTAAATGAAAGAAAAAATAAGCTTGAAAATTGTAAGTTTGAAAGTAAAAGATAAGGATGTAAATACCTCAAAATCACCCTAGATTTTGAGGATGAAAATCTGCATTTTCATGCTCTCCTCCATTACATCTCCCAGTGTTAATGTCATAGCTAAATTTTTTTTGTTTCTTGCATGAATTTCCTTTTTATTTCCCATGGGAAATGTACAAGTAGTTAGGCATTATCAAGTGCATCATATTTTTTATCAATTTTTTTTATAAGTTTTAGTATTTTTTCTTTACACGATAATCAACCTAATATTTTGTGTTGATAACCTACTTTAAGTAAAAAATTAAAAAAAATATGAATATTAATTAAACTATTCAAATATATATATATATACACTTATAGATCTACAAAATGGTATTTTCTATATTTTAAAGAAATATTATTTACATGAGTAGGAGTTGTTGAAACATCAATTTTTTCAAATAATCACATTTTTTTGTAAATTGGTCTCAAAGTAGTGTAACATATTCATTTAGCCTATAATTTTATTTAGAAAAGTTATGAAAATACCTAACTTAGCTATAATTAATCTTACTAGGCCATATGTTTGTACAAAATTGATTTTTAGTTAAAAAATACTAAAATTCATTTATGCTGATAAGCGGGCTGAAAGTGGGACATGGATTTGTGGTTTTACTCGGGGACTCATACGCTAGTAGGGGCGATTTAGTCCCAGTTTAGGGTTTTGGGCCAAAACTGAAATATATAGAAAAATTCTGAAAAGATGGCATACTGAGACTCATATGCCACAAGTGGCAATTTAGTCCCAGTATTAGGGTTGATCTAAAAATTTGGAGTCTTGTAGTGATCTTCTATAACTTCTCTCCCTTTTGATATTTGAGTCTAAAACACTAAATTATGCTCTGTAGGTGACTTTTTGTGATCTTGCAATGTAGATGACCACTTTGACAACTTTGCAACTTTTCTCCACTCTTGCTCTTTAATGGATCCTCAACCTAAAACTGAAAATCATACATCAAAGAGAGGGAAAAAAAAATATTTTTAGTGGATAGGGGTTTTCTTTGGTCAAACCCCGTTTTGGTAATCAAACCTTGCAATGAAATCAAATGGAATGAAGGAATGATGAATAAACAAATATGCTATGTTACAACTCACAAAACCCTTGGTATAGAGGCTGCAATCTTGTATGTAATGGCTAGAATGAATGTAGATCTTGACTTGAATTCTTGCTTGAATCATAAGAACCTACACCACAAGTGTTAGCTAAAAACAAACATGATGCATGATGACTTTGACATGATGCTTGATCTTGAATGTAGCTCCAAAATGATTGATTATCAACTTTTGAATGCTTTTGATCTCATAAAATTTCTATAGGAATGCTCATTAAAGTTGCTAGATGACTTGTAAACTTGTTAGGAGAAAATATGTGAAATGACCTTGTATTTATATTTGTTTATGCCAAATTTCTCAAAATTAAAACACTATAAACTAACATCAGATCTAGGAGAATAAAATCTTGCAAAAAATTTGAATTTAAAATAGGTCCAAGCTAAGTGGGACTCATATGCCAGTTGAGGCATATGAGTTCAAGTAGGCTAAGCTTGGGACACAAATTTCAAGAAATGTTAAGTTCTACACCAAATTTAGGACCAAACCCCAAAACTTAGGTGGGACCCATACGCTGAAGGTGGCTTACAAGTCCTAGTCACTAAATTTGGGCCATACAATCCAAAATCATTAAATTAGGATTGGTTATTTGATATGTGGGTAAGTGCATGGATCTGTGACACAATTTTGGCTCTTAAGATGCCACTTTTTTTTTTTTCTAAAATCAACAAAATCTAATGTGCATGAGAAAATCAAGATAGTTACAAGTGTCAAAATTTCAAGATGCAAAAAGAACAAAAGTTGAAATGCTCCAAGTCTAGTTTCTAAGCTACTAATTTTTTTTGAAATTAATGAAGATTAACGGTCTCAAAAAGGGGGGGGCCAAAATAGGTCCCTTTTTTATCAAAAAAAATAAAGAGTGCCTGAGGGCTCCCCCATTTTTTATTAACTTTTCTTTAGAATTTCAAATATCCTAATAGTGAGAAATTAGCCAACACCACATATTTTATCGTCATTCTTTTGGATAATTTATTTAATGAATATATAATATGCTATGAATATTCAAATTGGAAACATCCTGAAAAGCTGAAATTTTAGCATGCTCCCACATAAATTTTTTGAAAACTGGGTATGTGCAGGATCATGATGGGCCAAAAAGTGGCAATATGATGGGTATGTGGCTGATGACTTTTTTTTACCAAAAATTGATGAAATGAAAAGGGTTTTTAAAGGAGATTCTCAGCTTTCCACCAATATAGATTATGCTTCACATTGAATTTAATAAGTAATTATTATTCATTTTCTATTTGAATTATGACAAGTTCTGATTGATAGGTTGATTGGAAAACATCTATAGCTTTCAAATGGTATCACATTTTTTGAATCCAAAACATGTGTCACATTCTATGCTTCATATGTTATAGGACTGAAAAAATAAAAAATAAATTTCATGAAGTTTTGACCAAGTTAAGGTGGTCAGACATACAGTTTTTTTATATTTTAAAAAATTTGTACTAAAAAATTCATAATTAATTATTTTCTTGGAAAAAATTACAAAAAAATATGCATCACATCGGGACATGAGTCCTCTACTTATATCTAAAATCTTATAAAAAAATATTATCATTTTATTGTGGTTAGGGTGGTTAGACCTACTCTTATTTTTTCCAAATTTAAGTACTGCATTGCAATTTCAAATTTTCACCAAATAGATTTTTTTAAAAAAACCTAGAAGTTTAGAAACTACATTCAATTTTCTACATATTCTATTGTTACATACTTTTGAAATAATATAGATAACTTATTCAAATTTTTACGTCAAGTTGCCTAACTCTGATTTTTCTGAATTTTTTGCCACTTAAGGGCTTGTTTTTTCCATGATGATCCTGCACATACCCAACTAATAAAAAATTGATTATTATTTTTTTCATCGTGTTTGGAATGGATCCTAGATTCAATAAATGTAATTTTTTTCACATTTTGATAAACAAGTAAAAATCTATCCTAAATCTAGCACATGTTTCTTTTTGCAGAAAAATAGAGGCATCTACAATAGAAGTCATGGATAAAAACCTTTAACTAAATGAAAGTGAGAAAAGAATTATACATTTCAATAGCTAAGAGAGAGGTCAATGCTATCAAGTTTTTTATATAAACTTGCATTGAAAGATGTACAAATGAGATAGGGAGCATAAACAAAAATATGAGGACATTTGGAAAATCCTATCAATTAACATGTCTAAAGCAAGTCATTTTGTGAGCACCAAATTTGGCACTTTCCAAATGGCACATCAAATTTGGGAAGCAACAAATTTGGTGTGCGCCAAATGTGATGTGTCATTTGGAGAGCACCAAATTTGGCACTCGCCAAATGACTTGATTTGAACAAAACTTGAATTTACCCTCTCTTTAGTTGACAACTTTGATAATGCTTAGAGTGCACAACTTATGATCATAGATGGTTTACCTTTCATATGCTCTATAACTCGTTACCCTAACTAGATAACTCTTTATCCCTTTGAAGTTTTTATCTCTCTCAGGTCTCACTCCCTCCCACATGACCTAGACTATTCTCTCTCAGGTCTCACTCCCTCCCACACAACCTAGACTACTCTCTCTCAATCCAATCCCCTCTCTCAGGTCTCTTTCCCTCCCACCTAAGTACCTAAATAAATCTATCTCACTCCAACCCCCTTTCTCACTCTCCCTCTCTCTCTCCCCATTTGGTCTATTTGTCTCACTCCATCTCCCTCTCTTAGGTTGGTATATTTCTCTCTTTGTATCTCTCTCTCAAGTTGCTCCCTCCTACCCCCTCTCCCTCTCTTATCACTCCCTCTATCTCTCTCCCACTCCCTCTCTCTCACTCACTCTATCACTCTCTCACTATCTCTCTTACTCTCTCTCAGGTACATCTCCATTTCCCCCTCTCTTTCTCACAAACACACCCCCTCTCTCTCTCCCACTCCCTCTAGCTCTCTCCCACTCTTTCTTCCTCTCTCAGGTCTCCCCCTCCCACCCCCTGTCCCCCTCTCTCTCAAGTCTCTCCCTCCCACCCCCTCTCCCTCTATCTGTTTGTCTCTCTCAAGTATCTCCATCCTACCCCCTCTCCCTCTCTCTTTTTATTAAATCTCCCCCTCCTACCCCATCTCCCTCTCATAGTCACTCCATCTATCTATCTTCAACTCCCTCCCTCTCTCACTCCCTCTATCTCTCTCCCTCTCCCTCTCCCCCCCTCTCTCAATTATCTCCCTCCCACCACCTATCCCTCTCTCTCTCAAGTTCATCTCTCTCTCATGCCCTATATATCTCTCCCACTCTCTCTCCTTTTCCCTCTCTCTCAAGTATGTACCTCCTACCCCGCCTCTCTCTCTCTCAAGTATCTTAGTCCTACTCCCTCTCCCTCTCTCTCTTTGTCAAGTCTCCCCCTTTTACCCCCTCTCCCTCTCCCAATCACTCCCTCTATCTCTCTCCCTTTCCCTCTCCCTCCCACCAACTCTCCCCCTCTCTCTCTCACACCCTTTATCTCTCTCCCCCTCTATAAATTTTCTCCCTTCCACTCCCTCTCACTTCCTCTCTCTCTCTCAAGTCTCTCCCTCCTACCCCCTCTCCCTCTGTTAGGTCTCTCTTTGTCTCTCTCACTTACTCCCTCTATCTCGCTCCCTCTCTCTTAGGTATCTCCCTACCACCCCCTCACACTCTCTCCTTTCCTCTCTCTCTCTCCCCCTCCATCTCTATCCCATCCCTCTATTGCTCATACTCCCTCTCCCCCTGAGGGTTTAGGGTTTGGGGATTATAGTTTATTGCTTAAGTGTACATATTGTAGGGTTGAGGGTTTAGGGTTTAGGGTTTAAAGGTTTAGGGTTCAGGATTTATGGTTTAAGGGTAGAGGGTAGAGGGTTTAGGGGTTTAGGGTTTAGGATTTAAGGGTTTAAGGGTAGAGGGTTGAGGGTTGATGGTTTAGGTTTTAAGGGTTGAGGGTAGAGGGTAGAGGGTAGAGATTTTAGTGTTTAGGGTTTAGCGATTAAGGGTTCAAGGTAGAGGGTTTGAGGTTTAGGGATTACAGTTTACAATTTAAGGGTAGAGGGTGTATGGTTGAGAGAGAGAGGGAGTTTGAGGGTAGAGGGTAGAGGATAGAGGGTTTATGGGTTTAGGTTTAGGTTTTTACGGTTTTATTGTTTAGGGTTCAAGGTTTATGATTTAAGGGTAGAGGGTATAGGGTTTAGAGGTTTAGGGTTTAGGGTTTAAGGATTTAAGGGTAGGGGGTTGAGGGTAGATGGTTTAGGGTTTAAGGGTTGAGGGTAGAGAGTAGCGCATACAGGATAGAGGGTAGAAGGTAGAGGGGTTTAGGTTTTAGGGTTTAAGGGTTTAAGGGTAGAGGGTTGAGGGTAGAGGGTTTAGGGTTTAAGGATTGAGGGTAGAGGGTAGAGGGTAGAGGGTTGAGGGTTGAGGGTTGAGGGTTAAGGGAATATGATAGAGGGATTAAGGGTTTAGGGTAGATGGTTTAAGGGATTAGGGCCTATGGTTTAAGCATTGAGGGTTTAGGGTAGAGGGTTGAGGGTTGAGGGTAGACGGTAGAAGGTAGAGTGTGTAGGGTTGAGAGAGAGAGAGTGGGGGTTGAGGGTTTAATAGTTTTAGGGTTTCAAATTTACAGTTTAAGGGTTGAGGGTGTAGGGTCGAGAGAGAGAGAGGGGTGGTTGATGGTTTAGAGTGAGAGAAAGAGAGAGTGAGAGGGTTGAGGGTAGAGGGTTGAGGATAGAGGGTGTATGGTTGAGAGAGAGAAGGAGGATTGAGGGTTTATGGTTTAATGCTAAAGGATGTAGGGTTTAAGGGTTTTATGGTTTATGGGTTGAGATTTGAGGGTAGAGGGTAGAGGGTAGAGAGAGAGATAGAGAAGGTTGAAGGTTTTATGGTTGAGGGTAGAGGGTTAAGGGTAGAGGGTACATGGTTTAAGGGTTCACTTTAAGCATTGAGGGTGGAGGGTAGAGGGCTTAGTGTAGATGGTATGTGGTAGAGGGTTGAGGGTTGAGAGAGAGAGAGAAGGGGGTTGAGGTTTTGAGGGTTTTAGGGTTTAAGATTTGAGGGTTGAGGGTTGAAGGTAGAGGGTTTAGGGTTGAGAGAGAGGGAGGGGGTTGAGTGTTTAAGGGTTTTAGGGTTTAGGTTTTAGTTTTTAAGGGTAGAGGGTAGAGGGTTTAGTGGTTTAGGGTTTAGGGTATAGGGTTTAAGGGTAGAGGGTTGAGGGTTAAGGGTAGATGGTAGAGGGTGTAGGTTTGACAGAGAGAGACGGGGGACTGAGGGTTTAAGAGTTTTAGGGCTTAGGGTCTACGATTTAAGGGTAGAGGGTGTAGGATCAAGAAACAGAGGAGGTGTTGAGGGTTGAGGGAGAGAGACAAAGAGAGTGAGAGGGTTAAGGGTTTTAGGATTGAGGGTAGAGGATAGAGGGTTGAGAGTGTAGGATTGAGAGAGAGAAGGGGGGTTGAGGGTTTACGGGTTTTAGGGTTTAGGGTTTATGGTTTATGATTTAATGATAGAGGGTGTAGGGTTGAGAGAGACAGATAATGCAGTTGAGGGTTTATGGGTTTTATGGTTTAAGAGTTGAGGGTTGAGGGTATAGGGTATAGAGAGAGACATAGAGAGGGTTGAGGGTAGAGGGTTAAAGGTAGAGGGTAGACAGTTTAAGGGTTTAAGATTTAAGGGTTAAGGGTTTAAGGGTTGAGGGTGGAGGGTATAGGGTTTAGGGTAGAGGGTTGAGGGTTCAGAGATAGATAGAAGGGGGTTAAGGGTTTAAGGGTTGAGGGTGGAGGGTAGAGCAATGAGGGTATATGGTATAGGGTAGAGAGTTGAGGGTTGAAGATAGAGGGTTTAAGTTTGAGAGAGAGAGATGGGGTCTGAGGGTTTAAGGGTAGAGGGGGTAGGGTCGAGGGAAAGAGAGAATAGGTTGATGGTTTAGAGAGAGAGACAAAGAGAGTGAGAGGGTTAAGGGTAGAGGGTATAGGGTTCAGAGAGAGAAGGGGGGTTGAGGGTTTAAGGGTTTTAAGGTTTATGGTTAAAATTTTATGGTTTAATAGTAGAGGTTGTAGGGTTAAAAGAGAGAGAATGGGGTTGAGTTTTTAAGGGTTTTATGGATTAAGGGTTGAAGTTTGAGGGTAGAGGGTAGAGGGTTGAGAGATAGATTAATATAGAGGGTTGAGGGTTTTAAGGTTGAGGGTAGAGGGTTAAGGGTAGAGGGTAGATGATTTCAGGGTTTAGGGTTTAAGGGTTAAGGGTTTAAGGGTTGAGGGTGGAGGATAGAGGGTTTAGGGTAGATGGTATAAGGTAGAGGGTTGAGGGTAGTTGGTATAGGGTAGAGGGTATAGGGTAGAGGGTTCATGGTTGAGAATAGAGGGTGTAGGGTTGAGAGAGAGAGAGAAGGAGGATTGAGGGTTTAAGGGTTTTAGGGTTTATGTGTTGAGGGTTGATAGTTGAGAGCTGAGGGTAGAGGGTAGAGAGAGATAGATAGAGAGGGTTGGGGGTTTTAGGTTTGAGGGTATACAATTAAAAGGTTTAGGGTTTAAGGGTTGAGGGTGGAGGGTAGAGGGCTTACGGTAGATGGTATAAGGTAGATAGTTTAGGGTAGAGAGTATAGGGTTGAGGGTTGAGGGTTTAGATTATAGGGTGTAGGGTTGAGACAAAGAGAGGGGGTTTGAGGGTAGAGGGTAGATGTTTTAGGGTTTAGGGTTTAGGGGTTAAGGGTTAAGGGTAGAGGATTTCGGGTTTAGGGTTTAGGGATTACAGTTTAAAGTTTAAGGGTAGAGGGTGTAGGGTTGAGAGAGAGAGAGGGGTTTTTGATGGTAGAGGGTTTAGGGTTTAGGGTTTTAGAGTTTTAGGGTCTAGGGTTTAGGGTTTATTGTTTAAGGGTAGAGGGTAGAGGGTTAGGGGTTTAGGTATTAGGGTTTAAGGGTTTAAGAGTAGAGGGTTGATGGTAGAGGGTTTAGGGTTTAAGGGTTGAGGGTAGAGGGGTTTATGGTTTATAGTTTAAGGGTTTAAGGGTAGAGGGTTGAGGATAGATGGTTTAGGGTTCAAGGGTTGAAGGTTGAGGGTAGAGGGTAGATGGTAGATAGTTGAGGGTAGAGCATTGAGGGTTGAGGTTCAAGGGTAGATGGTAGAGGGTTTAAGGTTTTAAAGGTTTAGGGTTTATGGTTTAAGTGTTGAGGGATTAGGGTAGAGGGTAGAGGGTTGAGGGTTGAGGGTAGAAGGTAGAGGGTGTAGGGTTGAGAGAGAGAGGGGAAGTTGAGGGTTTAATATTTTTAGGGGTTTAGGGTTTAGGGTATAGGGTTTAAGGGTAGAGGGTTTAGGGTTTAAGGGTTTAAGGGTTTGAAGGTGTGTTTAGGGTTTAAGGGTTGAGGGTTGAGGGTAGAGGGTAGACGGTTGAGGGTAGATGGTTGATGGTTGAGGGTTAAGTGTAGATGGTAGAGGGTTTAAGGATTTAGGGTATAGGGTTTAAGGGTTTATGGTTTATGGTTTAAGTGTTGGGGGTCTAGGGTAGATGGTAGAGGCTAGAGGGTAGAGGGTAGAAGGTAGAGGGTGTAGGGTTCAGAGAGAGAGGGGGGAATTGGAGGTTTAATATTTTTTGGGTTTGCAGTTTAAGGGTAGAGGGTGTAGGGTCAAGAGAGAGAGAGAGAGGAGGGGTTGAGTTCTTAGATAGAGAGATAGATAGAGTCAGTGGGTTAATGGTTTTAGAATTGAGGGTAGAGGGTTAAAGGTAGATGGTAGATGGTTAAAGGGTTGAGGGTGGAGGGTAGAGGTTTTAGGTTAGATGTTATAGGGTAGAGGGTTGAGAGTAGAGTGTATGGGGTAGAGGGTGTAGGGTTGAGAGAGGGTGAGAGGAAGGGTTGAGGGTTTAAGAGTTTAGGGTTTAAGGATTAAGGGTTGAGGGTAGAGGGTAGAGGTTTTAGGCTTTAGAGTTTAGGAATTAAGGGTTAAGGGTGGAGAGTTTGGGGTTTATGGATTACAGTTTATGGTTTAAGGAAAGAGGGTGTACGGTTGAGAGAGAGAGGGGTAGTTTGAGGGTAGAGGATAGATAGAGAGAGATAGAGAGCATTGAAGGTTTTAGGGTTTAGAGTAGATGGTTAAGGGTAGAGGGTAGACAGTTTAAGGGTTAAGGGTTTAAGGGTTGAGTGTAGAGGGTAGAGGGTTTAGGGTAGGTGGTATTGGGTAGAGGGTAGAGGGTATAGGGTAGAGGGTTGAGGGTTGACAGTAGAGGGTGTAGGATTGAGAGAGAGAGGGGTGGTTGAGGGTTTAAGGGTTTTAGGTTTTATGATTTAGGGTTTACGGTTTAATGGTAGAGGGTGTATGGTTGAGAGAGAGATAGGGGGTTTCATGGTTTTAGGGTTTTAGGGTATATAGTTTACAGTTTAAGGGTTGAGGGTAGAGGGTTTAGGGTTTAGAGTTTAAGGGTTTAAGGGTTAAGGGTAGAGGTTAGGGGTAAAGAGAGAGATATTTGAGGGTTTAATTGTTTACGGTTATAGTTTAAGGGTAGAGGGTAGACAAATCTATTTCACTCCAACCCCTCTCCCATTGTGAGGTATTTCCCCCCACCCTAACTAGATAACTCTATATCTCTCTCAAGTCTCTATTGTTCTTAGGTCTCATTCCCTACCACAGTAGTAGGAATAATCTCTATCACTCGTATTCTTCTCCCTTTATCTCAAGTCTCACTCCCTTCCTATTGATATAGTGAAAGCATTTCAAAGAACCACATTTGGCACTCACTAAATTTGGTGAGAAGAAAATGGTGTTTTTTCCTTGAAATGGTAAAATATGATTTCACCCCATGATTTTGACCCACATGCTTTTGCTTTTTTTCTAGTTCAACACTTAATTTGATAGAGAAATTCCTTTTTTATGCAGTTGACTCCCTATTGTACAAATTTATGCTTGATCCATCTTTTTGCCACCAATTTGTATGCAGACAATGCAGATGAAGACATTTCAAAGTTTCTACATCATTTTACTTATGTCCAGTAATATATTTATTTTTGGTAATATTGAAACGTTTATATTTAGTATGTTTGTCTATTTTTAACAATAATCTAAATTCCTTTAATGATTTTATTAATCATAACAATTGGACATAGAATTCAACATTGAATTAGATGAGAGTTGCATAAAAAAGTTTACTTTTATGACTTTGAAGAAAAAATGAAAACTATGGCATAATTTAGATGAATTCATGTTTAAAATTATATAAAAAACATCAACATAACACGAATTTTCTTATGAATTATATTTGCATTGCTTATAGTAGTCCATTTCCAACATGCTTAGATAAATGAATTCAACTTAACACAAGTTTTTTTGTTTTGTTTTGACAATTTATACACCATTCATTTGATGATTTTATTAATATCCATTGTTACACATAGAAGTGGACATCAAATTGATTATTATTGATGGTTGTGGGAAAAAAATTATTTTCAACTAATTTGGAAAACGTAAGAGCTTTCATGAATGTTATTGTGCAAGTTTCTATTAATTTTTTTGTGCCATAAAGTATTCACCTTCATCTTGTGCTTAGATAATTTCAAGTGACTCAAGAAATAGTTGGTTTACTACAAGTTTCCATTCATTCATGCCATTTAACATTCTTCCTTGGTAGATTTATGTATGAAAAATGTTGTAGCATATAGACATATTTGATAATTCCAAACAACTCACTTCCTTGTTTCATAAAATGCTTTGGTGTGTTCAATAAAATGCAATGTAATCAGCGTTATCAATATGTTTCATAAAATGCATTACTTACTTTTGTTTTATGTGTGATTGTGAATATGCAACATTCAACATCATGCCAAGGAAATGACCAAAGCCTCTAACACCGAAAGAACATGTAGTAAAAATCCAAGAGAAGAGAATCAAAAATTGCAATTCATGAAGCAAAATAATTGCAGCCCATACAACCAAAAATTCCCTTGCAATCTAAGAAAGATGTACAATTGGAAAAGCAAAGGGCATGAATGGAGAAAGTTCATGGAAGGACACAAATGGATCCCAAAGTTGGAGGCACATCATCAACCATAGGTGAAGTTCAATGCACATCTCTAGTTGAAGACACACCAACAACAACATGTGGTCTTCGAAGTACATAGAAAATCATACCTACAATTGAAGAAAAACCATCAAAAACATTGCATTTTGAAAGTACATCAGCAAACATGCCTCTATTTGAATTCACTCCACAAATGAGATCTCAAGTTGGAGGTACAACATTGTTTACATGTCAATATCAAGGTATGCCATCAATTGCACCTCCGATTGGAGGTACACGATCTATCCCTGATGTTGTTGAAATTCCTAGTGTTGACACAAATTTAGATCTGAGAACTCCTAGAGTTTTGCTTAGAAAACCTTTTTTTTTATTGATATTGATTCCAATGTTTTGAAATGGATGCCTAATAAGATGTCAAAATGTACATATCAGAGAGCTACATAGAGGATATGGAGTTTTTTTTTTGAGAAGCTAAGTGAGGGTGGAAGATGCCAACTATTTGTTGAAATGATGAGGCAACTCAAATTTAGGGCCACCATGAAGACTCTTGGGCTGAGAGTTTTGAATGAATAGAGTGAAAATTCCATTGTAAATAACTTGATGAGTGCATATGGGAGCATGGGTTCTACCTCATGCATGAAGGATAGTTTTTCCACAAGACATGTGATGACAACACTATTAAGCAATCAAACAAGGAACATGGTGAACCTTACAAAGACAAGTAAGTCTTTGAAAATAAGTAGATCATCTCTAATGAGAGACAAAAGAAGGCATGAAATATTGGAGGAACCAAATAGCAATGAGCTATGGGAATTCTTGAGTAAACTACCACATAAAGATAAAAGAATTGCTCAAGGCTTAAGATCTTTAATAGTAGATTAGTGGTGCAACTTTTGTTCAGAAAATTGTATGACAAAACCAACTATTACAACATGTCTAATTGGGTACATTTATGCTAGGCATGGTTCTTTTTTTCACCCAAACATGTCAAATAACTCTGAGCTATGTTCAACCGGTTGAATCCCTTAAGAGTCTGAAGTGCAAAATGGCTGAAAACTTCAACATAATGTTACTCAGACACCATCATTCTTAGAAACTTCTTGTTAGAGTGTATTGGATCATGTTATTACCCTCTAAAATAGACTCTCTTAGTTTTTTCTATCTCAGATGTGCTTTCTTGTGGCGGTGAGATTTCACTTGGGGAAATAGTTGTCAAATGCAACTAGTGAAAAGTTTCAAAGTGGTGCAACTTTCATTCTGCAACTCTTATGACCAAACTAATTGCTCCAATGCATTTGAGTTGGTATGTTTATGCTAGGAATGGTAATCTTTCACACCCAAACATGATAAATTACACCGGGCTACATTCAACCGACTGAATGCCTTGAGTCTAAAGTGAAAAATGGTTGCAAACTTTAGCATGACGCTACTCGGACACCGTGATGCTTAGAAAATTATTGTCTGAGACTATGGAATCATATTGTACCGCTCTAAAATAATCTCTCTTAGTTTTTGCTATCTCAGAGGTTTTTTCTGATGGCGATGAGATTTCTTGTGGGAAAAAAGTTGTCAAATACAAGTAGTGCAAAGTTGTAAAGTGGTGCAACTTTCATTTTGCAATTCATGTGACTAAAATAACTATTCCAATGCATTCAATTGGATATTTTTATAGTATTCATGGCCCTCTTTCACACCCAAACATGCCAAATCACTTCGAGCTATGTTCAACCAACTAAATCCCTTAAGAGTTTGAAATACAAAATGGTTGCAAAATTCAACATGACGTTACATGGACACCACAATGCTTAGAGACTTCTTTTCTAATCCTATTGGATCATGTTATTCTCCTCTACAATAAATTCTCTCGGTTTTTTCTATCTTAGAGGAATTTTCCTATGGCTGTGAGATTTCTCTTAGGGAAAAATTTATCAAATGCGAGTAGTACAAAGTTGAAAAGTGGTGCAAATTTTGTTCTATAATTGGTGTGACCAAAATAAATATTCCAACACATCTAATTGGGTAGGTTTATGCTAGGAATGGTCCTCTTTCACACCCAAAAATGTTGAATCACTCTAAGCTACATTCAACCAGTTGAATCCCTTAAAAGTCTGAAGTGCAAGATACCTACAAACTTTAGCATGACGTTACTCAAACATTGTGATGTTTAGAAACTTACCATCTAAGACTATGGGATCATGTTGTTCCACTATACAATAACCTCTCTCAGTTTCCACTATTTCAGAGGCGTTTTCCTGTGGCGGTGAGATTTCTCTTGGGCGAAAAGTTGTCAAATGCAAGTAGTAGAGAGTTGTAAAGTGGTGTAACTTTTGTTTTGCAACTCGTGTAACAAAAATAACTATTCCAATGCATTTGAGTGGGTATGTTTACTATAGGAATGATTCTCTTTCACACCCAAATGGATCGAATCTCTCTGAGCTACATTCAACAAGCTGAATCCCTTAAGAGTCCGAAATGCAAAATGACTGCAAACTTCAGCATGACATTACTCGGACACCATGATGCTTAGAAAATTATAATATAAGCCTATAGGATCATGTTGTAGCTATCTACAATAACCTCTCTCAATTTTCATTCTCTCGGAGGTATTTTCCTGTGGCAGTGAGATTTTTCTTGGGGAAAAAGTTGTCAAATGCAAGTAGTACAAAGTTGCAAAGTGGTTCAACTTTTGTTCTACAATTCATGTAATAAAACTAACTATTCTGATGCATACGAGTGGGTAAATTTATGCTAATCGTGGTCCTCTTTCACACCCAAATGCACTGAATCACTTTGAGCTATGTTTAACCAATTGAATCCCTTAGGAGTCTAAAGTGCAAAATGGCTATAAACTTCAGCACTACATTACTCAAACACTGTGATGCTTAGAAAATTATTTTCTAATCCTATGGGATTTTGTTTTTCCCCTCTATAATAACCTCAGGGAAAAAATTGTCAAATGCAAGTAGTGCAAAGTTGCAAAGTGGTGCAACTTTCATTCTGTAACTCATGTGACCAAACTAACTATTCCAATGCATCTAATTTGGTACATTTATGGTAGGAATAGTCCTCTTTTTTACCCAAATGCATCAAATTGCTCCAAGCTACGTTCAACCCGCTGAATCCCTTAAGATATCATAGTTTAAAATGGCTACAAACTTCAGCATGATGTTACTTAGACACTATGACGCTTAGAAAATTCTTGCCTGAGACTATGGGATTGTTTTGTGCTCATCTACAATAAATTCTCTTGGTTTTTTCTATCTCAGAGGTGTTTTCCTATGGCAGCAAGGTTTCTCTTGGGGAAAATTTTATCAAATGCAAGTAGTGCAAAGTTGCAAAGTGGTGCAACTTTTGTTCTATAACTCATGTGAGAAAACTAACTGTTTCGTGTCTAAGTGGGTACATTTATTCTAGGCATGGTCCTCTTTCACACCCAAACGTGTCGAATCTCTTTGAGCTATGTTCAACCGGTTGAATCCCTTAAGAGTCTAAAGTGCAAATTGGCTACAAAATTCAACATGATGCTACTTGGACATCATGATGCTTAGAAACTTATCATTTGAGTCTATGGGATTTTGTGCTTTCCATCTACAATAACCTCTCTCCTTTTTTTCTTGGAAGAAAAATTATCATGTCTAAGTCAAGAGCAAGTCCGCCCAATCTTGGCAAGGCACAAGCAAAGTCCACCATATCCATGGTCAAGGAAAATGTCCAAGATGATGCAAAGTCCACTTGGGAAATAAAAGCTATGTCCAAACTTCTATCAAGTCTACTATTGGCTTGAATAATTCTTGTCTAAGACAAAGGTAAAGTTCTTCCAACTCAAAGAATACATGGAAAAGACAATGTAAAGTTGACCCATCTCAAAGAATACATGGCAAAGACAACTTAAAGTCTACCCCAAACTAAAGATAGGAGATGGTAAACAAATATTTAAGTCTGCCTTAGGCCAAGATCAAAAGGGACATCCAACACATGGAGATGGTGCCTTGTCATCTTCCAACCAATCAAATTATTCAAGGCTAGCATGTCTAGGTTCAATGCACCTAACAATTCATAATGCAACAACATTTTATTATTGGTTTATATTTAGCAGAAGGACAAGTTTCCTCAAATGTAATTTTATCATTAGTTGAGAGGTAGTTAGTTGGTTTATTTTGATATATTTTTTCCAAGAATCCATAGCTTGTTCAAAATTACTTATTCTATGCTTTTATCCATAGCAACAAGGCAATGAACTATTTTACAAAATACTTTGGTAGAAATGTATGAAAATTGTGGTAACATAAACAAGGTAGTGAACTATTTGATAAAATACATCAAAGAAATATGGCCTCATAGAATTCCATGATAAAAAAATGCAATTGGTAGTTGCTCCTACTTATTAGTTATGAAATGTGAAGTAATTGCATAATTTCTTAGGTTGACTTTGTAAAACCTATATTGTAATTGAAAATTTTCCATCTATCAGCATCTAGTTATTAGTTATGTAGTGTGAAGTAATGCTTTGAATTTGAAAGATGTGCAATAAAATGTAATCAATACAAACTACAAAAAAATACTTTTTACAATTCATGAGTTAAAATATTTATTCTATTTTCTCTCTATATCTCTATATGTCGAAATACCTTTCAATTTCAAAATAAATAGATTTTATCTCTTTTTCTACAATTTCTTACATTTTTTTAATTATGATTTTTTTTAGTTTTAAAAAAGCTCTTATGCTTTTGGTTTGTTAATTTTTCCTCAAAAGTTTTTTGCTACTACGCACTGGAAGCATGAAGTATACACATGGATACACACACTATACATGAATTATACATGTGAATAAGTGAATCATACATATGAATACGTGAGGCACAAGTAATTGAAGTATTCCAAAGGATACAAACCACTAGGAATGGAGCTTATTTACACAATATGCTTTAGATGGAGCTTATTGAGAAATCATCGGTAATTAATTAAGCATTAGATGTAAACTAAATATATTCCTACAACATTCAAGCATACAATTTACACAATATGCATGATAACATCATTCAAGAATGGCAGTAGAAAAATAAGATTTTTTTAATCAAAAATTCATAAGGTATACAATGATATATATTGATAAAAGTATATAGAATATATCCAAAAAATCCATATAGGCTTAGTACAAAGGAGCCATATTATGGACATAAAATGTCACATATATATCACTTGTACAAAACATATGTTTGAAAATGCCACATATGCCTACAAAAAATTACCCTAATATAGTCATTTCCCTTTAGGGGACAGAAATAGATCATGTTTTTCCCTTGAAATTCAGTTAGATGGAGTGATTGTTGGTTCTCTAGTCTTTTGAACACTCTCGCCAGTCCTCTCTTCACTCTAGACCTTCAATTGATACCATAAAATGTTAATATGTTAATATGTTAATACACAAAAATTGAATTGTGGAATGACATATAAAAAAATATAATCAATTACTGTATATAGATAGCCATCATTCACATTTACATCATTACCACGTCCATGATCTAGAGTGATAACCACCTATAGCAACCATCAAGATATAAATTAAGCTACACAAAATTATTGTGAAAATTTTATATAATAGTCCATAAAAGATAAAATATAATGTCAAATTGACTAATTTGTTGCATACCTCCCTCAATGGATCAAAACTGGCTATTGTTGCAACAACTCCATGGTCCATCGTGCCACCAACATCATCAAGGTTGTCTTATGCCATCATCTACAAATGGTAAATGAAAGAGTAAATGGTATCGTGAACTATTAAATGTTAATGGGATGGGATTAGGAAGGAATAAAGGAATAAAAAGTGAATTAGGAGAAGATAATGTGACATGATCAAGGAATACAAATGCAATGTTTGTGTTTCTCATCAAATTTTTAGATTTGTATCTAAAAAATTATGAAAACTAGCTAACATTATTTTACAACACCATTATTTAATAAAGGCTACCTAAGTGTAAGGTCTTTCAAGAAATTAATTGTGAGGTGTGGAGATAAAATGTCCACTAGGAAACTGTTTGAAATCCAAAGCATGCTATGAGACAAACATTCAAATATAAAATTCAACTATTCAAATGCAATAATAATATCTTTAATACTAGTTGCATACCTATGGACTCAACTTCAAGAATGAATAAGGGTCTGTAGGAATGGGGAACATCTCATGAACACCCCAACCTTGAAATTTCATCAAATCAAAATTCTACTAATTCACTTATTCTTAAATTTCAAAATATAATTTAATAAAAAAAAATTAAATGAACTTGCAAAATTTTACCTGATTGTCAATGTTGAATGTATCATTCAACAAATCATCTATGAAAGCCATCAACTATGCAACTAATGTAGGATATGTAGTTGCATCTCAATCACTTTGTTAATCATATGTGTAAACTGCACCACAAGCTCCACAATGGTGGGGTGGATCTCAAGGCCTACACATCTCTTCCACACTAGGCTCTACTAGAGGCCTCACACACTATAAAATGGTATGTGTGAGTGATCCAATCGACTCTGGAATGTCCACCTCTACACTATCCTTAACAATGGATAGAAGAATGGCATGCTCCACCATGGGTCTGGCAAAGGGTCTCCGCCCCAACTATGCATTACATTGTGCAACAAGTCTATCATTTTTGGAGCCCCCACCTCTACCTTGAAAGTCTAAGATGCCAAAATAATTTGGAATATTATTGAGGATAAACTCACAATAGAGTTTCCTCAAAAATTATTCTGGTACCTCATGGTTATTACATGGACGTTGATCAAATACCATCCACCACCACCCACAAAAATTATTTTTAATTAACTCATGGTGGCACCAATGGATGGGGAATCTCCTACATGTATGAGACAAACATGTGTTGGTTTTCGAGTGTGTAAATAGGGCACACAAGTTGGCTTTACTAATTTTTTGTTTATTGACATCTGCATATGACAAACCTCTAGCATAATATTGTCTCATCTGATGCCTCTTATTTGACCAAAACTTTATTTTCTCATTCATTTCTCCTACATGAGATACAATTGGCTTCAATGATTCAGCAATCCCTCTCCTATAAGGGTGGGTTTGAACATGCTTGATTAATATTCCAATTAATTGTTCAATGTCTCTTTTATTGTTTTCAATTTGATTTAGAATATTTTCTTGTGTTCCTTGAGGATGCCTATGAATTGATGGAGGGGTTTCATGTTTTTCTTGAATAGAAGGCTCTTCTTGAGGGGGTGACTTTGGATTCTCAAAGTTTTGATGTGGAGATTCATTCCCTGATAATTAGAACAAAATTTTAAGATAAAAACTTATTTCAATCTGCATTTTAAATCAAATTTGACATAAATTGAATAAAAATACAAACCTCTTCACAATCTTTGATGTCTCTGATGTGTTGGCAACATTCTCGTGAAAGATAGCAAGCTAATTATGCAAATAATGGATGATATTTGGTGAGTGCAAGTTGAAAACCTCCAATCCTCCATGACAAGCTATAGGTTGAAGAGAAATGAATGTTTCAAATGTATTTTTTGATTTTATTTTTCTTTTCAATTTGGTGCATGCCAAATTTGGTGCTCGGCCAATTTCAACCTTTTGTGAATTTTTACAATTTGACACCTAAATTGTGTCACAAATTGGTGCACTTATCCATGTGTCAAGATTATCCTTAGAAAGATGCATTTAATAAGGCTTGTGGATGCAAAAGAGGACCAAATAAGGCATAAAAAACCCCAATTTTTGTAGGGAGGGACCAAATGACTCTAAAAATGTAAAGAGATACATTTTCCTCCAATAAATAACTAAAAAAAATACCACATACGTATTTAAGGAAAACAAGATAGGTGTCATGACGAGCAAAACAAAAGTTAGAATAACCTCACAAAACATGACCCAAGTTATGACTTAGCCAAAATTTTGAATAAACACCCATTTTAGGAATGACCAAAAATGTTGTAACACCAAGAACCATAGGAACCCTTGATTGATTTTGGGTTCTTACTCCTTCCTCAATCCATGAGCTTATATCTTATTCATTTTAATAATTTTTTCAAAAATTTACATATGTTCTTGAAACCATGGGAACCTCAAATTGTTCTTATTTCTCAATGAACCCATAGCTATGAAAAATGTGTAGGGAAGCAAGGGAAAGGAAAAATTTGAGGGTACAATTAAGTGTTATCAAGAGCTTCAAGTGGCTCTTGAAATAATGTAAACTTCTAATGGTTCCTATTTTTTGTGAACCCTCAAAATGATGAGTAAATAACCAAGTTTGGGAAGAAAGGGAGGAAAAAGAGAAGGGAAAACAAAATTTTCAAAAGCTTCACTCGGTTCTTGAAAGCATAGTGACTTCCGATGAGGTTATTAGTTCTCAATAGGCCTCTAATCCCTAATAAGGTGAAATTAAAATGAAAAAACTCTAAGGGGTTGAGTAAGCATAAAAAATGTTAAGGAAGGAGGAGTCAAGGAACAAAGAGTGAATGAATAAACAAAGGATAAAAAAAATTAAGAGAAAGTGTTAGAGCTTTCCATGGGAACATCCAACAAGATCTTGTTTCTAACTCTCTCTCCAAAAAATTAAATGCAAAGAACAAAGGGGAACTTAGAGAAGAAGGGAAATAATGTTGTTATAAGCTTCATTAGTTCCTAGAACCATGGGAACCTCTAATGATTTCTTGTTTTGGGTAAACCATCAAAGAAGAACTATTGAGTAAACAACACTTAGTTTTTATTGGAGCTTCTCATGGTTTCAAAAACCATGGGAATTTCTAATGTAATTTTTAGTTTATATCACTCTCTATGATTAAGGGTGAATGAAGAATAAAAAAGGAAAGTAAAGAGCTACGGTTTCTAGTGGATCCCCAAAACATAGGAACCTCCAATAGGTTCTTGGTTATCGATGTATCTCAAACCCTCAAGTAGTTGAAGAAAAATCTAGAAAGGTGAGGCCAAAGGAACAAACGGAAAATTAATGGTTCTTTAGTGAAGAAAGGTAAAGAAAACAAGGCATTAGGGGTTCAAGTGGTTCTCCAAACCATGGTAATCTCCAATAAGTACTCATTCTAGGGAAATCCTGGACAAAGAGAAAGGTATCAGGAACCAAAGGCAACTTAAAGGTTAAGGGATATCAAAGGATTCCTAGGGATCAAGAACTAAGTTTTCAAGTTCCTTGTTCCTACCTCCCCTTTGAAAAAGGTAAAGAAGACTAGAGAACAAAATAAAGAAAAGAGATGAGAGAGAGAAAATTTGAAAGGAAAAAATGATGCCAAGCGATCAATTTCTCCACTGATCCCTCTACCAAGACATTAGTCATGCAATTGATCAAGATTGAAACTACCCAAATCTTTCCAAGGGGTTCTTAGAAGGATTTTAATATATTCTTGGGAATCATATTTTTTGGGTTCAAAGTGGTACCATTCTTCTCTCATCACTACAGATATTCATTTTTGTTAGAGGTACATCCATGTTCATGTTTTTAATTAATTTCCATGGAGGTTTTCACTCTTAAACTCATAAATTCATCAATGCTTATGCATGGTTAATTTATCATTCCTTCAGCTCAATGTTTGGAGGTATAGATTTTAGCACATGATTTGAAGTGTCATGTCTAGGGTTTCCTTCCCTACCATGTGTTTTTTCCTCTCTTTTTCACTCCTAATGATTTAAAAATATTTTATCTTATTATAAAGGGTTATTCCCTTTTTTTTCTCTAGAAAATACATGCATTTTGCATCTCTACATCTATAAACTTGGATTCAATACCTCTATATCAGTTGAAACTACTATTTTTCCTCTTATCACATCTTGCATATTGTGAAAATATTCTTTCCTCTATAATTTTATGATTTATTCTATTTTTTCTATATTTTGATGTTGTGTTAAGCATGTTTATAGTTGATAGTTATGGATCATACTTTTCCCTCTCATTATTTGCTTGTCAAACCCTAATATTTATACAAACCTCTAAAAGACTACAAGAGTAGAGAACTATGTGAGTTTCATCCATTAGTCTAATTAGTCCACTATTCCATGTAATAGGAAGGAAGAAACTCTCATAATATAGGTGCATGACTACCCTTTTAATATTTTCATTTATGCCTTCATTCTTTTCCTCTGTAAGCTAGTAGACTAGGGTTAATTTATATTTATTTACAAGTGGGTTATACGAACACAGCTACATCCAGGCTAGGTAGGAAGTCATCCTTCCCTAGAGGTCTAATCTCTTCTACAAGATACCACACCTTGAGATCAATCCCATTGTGTCATTAGAATGATCTGCTAGTGAATTCCAAGATCAAAGAGCATGAAACAACTTTTGCAAGTGAATAAAATATGCACAATAGTATGTCTATCAAATGTAAAATGAAGAGTATATAATACAATGATAAAGCCTTTCTTATATAGACAATAATGAGGAAGTGAGAAGGTAGGAGTGAAATACTGACTATCCCTCCAATGATGGGACACTTGAGAGATCACTTGACAAGAACTAGATTTGAGTTGTAGTGGGACTAATAGATTTTTTTATTTGTAGGAAAGTAAAGCATTGTGGATAGTGGTTATGTTATTTATATAGTCTATTTGTGTGTTGAATTGATGGGTTTTGCAGTTATCTTTTTAATTCATTAGTTTGAGAGACTAAACCGTATAGTAAGTTCAAATTGGTGTTTCTTATTTCTCTTATAATCTCTAAGTCTAACACTGTATCCTCACAAAATTTATTAATGACGACAAGAATTTGGAATATTCTTAAGATGTGGTTCCTTATAGTATTTTTGTCTACTTTTTGTAGGATTTCAGTTTCTTGCTAAATAAATTATTTAGTAGCATTTTCCTAATTTGGTAGGTTTTCCTTTATTTTACTTAATATTATTTTTATCCATTATTTCCTCACTCTATGGAACATTTAGTGCAATTACTAAATTAAGAAAGATAGATAAATTAGTTTTTTAGGAGCTTAAAATTAGCTCATCACTCCAAGATCACCTACAGAAAAATATGACAACATTCCACACAAGAGTATGGAAAGATAATAGCTTGCTTGATATTAGTAGACCTTATGACACAAAGTGTATAATATACTTTCTTGTATAGACAAGATGAAAGATAGGATTAGAAAATATTATGACACATGTCTTAATCCTCAAATCTTTAAATGTTCTATTTTTTGGCCACTTGGAGGAAATGTACTATAAAATATTTCTAATGAACTAAGATTAAATAAAACCAGTTAAAAATAGTTTCTCACACATACATCCAACAAGTTTTAGAAACTTTCAAATAAAAAACCAACAGTGAAGGTCGTACATAGGTTAGTAAAGAAGGAAGGACACAAAAATCACTAAAAAAGTAGTGTTTTATTGATTTTTCTTCCTTGAAATCTTCAAGCCAACCTTTTACATTGATGCTCTAAACATATAAATACTTCTCCCCTACTAAGTTAACTAACATAATGTCTAAAATTTCCTTTTAAAATTCCTGATTGTTGGCATTCCTCCAAAACCTACTTTTTGTAACTTTTCATCAATTTTGTATTTTTAACTTGACAATTTTATAATATTTTGTAGTTTTTCATTAATCCAACCCACCTAAACACCTAAAAACCATCCCAAATAAATTATTACAATGAAAAATGGTCTTAATTAACTTATTTAGACAAAAATGACACCAAACCTAAAGCCTAGACCTTAACAACTTTGATTGACAAACTTTGATCAATGGTGCTCCTGCACCATACAACCCAACATAGAATTTTTCCAAGTCCATTGGAAAGAATCTTTCAATTTTTCCTCAATTTTTCTTCACTTGTATCTAACCTTCATTTTTTCATTTAACAAGTTCTCTTTGTCCTTGATTGACAATGCCCTTGTCATTCTTGTTCATCTCTTTATTTGTTTCTTGCTCCAACTATCCACTCTGTATTATGGGGTGTTCTTTATCTCTTCCATCATCCAATAATACTATCATACCTTATTTTACCTCTATTCTCATTTCTCTATTATTTTTCTTCACTTCCCTTCTCACTTCTTTTTTATACCATAGTCCAATTCTCTCTTTATTTGCACCTTTCTCATTGCCAACTATACTAACACTCTAAGGTACCATTGTTAGATCTACAAAAACTTTTCCCACTGTCCTATCATCATCACAAACCCCTATCTTTTTATCTATCATCCCATCAACCTTGAAATTTTTTTTTCTCAAAATATCTAGCTACCTTTTCACTTTTTTTATGACTACGTGGCTCTTAACTGTCCCTACCAATATGCCATCACTTATTTCTTTCCTTTCAAAAGGATTTCTACTCATATACTACTTTTTTTCAAATAGACACACACTCTCATCCACCTTTTCTTTCCACATGAAGACATTCTTCTTCACCACTATCTGCAAATCACTTGCACTCTTCTTATTCACTATCCTAATAGTATTAGGCCTTCCATTGGCTGTCAAACTCATACTTTTACCTTCATCAAGATTTAAAAACTCCTTTCTCCCTACCATGATAACCTCACCATGTTCTTTGTCTCTTCACTCAATGGAGTCAATATGTATGTTCTTCCCTCCTTTTCTATGGTATAAGTGTTTTTACTTCCATTATACATAGCTAACCTATCAAACTGCCAAGGCCTTTCTAGCAACATGTGGCAACAATTCATGGGAAATATGTCACAAAAAACTTGATCCAAGGCTATGCTGACCAATTTGGAACTGAATAGTTGCTTTCTCATTCACCACTATAGATTGATGATCACTAATCAAAGACACTCTATAAGGATTCTCTATAGGCACTCTTCGTAAATTCAATTTGTCCACCATATCACTAGATACCATATTATCAGTGCATCTAGAATCAACTACTACCTTGCATACCTTATTTTTGCATCTATATGCTATCCTAAAAAAGGCTCTTTTTTCAATTAGCTCTTTCTCTTTGGTGGTATTCAACATTTGTCTTTTCATCATCAACATCTCACCTACTTTAGGAGTAGTACAAAGACTATTGGAGTTTGAGCTTTTAGCCTCATCCTCTTGAAAAAAATTTGCTCTCCTTTCATTTTTATTTTCTCCTCCAATGTGGTCCCACAATTCTCTAGACACTTGAAGAAAGGGTGACCAAACTCACCACACTTGTAACATCTGCCAGCAAAATCATTAGCATATCTTCATTTTCTAAAGCTTGTTATTCCACATTTCCATCCACCTCTTGATTCAAGTGATTGTTCTTTACTTTTATCAACATCTTCAAGAACTTCTTTGGAATTTCTTGTGCCTCTTCCTCTATTCATGTTACCTCTACCCCATCCTTGTATTTCTTGCATTCTCTTCATTGTATCCTTTTCCCTTACTAACATTTGGAAACATTCATCTACCATCTTATGTGGGTTTGAACTAATTTCATCTATTATTTTCAATCGCAAACCACTTAAATACCTAGCCACTCTTTCAACCTCATCTTCATTGTGACCTTCCCTAATGCACAACCTATGAAATTCCTTAGTATAAAGCATCACATCCAAATCCCTTTTCCTCAAATATTGCAATTTCATAAAGGTTTGTATGGCATAATCTACTGGTAAAAACCAAGCCTTTACCTTTGCTACCATCCTATCCCAAGAGCTTATCTTGGACTTACCTTTCTTGACCCTGTATTCTTGAAAAAAGTTCCACCATGTTAGGGTTGGGCCCTTCAATTTTTTCTTTACATATTTCACCTTCTTATTGTCATCTATGTCTTCAAACTCAAAAAAAATATCTTAGGCATCAATCTAAGACAAAACCTCTTCACTATCCATCTTACCTTCGTACATAGGAACTTCAACTTTCACTTTTGGAGTGTTTTCACCTTTTATAGACTTTAGCATCTTGACCATTCTCTTTTCTTTAGGGTCTAATTCATATTCATCATTTTGGACTCCAACTAGAGGGTTTCCTTATTCCCTCTCATCCTCCTTATCACTCTAGTTTTCATTCACCATTCATCTTCTCTGGTTCTTCTCCATAACTATTTTCCTAGCTAAGATGGCTTCTTGAGACTCTCTATAGAGCCTTTCCTTCTATAATAACTACTCTTTCAATTCCTTTATCTCCTTTTTCATTGCACTAGCCTTTGGAGGCATCTTTCTATATCGTTGAAAAATGGACCCTTCTTATTTTCATAGTCTTTTAGGTTTTGTTTCATAGTGTTCGAGCTATGTTGCTTTAATTTTATGATGTATCTTGGATTGAGCATTCTTATTTTGGTGCTAAAATTCAAGGAATGACATCTTGTGAAGAGTTGTAAGAAATTTCTACATTCTTCTAGACTCTATTTAATGCAATTCACCTAAAAACCACCTTTTTACACATCAACAAGTCCTATTATGAAGTGTTGTAAAGTCTTGTAAGAAGATTTCACACTTTTCTACACATATTTTCACTATTTACACATTTCTCATGCTTTATTTTTTCTTTGTATTCCCTCACATGATTATATTAAGTGTATTTTTTTTTCCTATCCTGACAAACAACATTAAACATGACTTAATTCTTAGCACTTGGTTGTCGGTCTGAGGTGGGACTCATTTGTTACTCAAATTCACTTCATGTCGACCTGTCATGAGGTATGAATGGATAGTAAGGAAAAATATTTGTATAAATATGTTATTTTAACCTCATTTACATCTCCCATTCATTCATTCATAATTCAAGTAATCTCCAAGCAATCAAGCATCTTGCATCATCAATTCAAGCACTTTGGAACAACCATTGACATCGCTTCAGATTTGCATATTTAAAGATGTGGTAAGTTTCTAATACTTTCAAGTTATTCATTTATCATTTCCTTTTTATTTCGTTCATTTCTATCGGATTTGATTACCAAAGTGGGGTTTGACCAAGGAAAACCCCTATTCACTAACCCTCCAATGTTTTTCCCATTTGCTTGTGTCTTTGTAGCCTTTGTTCTACAGATTTGACAGGTTTAAAGGTGTTGAAAAGTGGATTTAAATTCAAATAATCTCTTCAAATCAATTCATCATCTATTTAAGAATTTTGAGTGATTTTCAACCTGTTTTATGCAGAATTGACCCTGACAACCATACATTTAGTCATTCCAAGATCTGGAGTAGTAGTCTTGACCTTTGAATTTTCATAAATCTTAGGGAGGACTAATTCACCACCCTTGGAAAATGAGTCCCACCTAAAATCTGGAAATCTGCATTTTTTCATAAATTAGCTCCTACACTTTTTCAACATTTAGAGGACTGATTTGCCACCCTTGGCAAATGAGTCCCACTGTGAAAAATCATAAATTTTCATCATCATTCCAAACATTCTAGAAAGCTCACACATCATCCAAGTGAACTCAAATCTGACCCTATACTTTTTTTTCTACATATTTCTTTCAATTTCTTCATATTTCATAGTTGTTTGCATATCACATTATGTTTTCAAACATAACATAAATTATATCTTTGCATTCATACTAGATCATTTTAATCAATCAATTGAACTTAGATTAGTTGATTTACATAACATCAAATTTTACACATCCTAATTTTAATGAAACAAAAGAATTTTAGGATCTAATCTCTCTCCTTTTGGGTGGAAAACCTTATAAGAGTTAGAGAGTCCATTGGGTCCTAAAATCAACATTTTATTTTGGTGAACCCAACTCATGAACATTTTTTAAACTTCTAATTGCATTCATATCTTGCATACTAGTTAAAATTTGCATTAACATTCAATTAGGACATTGGATTGGCTATTGCATCCTAGGATCTTTCATTTTGCATTAGTCAAAAACTCTTTTAGTTTTCATTCTTGCATTCTAATTCATTGAAAAAACTAAAATTCTGCATTCTGTGCCTATCTTTGCATTTTGAAAATCATTTAATTCATTCTTAACATTCTAAAAAATACAAAATATTTGCATCTTGGGACTCATTCACCACCCAGGGTGAATCAGTCCCTTTGCACATTTTAGACAGTAATATTGCATTGTTTTTAGCATTTTTCTACATTTCTATTTCTTGTATTCATATCTTTGTTATAGGTAGCAGATGTTCTATTATTTTCATTTTACATTCTTAGAATAGATTGCATTTCCATCCTCCCTTTCTTTGTGGTACTTGCATGATTGTTTGGTGCCCTATTGATAATACTTTAGTGAGCAGAAGTTCTAGACTCATGGAATCTCACAATAGTACTTTCATTGTGGACCTTGGGATCTCACAAGCTCCTACTCCTAGTATGGACAATGGTGCATTAGGCACTAACAATACCACTTCCATGCCTTCCCCTTTCCATCCTATGCATGTTTACAAGAAAAACAAGTCTCTCCCACAAGAAAAGGTTATTAACATTCATGAGGACTTTGCACATTTACACAAGACTTGTCACTTGAAAAAATCTCCACCATTGCTATACTTGCTATTGAGAACCTTGATCGCTTAATCAAAAGTGATGATGGCTTGCAACTATTCAAACAAATAGCTAAGATTTACAACAAACATGCCTCTTCCCATACTACATCAACAAACATTCATGTCACCCAAGGAACATCTCAAGTTCCTCCTCCTTCAACCATAGCTTCGATACCAACTTACACCAATCCTCAAGTCCATACAACTTTACGTCAATCTAATTATGTCGCTACTTATTTCCCAATTTCCACTAGCATTCATACTCCTTTTGTGGCATCACAACCTCCTCCTACCACTTTCACACCCCTCACTATTCCTTCCACTTCTCCTAACATAACCTACACTCCACCATTTTCCCTTCCACCTCAACCCCATTATCCTAACCCCTTTATGGCATAACTCCTTAACACTGTTTCATCCATGCAACACCAACGTACCACCATTAGTCAAGTTCAAACTACTCCACCCACATATCTTGTTCATATCATCCCCTTATCATTAGTAATCTTACTTACCCCGATGCCACAAGGGATAGAAATATTGAGATTTGACAAATATGGAGGAAAAGGAGATCCTATCAACCATGTCAATGCTTTTACTACCTTGTGTTGTGATTTTTTCCTTGACAATAAAATTTTATCAAAACTCTTTCCAAGGACCTTGAAAGATACTACCTTAGAATGGTTTTCAAACTTTCTTAGTCATTCCATCTGTTCATTTAATAAATTGGTGAAAGATTTCATTAATCACTTTCAAGTGCACATGACACCTCAAAAGACAAAGGATGAACTTATGTGATGTAAAAAAACACTGATGAAAAAGTAATTGATTTCATCTCTCGTTACTAGCCCTTATATGCTCAAGATCATGTCCTAATTCTAGATGCACATCTATAAAAGATGTTTATTGAAAATTTTCACACTAACCTTCAAGATAAGCTTACGATGATTAAATTCCCTTCATTCCTACATTTATGTACAACCTTATGTGATTATCAAAATTCAGTTTCAAGTCATGAGTCAAAATCCACTTCTAGCCGAATTGACAAAATTGAAAACAACAATCAACACTAAAACAACACACAAAATTTCTACAAACCTAACTGAGGTTTCTTACAATTTAGTTCACGTCCTCCACCCCAACCACAACCAACTTCACAAGTTCAAAATTCAATGGAAACCTCTAAAACAACTGTTCCTTATCATCATGATGATCCAAACCAACATTTCACTCTTTTACCTGACTCCCTCCACCAGACAATGAACCAACTCATCCAAAAATGCATGCATACCTTACCACCTATTTGACCACTTGACCCTAATCAACCCTTACCTCCTACCTTCAAGCCTAACACTTATTTTCATTTTCATCATCAAAATAGCCATGACACTGAACATTGCAAGCATCTTAAACATCTAGTTCAAGACCTCATTAATTTGTGTGGATTGACCATTATGGGTGTTAATGATCAAGGAAATAATTATGTTGCACCCCCTAACCAGAAATCTTCAAATCTTCACCAACCCTATGCCTAAACACACTACCTTGTTCATCAAGGCTAGTGAACCTTCAAAGCCTGATGTAATGACTATTGATACACATAATGAAGAACTTGATACATTTCCTCCTATTCCCCAGGCTAGTCCTATGGATAAACTTGTTGTGATGATAGAAATTATCCCTCACAAGGGAAAAGCCACTCAATCTCTTGATATTACATTTTCTTCTAAAGACATACTACCAAAGCTTCCTAATGGTCCTCTCTACCTAGCTGGTAGAATCTATGATAAACCTACTAATGGGATATTAATAGATCTCCCCTTATGGTGAGAATGTGATCATAGAATAATTTCTTGTATTACATGATCTATATCAAGGGTTGTTGCCACAATACTATGTCTCACTTTTGGGATATGTTAATTTTTGCTTGAAATCATAGTTTTTAGAAAAAAACTAATGATTTAAGTCTTGAGAGGCTCTAGACACCTAAAGGGTTTTAATTAAAGAGGGATAGATAAGAACCCCTTAGATCAAACTCCCTTGGATATAACCCATATCGTATTAAATCATACCCACAATGGATTCTCCTTCATAGCTATCAAAATGATGGCAAAAAACAACTTTTTCTTTACCTTTTGAGGGATTAAATAACATCATTAAAAAATTATATTTTTCAAGATTGTAGCCCTTGAACCTAGCTTTCCAACAAGTATAGGTTTGATATATTTTCATTTTATCATGTATTTAATTTGCAATTTTTACTAAACAAAGGTTTTTCTTCGAACGTCAAGCACTTTGTTGTGCAGAGGTGGAAAAATAGTAAACCATTGTTAAAAAAAATAAAAAAATACCCATTCCCTAGATATTCATTTCCCTGTTTCACCCAAAAAAGAAAATTTTGATTTTGATATATACACACAAAATGTTAGGTTATACAACACACATGTATCTCCAAATTATAGTTAAAATGACTTCAAAAATTAATTTTAAAAAAAAATGCAACAAAAATTATGAAAAAATATTTGTTCCCTAGATATTGATGTTGAGAAGCTATATTCCAAAATTTAGAATTTAATCATTTATAGAAAAAAAGTTATGTTCTACAACACAAACGTTACTTTCTGAAAATGTTGTTTCTATCTAAAACCAATTATTAAAGGACATATTGAAAGATTCATGATTTATTTTGAAAATTTTGAAAAAATATATATTTAGAATCTACACACAAATTTCCACAAATCACTAGTTCACATCATCTTCAAATTATTTATGGTTTAGTTGCTATAGGTCTCAAAAGATGAAGATTCAGGTAAACATACTAATGGAAATGTCCATCTTGGGAAAAAAGTGAGACACAGTATTGTGATTTCACCCCAAGATAACTATAATCCACTGACTGCATGGATTAAAACACATCATGGTTTTGCATGCCCTATAGTCAATCACCTTTGCATTCCACTAAACATGATTTGGAGGTAGATGACTTGATGGATGACTTGCATTTTCCTACTTAGTCTTTTCTTCACATTCATTTTCCTTTTCTTTTCATTTGCGTATTGTATTCCCCCATATCATGCATTTGATGTTTCCTTCTCTTTATACACTTCTTCTATGTGTATCTATATTCTTCTATTTGTCACCCCATTCAATTCTCATTTTTGTTTTGTGTTATCCATTAGGGTATGACACAAAGTGTTGAGACACCTTTTTTCTCTTCCATGTTGACCCAAAAAACCTCCTTCCTTTTTCTTTTCTTGTGTTTTTCCTTTTGGGGATGATGCAAGGAATTCAAACTGAAATGTCTCCATGTTGACCCAAAAGCTTTTTCACTTTTATTTTTTATCTTTTTGCTTGTATTTTCCTTTTGGGGATAATGCAAAGCATTGAGACCACAATGTCTCTTCCATGTTCACTCAATGTTTTGTTGTTTTCTTTCATTTTTTCTCTCTTTGTATCATTCTTCCACTTCTATGTGCTTTGGGGAATGATGACAGTTTTGAGCTCTTTCATACCAAAATACATTGCAGCAATGAACATACTGACCCCAAATCCATAGATCCCTTATCTATTTGGTGTGCTTTATTTTCTGGGGGGAAACTCCCTTCATTCTTTTATGGGGGGCAACTCCTTTCTTTTCTCCTTGGCATGATGCAACTTAACTTTGAAACATATGACTTGGAATAGATGTTTTGAAGTTGGCTCTCATTTCTGGTTTTGCTTTCTTGCTTTCCTCCTCTTCTCTACTTTCAAGTAATTGCTCACAAAATGATGTGTAGCAATTCCTTTAAAGTGGGGAAAATTCATTACTATTATTTCATTTGCATTCTTAGCAAAGCCTTGTCATTTTCATGATGTGTTTGTCACTTTGTGGATGACATTGGGTGTGACATCCTTCATAAGTGTGATCTATCTCAGCATATTGCATTCCTCTTGGTGGTTTGATGTGACGCACTACATCCCCTAAGTTGTGAATATACTATTCTTTGATTGTTCCTCTTGTGGAGACATTGGACACAATGTTCCCTAAGTTACTAACCTTTTATAAACTGAACAAGAGTCCTTTGGACATATTACACATGCCATTTTTACACAACATTCTTATTCAGCCACCTTACATAACACAACTTGCATGCCTGTGGAGTTGTCTTATTTGTTTGGCCACCTTGTATAACACAACTTGCATGCCTATGGTGCCATCCTATTTTTGAAACTTAAACCAATATTTTCATTTTTCTTTTGCTTTGTGGTGCCTTGTTAAATGTATCAAATGGGTATAGCTTTAGCATGGTTGAGTAGGAAGCCCAACTAGCGGCATGACTTTTCCCCATAGCCACATTTTGTGTTTGTTTGTGAGTCCATACCAAATAGTGTATGTATCTTAATTTTTGGGCCTTCTCACCCCACATACAACTAGTTCCATGGCCATAAAGTGAGTACACATTCTTTCTTTTTGAAATAATCAGCATAGATCTCTTTTCACAACTAGTTGGATTGATGATCGAAGCTTCACTCAAATTCTTTTTAACACTTATGTGTTCCTTTTTCCTTACGTTCAATTTGTCATGGGATCTTCATCTTGGGGGCTTGATAATCCCTATTGTTTGTTGTATTACATCTTTCTAATGTAAGTACATTTGAACCCTCTTCTCGATGTTCATGGCTACTTTAGTGTGAGAAAGAAATTTTCTCTCACTTAAGTGGGGGCTAAATGTACTATCAAAAAATGGACCCTTCCCATTTTTGTGGTCTTTTAGGTCTTGTTTGATAGTGTTGGAGCTACGTTGCTTTAATTTTATGATGTATCTTGGCTTGAACATGCTTATTTTGGTGCCAAAATTCAAAGACTGATGTCTTGTGAAGTGTTGTAAGACATTTCTACCTTCTTCTAGACTTTATTTAATATAAATCACCTAAAAACCACCTTTTCATAGATCTACAAGTCCTATTTTGAAGTTTTGTAAAGTCTTGTAACAATATTTCATGCTTTTCTAAGCATATTTTCACTATTTACACCTTTCTCATGCTTTATTTTGTGTTTTTATGCCCTCATATGCTTATATTTAGTGTATTTTTGGGTCCTATCACAAAAAAAAAATATTAAACATGACTTAATTTCTAACACTCGGTATGAGTCCCCCTTGGACCTAAATTCAATTTTTTTCAAAATTTCTTTCAGGATTTTACTCAAATTCACTTCATGTTGGCTTGTGATGAGGTATGAATGGATAGTAAGACACAATATTTGTATAAATATGTGATTTTAACCTCATTTTATATCTTCCATTCACTCATTCATTCAAGCATTCATAATTCTAGTAATCTCCAAGAAATCAAGCATCTTGCATCATCAATTCAAGCACTTTCAAGCACTTTGGAATAGCCATTTACATCACTTCAGATTTGCATATTCAAGGATTTGGTACATTTGTAATACTTTCATGTTACTCACTTATCATTTCCTTTGCATTTCATTCATTTCTATTGGGTTAGATTGGCAGAGTGTGGTTTGACCAAGGCAAACCCCTATTCACTAATTCTCCAACAATTTTCCCCTTTGAATGTGTCTTTGCAGCCTTTGTTCAACATATTTGAGAGGTTTAAAGGTGTTGAAAAGTGGATTTCAATTCAACTAAGCTCTTCAAATCAATTCATCATCTATTCAAGCAATTTGAGTGACTTTCAACCTGTTTTCTACAAAATTGACCCCGACAACCATACATTTAGTCATTACCAGACCTAGAGTAGCAATGTTGACCTTTGAATTTTTAGACATATTGGGGAGGATTGATTCGTCACCCTTGGTGAATGAATCCCACCTAAAATCTAGAAATCTGCATTTTGTTAGAAATCAACTCTTGGCTGTCAGAAATCAGCTCCTAACACTTTTTCAATAGTCAGATGACTAATTTGCCACCCTTGGAAAATGAGTCCCACTGTGAAAAATCATAAATTTTCATCAACATTCTAGATGTTCTAGAAAGCTCACACATCATCTAGGTGCACTCAGATTTGACCCTGTACTTTTTTTTCTACATATTTCTTTCAATTTCTTCATATTTCATAGTTGTTTGCATATCACACTATGTTTTCAAACATAGCATAAATTGAATGTTTTCGTTCATTCTATATCATTTAAATCAATCAATTTCACTTAAATTAGTTCATTTACATAACATCACATTGCACGTATCCCAATTTGAATGAAACATAAGCATTTTAGGATCTAATCTCTCTCCTTTTGGGTGAAAAACCTTATAAGAGTTATAGAGTCCATTGGGTCCTAAAATCTCTATTTCACTTTCCAAGTGCAACTTTTTCAACCTTTCCTCTACAAGTTGTAACCTTCTTCTTCAAGGAACTACTTCCTTGCTCTGATACCACTTGATGTAATCAGTGGAGGTCCTACAAAACAACTTAACACAAATCCACCAACAAAAAAAATTATCAGATCACAATCACAAAGATCTCTTAATATCATCAAAACAACTCTTTTCCTTGTAGCATTGGAAATCAACTTAATCAGAAACAACTTCTCAATGAACTTATTTCAGACCAAGTCTTGTATCTTTTTAGAGACCCATCAAGGAATCTTTCAACATATCCCAAACACAAAACAGGTTGCTTTGCAACACTTTAACCAAAAACAATTTTTTATGCTTTCTAGCCTTCAAATTAGGCCAAATTTCCAAAGGACCTTTCCTTTAAAATTTTAACCAATCCTCCATATGACTATGGAATTAGTCTATAGGTTCTCAGAGCATAGAATCCATAACTCATTTGCAGAAAACCTTCATTATTCTCCTAAAAATTAGGGTTTTACTTAAAAACACATTATCGGACCTTATTTGAGCTTGAAACCATCTCCAATAGGAGCAAATACCTATGTATAAAGTCAATACACCATCACACAATGCTACCCCACTACAATTTTCACTTTAGCATGTCAAAACCCTTCAATTTCCTTTGGAAAATTCTAATTTTCACTCTAAGGCTTCATGCCCAACACTTCTCTCTACCTCCCCTACACACAAAATAACCTCATAGAAAAAAATAATATTTTTCACCCATTCCACCAAGCCACAAACTTTACATAAGGTGGAATGGGCTTAATTCATGTTTGAAACTACAAACCCTTAAATGCTCTATTTTTTGGCTGCTTGGAAGAAATGTATTATAAAATCTTTCTAATCAACTAAGATTCAATCAAAACACTTCAAAATATTTGTTCACGCATACATCCAGCAAGTTTTAGAAACTTTCAAATCAAAAAACCAACTATGCAGGTCGTACACATGCTAGTAAAGAAGGAAAGACACATAATCACTGAAAAAGTAGAGTTTAATTGATTTTTCATCCTTGAAATCTTCAAGCCAACATTGTACATCAATGATCTCAACATATAAATGATTCTCCCCTCCTAAGTTAACTAACATAATGCTTAAAAATACCTTTAAAAATTTCTTACCATTGGCATTCTTTGAAAACCTACTTTTTGCAACTTTTCATCAATTTTGTATTTTCAACATGACAATTATGCAATATTTTGGACTTTTTTGTAATCCAACCCACCTAAACAGCTAAAAATAATCCCAAATGACTAATTGGTCTTAATCACCTTATTTAGACAAAAAAGACACCAAACCTAAAGCTTGGACCTCAACAAATTTGATTAACAAACTTTGATCAATGGTACTCTTGCACCAAATACACATTTGAAATAATTGAAATACCACCAAAAAAATATTTATAATTTAGGTCCTAAGCATAAGTGAGGACCTATTCACCCTTGGAAAAATGGGTCCTAGGTCACCTACCTAGGACACACATTCTCCAGTGATAAATGCTATGTTATGGAATTTATGAATGTCAGGTTTTCCTCTTCAAAAAATGCAATTAATTAGGATTGGATTTTAATTAAAGGGGATGATTAAGGAAAATTAAGCTCAATTAATTAATAAAGCCCTAGATGAGTGTAAAAGTTTCAAGATACACCTTCCAATACCACATTAATGGACAATTAAGTTCATTTTATTGAATAGGTCCCTAAACTTTGTTGGCCTCATGGTTATTATTGCAGTAAAAGGTCAACTTGTTAATGCTCGCTACAGCTGCTAGAGTTAATGGTTCCATGATACATGGTTAGAAGGGAGTGCTAACTAGCTACCAAAAAATTTAATATGAATATTTAAAACACATATTACAACACTAAACTAAGGATTCATTTAACTCATTTTATTATTAATTATTTTCCAAATTAAGTGTGAAAATGGGATACTTTTTTCTACACTACATTTAGCCCCCATTTTAGTGAGAGTATGACCCCATTTCAAACACACACTAAAGTAGACATTGAAGACACATATGGATGCAATAATTCCAAAGATACTTAATCATACACTATCAAATCCTAGGAGAAGGGGAGGTAGATCAAGCTTCGAGTGTCTCAACGTAATGTGGAACATGGTTGTTTGTCCAATACATTTTTCAAGAAGAACTTGATGTACACTATGAAAACAACATGTACACTAACATGGGATAATGGAACCTCAGGTCATCCACTAGGTGAGCCCCCAAGAAACTAGTTTAGTGAGAAATTCATGCCTCTTTCTAGGCTCTCAGTATACTTATCATACCAAATATATCCCTCTAATAATTCTAATAAGGTTCCACACACATTATAGTTTCAAGCTTCATAATGCCTACCAAGCTACGCTATGCTAAGCACTCATGAACATGGGCAAGGCTTTACTAGCAATCAAAGTGTGTTATTCTTGGTGGCCTTGAATTTAGGGATGGATTCAAGCTTCACATGGTTAACCAATTGTATTATGCTAAAAACTTATGAACATTATATTTATATGTATAGGTTCTATTTAAAGGGACTTCACTTAGTTCATGCAAGGTCTTCTTGAAGGGATCATTGTGCTTAATGTCTCCAAGAGAAGAAAAGTTTAGAATAAGGGAATGAAAACTTACGGAATGCAACACATAGCATCACCACTAAGAGGAAAGCCATACACTAAGAAATATCATGCTCTCAAGACATTAAACCCAATGGCACCACCAAGAAATGGACTCAACACAAGAAGGAAGAAAATCCAACAAAGAAACATAAGTGTCATTGTATGCCTCCACTATAAAGTTATTGCTAACAAAATTTTTGTGAGCAATCAACTTTAAAGTAGAAAATATACAATGCTAACCATAAGGAAGATATGAGATCTTATTTGGAAAGCCCTATGCCAAGTCATATGTTCCTGAATGAAACTACATCATTAGATGGGAAGGGGTTTCCCCAAAAAACATGTAAGGGATCTATGAATTTGGGGTTAGTATATTTTTTCTACAATGTGGTTATAGAGCTTAGAAATGTCATCATTCCCTAAATACTCATAGAAAAAGAATGACACCAAGAGATTGAAAAAAAATAAAAAATATTTTGATTCAACATGGAAGAGACCTAAATGTCTTTACACCTTGCATCATCCCCAAAATGAAAACACAATATAAAAGAAAATATCATTTTTTATGCCATGTTGAAGAATGTAGATACATATATAGGAATGCACATGAAGAGAAATACATCAAAAAAAAATTATGGGGGATCACATTATGCATATAAAATCACACAAAGAAACATGCAAAATAAAAACAAAGACAAATAATACTAAGGAACATGTGAGTCAACCTATAGAAGGTCATTTGCATCACAATCTTGTTAAGTATATGCGAAAGGAGGATAACTAGCCAAAGGGATAAAATCAAGTGCTAAACTAGGAAACATACCACACTCAACACTCTTATTAATAGAATTATCATTTAAGTTCATAGAAGAGGAAAACAATAGATTTAGCTCATTATGCACTTTCTCATCAATCTTAGCAATTTCAATGTCATCACCTAGATTAATCACAAGGGAAGTCTAATGACAATATCCATAGAATATTTTTAATGTTGTGGTTAGGGAGGAGATGAATTATGCCTTACTAGAGACAAGTTTGGATTTTTATTTTCTATGTTATTCTTTTCTTCTTTTTCTTGTAATGAATGAGCAATAGCATGATGCCTATAGTTCTACAATCTCTAGCATTTTGATTTATTTTCATATGGTTCACAAGTTGTGTCTGTGTAGGAGTGGTTTTATGGACCATAGGTTTATTTTCTTCCCTTAATGAAGGAATGGAAGGAACCATAGGGGGTTTTTCAAAAACTTTCTCTTTAGCTTTGTAAACTTGTTTAACTTTAGGAGTTATTTGATTATCTCATGGTCTCTTATAGGAAATAGGTGAAGTATTTTTCATAGGTTGATCTTGGATATTTGGAAGGGATTTTGGTTTCATCATGGTTTCATCAAGGATGGGTGTCTCAATCACAGGTTGAGGCATATTCCTAAGATATCATTTTGTTATACACTTTGTCATAAACTTTTGATAGGATTTGAAAAGGAAGTACTCGCTAGGTCTAATAGGTTCAATAGGCTTGGGACAAAATACATCCAATGAAAAATTACCACGGGAACACATAGGAATAAAGCCACTATGATGCACTATAAATATCTCATTTTTCAATGGAAACATTAAATATTTATACACAATCGATAGGACGACATTCATGGAATGAAGCCATGGATAGCCTAGCTTCACATGAAATTGGTCTAATGATGGGATGATGGTGAATGAGATATTTAATGTTTTTGTTCCAACCTAGAGGGACATTTATCATGCCAATTGTAGGGAAAACAAAACTATTATGCATTTTGATCCATGCTTTTAGTTTGTCATATGTATTTTGATAAAGCTCATGCAGAAATAATAATTCTTTAGTGATCACATTCTCTACAAAGATAAGATCAATTAATATCCCATTAGTAAGCTTGTCATTTATTCATCCAAATATTTAAAGAGGACCATTGGGTGCATGTTTAAGTATGTCTTGTTATGATAAAGCAATATCAAGTGACATCTTAGTTAGGCCCTTACAAGGTTTAGCATCAACAAAGTTGATTGAGATAGGTATATTATCATTGTCCTTATTTTTGAAGTTCTTGTTAAGGATGTAAGCAATGCTATAGAAAATTTGTATTCCTTTTCCATTCTTAAGTAGTTTTCTTATGTTAGCTAGCATAGGAATCACACAAGGACTCACAAGATTTTGCAATTGTTCTAGTTCTTCATCTAGCCTTCTTATTTTTTTCTTGTGGGATATGAGCAACTTCATGTATAGTATTTGTAGGTAGGGACGTCATTAGAAATGAGGTATGAAGGCTATGATCCATAGATGGTTGATTATCAACACTATTAGTAAAAGAGTTGGAGAACCCAAGATCCAGGGCGAATGGTGTATCATGGGATGACATGAGTCTTGAACTAAATCTTACAATAGCATTGCTAATATGACACCAAGTTCTAAAGATCATGCAAGTTTCACAAACTCGGTACACACCCAAATTGGAAAGAAGGTGAAATGCAATGAAGGAACCTAGAATGTAAAGTGCAATGAAAATACGTAAATTCAATTTTCAGATTCTAAACAAGGTAATTTTATAGTTACACAATGCAAAAAGCTAAAAATGATGTCTTGAAAATATAATTTTGGAATAATACAATGCACTAAATTTATCAAATTAAGCTAAATATGATCAATTTCACTTAACAAAAAAATTGTAAAATAAAACAAAAAACTAAATATAGAAAAATGAAATGTAGAAACAAATTTTTTAGTGCCCAAAAAATTATGGAATGACCTTGATCACGGATTTATTCCCTCTGGGCTGAGTGGCTCCTATTTTAGGTTTTTTGAAAAAATATTTCTAAGATGATTTCATGGTTTCTAGATTCTGATTAGAAAGAACAAGTTATAGTTTTATTTTTTTGTGAATTTAATGTTGAATGAAAATGAAAAATGTGACAAAATGACAAACTAGGATACCTAATTTGATGTGCAATTTTGTTTCAATTTTCAAATGTAAATGAATGATGATGCAATGCTATGTATATGATTTGTAAAATGACTGATTTTTTTTTTTTTTTAGACTTAAAGAATGCAAATATGCAATCCTAAAACCCTTAAATGAAATGTAAACTAATGAAAAATAAACAACCATCAATGAGGCTCAATTCAATACAATGAAATGAAAATGAATGTAAAATCTAAATCTAAGGTGTAAATGGACTCCAAAATAAAAAAATTACAATGATCAAACTAAGGTTCATCACAATGCAAAAGGGTGAAAAATAGGTTGGTGTTTGAATGAAAGCAAAAGTGGGTTCACCAAAATACTAGTAAATAGAACTATTCTCCACTATTTCATTTAGAAAAGGAGATCCAAATAATGAAATGACTATCAACCAAAAGGTGGGTCAAATCAAGGTGTGAATTTGCAAATTTCCCTTTTTGCAAGGATGGGGGTCTTGTTTAAACAACACTTTGGGGAGAAAGATTAGAAATAGTAAAAAAACTCTCAAATTCAAGCTATAAAGTGTATATATTAGATTAACCTCAATTTTGATGGAACTAGAAATGGGAAAATGATGTGTACCTATCATCGAAAGTGCTTTTTCAAAGCTTATTGAGGAATCATTTTCCCTATGGCGAATTGGTCCTGACTAGGGCTCTGTAAAATCTATTTTTGGGTGTTCTTTTGTTGTGTTTGCACTCCTAGATACCTAAATCTCATAGTTGGATCATTGGAAATAAATCTTGTAGAAATTGCAAGAATGATGACAAGAAATGCAACTTTGACAATATTGTAATTTTTCTCTTCAAAAGATCTTCCACCTAAAATCTCCAAACACACATCAAGAGGAAATTTTTTGTTTTTTTAAGTGAATGGAAGTTTTCCTTGTAAAAACATCATTTTGGTAATTAAACCTTGTAATGAAATAAAATTGTTGGAAGCCTTGCAACATGAGCATGAAGTATGGATGGTTTTTATTGGTTGTTCCTATTTTTTCATTAATGTCAATATGGTGATAACTATATGGGAAGATTGTTTGGTTTACTGAAAGTTGTTCTCTATCAGTAATACCCTTTTGTGATAGATTGGTGTGTTGGTATTTGAGTTTGAATTTCATTGCAAGATCTAATATGACTCTACTCTCTGAACCATGTTTTCTTCGCTCATTCAGACAACTATATCCTAGATCTTGAGATGTCTTTTGTTGTGTGCATAAAGTTATCTCTGATAGAGTATAACTCTATATTTTATGGTGTCTATGTGTATGGCATACTATGTTGGAGACTCCACATTCTACTAAGGTGAATATTCTTATGTTGTGGTTTTGATTGATAGTCTTTTTTCTAGTGGTATGATGGGAAATTAATGTAATCTCAGATCCAGAAGGTGTTTTATTTGAGAACTATTTGTTGGTTCAGAGAATTATGTTTTAGTCTTTGCCAACTCAATGTATACAATATATTATGAAGACTAGTTATGCTTTATGGATGTTAGCTGATTTGGTATAATGCTTAAATCATATATGGTTCTAACCTAATTGATTATCATGATATGCTTCTATATATATAATATTTTTGGAGGAATAAAGAAGAGTGTGTGAAGGAGAAGAAAAGTGTGAGAGTGTAAATGCTTTATCACTTGTGATCAATAATTTTTTTTTGAGCAATTAGAGTGTGAGGTAGTACTTTATATTATGAGCTTCAGTGGAATTGAACCCTATACATTGAAGGTGTATTCTATTAGTTCAATCTTTTGGAAATGACCCACTATCATTGTATCTTAGTAGGGAGCTATCTTTTGTACTCAGGTTGTGAGCCTTTTTAAGGACATTGAGTCCTAGCAGTGAGCCTCATAATATTTTGTATCTTGAATATAATATATTGAGAGTTAATCCTCATCATGGTTTTTCCCTTTTTGGGTTTTCACATAAAAATGGTGTTATTGTGTATGGTTGCATTGACTTGTTTCTATGATCTCTCTTTCTTATTTAGTCAGAATTAGAATAATATTTAAATAGATTTTATGATGTTTTTATGGAATACTAATTCCCCCCCCTCTCAGTATTTCAGATGTTCAATAATTGGTATCAAATATTGGTCCCTTGGAGGAATCCTAACAGCTTGAGGGAGGTCTTGAAATTTGAGTAGAAGAATTTTTTCAATCAAAAGTAATCTCTACCAAATTTTTAGAAGAAATAGAAGATCTAAAGGACAAGTTGATAAAAGAACATGAGTATATTAAGAATTTGCAAAGTAAAAGTGTTGAAGCATGTGATCTATTGGTTGAAGGAGAAGAAATTACCTCTAACCTGATACAAAAATTCGATGAGAAGAAAAGAATTGAAGAATGTCAGGAAATTGAAATTCAAAGGAAGATGCAGAATATTTAAAGCTAGAAGAAGAAGCATAAATTTTGAGATTTGATCTGGAAAAGGCATGAAGTTTTGAAGAAAAATTTAAGATAAGCTCGATGATGCTTGATGAATTATTTACTTCTCAGAGATCGGTGATGGATAAGAGTGGTTTAGCGTTTGAGAAAGGTCAAATTTATAAAGCAAAGAAATATATAGGCAAGAAGACTTGGTACAAGGATAGATAAATCAAGGGTCCTAGAAGCAATCTTAAAAAAATCTTGTCAAGTGTTATGATGCTAAAATGTACATATCTTTCAATGGTGTTTGTTACTTCTATAAGAAGTTTGGTCACAAAGAAGAGGACTAAAAACATAAAATGAGTGATTCTTTATCTGAAAATTGTTCTAAGTGCACGGAGAATGGATATAAGGTTGGTGCACTGAATAAAAAGGAAAATGTGAAGAAGAATACTATTTTCTATAAGTGCAACAATTCAGAACATCCTAGCAGTATTAGCAGAAGAAAGAAAAATATCTATCTAATGAAGAAGAATGATCAAACCATTGATCTAAAAGAATCAATAAAAGAAATGAAAAGGATTTGGAGAAACGAATCAAAAGTAGGATGTCTACACATTTCTTGTTGGTATTTTCAGTGGTAAAATTTTTTGCACAATCTTTCATTTTTACTATTATGGATAATTCAAAGGTTGTGAATAGTGTGGATAAAGTGTGATTCAATTTGAGAAGATTTTGAAGAATCTATTGGAAGAGTCTATTGGTGCATTCTCTCACATCTCTTTGAGAGTGTTTCTCATAGAAGATATCTATGCATTTGTTTTTAGTAAGATAGAAGAGATGTTATTTGTTTAGTTAAGCATGCTTGGGGAAATTGAATTGAAAGAAAGCCACGATGCCTACAAAGTGTTAGTTGAGAAAAAATTGGTTATTTGGAGGAAATTTCCCTTGTTTGAATTTGAGAAGTACATTTGAATAGTTTTGATCAAAATTCATGATGAATATTTATGGATTGATAAAGCATATTTGATTACTAGAGAAGCTATTAGAGATGTAACTAGTTTGTGTTCCTCTAGACCAGTTCCCAAATGAAAATTTTAATATGAAAAAAATATTTGAGGTTACCAGTGTGAATATTGAAGGAAAAGAGATTGATTTAAGATCAATTGTTGATCTGGTTATAAGGTATGTTGCTATGGTCATCAATCAAAATTTTTGCATCCCTAACAATGACCTTATAGTTTCTACTGTTGTTGTGTATACTATTGTTGATATGGTTAAAAGAGGTATGGAATATTACTTGTTTGAATTACTTCATATACATATTTTGAATAGTTTAAGGGAAATCAAGAAGAATAAGAACGCTTATTGGTATGGAAATTTGGTTGTCTATTTACTCTTTTAATTTTTGAAAGAGTTTTCATCAATAGGAAGAATAGAATGGTCAAATTCAGAGCCTATTTCCTATCAAATCAGGAACTTCATGATAAATATTCTTGGTTTGGATGCACACGAATCTTCCCTTATTGCATTATTTCAAAAAAATTTGATGAGGATGAACAAAAGGCTTAGGATTCTAGTAAGTGTTGTTGAAAGGTACTCCAAAAGAATCTATTGTGTCTATAGATTTTTGTCACATGGAAGCAGTTGAATCAAGGTTATTTTGGAAATATAAATTGAACTATGAAGTGTTAGAGACTAAAGTTGATAACTATGTTAGTATTCCTTTGAAAATCCCTAAGAATCTCAATCTAGAAGGAACCTCTAGTAGAGCGACCAGAACAAGGAAGAAGAGGAAGAGTGTTGTTAAGCAAGAAGTTGTAGAAGGAAGTGAGCTTGAACATGAGCATGAAAGAAGAAATATTTAGAGAGATTTGGAAGAATTGTAGAAGGTTACTCTGGGTGCTAATTTTGATTCATCTATTTCTGTTGTGGAAATTGTCTATGGCATGATTGATTCTTTAAAGTTTTACATCTCTAGACTTGAAGTGTCAGCTAGAATAAGGTCTAATGAAGGAAATTTTGGAAGATATCAAACATAAATGTATAAATGCACATAGTTCAGTGATGAAGGAATTAGAGTGTGTACAAGGTTGTGAAGAAGAGGCACATAAATTACTTTATTTTTTCCTAGATTGGTCTGGTTATACATGGGATATAAGTGTGTGAGCGGGAAAATCATTAGATGTTAACCCATATTAAATGTGCTTGAAACAAAAATATAAGGTAAGATAAAAAACATTAATCTAAGATCTAATCCTACACATAAAAAATGAAACTAAGCTATTTGAACACACATCAAGAAATCTATGATTACTAAATTGAGTGTAAATGAAAACCTTAGTGTTACCATCTCATATTCGAGTGTGTTTTCCTATTGTTGGATTGTTCTTATCACCACAAAGCCTCCATAGTTCATGAAAAGCCTTATGAATGATGCTTGATGTTGGTTGACCAAAGGAATGATGACGCTCTATGAATGGTGATCTTGATAGCACTTTGTTGCATAAGGTATGTTGATTCACTAATCCTTTTTTGTGAGGAAAGGGGTTTGTTATATAGAAAAAGATATTTTGAATCGATGATTAGGATTCAAAAATGTTGGATCAAGATCAATGGTTAAAAGGGGTTGAGAGGATTTAGACATGAGAATATTGTGCAAATTTATTGATCAATCAATAATACATAGATTAGTCAGGATTTAGATTGATCAGTCAAGGTTTGATTGATTAGTCAGGGAAGCATAATTTTCTAAATTGGAATTAGATGGCTTGGTTAGGAAACAGATTGATTAGTTAAAAAATTATATTTATCATTCAACAACAATAATTTTCTCAATTAGAAAGCAGGTAAGGAATATGAATTATTTGATTTAATTAATTAATTACTTTTTGGAGTTGAATGTGCATATAAAGTTTCAATTTTGTAAACAAAGTTGCATTAGTTTGATTTAATTTTTGATAAATTATTTGAATAGTTTGATTTAATTATTCAAATTTTGGAGGGAAATTTTTGTAATTAAATTATTATGATTTAGTAATTCAATTAAATTAGGGGAATAAGGTGATTTAGTGACGTTATTAAATAATTAGCATTATTTAAACAATCAGGATGAAATAAGATTAGATTAGGACATTATTAAATAAATATAATCTATTTAATTTGTTGAAATGGTGAAACAGTGAATTAATTAAACAATTTCGTATTAGAATTAGGGTTTTCAGGACTTTATTAAATAAATGAACTATATTTAATTTGTCAAAAATGATAAAAATGTGAATTGATTAAATAATGCCATATTATTCAATTAATAGAGGAAATTAGGGTTTTAGATGTTTTATGTTGTGTGATGGTTGAATCATGTTTTCAAGATGTTCTAGGATGTTACGAGATGATTTTGAGATGTTTTGGGACATTTTGGGGTGATTTCAAGATGTATCAAGATGATTTTGAGATGTTATCGGGTGATTCTGAGATGTTTCAAGACATTCTAAGATGATTTTGAGATGTTTTGAGACATTATGGGTTGATTCCAAGATGTTCCAAGATATTACGAGTTGATTATGAGATGTTTTGAGACATTACCGGTTGATTCTGAGATGTTTTGAGTCATTGCAATTGATTATGAGATGTTTCAAGTCATTATGGGTTGATATGGGATGTTGTTTAGGGTGTGTGATAGGTTTTAGGTCAATTTTACATGTCTACATTTTTCCCCTCTTTGATACAAAGTACTACTTGCTTTGTTTCAAATATTTTGTTTTTAAGATCATTTTTTTTAAATAAAAAAAAATTATTGCCCCATTATGCCCCACTGTACCCTAGTGTTCAGTAGAATGATGGTATGGACTTAGTATTGTCCCCTCAAGAGGTTGGCCAAAAAAGGTCAGTTTCAAGGGCAAGCTCACAACACTGTCTTGTTTTAGTTATGATGTGTTGACAGCGAAGAATTACATCTATAGGTCCCTTGTTCCTCATTTTGATGTTTCTATGAGCTTATGATTTGAAAGTAGGAAGTTCCCCTAAGTAGAAATTAGGGTTTCCTAGGTGAAACTAGGGTTTCCTGAGGTTGAATATAGGTAATTAGTCCTCTAATTGGCTCATTTTTTCGTTGACCCTATAAATAATTCTTGTCTCTAGATTTCCCATTTTGTTAGTTTTCAATGAGCAATGTCAAGATTTGAGGGAGCCCCACATATTTTTGACCTCGTTCAGAAGTTTGGATGGCCTTCAAGTGTTGGTGGCGCAATATTTAGCTTCTCACTTTTTTCTTTCTTCTTGTTATGTTCTCATTATGCATGTACCAAGTTTCTTGAGGCAACAATGAAGTTTTGGTGATTTCTAATAACTTTCATTGTTTTCCTTGCATTTTATAGGTTAGAAGCTCAAATTTGACCTTAAAACCCTTGCACTTCACTTAAAACCTCACACTTGCTTAATAACCTTGCTCTTCTTTCATGCAAATGACTTAAAACCTCACCCTTGACATAAAACCTTGCTTTTGTTTTGCTTTGGAGTTGTTTCCTCACCCTTGCTTAAGAAGCTTGCACTTGCCTTAAATTATTGCATCTGAAAACCTCACACTTTCTCCTAAAAGTTCACACTTGCTCCTAAAACCTCTCTTTTGTTTATTGTTTGACTATAATCAGGACTTTTTTACCCTATCTTCAAACAACCATATCTTGGTCATACAATAGTATTTTTAGTGCTTTTTTTTTTAAATTGGTATAATTTCCTAATCTTTGCAATGGTATAGGTGGTTTTTAGTTTTTGTACAATTAAATTTTCTATTGGTGTTATGAGTTTGCATTTACTAGGTCAGGAAGCTCGCACTTGACCTCAAATGCCTCACCTTTGTCCTAAAGCCTTGTGTTTTCTTGTTTTTAATCCTAAATGTCATTTTTCATCATGTTTTGTGTTGCTTTACATGTTCAGAGTGAAACCCTAACATCATGAGTTTAAAAGGATTGTAGGTGGTCATTCTATTAGACAACTAGATCTAGATGGTGGTCCACAACCTGGTCTATAGAGTGTTTCCCTTTTTGTTGGGCACTGCACTTGATCTTTATTATGTTGTTGTTCAAAGAAATATTGCATACATGATTTATATATATATTCACCAGCCTAATCGAGGCCTTGTATATATGTATCATTTTTTAATTATCCTATCACACTTTGTTTCACTAATGATGATGTAGTATGACATTCTCCTTTTTTGGATGTTTGATTTATGATGGATGCATGATGTTGATATATGATGGATGTATTCCCCATATATGATACATGATACATGATGTTTTTATTGCTTTAACATTATCATCATGCTATGTATTGATGACATTGTGGATGTGGGATGGATATAATACTAATGCATTTGCGATGTAGGATGGATGTTAGTTAGAAAAATGATTTGATGATAGATGGAAATGTGATGTTGTTAGTAGTGATAAGAAGCTTTTTCTTTGCTTGGAGGCTTCACGGTTTTGAAAAATCATGTTTGATGTAGAAAAAAGATACGATGCACCAGGGTATTAATGAATAAGGTGACTTTGTATCTATTGCGTGGACTTTGACTCTACAAACAAGGAGTATTCTTGCTCATACCAGACATACAAAAACCTTGTTAGAGTGTGTGGGTGAGAAGATTTATAATATGTTGAACCAATAACAAAAGAGGTATTAAAAACCTAACATGCTAGTACTACACAAAATGCTTAAAAAAAACTTCCACACATAGAATAAAGAAAGTATTCACCATTATAGTATAACAAAAATATCCAACAAACAACAAACTGAAATGATGCTCAATTGCCCCCATTCCTTCTTCTCTAAATACATTATGGAAATCCTCGAGAGATCCTGGGAATGAGCCAATAAAATAAATCACAAAAATAAGAGTAAAAGAAAATAAAAGACAAAGTGGTAGTATCACTTGTCATATTTGTTTGGGGTGGGACTATTATCCCTTGTTGATCATGTCTATAGTAGGAACAAATCCATTAAGACATATCTCAAGATGTTTTTGGGATTTTTCAAAAGATAGGTAGCTAATACTTTGACATTGTTTCCATCTGTTTAGAGTTAGAGCTTTTATAATTGTTTGTTTGAAAGTTCTAGCTATTGATTTTTTTTTTTTTGTTTCTTTATTTTGTCAAAGGGTGAGTGTGACAATTTGCTAATTATGGGTGAAAATTATTCCGAATGGTGATGACATGATGGGTCCTTTTGACTTTTCTAATTTTTTATGATTTTTTTTTTGTTGTTTTCAAGGGGATAACCTAGGGTTTTAGGGGCTCATAAAAGATAATCCTTTCATACATTGTATGCACAAAGGCTCATAGTTTACTTGGTTTGAGTGTTTTTGGCCTTTTTTATTTTTTGAATGTTTTTTGGATTTTGGATTTTTTGACTAAGTTGAAATAAAGGATGTTGGAAACCTAAGGGGATTGACCTAAGGTCTCGATGGCTAATAATCCTTTCCTATGTTGTACATGTAGAGACCACATAGTTCGGCCATTTGACTCAAAAAGCATAAACTATTTTTGGATAAACAACATTGGTAATCTAAATTGATATTCCACTTCTATGTCTTGAGGAAATGTTGTTGGAAATCTACTTGAAGTAGTTGTGAGGTTCAATAAAATGTTGATATCTTAGACTATTTGAGTGAAGGAATAACCCAATTATGTTGTTTTTGTTTTCAATGTTCTCACATGTATTTGATCTTTTTGTTGTCTTTTGATAATTTTTGATTTTGTAGTTTTTAATATTTTTGGATTTTTACTCTCGTGACTAAGGTATTCTATCTTTTTTCCCTTTTTTTGGATTTTTACCCTCTATCCTAGGGTATAATATGTTGACTTTTGGATTGATATTTCACTTTTTTATTCTAGATATGTTGCAGAAAAGATTACTTGAGATAGCCATGGGGTTCAAGCAACTATTGATATGTTAGAATTTTTGAGTGAAGGAATAATCCACATTGTTGGTATCTTTGAAGGTTACCTTGGTAGTGCATTGGTGGTACACCTTATTATTGGGATGAATTTTTTTGAAGGTTACCTTGGTGGAGAGTTGGAAAGTATACCTTATTATTACGACAAACAGTTTCGAAGGTTACCTTGTTGATGGGATGAATTGCTTTAAAGGTTACCTGGATAGTGCTAAGATATTGAAAACTTGGATTGATACTTCAATTTGCTTTTATAGAGGATATGTTGTGGAAAACAATACTTGAACTAGCCATGGGGTTCAAGAAACTATTCATATCTTAGAATTTTCAAGTGAAGGAATATGTTGGAAGACTAAAATCACTAAGGTGGGAGTGAATCGGTGATTTATGAAAGTCATTAAAATTTTAAACTTTGAAACTAGAATATCAAATGACTATTGCAGGAAAAACTTCACATAAACTAAGACAATACTATTTGTATTATAAATCAGATAAATATTCCATTAACAAAGACTGGCTTGATAAATTTTGCACTTATATCAAAGCTTATATCTAAACCATTTATGCAAGATGCTTTGATTTAAGAAATGGGTAGAAATGAATGACTGATATCAACAATCTTATACAATGCAAGGAAATAAACCAATCACACATAGAAACATCACATAACACAAGAATTTTGTCTTGAGTGGAAAAACCCTCTAAGAGAATAAAAAACCATTCAAAAAATCTTTCCTTTATTCACTTAGAGCACCAACTCTTTCACATTTAGGACCACCAACTCCACAACATCCAAAAGCACCAAATTTTACAAGATTATAGGAGCACCAACTCCTTTTAATGCATGACAATTATAATGTCATGTCAGAACCCTAGAAGTGTAGATTTTTCAACTCTAGAATTTCAATAGAAGATTATGTATATAAATATTTTAATAAGAACACTAAACAAGAATGTTGTATAAAATTGACAATAGCTTCTTTTACAAAGTATCTGAGATTCAATGATTTTCAATGTAAACCTAGTTTCTTGTCATTGTAAAGATACAAATTTGATGTTTCACAAGAGATTTTTCTCTTCTTCTTAGTAACCCCAGAAATAAAACAAAACATTATTAAATAAATGCATAAGCATCTCTGCAGAGAGGTTTGTAACTATAAGAACAATTTCCAAATAATATTCCAAAAACCCTAACAAGTTTCAAATCATGATCATCAAAGATTAAGCATTTTAACAAAAGTCTTAACAACATAATCCAGAAGGGTTTGTAACAATTATGGCCAACTGTTGATTAACTAAGAAATAAAAGGTTATCATCTTGTGCATAAAACAACCTCCTTCCTTTGTTTTAAAAAAAATAATAATAAGACCCTTTTAATACCCTTAACAACTATTTTAGCAAGAAAAATCTCAATGCAAAACTGAATGTATGTGATAGTTCTTCCTTTACCTGTTCATAGTGGGAGAAAGAGAAACAAATACCATAAATTACTATTGAAGATCATTATAATTGCCTAGCTGAAGACTTCCATCAATGAGCTCTACGTATTATCAACTTCCTCAATTAATATTTTACTAGAAATTTGTAATCATAATTCCATGGTGGTAGCTAGGGTTCCATTCAAAGTGTTTTTCCCTAGTTTTTCCTTCCTTTCAAGTCTTTTAAAGACTTTAACCAAAAAAATAATCATTTTAAATTTGATAGAATACACAATGATTAAAATCATTTTGAAGTCCAGTGGGAAACAACATCATATCACATGATTTAATGAATTATTAAAATCCTTTTGAGACCATTGAATTCTGACACACATCATTAGTTCTCAAGGACTGTCACAGCCACATAATATCCCTATTGACAAAAATAATCACATTGATATAATATCTTTTGTCAGTGAAGTTTAGTCACATGTATATTATGACATATCATTTAAAACCAATACAACAATACCATATGCACAAAGAAAATTGATAGGGTTTAGAATACATAAACCATGCAAACCCCTTTAATCACCTTTTGATGCTAATTATGCTCACATAATAGTGTCTATTATTTTTAATATCCAATGACACAATTATAGTACCAAATGTATATGCCAAGAAATATAAAAATGTGCATAATCAACACATTCAAACACAAAAAATGTGATAATCAAGACCAAAAGTGTGGTCCTTATGCATCTAAAAAAATTCAATGTTTTGTCACCTAAAGCATCGATTGTTTTGGAAAACTAAACCTAGAAATTCTCAATCAAAATATGATCAAATAACCTATATCATGATCAACTTGAATACCCTATACAATGCCTTATCAAAACTGTCAATCCAACATAATCAAAACACTAAAAGAATATCATGTAGAGTAGATCAAAAAATTGAACCATCATGGATATCCTAAAAGATAAACACTTTCAACAACAACATGCATCAAGAGTATCAATATGTATCAAGAAAGCATCATGTATTTCTATAATGAACATATGTCAAACATTAGTACCAACCATGTACATCACTTGTAAACATCATGTGCCACCAAGAACATATAAAAATACAATTGAACCAATTAAAAGCTAGGTTTCATATTAAATCACCATATGAACCAACCGAAAGCCAAAAAACTCCCTCTTTTTCCTTTATGCAAAAACACATCATCTCTCCCCCTTTTATCCTCAATGAAAAAGAATGAAAGAGGAGAATGTGAGATGCTATGAAATAAAAAACTAAAACCAACCAATTGTCCAACATAATAACCAGCTGCAAATAGAGCAATAGAGCAACAAATATATAAGAGAGCTGTAAATGAGAAACCATAGAACCAACCTCCCCCTAAATTAGATAGAGGAGAATCAATGAATTAAGGATTGAGATATAATTCCCAATCTAAGTCTTAGTCTTTCAAAGACATTTTAGGATAGAGGCTTAGTTAATATATCAACCACTTGTTCTTGGGAAGCAAAAAATTGTAGACATACATCATTAGCCAACACTTTTTCGTGAAGAAATTAAAACTTGATAGAAATATGTTTAGTACAAGAGTGCATAATAGGATTTCTAGAGATATTGATTGTACTTGTATTATCACATAAAATAGAAATAAGCTTAGAAACTGTGATACCCATATCAAACAATGTTTGAGTCATTTAGAATAATTGTGTACAGCAAGAAGTGGTAGCTATGTATTCTATCTCAATAGTGGAAATAGCAATTGATTCCTTTTTCTTTCTATTCCAAGCCCCTAACTGATCACCAAGAAATAATGCAACACCACTAGGGCTTTTCCTATCATCCAAACAGCTAGCCTAGTCAACATCTTTATATGCAATCAAATAAAAATAATTACTTGTGGGATACTAGAGACCATAATCAAGAGTACCCTAAATATACTTAAAAATAATTTTAATAGTAGTAACATGGGATTCCTTAGGTGAAGCCTGAAATATTGCAACCATGCAAACTATTTGCATTATATCAGGTTTGGAGGAAGTTAAATGCAATAAACTGCCAATCATTGATCTATATTCAGATTGTTAGCATTAGGAGAATCATCAACTTTGGTAAGTTTGCAACCAATAACCATTGGAGTACTAACGGATTTACATCCATCCATTTGAGACATTTTAAGCATCTCTCTAGCATACTTGGTTTTAGAGAGAAATATACCATGTTCAAGTTGACAAAATTGAAGACCAAGAAAGAAAGTCAATTCTCCCAACATTGACATTTTTAGATTCCATACTATGAGAGAATTTTTTAGTTAAAGAATCATTACTGCAGCCAAAAATGATATCATCTGACATATACTTCAACGTCCAAAATATTAGTACCTTCAATATTGACATTGAGATTGTTGTCAACACCACCTCTAGTAAATCCATTTGATGTCAAATTATTGTCTAGCCTAGAGTACCACGTCCTAGGTGCTTGTTTTAAGCCATATAAGGCCTTCTTCAACCTATAAATATGATTAGGCTTTTCTTTGCATACAAACCCTTTAGGTTGTTCCATGTAAACCTCTTCATCTAAATAACCATTTAAAAATGTAGTTTTGAAATCCATTTGATAAACAATGAAATTCTTAAAAATAGAATAAGCCAAGAATATTCTAATGGATTTTTGTCTAGCAACAGGTGCATACGTTTCACCAAAATCAAGCTTATTCATATAAACCCACTTGCCACCCATGCCATTCTTGTCATCAAGTCTTGGGACTAACTCTCAAGTTTTTTTTTTCTCAATTTGACTTATTTCTTCCTACATAGACTTAAGCTAGCATTCATCCAAAATAGTTTCATCATAGTTCTTAGGTCATCACAATTCTTAGGTTTAAATTCAGTGAATAAACAGAAGGTTGTATGCTCTGCCATTTGAGCTTATTCTACAAGTTTAACAACCTTTCTTCATGTTTGAACTCCAACATTTTTATCCCTAATAAACTAACTTTGAGGATGATTTTTAGAAACAAATTTTGACAGAGTTTTGAGCAAAATATTTTTAGAACTTGTTGTTTCATCATGTTTAGGACTTGTTGCTTCAACACTTTTAGTTATTGTTTCAAGTTCTATTTGTGTTTCTTTCTCATCATCCTACACGAGATCAGTTTCTAAATGTGGTGTTTCATCAACTTTTACATTGAATTCCTCAACAATCTTCCTAAGCCTTTTATTATAACATTTATAGGTTTTACATTGAGTTGAGTATCCCAAAAAGACACCCTTATCACACTTTGATTGAAAGCTGCCTAGATGTTCATCATCTTTCTTAATAAAGCATTTTTCTGCCAAAAAATTAAAAAAAATTTACAGAGGAAAACTTTCCATGCCACAATTCATAAGGAGTAAATTTTGATTTCACTCTAAGTTTCACCCTATTTAAAATGTATACAACTATATGAAAAACTTCTTTCCAATACATGTCAGGCAACTTAGCCTCATCTAACATCGTTATTGCCATTTCCTTCACAGTTTTGTTTTTATGTTCAACTACCCCATTTTATTGAGTTGTTTAAGTGGCTACATATTGTATTTTAATACCATGATGTTCACATTAATCAACAAATTCTTGAGAGTTGAACTCTCCTCCTTTATCAGATCTTAAGCAATTAATTTTTAAATGAGATTCTTTTTCAACCGTTTTATGAAAGATCTTAAATCTTTCAAATGACTCTGATTTATGTTTAATAAAAGTAACCCAAACCATTCTTGTATAATCATCCACAAACAACATGAAATACTTTTCACCATTAATTGACCTTGTTCTAGTTGGGCCACACAAATCTGTATGCACTAGCTATAAAGGCTTAGTTGAAGAATCTTCTTTTGTCTTAAAAATAACTATAGTTTGTTTACCACTTGAACATTCTTTACAAAGAGAGTTTTCTAGTTTGTTAAGGACTGGTAGACCTCTAACATTCTAGTTTTTATTGATCCTAACCAGATTGTCAAAGTTTATATGTCCTAATCTTTTATGCCATAACCGGCTTTCTTCAACTTGACCCATTAGACACATACCTTGATTGTTGTCATTACCAAAGGTGTCTAGGAGATTATAAACATTACCTTTAGTACTTTTCCCTATTGGAATAGTCTTTCTAGACTTGTTCTTGATCTCACATCCCTGTTTAGTAAACATAACATCATAACCACTATCACAGATTTGGTTAGCACTAAGTAAATTGTGCTTCAGGCCTTCTACATAATACACATCATAAATAGGTGTGTCCTCATTTAGCAAAAGTGAACCTTTACCTTTAATTTGTATACCAGTATTATCACCAGTTTTCCAATATCCACCAATATAATCTTCAAGTTTGATGAATTTGTCCTTGTCCCCTTTCATGTGGTTAGAAAAACCACTATCTAGGACCCAACTGTCCTTTTTAGAATGAAAATCAGTTTGAACAAGCATTGATTTCTCTATGCTTTCAAAAAAATTAGGTTTTCATACCATTTTTGTTTTCTATTGTTTTTTATGTAGATTAACTTTGCCTTATTTAACCATATTTCCCAAAGTGTTGCATTTAAAACATCTAACTTGATTAAAAAAACCAAAGTACTACTTATGCCTAAACCTTGTTATTCTAGAATTCATGAGTCTCCAAGTACACTTTATGGCCAAATTTTTTGCAGAAGAAGCAATAACCATGAAAGAAAGGATTGAATCTGAATAGTGTTCTTTTATTTTAAAAAGAATGTACATGATTCTTACTGGATTCAAAGTGATTTGGTTTGAAACTCTTGTTTGTAGAGATAAATTTATGCTTTGAAGTATCAATTGAACATTCACCTTTTTCAAACCTAACACTAGTTTTATCTTTATTTAGTTTCTTCTTGCTAATAATATCATTCAGTTTTAATTTACTTTTGTACTTTTCAATTTTCTTTCTAAGACTAAGAAATTCTTGTTCCAATTTTTGTATCTCTTTCTCTTTGGAACTCACAGTTGTTTTAAGACATTCCTCAATCCTCTTACATTCTTCAAACTCAGTCTTCAAAGAGACTATTGCTTGGTCTAGCTTTTTCTATTGAGTAAGGACTTACTTTTTAAGTTTTTTAATTTCCCTTAAAGCACATTTTAACTCACCTTCAAGATCTATTTCACCATCTTCTAACTTAGTTTTGTTGTTTGAATCTTCTTGTAGTTTGACTTCAACCATAAAAAGGGTCTCATATTATTCATCTAAAGAGTCTTTTGTTTCAATGTCTATTTTATCTTTACTAAACAAAATCTTTTTCTTTTTGAAATTTGACTTCTTTTTAGGTTTATAGACCTTATTTTTAGATTGTTTATCAAATTTTTCATCATCACTGTTTTGATCATCATAGGGACATTTAGCTACGAAATGTCCAATTTTTCCATAGTTGAAACATTTAAAGAGAAGTTTTCCTTTGTATTTACCTAATCCATTTTTCAATTTCTAACAAAGTGAGACTCCTATGTATTGAAGTCTTCTGACTCATTTTCAACTACAATTTCCTTTTTTTTCAATTTTAAAAGCAATTTATTTTCTTGGTAAATTTTTTTTTGCTTGTTCTCATTTCAAAGGTAGTAAGAGTTCCTTATAGATCATCTAAGTTAAGCTTATCAAAGTGTTTCTTTTCTTCAAGAGATGAAACCTTAGTTTCATATTTAGGATGTAAGGTTCTATTGACCTTTTTGACCACATCAAACTCTTCTATTTCTTCTCCTAAACCTCTCATTGCATTAAAAACTTCATTTATTCTCAAAAAATATTCAGCCACCTTTTCATCATCATTCATTTTCATTTCCTCAAACTAAGTTTTGAGAGTAAGAATCTTTGACTGTTTGACTTTATCATTTCCTTGATAAATGTTTTCAAGTTTTTCCCAAATCTCCTTAGTAGATTTGCAATGCATGACTTTAACAAATACAACTTTGGTTAAGGCACAAAAAAGAGCATGTTTGGCTCTAGCATTAGTTTCATACTTCTTCTTTCAACATAATCTCTGGGTATTGTGGATGGAACAACATACTCATCTAGAACTATGCTCCAAGTGTCAAGATCAATTGAAATCTGATGTTTCCATTTTGAATTTCTAGAACACATAATTTGTACCATCAAACAATGAAGCTCTAGTCACAAAATTACCTTCTTGAGCTTGTGACATGTTTGACTGACTTCAAAAAACTAGAATAAATCCTATGTAGATTAGACCTATGAAAGGACCCTATGCTCTAATACAAATTGTTGGGAGACTAAAATCATTGAGATGGGGGAGGGGGTGAACAAGTGATTTATGAAAGTCACAAAAAATTTAAAATTCGAAACTAGAATATCAAATGACTATTGAAGAACATACTTCACATGAACTTATACAATACTATTTGTATCAAAAATTAGATAATTATTTCATTAACAAAGGCTAGCTTGATAAATTTTGCACATATATTAGAGATTTTATCTAAAACATTTATGCAAGATGCTTTTATTTAAGAAAATAGAAAAAATGAATGACTGGTATCAACAATCTTATGCAACTCAAGCAAATAAACCAATCACACATAGAAAAATCACATAACACAAGAATTTTGTCCTGAGTCAAAAAACCCTCCAAGGGAATTAAAAACCACTCGAAAAATATTTCCTTTATTATTTTAGATCAGCTCTTTCACATTTAGGAGCACCAACTCCACAACAGTCAAAAGTGCCAACTTTTACAAGATTACATGAGCATAAAATCCTTTTAATGCATGACAATTATAGCATCCTATTAGAACCCTAGAAGTGCATATTTTGCAACTCTACAATTTCAATAGAAGGCTATGTATATAAATATTTCAATAAGCACAATGAAGAAGAATGTTGTATAAAATTGACATCTTATTTTACAAAGTATCTAAGATTCAATGATTTTCAATGTAAACCTAGTTCCTTGTCACTATAAAGATAAAAATCTGATGTTTCACAAGAGCTTTTTCTCTTCTTCTTAGTAACCCCAAAAATACAACAAAACCTTAAACCTTCTTAAATAAATGCATAAGCATCTCTACAAACAGGTTCGTAACTATAAGAACAATCTCTAGATAAGATTCCAGAAACCCTAACGGATTTTAAATCATGATCATCAAAGATTAATCATTTTAACAAAAGTCTTAATAACATAGCCCATAAGGGTTTGTAACAGTTATGGCCAAATGTCAATTAACTAAGAAACAAAATTTTATAATCTTGTGCATAAAATAACCTCCTTCCTTTTTTTTTCAAAAGCAAATAATAAAATCCTTTTAATACCCTTAACAACTATTTTAGCAAGAAAAATCTCAATGCAAAATTGAAACTATGAGATAGTTCTTCCTTTACCTGTTCACAATGGGAGAAAGGGAAACAAATACCATAAATTACTATTGAATACCATTATAACTACCTAAATAAATACTTCCATCAATGAGCTATGCCTTTTATCAACTTCCTCAATTAAGATTTTACCAGAAATCTACAATCATAATTGCATAGTGGTGGCTAGGGTTCCACTCAAAGTCTTTTTCCCTAGTTTTTCCTTCCTTTCAAGTCTTTCAAAGAATTTAACCAAAAAGAAAATCATTTGAAATTCAATAGAATACACAATGATTAAAATCATTTTGAAGTCTAGTGGGAAACAACATCATATCACATGATTTAATCAACTATTAAAATTATTTTGAGACCATTTAATTCAAACACACATCATTAGTTCTCAAGGACTACCAAAGCTACATAATATCCCTATCAATAAAAATAATCACACTTATATAATAGTTGTTGTCGATGAAGTTTAGTCACATGTATATTGTGACTTATCATTTAAAATTGATACAACAATACCATATGCACAAAGAAACCAAATAGGTTTAGAATACATAAACCATGCAAACTACTTTAATCACCTTTTGATGCCAATTATGCTCACATAATAGTGTCTATTCCTTTTAATATCCAATGACACAATTATAGTACCAAACATATATTCCAAGAAATATACAAATGTGCATAATCAACACATTCAAACACAATAAAATGTGATAATCAAAACCAAAAATGTGGAGTCCTTACGCATTTGAAAAAATGAATGTTTTGTCACCTGAAGCACTAATTGTTTTGGAAAACTAAACCTACAAATTCTCAGTTAGAATATGATCAAATAACCTATACCATGATCAACTTGAATACCCTGTACAATTCCTTATCAAAATTATCAATCCAACATAATCAAAACACTAAAAGAATATCATGTAGAGTAGATCAAACAACTAAACCATCATGGCTATCCTGAAAGATAAAAACTGTCAGCAACAACATGCATCAAGAGTATCAATATGTATCAAGAATGCATCATGTCCTACTATAATGAACATATATCAAACATCAGTACCAACCATACATCATAACCAACCATGTAAATCGCCTGTAAACATCATGTGCCACTAAGATCATATAAAAACACCATGTGAAAAAATTGAAACAAAATTTTCATATAAAATCACCATGTGAACAAATTGAAAGCCAAGTTTTATCATCAAGGACAAACAATAAAAAAATGAAAGCCAACAAAATAATCAATGTTGTTGGTATCTTTGAAGGTTACCTTGGTAGTACGTTAGCAATACACCTTTTTGTAGGGATAAACTATTTTGAAGACTACCATGGTAGTGCATTGGTGTATACCTTGTTGTTGGTGGATTTTTATCCTCTTGCATGGGTTGTAAGATATTGAAAAATTGGATTGATATTTCACTTTGTTTTTCTAGAGGACATGTTTTAGGAAATCTTACTTGAACTAGCTACAGGGTTCAAGTAACTATTGATATTTGGGAATGTGCAAGATCATGATGGGCCAAAAAGTGGCGATATGATGGGTATGTGTAGGGTATGTGGCTGACAACTATCTTTTACCCAAAATTAATGAAACAAAAAGGGTTTTTAAAGGATTCTCAGCTTTCCACCAATATAAATTATGCTTTACTTTGAATTTAATAAATAATTATTATTCATTTTCTATTTGATTTATGACTAAAGTCTTGATTGATAGGCTGATTGAAAAACATCTATAGCTTTCAAATGGTATCATAGTTTTTGAATCTGAAACATGTATCACATTCTGTGTTTCACATACTATAAGATTAAAAAACAAAAATGAATTTCATGAAATTTTGACCAAGTTAAGGTGGTCAGACATACGAGTTTTATTTTTTTTTTAAAAGTTGTAATAAAAAGAATCATAATTAACTATTTAAATTGAAAAAAAATAGGAAAAAATATGCACACATCATGACATGATTCCTCTACTTATATCTAAAATATTATTAAAAAAATTGTCATTTTATTGTGGTTAGGGTGGTCAGACAAACACCTACTTTTTTTTCCCTGAAATTTAAGTACTACTGCATTGAAATTTCAAATTTTCACCAAATAGTTTTCTTTCTTCTTTTTTAAAAAAACCTAGTAGTTTAGAAACTATATTCAATTTTCTACAGATTCTATTCTTACATATTTTTGAAATAATTTTTATAAACTTATTCAAATTTTCACATCAAGTTGCCTAACTCTAATTTTTCTAAATTTTTCATCACTTAAGGGCCTATTTTTTCCATGATGAACCTACACATACCCATCATTGAATTTTTGACTAATGGAATAATTCTCATTGTTGGTATCATTGAAGGTTACCTTGGTAGTCTGTAGGTGGTACACCTTGTTGTCGGGATTAACTTTTTTCTTTTCTTTTTATTTTTACCCTCTTGCTTGGGTTGTAGGATATTAACAACTTGGATTGATATTTCATTTTGTTTTTCTAGAGGATCTGTTGTAGGAAATCTTACTTGAACTAGCTATAGGGTACAAGTAACTATTTATATCTTAAATTTTTTGAGTGAAGGAATTCTGTAGTAAAAAATTATACTCATTTCTTGACATGAGATTAATTGGACTTAATGAGGCCATAATCTAGCGTTGTGAGGCATTTTATGTGTCCACGCTAGGTCACGGACCCTTGTAAATCAAACAATATGCTTTTACTGACGTCTTGTAAAGGTTTTGTAAGGTCTTGTAAGATGATTTCATGCTCTTCTAGACTTAAGTAACCTATTTCTTCCTAATTCAACATTGTAAAACATATTTAATTACATCATCACATTAATATAGAAGATTATTAATGTGAACTTAATGATAATCCAATGTTGTAACGTGTCTTTCACATTCACATTGGTTTTTGTGCCCTTCTAGGCTATGTGGACCTTATTTTAGTGTTGTAAAGTACATTTAATTACACTTTCATATTGATCTATGTGTCCCAAGCCCTATTCAACATTTACATCATCACCAACATGTCCTATTTTACCCATATTGTGCATCCTAAGGCTTTAATTGATCAAATACTCGACAAGATAGCAATCTAAACCTTATTTCCTATCTCCTTACCTTCATAGGTATCATAATGGCCCCTATGGGACCCATTCACCAAGCATGGAAAATGAGTCCCATCTAGGTGGGACCCATTTGCCAAGTATGGCAAATGAGTCCCATCCAGGTGGGATCCATTCACCATGTGTGGAAAATGAGTCCTAGCTGGCCCAATTTTGACCCTTGAGGGGGAAAAGGTGAGATTTAAAGTTTATTTTCACTTTATCTCAACCTGTGATTAAATATAATCAGATACTAAGTAACACTTGTCTATAAATAAGTATTTTTACCCTAATTTTACATCTAAAATTTAGTATTACACCTCTCATCTTGAATTCATCATCCACTTTCTATTTCAAGTCAAGCAACTTAAGGTTTCTCCATCAGAGGACTCCAAATTAGCATTCTAAAGCATTCAAGGGCTAAATCTATAGGTATTGTAGCAGACATTCAAGATCAATCATCATTGTAAGGTGTTGATGGTGTTTTATGCACAACAACTTAGACAAAATATGATATTCTATCTCTGTTGAAAGGTAAATCTCTATCAACAAGCCTGAAGAGATAACCCCAAGGTCTCTAATATCAGGTCTTGAAATTGCATAAACAACTCATATATTATGTGAAAATGTTGGTAATTATATGGGGCCTTACAAACAGATACTAAATCTTTAAACTTATCAGATTTTTCAATATGGTGATACTTCAAATCCTAAATCTAACCCAAATTCAAAATAAACAACAAAAGAGATAAATTTTTTAGAGCTATTCAAAAAATTAAAACTACCCTAAGATCAAAAATGAAAATGATGAAGTACTTGAGTTGGACCAATCCCCAAAACTAATTCTTGCTTAACCCAGATAAATCTACAATCTTATAGAAATAGTGCAATCTTCTAAGGCATTAAAGATTTTTAGATCATGAACATTCATCCAAAAAACCCTTATTGCAATTGAAATGAAAAAACATTCACAACTGAACAAAGCACAATGAAAATAAGTTTCAAGCTAACTTTACAAAGAAACTCATAATCAACTAGTTGCAAAAATTATGGACTAGGGATTGCTACAACACTTCAAGCATTAAACCATAAACACCATTCAATTAAATCTAATTCTAAATCTAACATTTATCCAATATTTCTTAAGACAATTCAAAAGATAGGATAAAAAGAACCATGAAAGATAAGTCAACACAATAGAATTCACCAATAGCACAATGTCTTCAATTGTATTGCATCACCCAATAACAAAAACAATTCTAGTGTTCTATGTTACAACACTTGCTTCAAAATAAAACCACCTCCTAACACTAGCTTCTACTCTATCACTTAGCTTGCTTCAAAGTATAATTTTTTCTAGCCCTTACAAATGAGGAATATTGCTATATTTATAGAGATCTTATCATATGTCAGCCCATTTAGGGTTACAAGCAAGGTCAGCCACAAAACAAGTCATCCTAGAAAGTTCAAATGAAATAAAATAAAAAAGCATTAAATGCTTTAACTCATCCAAGTTGGCGTGGGTTCTCCAATGTAGGTCAGTCCAATGCATGTAGAGGACGAAGGAGGGAAATAATAGGAAGCACAAATTTTGAGGCATCATTAATTGGTTGCTCCCTTGTCTTTATTTTTATCTATTTTATCCTGCACCATAAGGAAAATTCTCTCTAGGTCAGCCAAAGGTGGAGTGATTAACACTTTGAATCTTTTGTAAATGGATTTAATCTCCTCACTTAAATGCTTGGTGACCTTGTCCCATTCCACCTTGAGATCTTGGTATTTCCCCATGACAACAATATAGGTGGATGCATCATCTAAATGGTGGGATATGATTGGAACATCATCAATTGGTACATAATCTTCATGCCACCACTTCCTTAATTGCTCTAAACTTAGATGATTTAGTGCAAACTTCATCCTCCCAGTCATGATCTCAAAGAAAGGAATGCATTTGTTGTAAATATCCTTTAATGTGCTTCCCACCTACTTCCCCTCCTTATGTATCCTATTCAAAAATTTATGCTTAATCTATAATTATTGAAACCAATCCCAAGGTTCTTAAACCTTTAGAGAAGAGAGGATTCCATCATTCACCAATTTCTCCTCTGATTAATCCATGAGGGTCCTTATCTTTTGTAGGAGGAGGTTTGTATGTCTTTCCCTAGCACATTTTGCAGCCATTCAAAGGATCTATTTGCATCACCAGAAGTTGACAAGATGTCCTTAATCATATCATCTCCTTGGTGACTAACTCCTTGTAACAATCCATGAGTGGCTTGTGTAGAAGCTTTCATCTTCTCTATCTTAGTGAATACCTCCCTAGGAAACAAACCTTCAAGAGTCACCCCTTCACTTCCCACTTCTTGTAGAGGTTTCATCAAATGTTGCACATATCTATACACATTATTAATTTTTTTCTACAACCTCTCCTTCTCTATTGTTTATTTATCTAGTCTTCTAAAAATGGCCTAGTAAGACTCCTGGAATTATTCCTTCTCCTAATCCTTACTAGTGGGTCCTAGGTTTAGAGTCTAAATTGTATAATCTTGAGGAACAATCTCCCTTTTACCTTTTTTTGTGGCAGGGGTGCCAATGTGAATTATTATGTTGTCTGTGTCATCCTTGGTGATCTTAGAAATGACCCTTGCCATCTTATTTATTTTCCCTTTAAAAATATTGGCTAGCAATTTGTCCTAGTTTGGAAGAATGTCATCCACAACCACCTACATGCTTTTCAATCTTTCATTGAACCAACTTGGGGTAGAAGCATTTGGTTTTTCTTCAATTTTTTTCTCCCTTTTTGTTTCACCTTTGGAGGGTTCAACATCTACATTATCTACTAAGGGGACCTCCTCACTTTTTCCTTCTACTTCATCTTTCTCCTTATTATCTTCTAGCTTCTAACTCTCCTCTTGACTTAATTTCTCTATCATAAATTGAATAGTAGGAGTCCTTTCATGTCTCTCTTCCTCTTCCATAAATTTATCTTCTTCTTCCCTCACCGGTGAGTCTTCATAAGATACCAATGAAGACTAGAGAATGTTGCCATGTTCTGCCTCTGCACTATGGAGATCTCAATCATGACATTCTTATGTTTCCTTAGCTTGATATGTTTCTTCAGCAATAGCTTTATTTTTCCTTTCTCTCCATCATTCATGCTCTAAGTTAGTAGAGGAGAAAAAGTGTCCTCTTTTTGTGTAGTAGGAATAGGCATAAGAGCACCCTCTTTTAATAAACTTTCCTTTGGATAAGGAATTTTGGCCTTTCTAGTATATAGTTTTTTCTTCTCTCCACAACTTTCCACCTCTATCACCTGGGGTCTTGTTCATTAACTCTATTGCTCGAGTTACTCACTATGCTTCTTATTTTTCTAGCTATTCCTCTCTTCTTAGGAGCAGTGACACCATCTTTTTTCTCTTCTCCATCATGTTCTTCCTCTGGGGTGGATGTTCTCTCTTTCAGGATATCCTTCCTCCTCTTGGCACTTAGCTTTCTCTTCTTTTCCTCTTCGGGTTCTACCTGGCTACCCCTGATTTTGATTTTGAGAAAAGAGTCCACATTTCCTTTGGCTTTTGGATCTTGTTCACATTTTTTTAGAAATGGAATGGAATTCCAAGTCTCCCATCAAGTCATAGGTGTATTGCATGCCATTATTGTCCATCTCCCAAATCCAATGCCTAATCCATAACTTGGTATATTTGATCACATGAGCATTATTTGCTCCAACTCAATCTTCTCTTCATCTAACTAGTCTATCTCAGCTATGGGTTTTTCTTTGATGGAATCATAATCATGACTTTGGATTACCTCCCCATCATCATCAAGCTAGTCAGGAATGGTCTTGATGCTATACAATCTAATTAGACTGGCTGGAAATCTAGAGAATGTTTTCCTTTGAACCTAAAACTCATCTTTACAATTAGCCTAATCATCTTCAATGCCATCTTTGTGCCTAAATTCTCTATTGGACTTCTTTTAAGCTTCTCCTATTATGTCAAATCTGGTCCTCTTGGAATGGAATGCCAACCCTAAGGTACTCATTCCTTCCTCAAAAGAGAATGTTGTGATCATGGAAGGGCCGGCCTGATTGACTCCCACCTTGAATGGGAAGTGGCATCCTAAACCTATTTTTTGCATGTCCTTCTTCACACTATCATCAAAATCTGAGATCTACCTTGTGACCTCCAAGAGTATGATATGGTCTATTGGATATGTTGGCAATCTATATGGTGCCCTCTGATAACCATCAATTTTAATGTATGAAAAAGTGGGGAACTAGATGAACCATGCTCCATACTTTTGTATCAACTCCTTTGCTACATCAAAAATCCTTACATGCTCTACCCCTTGAAGAAACCTAGTGATTTACATGGTGAATGTACCATTCACTATCTTGTAGCTTGAGTTACCCAAATGTAGCTAGGGATACACTTCATAGATAGCATCTTTTCCAAAACTCCCTCTTGCACTCAACCCCTTGTATGAATGAAATTTGGCCAAGGCATAGACCAAGTGAGATGTCATTATGAAGCTCTTGGTCTACAATACATCACACAATTGCTCATGTATCCTAGCACTGATGATACCTGACCAATGATAATCCACATTTTGTTCCATCTTTCTATGATGTAAAACATCCAACTTTCAAATATCCTGACATTCTTCAACACCATCACTCTGTTAACGAGAGTGATTACATCATAGTATTCTGATCTCAACTTGGCTCTGTACAACTAGTTAGGCAACTTGGAGATGTGTGGCTTAGGCTTCTCCAACAAAGAATTGATAACCTACAAGACTCGAGTTTTATCATCTGCATAGTATTTCTTGGCTACATCAAGATCCACACCCACCACATGAGATCTATCTAGCATATCAAATGTTTGATCCACAAAGACTGGAGAGAAATTGGAAAGCACCTTTCCCTGTGGACTAATTATCCTCTATGTGCCTAGATCATAATTCCTAGCACATTCTAACACCAACTCATAACATTGTACCGTAGGAGGAAAACCAACCACATGGTCCAATCTAGAGTTCACCAATTTTCTCATTAACAAGGAGGGATTTTCTACTGACATTCTTACCTTAAACTCCTCATGATCCCACTTCACAACATTGATATTTGCTACGTTTGACTAGATGGAAGCCATCTTGTTCTCAGGAATCTTTCCTTTCATGTCCAACTTGATTCTCTCTACCTTTGTGATAGAAGCTCCCTCATCACTAGGATCCATTATGTTGCCCTTAGTCCTTCTAGAAACGGCCTTGCTTGATTCAACCTGCATTTAGAAAAGGGACCACAATAAAGATCTATTACAAGATGAGAATTTAAGTTAGTCCATCATAGAGATCATGCTCATCCTTCAAATGAATCCAAAAAAAAATCAAAATCCCCTTAAAATATCATTAAAGCACATTTCTTCACAGTTCAATATTTTCAGCCCTTCATGAAATTTAGGCTAGAAGGGAATTTTGGGGAATTCATATCTAGGAAGAATTTAGCAATAAAAGCACAATAAACCTCCATAAACCATTCAATTATCATCATTAATTAAGAAATAGCATGAGACATTTCTAAATCATTCAAATTAATCATGTGATGCAAAATCATTAGCTAATAACTCATGTTATCCCTCAATTCTTTATTTCCAGTAGGTATTCAAGGAATTCCATTGGGAACAAAAATTTGTGAAAATGACAGGACTTCGCACATTTCGAGAAAATAAAGAAACAATGGAAAATTGAAAAAAATCCAAAGGAAGCGTAATTCCACAAATTTGATGTAGTTTTCATGTTTTAAGCACATTTTTGGGAAAACAATGAAGCAATGGAAAATTTGGGAATTCCAAAAGTAATGGAAATCCAAGAAATATTCAAAAACCTAAAATCTTTGACTTCATTAGGATATCACCCAATTTGATCAGATGATCACAAATTTGTTGAATTGGGCTTATATGTTACTTGTTTCAAATCTCTGATTAATAGACCTAGATATGGGATTTGCTTGAAGATAATTTTAATGACATTAGGAATAAATCAAAAATTGAAACCCTAGGTTCTACCATGAATGCACAAAATCAACCCCCAAGTCATCATTCTTGTTCAACAAATCCAAGATAAATTCCCCTCAAAATCCTCATAGCAAAGTATTTCATCAAATGAAATAGCTGAAATCTACCTAGGATGTGAGTTCTATTGAATATAAAGAAACCTAGGTCAAACTGGAGCAAATTGGTATCAAGCACTAGCCTACACAATTAGATCACCTATTTATCAAAGAGATGGTTGTGCTCACTCTTGGGAAGTAATTCAAGCAAACAATGGAAAATTATAACCCTAACCTTTAAACATAGACCTCTAAGCATGCAAAAACCCAGACTCAAGATGAGCATAAGATATCAAAATATCATTTACGATTGTAAATCAAAAGCAAGAGTGTTGCAAACATACCATGGATGAAGAATCAACTTGAGATGATAACAATGAGCAATAATCTCTAGATCTTCAATCAAACAAAAAAAGTCACTAGAAAAATGCCACCAAAGCAAGCAATCCAAATTCAAAATGACAAATTTTCACACATCACTCAACGAACCAGTCTTCCAAATTCAAAGCAAGACAAATGACATAAATATTTAGCACAAATTCCCTTAAGAGATCAATAAACATGATTTGTAGAGTTTGTATGAGAACATAAATGCAGAGACAAGACCACAATCTCATGGATTTGAGGTAATTAGGAAATTCAAAAATCTAAAGGCTTGGCAGAATTTCTAGAAATTCCATGGAAGATGAAATTCTTCAAGGATCTAAAATCCTCAAAAACAATACAGAACTGGTCCCTATCGGGTTTCCAAGGCGTACGGGGAATTCCTCCTTTTCAAAATCTAGAAAAACCTGAGGTTAACTCAAAACAAAATGATTTTCAAAATTTTAGTTTAATGTTGATCATTTGCACAAGTGAGGTAATCATTCAAGCACATCTTAGAGCAATCAAAATCAGAAGATCAAAGGCACCCAAAGCCAAAGGAAGAAAGAGGGCCCCTAGTTTTAGTGGGGCGTGTGTGTGAAACTGCACAATAAATGCTGACTCCTAGGGAAATTCTCTAGAGCATTTGATGACAAACTAGAATCAAGAACCCATAATCTCTGGTTGTAGTCCACACATTAGGTCATTTATCAAATGGAGCTTCAATGTTCTAAGATAAGAAAACCTTTCCTGTACCAGGGTCAAAGTGTTTTCTCATGTATTCATTTTCCTTTCCTCAGTATCCATAAGAACCAAACATATCCTAATCAGGTTGCATAAGGATTCCAACTCCAAAAGCATCCTTGATAGAGCCTCGCTACTAGTCAGAAATCCATAGCCCTGACAAGGTTATCGATGTTGTTCTCCCAAGCATAGCTCTACTGCTAGCCAAGCATCCATAGTACCAGTAGAGATACTTGGATACTCCTGATAAGTTGAATTCATTCTTTTGATTTTCAATATTTTCTCTTTTCTTTCTTTTTTATATTTCTTTTCTTTCCACTCCTTTTTCATTTCAACCTGTGAACAATGAAGTTCACACTTAGGGTTGAGAACCATAGTGGCACTGAAGCATAATATAAGATTTTTCACCTGACCATACTTCATAAGGACTATACAACCTTGGAATTAAAAGATTCTATGTAAAGATATAAGACCCAAATACATTCTAGGTTTATCGTAATACCATGACTCATCTACTCAAAACATGAAGCACATATGACACTAGATGAAGTACCTTCACCAATTTGATCCTAGAAGGATGATCAAATTTTGTAAAATAAATACCTATAGAAAACCCAGATAACGTAATAATTTCCATGCACATACGAAAAACCCTAGATAAAGTAGCAGACCAAAAGAAAAATCAAAACAAAGAAACCTACTCTAACCAAAATCAACACAAAACAAAAAAAAAAGAAACAAGCAAAGAAAACCTAACCTAACCAAAGAAAAAGCAATAGAAAAGAAAGAAAACCTAATTGAACTATTTACAAAGGAGTTGTAAATAGCTCAAGAATGGAAGTAATTCTTCAAATACTTCCCATTGATAGATAGTGGGATGTCCTCTCCACTGAGATTTTTCTCACGAAAATAATTGTCTCCCAAAATCTCTAAAATCTAGTAACGACCCAGCCAAAGTTTGTCAAATTTACCATTCTCTCCCTTACGGTCATGGGATTTATCCCAGTAAAGAACCAAGCTAGAGATTCTAAAAGCTTTCACCTTGGCTCTTCTATCAAGCCATCTCTTAACTACACCTTGATGTTTGGCAACATTTTCTAAGGCTTAATCTCTTCTCTCTTCAAGGTGTAATAACTCAACCAAACGGGCTTCACATTTTTCCCATTCATCATAATATTCATTAATGAGCTACAAAGTGGGAATCTTTAGCTGAATGGGGAATATAGGTTCTAGACCATACAAAATGTGGTAATGGGAGGTCCCTAAGGATTTCTGATGCCTAGTGTAGTCTTCCCAGAGAGAAAATCTAAGTTGTGTTTGCCAATTCTTGGGATTCTTCTCTAAGAGCTTTCAGATGACTATTAAAAGATTTTTATTGGAAGATTCAACCAATGCATTTCCCTATGGGTAGTAATTGGATGCCAATTTAATGATAATTCCATGATCAAAGGCCCAATTAGAAAACTTCAGTGATGCAAATGCAAAACCATTATCACAAACTAAGCACAATTGACACTGAAAGTGATTAATAATATCTGATTCTATGAAATTGATTACCACATCAGAAGTACATTATTTGCAAGCAAGAGCTTTATTCCATCTTGTAAATTAATTAGTAATAGTAAGGATATACCTGTGGCCTATAGAAGAAAGTGGGTTGATTTGACCTATGACATCCAAACCCCACTGTGCAAATGGTTTTACCTCTATGATAGGCTGAAGTGGAAGACCTACATATTTCTCCTTGCTTGCTACAGTCTGGCACACATGATAGGTTCTGACATGGTTGTGTGTATCCTTGAACAATGTGGGCCAATAGTAATGAGCCCTCAAAATTTGATTTGCAATGGAAGGTGTAGATCCATGACCATTGCCGTATCTATCATGAAACTCTACCATTACTCTTTCAACTTCTTTTCCTAAGCACCTCAGGTAGATACCCTCATTATTTTTCTTATACAAGATAACTCCCTTCATCATAAAACTATCACTTTTTAAATGCAGATCTCTCTTGTGTACTGAATTAAGATGTTCAAGCCATCATTGATTCAAAATATAGTAATTGATATCATCATACCAGTCCCCTAGAGACACATCTTGGAGGTGATAGTGTTGAGCTGTGAGGTCTAGACCCATTTCTATCATTGTCTTGGTTAGCCCTTGTCCTCTCACTAGCTTCATGGGTTAAATATCAATATTGTATTCCTGCAACATAGTTACCCACTTAGCTCTACAATCTACCAGTTCATTTTGCATTAGTAGTAGCTTGACTGTAGGATCAAGAATTATTGCCAAGACCTTGTTCCTCAAAATATAATGCCTAAACTTTTTTACAACTCTAACTAGAGCATAGGCTTATTTCTCTACACTTGGATACTTTAGTTCTGCATCCTTTAGAGGTGCACTCATGAATGCTATACGATGCTCATTCCCTTGATCATACTTTTGAGTTAACATGCCAGTACAGGAGTGGTCAGAAGCAAATGAGTATATGTAAAAAGGCTTGTCATAATCAGGGCTCACCATGATTGGAGCTTAAGCAATAGATCTTTTTCTCTCTACAAATGCTTCTTTTTCTTCTGCACTCCATTCAATTTTAGCTTCCTACCTCAACATGAAATTCAATGGCTTGTCTATCTTAGCAAATCCAGTGATAAACTTCCTTACGAAGTTAATTTTTCCTAATAATGATTTCATTTCCTTCTTACTAGCAGGTGGCTAGATCTTGAGTATGGCTTCCACTTGTTCAGGGTCAATAGAAATCCCTTTCTCTAAAAAAAATGTCCCAAAATTTTTCCTTTGGTAACTCCAAAGATGCATTTCTTTGTATTAATAGAGATTCCAAACTCGTTGCACCTCTAAAATACTTTGCATAAGTCTGCTATGTGATCACCTTACCTTTTGGAGAAGACTGTCAGATCATCTATATAAATAATTATGCACTTACCAATGATTTTCTTAAAAAAAATGTCCATGGCTCTCTAGAATGTAGCTCCAACATTGATAAAACCAAAGGGTACTCTTCAATAAGAAAAATTGCCCCACTATTTAGTGAAAGTATTCTTATGCATGTCCTCATAATGTACCATAACTTGGTTATATCCAAAGTAACCATCTAGGAAAGACATAATTTGAGATCCATTGACAATCTAAAACAAATCATCTAATGGGGGGATTGGATAGTTTTCTTTTTCTGATTCTCTGTTAAGATTCCTAAAGTCCACACATAGTTTGATTTTCCCATTTTTCTTTCTCATTGGAACCAGATTGGTAGCCTAGGTTGAGTGTCTTACTAGGAATATGATATGTGCTAATAATAGTTTCTATACCTCCCTTTGGACGATTAGCTCTAACAAGAAATTAATTGGTCTTTGTCTTTGCCTAAAAGGTCTTGCTCCTACCTTCAAAGGGATGGTGTTTGTTATAATTGAAGAGTCATATGTCTTTATTTCTTTGTAACTGTAGGCTATCACATCTTGATATGCATGCAAGGCATCGATGATTCCTTTTCTCTCCTCCAAAGTACATACTTTACCAATGAAGACATTCTTGATATCATCTTGAGTCCCCATGTTGTATGTTTCACATTGTCCACTAATGGATTTTTTCTTAGCATCTTGCTCTCAATCTCTAACCTTATCCAAATAAAAAATCCTCTCTTGCTGCACCATTCCCCTTAGAATTGTATTTGTATTTAAATTGATAACCCCTTCCAAATCCATCTCTACTTCCTGGCATTCAGCTTCATCAATGATTGGAGAAGTGAATACATATGAACTTGTGATAAAATCCAAAAAATCTTGTCATCTTCAAATATTTGGAAGTTGTTCACATTATCAGGTACTGAAGGTACTGGAGTTAGCTCCACAGTAAACTTCTTCAATCTAGAGAGAGGCAAAGGCTACAAGGTGCTACTTGTCTGAGCCAAGGAATCAACAATTTGGTTCTTACTACATGGTATCAACTAAATGTTGAAGGTGTAAAATCCTTCAATAAGGCCACATACTCTGTGCCTATAATTGGCCATTCTTCTGTCATGACACAAGTATTTCTTTCTAACTCATTTGACCACTAACTTATAGTCCCTAAAGAATTGCAAAGTCTTGACTTTTTTTCTTAGTGTCATAAGCAACCCATGAATCAAAGCCTCATATTCTGCTACATTATTGGTACAATGAAACTAAATTCTATGAGTAGTAAAGAAATTTTTACCTCTTGGACTGATCAACTCAAATGCTACCCCAACACCTTGCTTTGATTTGGGTCCATCAAACCTTAGGGTCCAACAACTAGCAACTCTAGATTTATTTATTGTATCTTGTGTACTATTGCTATTGGAAGGCTCTTCAAAAAGCATCACCTTCTTTCTCTTAGGATCATCTTGAATACTTGGTCTATTAATTCTAACTACTAGAGTTGGATTAATGCACTTCTACACCTGTTCAATTATTGTTTGACACAAGAAACATTCCCATTCTGAATGGGAGGCATTGTAAACTCCACACCAATTGGGTAAGAGAAAATCCTCAAAATTCATGTTCCTACCTATATGAATTTGATATTCAATACATTTCTAAATGAATTCCTAAAAATTATCCAATAGGATGAGTTGGTCATCTTTTGGTTCATCATCATTAATTGGTTTCACCAGGGTCCCAGTATTGCTAAGTTCTGCTATAAAATCCATGGGTGTAGTATGCAGCATGAGAATTTCTTCCACATTAGACTCTTAAATAGGAGTTTTCAACACATAATTACCCATTATTACCTTTGATATCAATATTTTATTCAAAGTATTATGATATTCTGTGATCACATATTTCATTGTAGGCTCTCTTTCAATCCTAATCTAGTTTGGAACTCCCTTCCAAGGAAGTCACATGTGGTATTGATAAATTGATACATATCTATTCAAGGCCTTAGTAAAGTCCCTTCCTAAAATCATACCATAAGTGTCAGGTATGTCTAATACCTCTATATTAATGACTTGTTGAATTCTGGGGTCTGAGGAAATTTGCATATGGATCATATTTAGTTCCCCTACCACATTAACTTTTATCCTGTATAGTTGAGTGACTTTCTTTTAGGAGACAGCAGGGGCAATTCCTAAGGATCTATAAATAGTAAAAGGCATCACATTGGTGGAAGCACCAAAATCTAGCAAGCAATTGTGAAAGTTCTTTCCAAATATGTGAATAGAAATCAAAAATGGAGGAGCTTCTATTTTACCCTGGAATAGAGTTAAAGGGGTTCCAACTTAAGTGACTTGACCCTTATCTTTTTCTTTCCCCTTGTCTCTAGGTTGTGTATGGACCTAATTTTGATCCTTTACTGCTTGGGAACTAGATGCCTTATTAACACTCCCACTGGTTGATCTATCTTGTGATACTGAATTCATACTATAAGCTCCTATAATTGCATTTATAATAGTTGGGGCTCTCAATAATTCAAATACAGAGAGACTTACCTCTAACTTCTTAAGTTCTTTTACAACATATATAGCCATTTTCTCTATGCTCAAATTAGTGGGAGTCTCCTTGATACATTCCACCACATTATCTTTGCTTGTTTTAGCACCCCTTCCTTTCAATGGATCCACTTGTCCTTGATCTTTAGGCAAGTAATGCCTAGGTACATGAGGATATGTTGGATTATTGCTAGCACTGGGATCTAGAGGTATGGTGATGTTTTTTGGGGGAATGGAAGTGGTGAACGGACCTCCAGCCTATGGATGTCTATTTGTCAGATCTCTCAAGTCATATTTCCTAATGGATCATTTGAATGTCTGCACCTCTCTGACATAAGTCTCCTCCTCATCCATGGGGTCATTATCATTCGTAGGATTTTCATTAAACAACTATGTAATCTCATCTCCATTGCACACTTGATCTGCCTCCTCCTTAGATGGACTTGATTCTTCTTCAGGCCCATTTTCTTCACTTTGTGTGAAAGGAGCATAATTTAGCTCCAGCATAGATGAGTCATCAGGAGTAGATGGTACCAACTCCTAGTTACTTGCATTATTATCCACCTCATACTGAAAGATTGACGTAGTTGTTTGGAACTCATGATAGTCTAACTGGGAATGTTGACTTGTCTTATGGAGCCTACACCATCCTCATAAAGTAGCTTCAACCAAGTATACTCTACTTGGAGGCTTCTCTTTATTAACTGGTTGATCCAGTAGGGTGGGAACACGTCCATTGTTAGGCCTTGTATTCCAAGTCATGTTCTATTTGGGTGGTTTTCTTCTATCAAATCCTTGTCCAGCAACTTGCCCCCTATCAAGGTTTTGGTCAGAGGGTTTCCCTCTTTCATAATTTTTTCCTCTATCATAATTTTGTCCCCTTTCAAAATGTTGTCCTTGCTGAGGCTCCTGACTTTATCTATTGTGATTAGACTACATACTTCTTTGAACAACTTATAGTTCACCATTCTAGTTTCTTAGATAAGTGGTCTCCATGTTCAGATTCTTCACTTGTTTAGTCAGTTCATCCAGCCTTTCCTTGTCAAGATTGGCATCTGGAGTCTAGTTCACCCTATTTTTTAGGGTGTCCTATTGCATCACCAGAGCCTAGTGATTGGTTCAATATCTCAAATTTCTACAAATATGTGGGGAAAACGCTTTGAGGTTGTGTATGGAGGGGTTGATTAACACCTTGTTGAGGATAGTTGGCCATGGGTGGGACTTGATTTAGAGGAGGTCCTGGATGAGGGACCATAGGAAACTAAGATATTGGATTCATGATGGGGGTATGATTGGTAAATTCTTGATTGATGGCCTAGACTTTCCCTAAATAAGCAATAGGTCCTAAGAATGGTAAAGGGTCAGATAAGTGTTTCATTAAATCCATACTAACCATACAACCTTAGTGTATGCATCAAGTAGATTAGCTGGGGAATTATGCCTCCACTTCATAAAGGTGGTTGTAAGGCTATCCAAGGTTTCATAATATACCTCCAAGGTAGTAGCATCATCAACAACATAAGTGGGCTACAATCGGGTATATCCATGATGAATCATGTTGTTAAAGGATCATATGGGTTCATTTATTTCCCTCTTGACCTTGGTAAACTGAAGGTAAAGCTCATTAGAACTAATGGGAATCCTAAACTTCTACAAGAATTCATTCTACAATTCAATCCAATTATGGATTAATCTAGCAGGCAAGGGGTTGTACTAGTAAAAGGAATCTTCTAGGGAACAAGGAAAGAGCCTACATGCCACATCCTCATGGTTGATTCCCCTATCCCTGAGATAGGTTTAGAAAATCTTGATATGTTTCTCTGTAGTTCTTTTAGGATCATTAATATGGAACTTTGAACAAAATTGTTCATGGTTCTTGGGAATGACATTGTAATTATTGAAGGTCAAAGGGGAAGGGTTGTTAGAAAGGAAAGCCATTAGTGGGGGTGGAGCTGGTAATGGATGATTTATGGCTTGCTAAGTTTGTTGAATGGGGATGGCTTCAGAATCAAATGAAGATGGATTTGATGAACATGAGGATGATGGAGAGGCTGGAAGTGGCTGGGTGGATGATGATTCCCCTCTTCCTCTAGTCCTTCTTGACCTAGTAGGAGCTTGCAACTCTTGAAATTATTCTTCCCCTAGTGTAGATCTAGTTCTTCTTTGAAATCCTTCAGGAGAAATGGCAAATAGAAAATGATCTAGCTTGCTTATTCAAGCCCTCCTTCTAGTGCTAATTTGTTGATGGTGTTTTCTCCACAGTAACAACTTAAAGAGAATATGATATTCTATCTCTCTGGAAAGGTAAATCTCTATCAGCAAGCTTCAAGAGATAACCCCAAGGTCTCTAATGGAAGATCTTGACAATGAATAAACAACTCAAATAATATGTGAAAATGCTGGTAATCACAAGGGTCCTCACAAATAGACACAAAATAATTAAACTTATCAGATTTTAGAATATGGTGATACTTCAAATCCCAAATTTAACCCATATTCAAAATAAATAGCAAAAGATATAAGGGTTTCAGAGATATTTATAAAATTAAAACTACCCTAAGATCAACAATGAAAATTATGAAGTACTTGAGATGGACCAATCCCCAAAACTAATTCTTGCTTAACCTAGATAAATTTGCAATCTTACATAAATAGTGCAATCTTCTAAGGAATAAAGATTTTTAGATCATGGACATTCATCCAAAACAACCTTATTGCAATTTAAATGAACAAACATTCACAATTGAACTTAGCACAATGAATATAAGGTCCAAGATAACTTTACAAAGCAACTCATAATTAACCAATTTCAAAAAGTGTGGACTAGGGATCGCTACATCACTTCAAGCATTAAACCATAAACACCATTGAATCATATCTAATTCTAAATCTAATATATATCCAATATTTCCTAAGCAATTTCAAAAGATAGAACAACAAGAACCATGCAAGATAAGTCAACACAAGAGAATTCACCAATAACACAATTTGTTCAATTGTATTGAATCACCCAATAACAACAACAATTCCAGTGTTCTATGTTACAACATTTGCTTCAAAATAAAACTGCCTCCTAACACTAGCTTCTACTATATTACTTAGCTTGCTTCAAAGTCTATTTTTTTCTAGCCCTTGAAAATGAGGAAGAATTCCATATTTATAGAGATGTCATCATATTTCATCCCATTTAAGGTTACAAGGAAGGTCGGCCACAAAACAAGTTAGCCTAGAAAGCTCAAATGAAAGAAAACAAAAAGCATTAAATGCTTTAACTCATCCAAGTCAGCCTGGGTTCTCCAATGTAAATCAATCCAATGCATGTAGAGTACGAAGGATGGAAATAATGGGAAGCACGAATTTTGAGGCATCATTCATTGGTTGCTCTCTTGTCTTTATTTTTATCTTTTTTATCATGCACCATAAGGAAAATTCTCTCTAGGTCAGTGAAAGGTAGAGTGATTAGCACTTTGAATCTTCTATCAATGGATTTAATCTCCTCCCTTGAATGCTTGATCACCTTGTCCCATTCTACCTTGAGATCCTGGCATTTCTCCATGACAACAATATAGGTGGATGCATCATCTAAATGGTGGGCCATGATTTGACCATCATTAATTCGGGCATAATCTTCATGCCACCACTTCCTTAATTGCTCTAAACTTAGATGCTTCGATGCAAACTTTTTCCTCCCAATCATGATCTCAAAGAAAGGAATGCATTTGTTGTAAATATCCATTAATGTGTTTCCCACCTACTACCCCTACTTATGTATCCTCTTGAAAACTTTATTCTTAATCTGTAATGATTCATACCCGTCCCAAGGTTCTGAAACCTTTGAAGTAGAGAGGATTTCATAATTCACCAATTTCTCCTCTAAGTAATCCATGTTGGTCCTTAGCTTTTGGAGGAGGAGGTCTATATCTATCTTGTCTTTCCCTAGTAGATTCTATAGTCATTCAAAGGATCTATGTCTATCATTAGAAGTTGACAAGATCTCCTTAATCATATCATCTCCTCAGTCACTAACTCCTTTTAACCATCCATAAGTGGCTTGTGTAGAAACTTTCATCTTCTCCATCTTAGTGAATACCTCCCTAGGCAACAAACCTTTAGGAGTCACCCCTTCACTTCCCACTTCTTGGAGAGTCCCCATCAAGTGTTGCACTATCTATACAGATCATTTAATTTTTTTTGAAACCTCTCCTTCTCTATTGTTTCTTTATCTAGTCTCCTGAAAATGGCCTAGGAAGAATCCTGGAATTCTTCCTTCTCCAAATCCTTAATAGTGGGTTCTAGGTTTAGATTTTGATTTTTATAATCTTGAGGAACAATCTCCCTTTTACCTTTTTCTATAGCAAGGGTGGCAATGTGAATTATTCTTTTGTCTGCTTCATCCCTAGTGATCTTAGAAATCACCCTATCCTTCTTCTTTGTTTTTCCTTTTCCAATATTGGCTAGCAATTCCTCCCAATTTGCAAGAGTGTCATCCACAACCAACTACTTTCTCTCCAATACTTCATTGAGCCAACTTGGGGTAGAAGCATCTGACTACTACTCATTTTGTTTCTCCCTTTCTCTTTCACCTTCTTAGGGCTCAATATCTACATTATGTATTGGGTGAACCACCTCCATTTTTCCTTCTCCTTCATCTTTCTCCTTATTATATTCTAGCCTATGACACTCCTCCTAACTTAATTTTTATGTCATAACTTAATAGGAGAAGGATTCCTTTCATGTGTGTCTTCCTCTTCCATAAATTTCTCTTCTCCCATGACTTGTGAGTTTTCATAAGATACCAAGGAAGACTAGAGAATGTTTCCAAGTTCTACCATTTTACTATGGAGATATCCAACATGAAATTCTTCTATTTCCTCACCTTCATGTTTTTCTTCAACAACAACTTTTATTTTCCCTTTCTCTCCATCATTTAAGCTCTGAGTTAATGAAGGAGCATAAGTGTCCTCTTCTTGTGTAGTAGGAAGAAGTGTAGGAGTACCCTTTTTTAATAAACTTTCCATTGTTGAAGGATTTCTAGTGTGTCTAGTATATACCTATGTCTTCTCTCCAAAGATTCCTACCTCTATCACCTGGGTTCCTATGCCTTCACTCTATCCATTGGGCTACTCATTGTGCTTCTTCAAATTTCTAGCTATTCTTCTCTTCTTAAGAGTAGTGACACCATATTTTTTCTCTTCTCCCTCATGTTCTTCCTCTGGGGATGATGTTCTCTCCTTCAAGGTAGTCTTCCTCCTCTTGGAACTGGGATTTCTCTTCTTTTCCTCTTCGGGTTCTTCTTGGTTACCCCTGATTTTAATTTTGAGAGGAGAGTCCACATCTCCTTTTCCTTTTGGATCTTGTTCACTTTCTTCAGAGGTGGAATGGGATTCCAAGTCTCCCATCAAGTCATAGGTGTATTGCATTCCCTTATTTTCCAACTCCCAAATCTTGTGCCTAGGCCATAACTTGGTATATTTGATCATAGGAGCATTGATTTTCTCTAACTCAGACTTATCTTCTTCTAACTAGTCTATGTCAGCTATGGGTTTGTCTTTGTTGGAATCATAATCATGAATTTGGATTAACTACACATCATCATCAAGCTAGTTAGGAATGGCCTTGATGCTATACAATCTAATTAGACTAGCTGGAAATCTAGAGAATTTTTTTCTGCTAAACCTCAAACTCATTTTTACAGTTAGCCCAATAGTCTTCAATGTCATCTTTGTGACTAAATTTTATATTGGCCTTCTTTTGAGCTTATCTTGTTATGTAAAATATGGTTCTCTTGGAATGGAATACCAACCCTAATTTACTCATTTCTTCCTCAGAAGAGTGTACTATGATGATGGAATGGAAGTCCTCATTGACTCCCACCCTCAATGGGAAGTGACATCCTAAACTTGTTTTGTGCATGCCCTTCTTCACAATACCATCAAAAGCTGAGATTTTCCTTGTGACCTCCAAGAGTATGATATGGTTTGCTGGATATCTTGGAAATTTGTATGGTGCACTCTGACAACCATCGATTCTAATGTATGAAAAAGTGGGGAACTGAATGAACCATGCTCCATACTTCTATATCAAATCCTTTGCTACATCATAAATCCTTACATGCCCTGCCCCATGAATCAACTTGGTGATGTACATGATGAATGCATCATTCACCCTCTTGTATCTTGAGTTACCAAAGTGTAGCTATGGATACACCTCATAGATAACATCTTGGCCAAAACTCCCTCTTGCACTCAACCCCTTGTATGGATGAAATTTGGCCAAGGCATTGACCAAGTGAGATGTCATTGTGAAGCTCTTAGTCTACAATACATTGCACAATTGCTCATGGATCCTGGCACTGATGACACCTGACCAATGATAATCCACATTTTTCTCCATCCTTACAATGATGTAAAACATCCAACTTTCAAATATCCTTATAGTCTTCAAACCCATCACTCTACTAAGGAGAGTGATTGCATCATAGTATTCTAATTTGGACTTGGCTCTATAAAACTACTTAAGCAACTTGGAGATGTGTGTCTTAGGCTTCTCCAACCAAGAATTGATAACCTACAAGGCCTTATTTGTATCATCTCAATAGTATTTCTTGGTTACATCAATATACAAACCCATCACATGAGATCTATCTATCATATCAAATGTTTGAGTGACAGACTAGAGAGAAATTGGTAAGAACCCTACCCTGTGGACTAATTATCCTTTGTGTGCCTAGATCATTCTAACACCAACTCATAAGATTGTACTGTAGGAGGGAAACCGGCTATATGGGCCAATCCAGAGTTCACCAATCTACTCATTAACAAGGAGGGATTTTCTACTAACATTCTTGCCTTAAACTCCTCATTATCCCACTTCCCAACATTGGTATTTGCTACCTCTAACTATATGGAAACCAACTTGATTATCTCTACCTTTGAGACAGAAGCAACCTCATCACTAGGATCCATTACCTTTATGTTAGTCCTTCTAGCAATTACCTTACTTGATTCAACTTGCATTTAGAAAAGAAACTGCAATAAATATCTATTACAACATGAGAATTCAAGTTATTCCATCACAGAGATCATTCTAATCTTTCAAATGAATCCAAACAACAATCAGAATCCCCTTAAAATATTATTAAAGTACATTTCTTCACATTTTGGGATTTTCACCCCTTTGCAGAATTTAGACCAAAAGGGAATTTTGGGGAATTCTGATCTGGGTAGAATTTAGCAATAAAAGCAAAGTAAACCTCCATAAGTCATTCAATCATCATTATTAATTAAGAAATAGTGTGGTAAGTTTCTAAATCATTCAAATTAATCATGTTATAAAAAGCATTAGCTAATAACTTCTGTTATCCCTCAATTCTTCATTTCCAATAGGTTTTAATGGAATTCCGTTGGGAATGGACATCTACAAAAATGGTAGGACTTCACAAATTTTAGGAAAATGAAGAAATAATGGAAAATTAGGAAAATCCAAAGGAAGCAGAATTCCACAAAGTTAATGTAGTTTCCATGTTTTAAGCACATTTTTAGGAAAATGATGAAGTGATGGAAAATCAAGGAATTCTGAATGTAATGGAAATCTGCAAAATATTCAAAATCCTGAAATCTTTGACTTCATCAAGATTTCACCCAATTTGATAAGATGATCATGAATTTGGGGAATTTGGCTCAAATTTTATTTGTTTCAAATCTCTCATCGATTGACCTAGATCTAGGATTTTCCTAAAAATAATTTGAATGACAATAGGAATAAATTGAAAATCAAAACCCTAGGTTTTACCATGAACACACAAAATCGACCCACAAATCCTCATTCCTATTCAACCAATAAAAGATAAATCCCCATGAAATCCTCATAGACAAATAGTTCATTGAATGAAATAAACCAAATCTACCCAAGACGTGAGTTCTATTGTATGCAAAGAAACCTAGGTTGAACTAGAGAAATTTGGTATCAAGCAAGAGATCAAACTAGGTGGTCAAATCAAGCACTGGCCTACACAATTGGATCACCAATTTATCAAAGGGATGGCTACATCCACTCTTGGGAAGGCATCCAAGCAAACAATGGGAAACTATAACCCTAACCTTTAAATACAGACCTCTAAGCACTACAAAACCTAGACTCAAGGTGAGCATATGATATAAAAAAATCATTCACGATTGTAAATCAAAATCCAAAGTACTACAAACATACCATGAATGAAGAATCAACTCGAGATAGTAGCAATGAGAAATAATCTCCAATCTTCAATCAAACACCAAAAGTCACCATAAAAACACCACCAAAGCAACCAATCTAAAGTCCAAATGCAAAATTTACACACAACACTCAAACACCAAGTCTTCCAAATTCAAAGCAAGACAAATGACATAAATCTATAGCAAAAATTCCCTTAAGAGATCAATAAACATGAGTTGTATAGTTCATAGAACATAAATGTAGTTACAAGACCACAAGCTCAGGGATATGAGGTCATGAGGGAATTCAAAAATCTAAGGGCCTGGTGGAATTTTGAGAAATTTCAAGGAAGATGAAATTCCCTGAGGATCTAAAATCCTAGAAAATAATGCAAAACTGGCCCACATTGGGTTTCCAAGGAATTTAGGGAATTTTGCCTACAGGGAGTTTTCACAAAATTCTAGAAAAACCTGAGGTTAACTCAAAAACAAGGATTTTAAAAATTTTACTTTAAGGTTGGTCATTTTCATGAGAGAGGTTATGATTCAAGGACATCTCAGAGCAATCAAAATCAAAAGATCAAAAGCACCCAAAGTCAAAGCAAGAAAGACGTCCGCTACTTTCAGTGGGAAGTGTGTGCAAAACTACACAACATAAGGTAATATACTCCATTTTTGCATGCTTCATTACATTCTTTCATCATTTTTTTTTAATTACCTAAACGGGGTTTAACCAAGGAAAACCCCCATGCCTTAACAATCAACAATTCTTTTTTTTTTTTTGTTTACAGATTTAGGTCCTTTGGAAGCTTGAGAATCATTGAATATTTCATTCCAAAGTTATTCAAGTCATCCTCCTATCATTCAAGTCAAATCATCAAGGAAAAGTCACTTTCAGACCTAAATCTTACAATTTCAGGAGCAAAGACTTTTAGGAAGTAGAAATATAGATCTAACTCCATAAAATCTTCCTTTTATTTTCTAGATTTTTGTAGGTGGATTGATTCTCCACCCTTGGTGAATGATTCCCACCTATAGACGTGAAAATTTATTTTATGAGATTTCAACTTCCAGCAACCAGAAATAAGTTTCCAAAAGATTTTAGTAGAAGCATGACTGATTCGACATGCTTCACGAATGAGTCCTAGTGGTCATTAAAAAAAAATTCAAATAAATTTCATAACCTTCCAATGACATCATTCATCCTCTAGGTGCACTCTTATTTCATCCATTTCTTTTTTTTCTGCATATTTCTTTCTATTGCTTTTTCTTTCATAGTTGTAATTCACAATGTGTTTTCAAACATATCACAATTCGTAGGCTTTACATGCATGCTTTATCAATTGCATAGCTTAGAAACACTTATATCACTCCATTTTCATCACATAACATCATTCACATCCTAATTTGAATCCCACATAAGCATTTTAGGATCTAATCTCTCTCCTTTTGGGTGAAAAATCCCATAAGAGTTAGAGAGTTCATTGGGTCCTAAAATCTATGTTTCATTTTCATGAACCTAACTCTTCAAACACTTCTATTTTCTAATTTTGTGTCTTTCATTATAGATCTAGCTTGCATTAGGATTTTTTTTTATTTTTTTGCATGCTAGGTGTTAAAATTTGCATTCATAAAATGTTCATTTAGGTTGAATTTGTTACATATCAATTCATATATATTTACTAAAATTATGCATTTTTCACTTAGTTCTACATCTTGTCACTCAATATTCATAAAAATCAAGCACAAAATTCTGAAATTTTTGAAAAAAGTCCAAGCTAGGACTCATTCGCCAACCTGGGCGAATCAGTCCCTTCTAACCCTTGTAACAACATTTTACAAACTTTATAACTTAGTTTTTAGGATTTTTTTTAGTGCCTTAACCTATATCTATCAGTTATATGCATTTTTGTAGCATTCATTTCATGAAATTTAGCCTTAATTATCTCATTTCATGCATGGTTTAAATTTCAAGTTTGCATTCCCATAAGCATAATCAACCCATTGTCATTTTAAAATTGCATTTTTTTCATATTTTTGCATTGCATTTTAAGTTAGCATCTATTATTCTTTCACAATGTTAATTTCAATCTTGTCCACATTTAAAAATAAAATTTTAGTTCATAAACATGCACAATAAATTGAACTTACGTCCTTTGCTCTCTTTCCTATTTGTGTGGATGATGTGATGGAAGTGCATACAAACATAGATAACAATGATGATCATAATTATTCTTCCCTTGATATCTCTCCTTTTAGTGATGAAGGTATCTTGACGAACAAGGGTGCACTTGTTGAGCATCATGAAGATCTTGTTTGTCCTTCTCTTCATTCTCCTTGGAAATATAGAATAACAACACACAATGATAACCATCCTTATGATCCTTCCCCTCCTCCTATTTTAGAAGATATTAGGGACGAAAGTCATGAAGTCATAAATGATCATGATAATCACATGTGTTCTTCTCCTAGTTGTGATGAAGATACTTTGATAGAAAACATAACTAATGAGAACCATGAGAATTTTAGTTTTCCCCTTTCACCTATGGAAAACTTTATTGAGAAAACTAGTTTAATCATTGATCTTCCTCATACTTGTGATGAAGATACTTTGCAAAATTCACCCTTAGAAAAAAATATTACTTTCTCTCCTATTATGGTAGAAACTATGGAATGAGAGAATGGGACCTTAAAAACAACCAACAATCAACTACAACCTTCTTCAAATCTCGCCATTATCAATAATCAAACCCATTCATACCTCCCTTAGTTGTGATAAAGTTGTTTTGGATGAATCAAACCTTAATTGTCATGAACATGTGGCTTTTTTTTCTCCTAACAACTCTCCTCCTAGAGAGGATATTATGAGTCTAGACAAAAATAACATACCATTCCAAGGCAATGAAGAACTTTACTTGATAAGGGATGTTAACAATATTCAGCCTAAACTTATCCTTTATGCACCTTCACATCCACTTCATCCTTCCAATAAATCTAAAATGACCCTCTACCCACCTCACATCTACTTCACTCTTCCAATAAACCTAAACTTATTCTTTACCCACCTTCGGATCCCCTTCATCCCTCTAATATATCGTAGCAATTTAGTGATGATACTAATGCTCATACATATAACACATGAAATAACCCACAACCATCACAAATAAACTCACCATCATTACCTTTACCTAATCCACCTAGTACTCCTCATTACCTTCCACCCATAAAGGAGTACGATCTTGTTGAAAACTTAAAGAATACTCCTACCAAAATTTCCCTTTGGGATTTACTTCAAACATCTCCAAGTTACAACACCACTCTTCGAAATGCTTTACAACAAATAACAATGTCTTCTTGAACCACTCCAAATGATGTGGCAGATCTTGTTCAAAAACATAGTCTCGATATTAATTTTCACCAACATGAACTCCATCCTTTGGAATTACAAAAAAAAATTAAGGATTTCATGATCATTGCTCAATACAAAAAATTAGGCATCAAAAGGACTCTTATCAATAATGGTTCTTCTCTTAATGTGTGTGGTGTGAGTCTTCTTGATCATTTAGAAGTAGATAGATCACAAATCATACCTTATTCTATCTCTATTCAAGGATTTGATAATACACTAAAGAAACCAATCAGTGTAATCACTTTTCCTATTACATTCAGGGTGGTTACTTTGCAAAATCCTATTCATATCATGCCTTATGAAAATACAACCTTCTTCCAAGCAGACCATGGATTCATGAGATGAATGTAGTGCCTTCAACCCTCCATCATAAAATGAAATATGTCTATAATAATAAAATTTATCAACTTGAAGTTGATCCCGAGCCTAAAAGTTCCTTACATCTTTCAAACAAAGCTACAAGTCCTCTCATGAAATTAATTCCAACATCCAACATGGATCCTCTCCAAATTGAACACAACAATACAAAATGGAAATCTAGATTCTTTGGTGATGATTGGAAATCCTTAGAATTCACACCATCATTTATGGGCAACTACATATTCTCACAAAAGATAGACAAAAAACCAAATCAACCACCCATCATGACAATGCAAACCTCAAATAACTTTTCACAAGCATCCACCTCAACCACTTTAGACAATAACACTCTTTGATGAACACAATAACGAATAACCTCTCAATTCCAAAACACTCCAAAAGCTTTATGGAAAATGGTATGACCTCATGAAACAACTTGGGTACAATGAAAAAGGTTGTGGTGCTCGAGAGTAAGGCATCTACAACCCTATAGAGCTTAACACACAACAAACAACTCATAGTCCTGGTTATTGTTGTTTCATTGAGATCAACAAGCCTTCATATAACATCAATACTATCACAAGATTTTTTCAAAACTCTTCCTTATTCACATCAATAACCTTAGTTGCTGCTCCTTTCCATGTAATAGTTGTAGGATAATTCCATTCTCACTATTGCATGTCTTGCATCCATCGCAAGGGGCATCCTACCATCATCTACTTTAGGCTCACCTTTGTTCTACACTATGTGGGGGGGAAAAGGTTAGAAAGCCTTATTCTCTTATGTCACTTATCATTGTCTCTTTTGAATTCTTGCTAACCTTTCCTAAACATTTAAGAGAAAGCTTGAGATGTGGATGACATGTCTTAAGATTGACTCGCATGTGACATACTCTCTTACTTTCTCTTCCCTTGACGTGACATATCCTAACTTTGAAACATATGACTTAGCATAGGGCTTTCCTAGTTGACTCTCATGTCTTTTTTTTGCATTAATTTTCTCTTCTTCTCTACTTTCAAGTAATTGCTCATAGAACGATATGTAGCAATTCCTTTAGAGTGGGGGGCATACAATACAATGATTTCATTTTAATTCTTAGTTAATCCTTGTCATTTACATGATGCGTTTGTCACTTTTTGGATGAAATTGGGTGTGATATCTTTCATAAGTGTGATCTATCTCAACATATTGCATGCCTCTTGGTTGTTTTATGTGACACACTACATCCCCTAAGTTGTGAATATACTATTCTTTGATTTTTCCTATTTTGGAGACATTAGACACAATGTTCCCTAAGTGACTGACCTTACATGAGCTAAAAAAGACTCCTTTGAACAATCTTTCAAATTATAGTTTTTCATTTTACACTATTGTATTCCTTGGCCACCTTGCATAGCACAACTTGCATGCCTATGGTGCCATCCTATTTTTCTTATTTTATACTTTTGCATTTCTTTGGCTTTGTGGTACCTTGTTAAAGTTATCAAATAGGTATAGCTTTGGCATGGTTGAGTGGGAATCCCAACTAGTGGCATGACTTTTCCCCATAGCCACTTTTCTATTTGTTTGTGACTACATGCCAAATAGTGTATGCTACTCTTTTTCTTTTCTATGTTTTCGGCCTGCTCACCCTACGAATGACTTGAAGTTTCATGGCTCCAGAGTGAGTACATCTTTTCCATCTCATCTCTCCTTTTACCTTTCCCTTTGTATGATTTTGTATCTCGGGGCCTTGGCAAACATGTGGATCTCTCTTGAAAGGCTACTTTAGTGTGAGGAAGCAAGTTTCTCTCACTAAAGTGGGGGCTTAATGTGCCATTAAAAATTGTACCCGATGCTTTACATGAGATTAATTAGACTTAATGAAGCCCTAATCTAGTATTGTGAGGCATTTTATGCATCCACACTAGGTCTTGGACCCCTACAAATAAAAAATATGCTTTTAATGACATCTTGTAAAGGTGTTGTAAAGTCTTGTAAGATGCTTTCATGATTTTCTAGACTTAATTAATATATTTCTTCCTAATTCAACATTATAAAACATATTTAATTCATCATCACATTAATCTAGAAGATTCTTAATGCAAACTTAATGATAATCAAGTGTTGTAATTTGTCTTGCACATTCACATTAGTTTTTGTACCCTTCTAGGCTATGTGGACCTTATTTTAGTGTTGTAAAGAACATTTAATTACACTTTCACATTGATCTATGTCTCCTAATCCCTATTCAACATTTAAATCATCACCAACATGTCCTATTTTACCCATATTGTGAATTATGAGGCTTTAAATGATCAAATACTTGACAAGTTAGCAATCTAAACCTTATTTCCAATCTCCTTAGCTTCATAGGTGTTGGAATGGTCCCTATGGGACCCATTCACCAAGCATGGAAAATGAGTCCCATCCAAGTGGGACCCATTAACCATGTGTGGCAAATGAGTCATATCTGGCCCCATTTTGACCCTTGAGTGGGAAAAGGTGAAATTTAAAGATTATTTTCACTTTATGTAATCCTGTGATAAGGTATAATTGGGTATTAAGGCACTATTTTCTATAAATAAGTATTTTTACCCTCACTCTACATCTAACAAGTCATTATTACATCTCTCATCTTGAATCCATTGTCCACTTTCTATTTGAAGTCAACCAACTTAAGGTTTCTCCATTAGATGTCTCCAAGTTAGCATTCTAAAGCATTCAAGGGTTGAATATACATGTATTGCAGTAGAAATTCAAGATAAATCATAATTTTAAGGTAATATACTCCATTTTTCCATGCTTCATTACATTCTTTCATCATTTTGGTTTAATTACCTAAATGGGGTTTGACCAAGGAAAACCCCCATGCCTTATTAATCAACAATTATTGTATTGTTTGTTTGCAAATTTAGGTCCCTTGGAAGCTTGAGAATCATTGAAGATTTCATTCTAAATTTATTCAATTCATCCTCCTATCATTCAAGTTAAATCATCAAGAAAAGTCACTTTCAGAGCCAAATGTGACAATTTCAGGAGCGGAGACCTGTAGGAAGTAAAAATATAGATCTAACTCCATAGAATCTTCCTTTGATTTTCCAAATTTTTGTAGGTGGACTGATTCTCCACCCTTGGAAAATGAGTCGCACCTATAGGCCTGAAAATTTTATTTTTTTAGATTTCAACTCCGGATAGTCAGAGATAGGTTTCCAAAAGATTTTAGCAGAAGTAGGACTAATTCACCATGCTTGGTGAATGAGTCCCAATGGTCATTAATAGAAATTTCAAAGAAATTTCAAAACCTTTCAATGACTTCATTCTTCCTTCAGGTGCACTCTAATTTCATCCATTTCTTTTTGTTCTGCATATTTCTTTCTATTTCTTCATCTTTCATAGTTGTTGCAATTCACAATGTGTTTTCAAACATATCACAATTCTTAGGCTTTACATGCATGCTTGATCAATTTCATAGCTTAGAAACACTTATATCACTCCATTTTCATCACATCACATCGTACACATCCTAATTTGAATGTCACATAAGCATTTTAGGATCTAAGCTCTCTCCTTTTGGGTGAAAAACCCTATGAGTTAGAGAGTCCATTAGGTCCTAAAATCTATTTTTTAGGAATAATCCCCATTTTTGGTATCTTTCAAGGTTACCTTGGTAGTGTGTTGGTACCATTCACCTTGTTGTTGGGATGATTTTTTTTAAGGTTACCCTGATAGTGTGTTGGTGGGATACCTTGTTGGTGGGATGAATTGTTTTGAAGGTTACCCTATGGAACACCTTGTTTGTTTAGACCATGCCTAAATCACAACATGAGTTAGAAGACATAGATCAAGATTTATTTTGAAGAAATATGAAAGTACTTTCCCCCAATGTCTAGCAATGATGGATTATCTTGTGATAAGATAACATGCCTGCATATAATTAATGCCTGTTTTGGACAAATTCCTCATGACTTAGATAATGGAGGATAGGATAGTATCAATGATAGTAACCCATTTTAAGATGATTTCCATAATTAAGTGTAAAGTGTACACCAAACATTTGTCAAGATCAAGATGTGTTGGATTTATTATGGATCAGTCGAGATGCTTCCACCTAAAATGGTGCACGTAGATGCTCAATTCTACACATGATTCTTGTTTGTTAGGTTTTCACCATGGTACTTGTCCAAAGTGCCACCATAGTGTTTTTCATTCAAGGAAAAATTTTCTCTTGACTATTTTCTTTATTTTATTGGATTTTGATGTCACACAAGATGCCTATTTATCATGTTTTCATTATTGTGACAATTTTCTTCTCATGTTGAACCATCTGGTGGTGTTGATGTAGATGGTGTTGGTACTAATATGGTTTTTTCTGTTCTCATGATGTTCCAATGGTATGGGTATGTGCAGGATCATCATGGAAAAAATGGCCCTTAAGTGGTAAAAAATTTAGAAAAATCAGTGTTAGGCAACTTGACGTAAAAATTTGAATAAGTTATCTATATTATTCCAAAAATATGTAAGAATACAATTTGTAGAAAATTTAATGTAGTTTCTAAACTACTAGGTTTATTTAAAAATAAATAAAATCTATTTGGTGAAAATTTTAAATTTCAATGTGGTAGTACTTAAATTTTAGGGAAAAAATAAGAAGTAGGTGTCTGTCTGACCACCCTAACAATAATAAATTGATAATATTTTTTTATAATATTTTACATATAAGTAGAGGACTCATGTCCAGATGTGATGCATATTTTTTGTAATATTTTTCCAAGTAAATAATTAATTATGATATTTTTATTACAACTTTTAAAAAATATAAAAATGTGTATGTCTGACCACCTTAACTTGGTCAAAACTTCATGAAATTTAATTTTTCTTTTTTTAATCCTATAGTATGTGAAGCATAGAATGTGACACATGTTTTGGATTTAAAAAATCGGATACCATTTGAAAGTTATAGATGTTTTTCAATCAGCCTATCAATCAGGACTTTAGTCATAATTCTAATAGAAAATTAATAATAATAATTTATTAAATTCAAATTAAAGTATAATTTATATTGATGGAAAACTGAGAATATCCTCTAAAAACCCTTTTTGTTTCATCAATTTTGGGTAAAAAAAAAGTCGTCAGCCACGTACCCTACAAATACCCATAATATTGCAACTTTTTGGCCCATCATGATCCTACACATACCCGTATCCTATTTGGAGGAGTTTTTAAGCTAGGATACAATCACTTGAATGTAACCCTTTATAATTCATATCTTCTTTTTCGATATTGGAGTTAATGTTACCTTGATGCACACATCATGATAGAGTGCCCTTATAATCCTGATGATAAAGAGTTTCTACCAACACATGGTCAATGTGAGATTTGGGTATCATCGATGGTGAAATGCGTTGAGATATGTGGTCATCAAAAAAGTAACCCTTCTACTTTTTATGACTTGTTTGAGCCCTCCTTGTGATTTTGGCTTAATATTGCCTTGATTTAATGTCTTATTGTGGATAACACATTCACATTAGGTATTGGGCCCTTGTGAACTAAAAGGATTCAAATACTACCTTACTTAACTATTGTAAAGTGTTGTAACACACTTTCACACTTTTCTAGGGTCTTGTTAATAAAATAACCTGTTTTCACCGTTTATCATTCCTTGCTTCAAAGTGTTGTAAAGTTTTCTAACACACTTTCACACTTTTCTAGGTGTTTCATTAATAATTGGGCTTTCTTATACTTTAATTGGCCCCATTTTGCATCCACATGCCCTATTTTTGTGTATTTTTTAGAATAATCCTAACAAATATCATTTAAAGCATCAAAATCCCAAAAATCCACCTTAAATTCCTAAGATGGGACTAATTCAACATTATGGGTGAATGAGTCCCCCTAGGCTGAAGCCATTTTCCCAAGGTTTCGAATGAGTCCCTTTTAACTTAAAATTCAAATTTAATTCAAAATTATGGTGGGTTTTTATTCTCCAAGATCTAAGGTCGTCTTGTAGTGTTGTAATTTTGAGAATTGTTGCATAATTGAGTATAAATACAAGGTTCTTTCTCTCATTTCATCCTACCTAGCTACCTAATCAAGCATTCAAGTATTCATGAATATAGTTCAAAAGAGAATTTGAGCATTCATAAGAGCATTCAAGGTATTTCAAGGGTTGATTATCAAGCATTCAAGAGTTTCTTCAAGTGTCATTCATCATGTCAAGGATTGTTTGCTAACATTTGTCATATAGGATTGTGTGATTCAAACAATCATTGCTTTCAAGATCTATCAACATCAAACTACAGTTTAATTCTACATCTATTGGATCCATCACTTACATGTTTACAACATTCTCTCAGTAGGGTTTTGTGAGTTGCAACATCATTATTTGTTCATTCATCATTATCTATTCTATTACATTTCATTTCAAATATTTAATAACAATAAGGGGTTTGATCAAGGAAAACCCATATTCACTAACCCCACAACATTTTTCCCTCTCTTTGTATGTGATTTGCAAGTCTAGGTGGGTATGTGCAGGATTATCATGGAAAAATAGGCCCTTAGTGGCAAAAAATTTAGAAAAATCAAAGATAGGAAACTTGACATAAAAATTCGAATAAGTTATCTAAATTATTTCAAAAATATGTAAGACTAGAATCTATAGCAAATTGATTGTAGTTTCTAAACTACTAGGTTTGTTTAAAAAAACAAAAAAACTATTTGGTGAAAATTTGAAATTTCAATTCAGTGGTACTTAAATTTCATGGGAAAAATAAGAAGTAGGTGTCTTTCTGACCACCCTAACCACAATAAAATGATAACATTTTATATATAAGTAGAGGAATCATGCCCCAACGTGATGCATATTTTTTTGTAATTTTTTTCCAAGTAAATAATTAATTATGAATTTTTTATTACAACTTTTTTAAAAATATAAAAACTCATATGTCTGACCACCTTAACTTGGTCAAAACTTCATGAAATTCAATTTTTATTTTTTTAATTGTATGCTATGCAAAGAATAAAATGTAATGTTGTTTGAAAGCTATAGATGTTTTTCAATTAGCCTATCAATTAGAACTTTAGTCATAATTTGAATAGAAAATGAATAATAATTACTTATTAAATTCAAAGTGAGGAATAATTTATATTGGTGGAAAACTGAGAATCTCCTTTAAAAACCCTTTATATTTCATCAATTTTGGGTAAAAAAATAGTTGTCAGCCACATACCCATCATATTGCCACTTTTTGGCCCATCATGATCCTGCACATACCCAGGTGGCAAATTTTTCAAGCAACAAGATTGGAAAATTTGTCATCAAGTTGTCAAAGCGATTCAAAGTTGTCAAAATTGCAAACAACCTTTGGAGAAGGTCTATAGGTTGAATTTTGCAATTTTAGATCTAGAAACCAGTCAAGAACAGTGAAGCAGACTAAGAGCTATAGAATCTCATTCTAAATTTATAGAAATCCAAAAGTGGATTAATCTACCACTATTGGTGAATTAGTCACACTACCTAGGCCTAAATAGGAATTTTACAGATCTGAGTACCCTTTTAACTAAAACCTATTCTAACATAGTTTTCCTAAAACTGGACGGATTCTCCTAGCTTGGTGTATGAGTCATATTCAACATAAACAATAGTTTTTTAATGATTCCATAACTTCATTCCATCTTCAGCAAGTTTTTAAGTGCACATTTCTGGTTTCATAATTTTTTGTTACATTTTACTTGCATTTTTAGTTCTTTTTGCATATCACACTATGTTTTCAAACATTTTGTATTTTCCAAGTTTACACTTTGTGGTGAAGCCCTTTCCTATCTCAATCATCTCCAAGGATTCATTATAGTTAGATCTCTAAGGTTTCCTTGAATGTAAATATTATGAAATTTGATCCCTCTCCTTGTACTCTTTTTGTGGACAATGAAATGAAGCATCCATTTCTAGTGTCCACATATTGGTGAACCTAACTTGTGAACATCACAATTCTTATTTGGACTAAATTTACATCCTAGATTTAGCTTGCATTAATATTTCATTGCATTTTGCATATTAGTTAACTCGCATTCTAGGGTTTCAAAATTTGCATTAGTGAAAATCTCATTTAGCTTGTATTATTGCATTTAATGTCATTCAAAATTAGTAAAAATTTTCATTTTCATCTTAGATTAGCATCAAAAAAATAAAAAGCATAAAATTCATTTCAAAAATTCTTAAAATTTAAAAAAAAAAATCAATACCAGGACTCATTTGCCACCCTTAGCAAATTAGTCCCTTTGCACATTTTTCACTACATTTTTTGGCATTTAATCTTCATTTTCTAAGGTTTTGTTTGTTGTTCTTGAATTCCTATTTTACTTTCCAGAATTTTAGTTTCAAGCAATTTATTCTTGTTAGCTTACATTGCATTTTCATTCACCCCACATTTAGTAGCCTTTTCATGAGTGTTTGGTGTCCTATTGCTAATACCATAGTGAGAAGAACTTTGAGATTCATGGAATCCTATGATAACAAACTCGTTGTGGTTCTTGGGTTATCAAGAGCTTCCACTCCTAGTATTTACCCTACTACACTAGGCTTGGATAATACCCTTATCAACTCTTTTCTTTCAAGTAGCATACAAGTTGAACCAAGGAATGATGGTATCCCACAAGAGAAAATAATTTAAATTCATGAGGACTTAGTAAACTTGAAACATCAAGTAATCCTTGAAAAAAAATCAACTACTACAATTCCTACCATAGAAAAAATTCACCGTATGGTTAAAAGCGAATATGGCCTTGACCTTGTGAAAAACATTGTTCTGATCTTTGGAAAAAATATTCCTTAGACCACTAGTGCTCCTACACTAACAAAAAATGTTGCAAACCAAGGAGGAACTCAAATTCCTCCTCCCACAACAATAGCCCCAATACCTAGCTATACCACTCCTCAAGTCACAACAACAATGCAACAAGTTAGTAATGTGATTCCTTCCTTGGGTATTCCTACTAACATCCCTAGTTCCTATGTGGCATCGCATGTTCTATATTCTACCACATTACCACATATAAGCATTTCATTCACTTTTCCTACTAATACATACACTCCATCATGACTTTCACTTACATCTCATATCACCTATAGTGATCATCTCATAATGCAACTTTTACAAATCATTTCATCCATGCAAAAGAAAATCTCCACCATAAACCAGAATAAAAATTCCCCACCCACATATTATGTCAAAATGAACCCATTTTCCTTGGAGATATTACAAACACCAATTGCACAAGGTGTAGAGGTGACTATATTTGAGAGATATGTAGGGAAGAGAGATCCTTCTAACCATGTTAATGTCTACACCACAGGTTATGTAGTGAATTTGTCCTTGATGATAAATTGTTGCAAAAACTCTTTTCTAGGTCCTTAAAAGATACTACCTTGGAATGGTTTTCTTATTTACCTAACAACTCACTACGTTCATTCAATGAACTTGTTGATGCATTTGTAAACCATTTCCAAGTACATATGACTCCCAAGAAGACCTTGGCTGATTTGATGAGACATAAGAAAAATGAGGAAGAAAAGATGATTGATTTTATCTCACACTATCAATCGCTTTATTCTCAAATTAATGTGAAGATCCCCGATCCACACCTTCAAAAGATTTTCATAGAAAAATTGCAAGGTAAAATTCAGGACAAGCTCACTATGACAAATTTCCCATCCTTCATGCACTTGTGTACTGCCCTTTTTGTTTATCAAAATTTGGTTAGTAGTCAAGATACAAGGTCCACTTCTAGCTGAATTGAGAGATCTGAGCCAACTAACCAAAACAATTCCCAACCTTTTAGAGAACAAAATAAAGAGTTCTTACAATTCAACCCACCTCAACAACCAAGTAGTTGCTATCAAAACCTTGGTACCCTTTAGTTATGGAGATCTAAAAATACAATTCACACCCTTACTCAACACCCTTCATAACACAATGTCCCAAATTTTACAACAAAAAATGATTACCTTTCCTCTCATCAAAACAGTCGACCCTAATAAGCCTTTACCCCTCAGCTTTAAATAAAATGCTTATTGCCACTATCATTAGCAAAATGGACATGACATACAACACTGCAAGTGTCTTAAACATCTTGTGCAAGACCTTGTCGATTTTGGTCATTTATCCATTGGAGGTGCTAGTGATCAAGCCAACAAGTACATTTCCCCTTTGAACCAAAACTTGCAAATTTTCACTAATCCAATGCCCAAGCATAATATTTCATTTATCAAATCCAATGAAACTACAAAGAATGATGTGATGAATGTTGATACAAATGATGAAAATAATGATCCTATTCCAAATGATATCAATTTCAATCCTATGGATGAAATGGTAGGAGCAATAGACATCATTCCTTGTAAGGGCTGACCTAAGAGTCCTCTTGATATTGCTTTCTCCTCTAAGGATATAATTAAACATGCACCAGATGGTCCTCTCTACATAGCCGGTCGTATCTATGACAAGCCCACTAATGGGATACTAATAGATCTCGCTTGTGAAGAGAATGTGATCACTGAGGAGTTCTTACTCTTGCATGAACTTTATCAAGATTACTATGATAAATTAAAAGATTGGATCAAGACACACAATGTTTTTTCTTTCCTTATTATCAGATCAATCACCATTCCATTGCAAATAGGACCAAAAATGTTAGATGTCACATTCTCCATCGTCCTGCAGTTAGACCAATTTCATCTAAGGCTAGGTCATCCATAGCTTCACTAAATGAAAGTCATCCCTTTGATTTTGCACAAATGCTTAAAGTTTCCATTTGAAAATGAAATATTTACTATTCACCATAAAGGTTTTAACCCCTTGTCTTCCAAAGGAAAGTTTTCTTAGAATCCTTTTGGCTTGAGCCCATGGAACCTATCAAGCAATGAGAAGACTTATTTTTCATATCTTACCAAAAATTCAAAGCAAAGAAAATGTATGAACTATCTCTCTGAAAGATGTCCCCCTTCACCTCCACATCTCCCATCCTTGATGAAACCATGCTTGAACCTAAACAAGAACCAAACATCCAAATACCAACTAAAGACAGAAACTTCACCTACATCATCCAAAAGACTAGGATACAATATAAGCAACCCCATCACACCTCCTAGAATAAAACAAGTTTACAAAGAAAAAGATATAGCTAGATGAACAACCTCCTATGGCTCCTTTTGTTCCTCCCCTTAGGGAAGAAAATCAACCTATGGTTGATCAACCCACTCCTACACAAACACAACTTGAAAACAAAACCAAATGAAATAGAGGTTCTAGGGAGTGTAGGCATAGACGTCATGCTCTTCCTTGTAGATTACATGAAGAGTTAAACAACTAAAATAAAAAATCCAAAATTGATTGTAGCAATGCATGGTGACTTTCCTCCCCAACCAAAAAAAAAGCACCCAATACAAGTGTATACCCTGATATTTATACTTCTCTAGGTGAGCAAAACAACTAAAAATATGAAAAACAAAATACCAAGGACACCTCAAGATTAGCCAAAAGAGAGTGATAAAACAATAAGGAAAATAGATAGCACAAGACAAATAGTTTTACCTTCCTTTGTTGTTGATACTCCTTTGATTGGCCCTTGCTTAAGATGGGATGTGTGCTCCTTGATGGCTCTATTGAAGATCTTTACTATGTGCTTGGATGCAAATGCAAGTAGATGTAATTGAAAATTGGATGATTTCAAAATGGCAGCATGTAGTTGCAAATTGACTAAGTGTTGTAAATGCTTATTGAGAGGGGGTATTTATAGAGGAACTTCAAGGGTCAAGATTGATCCAACAAGGTCAAGATGAAGGGCTATGGTGGGTTGAGAACCCACAAGCCCTCACATCTTGACATGTGGAGGGTGAAGTGGCCAAGGGTGGATGAGATGGAAATGAGTTGTCAAGAAGGTACATGAGGTGGAAAAAGGACATGCACCTTGGGGAGTGAGGATATTTCCACAAAAAGGGATTTCTTGTTCCCAAGTGGGAGTGAAAGGGACATTTGAGGAATTTTAGAATTTCTCAAAAATCTACATGGGAAAAGGAAAGGTGGTTGGGGTTATAAATGTGAATTCACATTCCTAGGATGATCTAGAGGGTAAAAGGTGGGCTCCAAAAAGGTGGGACTTGGTCACATGTGGAGATTGTGACAAGTCCAAGGTTCTAGAAGCTTTGGAAGAATAAAGGAGAGGAATCTAGGGCAAATAAATGTGAATTAAAAATTCACATGGGAAAGGGGGTCAATGTCTAAAAAGGAAAAATGGAAGAATTGACCAAAAAGTGGTGCTAAATTTAGCTAATGACTTTGGTTAAGGTTGTGCAAATATTGGATTAGGATAATTAACAGAAGATTAGAGGCAAATGGAAAATGTAGGAGGATGTGACATTAATCTTTGATTAAGAGGATGCACATCATAACCCTGAATTAATTAAATTAATTCAGATTAGGGTGAGATTATGGAGGATGTGACAAGGAGAGAGAAAGTGAGGCATTTTAAATTGATTTTTAAATCAAAAAGAGGAAGAATGACTAAACTTAAATAAATTAGTGTATTTATTTAATTTAGAGAGGAATAAGGTAAAGAGGAAAGTATTAATTATTAAATTAAATACTTTACCGGTATGAGACAAAAGGTGTAATATTAATTTAATAAATTAATATTAATACGATAGATGGAAAGGTAGTAATTTTAATCATATGGAAGTGATTAAATTTGGATGCTTACATTTTGCCCCTCTTCGAAATATTTTTAAAATAACAATGTTTCGAAGAAAAGTAAATGTCAGCGATGAAGAAAGGAATGAGGATTGATGCCCTAGCTTGGCGAAGAAGAAGAAGAAGAATGCCCCAGTGCCTGGTTTGAAATGGATGGAAGGAAGTGGTAGGGTATGCCCCCTCGAGAGGGAGGCTGGGGAAGAAAGGAGGGGCCCCGAACGACGTCTCGATAGAAAAAAATGGAGGAGACCTTTGGATAGAGAGCGTAAAATTAAGTAACTTTTCCTTTTGAACGGAGTGGATTGGACGTACGGTGTGCAAATGGCGGCTCCGGGAAGTTAGGGATTAGTGGGAGGGATGAAAAGTTAAATAGGAGGTAAAAAATACCTTTGAGGTAGAAAGGGTTAAAAAGGTAATTTAAAAATTTACCTTGGTCATTTTCACTCAAGCAAGTGAGGAAAGGAGGAGAAAGAGAGAGAGGAGACGGAGCAAACATGCCGCAGGATTATGACACCGAGATCATGCACCGAGCTGATGAGGTGCAGAAACGATGGACTCACTTCGCGGTGCCCCATAAGGTGAGTACGGAAACCTATGCTAGTGATTTTGAAAAATTTGACCATGTGTGAAAAGATAAAAAGAAAAATGGTATATGGGTTTTATAGGTGGGGAAAAAAGAAAAAATGGGTAGTCAGCAAAAATTTGATTAAGTTAAAAAAAACCAGGGGGGCGAACTGCCCCACCACAGTGGGGCGTATGCGCCCCCCAAAGGTAGGGCGCACATGCCCTGCCAGGGCGGAGCCGCCCCAGGAGGCTGGACATAGACGCCCCACCGGGGCGGACACACCCCGGCCGGCGGGGGGGACGCCCCGCCGGGGCGGGGCCGCCCTAGGCAGTTGTTGCCCAGGGGGGGGCCGCCGGCGGCCGGCGCGTCGGGCGATGCCTCCGCTTTCGGGCAGGGGCAGTATATGCCCGCGGGGAGCCACGGCCTGCGGCGGCCACGATAGAGTCCCCAGAGGGCGAGAGGGGCACCGTGACCAACACGAGCCCTGCTGGGTGGAGCCGCCCCATGAGACGGTACGCCCAAGAGGTGGAGGCAGGTGCAGATAAGATAAGGAGGGCGGAGCCGGCCAAGAAGAGGAGGAGGAGCGGGGGGAAAAAAAGAAAAAGGAAAAAAAATAGACAGGAGGATAGAGAAAAAAGCAAAGACGGTCTGAGGTTATGAAGAATTATGTATTGATAAATGGTTGATTTGGATGCAGTGTTTGAGGCGGATACGGACACATGAGCGACGGTCGGAGGCACTGACAGCAGTGCTAGGAGAGATGACGGGTGCGGAGCATGTGGCTTTGGAGCATGCAGGACTTATGCATTTTTTAGAGGTGCCAGTGCTGAGGGCACATCGAGCGATGCTGACAGCCCTGATAGAGAGATGGAGTTCTGAGACGTCGACATTTCGGCCACTGACAGGGGAGGTTATGGTGACGCTTGAGGATGTATCGCACATCCTAAAGTTGCCGATATCAGGGATTTTGTTGAGTGACGTGGAGTCGAGGGGGGCCAAGTTAAGGCAGAATCTGAGAGTGTTGTTTGGGGATGTCCCCCTGCCATTGTGTGGTCAGCAGTTGGATGTAGATGGATGTCTGACAGTGGGAGTACCAGTGTTGCCTTTATTTTTAGCGGGGTTGATCAGTGGGATATTGCTGCTAGATCGTAGCAAGCGGTTTTACAATTTGCAGTTTATGGAGCTGATCTGACATATTGTTGAGTGGCGAGAGGGACAGATTGCATGGGGTGTGTGTGTACTAGCCCAGTTGTACAGAGATATGCATATGATTTGTTATCGGGAGGCAGTGAGCTTGACACATATAACACTGCTACAGGTTTGGGCATGGGAGCACATTACGGTGACTAGACCGATTGTTGTGCAGGAGGGAGAGGTGGATGATTCAGAGCCCCTGGCATGGAGATATGGAGAGGGAAGGGGCTGGCTTATTTGTCATAGGTGGGTGGGAGATTTTGAGGTATAGAGGAGGAGGATAGATGATTTAGTGGAGGGAGACATAGTTTGGTGACCATATATGCGACAACGCTTCAGGGGATGGAGGGAGGAGACAGCGAGACATAGTGGGTATTTTATGGCGCAGTGTGTTCTGATTGGGGTGCTTCCACGGATAGTGGAGATGCACCGGCCAGATAGGGTGCGGAGACAGTTTGGGTAGACACATGATATTCTGGGGCCGCCAGTGATGTTTCGACGGCTCACCAGAGAGTGACCATGGGGGCGTGCGATTAGCCCCACATCAGCCAGAGCAGCATGGGCAGTGACAGTGTAGGTACCCTACCCTGGGAGATATGTAGGAGAGGAGGATGCAAGAGTGATAGATCGATATGACCGGTGGTTTTGCAACCACCTATGGGATAGGATTACGCCTTTGGTGTCGATTGTAGGAGCTGTTGGATTTGGATCAGAGGATGAGCGGCGTGGGGTGAGAGAGGGAGGACATCCTGAGCTAGAGAGGGGGTGAGAGAGGATGGAGGCAGTGGGATGGGTAGAGAGGAGGAGGAGGAGGAGGGGGACCAGGGGGCAGTGGAGGAGATTGAGAGAGGCGAGACGACAGGAGAGGAGCAGAGATTGGGAGCCGGTTGTGGGAGGACAGGAGGAAAGGAGGGAGCCAGAGCCAGATGCGGGAGGACAGGAGGGGTCAGAGGTAGAGATGATACACGCAGTGGAGGGTAGAGGGGGCCAGCAGACTGGTATAGGGGGTAGAGTCTGCCAGAGGAGAGTCTTGGGACGGGCGGAGCAAGGAGAGGAGAGACAGCTAGCTAGAGGGCAAAAGGGGATGGAGGCTAGGGGGGAGCCAGAGTTGATAGCGGGCCGGAGGTGACTGATGAGTGTACAGATTGTGACAGAGCATGAGGGTGCCCGAGAGGATACTGAGGCCAGGAGTCAGCCAGGGAGGGTGAGGAGTGGGGGACAATAGAGGGGAGGGCAGGAGCCTCCTGTTATAGAGATAGGAGAGAGTGAGGATGAGGAGCAGTTGGAGATGGGAGAGCCACAGAGATTGATGAGAGTGGGGAGGCATGGTCATCCGCGGAGAGTGCGAGTCTGTCTATTCATGGAGGACTGGGGGGGTGAGCAGGAGGAGGAGGCCTGGGAGAGTGATGATTCTATGGAGATAGAGGGCGAGGTGCCAGATCGAGAGATTTGGGATGTAGAGCCATTAGCGATGGTTCCTGTCAGTTCCTCAGGGGTTGCGATTGGTCAGAGTATAGATCAGAGGCTGAGGGTGGCAGAGGCAGAGGTGATCAGACTCAGGGTCGAGCTATCGAGAGTGCTAGTAGCAGGTCAGAGGACTGATGGATACATGGTAGAGGTGATGTGGAGAGAGAGGGAGATACTACAGGCTGATATATAGGGGCTACCAAATGAGTTAGCTGCTGTTAGTTGGGACCGGGACTGGCTAGAGGCAGAGACCATTACATTGCAAGCCAGAGGGGCAGCAGTGGGGACAACTGGATCGACAGATAGTGGGCAACAGGTGGATGATCTCCGGCGGGAGTGAGATGAGTTACAAGACAGAGTGTTTTGCTTGGAGCAGACGGTGGGAGAGATGGGGGTGATGCGGGAGAGGGAGAGACAGGTGAGGGAGCAGGTTCGGACCTTGCGGATGGAGAGAGACACAACACAGGTGCGAGTTCAGGTGTTGCAGGGTGAGCGAGATGTAGCACTGTCGAGAGTTCAGGAGTTGTAGGGGGAGAGGGATGGGACAGTGATTCAGGCGAAGACAGCACAGAGAGAGAGAGAGAGATGTTGTAGAGAGACAGATGTAGATATTGCAGGGGGAGCGGGATGTGGCAATGGCACAGTGGCAGTCTATGCAGGGCAGTGATGTGATAGGGGTGGATATGCATGGATTACAGAGGGAGAGGGATGTTGCAGTAGCCAGAGCGGTAGCTACTGAGGAGATGAAAGATCTGATGCAGGCAGAGATGGCACAGTTATGCCTATCCCATGAGGCTTGGGAGCAGGAGAGGAGGATGATTACGAGGGATCGGGACATGTATTGACATGAGCGAAATTCCACTCAGGTTCAGGTTGCAGAGAGAGAGGATAGTATGCGAGAGGCAGGTTTTTGGATGGCTATGTATTATGATGTAGTTCCTGATGTGGCTCAGCGGAGATTCCGTTATACCAGGCAGCCACCGCAGATGCCAGTGCCATCGCAGTCATTGGGGACACGGACTCGTGGTTACAGTGATTCACCAGGTGTGTTACCAGGTAGAGGAGCAGGGCCTGAGTCTCCACAGAGATCAGATGTGGGGAGTTCATTTGGGAGGTGACAAGTTACTGAGTTTTTGACAGATGCATGGGGGACTGTGTAGGATGTAGAGATCAGACATGTTCTATATCTCTAGGTTTTGTATTTTGTCATATGAGGGATTTATATATGATGGACATGGGACACATGTTATATTATTTTGATATGAAACAGTTCTTAGTGACACCGTGTAGTATGTTTCTATTTATGATGGATGATTATATGCATGTGTATATGGTATTTCTTGGTTTATGTGGATGAATGTTCATGTGTTGATTTATTTATGATACGAGATGAGATGTTCATGTGGATGAGTGGATGTATGTATTTATGGATAATTTTACTTATGCGTATGCACTGGTTTATTGAGATGTATATGTAGATGATTGAATTTATGCACTTATGTAATATGAATATTTGTATGAATGTGAATGGTGATGTTGTATGTGCACCTATGGGATCTAAGATGATGTATTTATATGGATGCCTAATTGACTTAATTATCACGTATGTGTGTATGATGGATGTTGTATGAATATTTTATGTATGCAAGATGTGATGTATTATGCGTCTAACACTTTGTGATGCAGGTGGCGATGTACATGTGGACCTAACATGTGATGATGCAGGTGGCGAAGTATGTAGGCAAGTGGTGATGGACCTAAGACGTAATGCAAGCGACGATGGGGATATGGCATAGTATTTTTGTATTTTTAGAGGAAATAACACACGGTCATGAGTGCCAATAAGAACTGATGTGATGACGGGAGGTGGGTATGTGGTGATGGATGTGATTTGGCATCTGTCAAAAGGTATCAGTATCCTGAGAAGAATGAAAGAGAATGGGGGAAGGTATTTGCACAACCAAAACCATAGGGCGAGTATTAATGCAATGATTATGAAAATGCAATCCTAACTCAATTTTGCCATCTTTGGAGCACTGGTTTTTGCTATAGCATAAGACACATTTCACCAAGGTATGGAGGACCGAGGTAGATTAGTGTCCAATGCATGTGACAAACATATCAGACAAGAAGGCTATCTCGATACCCCAAAGTCGCGAGGACCTTGTTCGGGTCCGGTACTGAGATAACCACAAACACAAAAGGATGCCCCAACATAACACAAGACCGTGAGGATCTTGGTGGGTACTATGTGGGACAACCAAGAAGTCATCATCAAACAAAAGATCAAGATATGCTCCTATGTGGACCAATCAAAACATGCCATAATATGATGGATCATGGCGGTCCTGACAAGTGATGATAGGGAGCTCAAGTGATAAACAAAAACCAAAAGCATCAAAAAAATCATAATCAATTTCAAATGTCCATTGCCATAGGATCCAAGGGATAGATGGGATTGATGAGGTCTGTTAGGAAGGATGTATCCTGTTAAGACCAATGATGGATGCTAAGCGAAAATATCAGTATGATAAAGGATATGTGAAAGTGATTAGGTTCATCGGTACAAGTGGGTTTTGTTTGTTAAGAACCAGCTAGATAAAGGCATAACTTGATGACCACCAGAAGGGAGACAAGACACAACCTAACGACCTAGGGGCTTGGGGGCCGATCAGAGATTAGCCTTGCCTATGTGGAAGCGTAGATCCCTCGTAGTTCATAGAAAAATACCATGGATAAAGCGGAAAGAGGACAATGGTGACCGATGATGGACAGAAAACGTGACTGACAAATGCCCCGGGGGAGGATCAAATGACCAACCTTGCCTACGTGAAAGCATAGGGGCAACATAGTTCGGTAAAAGGACCATGGACAAAAGCGAGAAGGGACTAGTGGAGACGAGAGGATGGAAGACCAAAACAAAGTTGATCCGAGAGTGCCCCGGGGGTAGATTGCACGATCAGCCTTGCCTACGTAAAAGCACAGGGGCAACGTAGTTCGACAAGAAGATGAAATGGAAGCAGAGGATGAGATCTAGATGGAGACCGACACGATGAATGATCCTATATGACGACATGGACCGACAGACGAAAGACATAAGCTCAAAGTGGGATATAAGGAAGCTCAGGATGAGGGATAGGTAAGGTGAGTCGTCCAATGCTCAATCAACAAATACCAAGCAACCTAGGCTGATGTGGGTGGGGATGAAAGTGCGGATGACAACATAAAGTAACTAGGATGCCAGGTAGATAATGATTAAGCCCTCTATGGGTGACACCTGTTACCAGGTTTTCACCATCCATACTTATCTAAGGCGCCACTAAGAGGTGGTTTTCACCATAGGACGGATTTATTTCTCTTTACTATTTTTGGATTTTTTTGTCACTTTTTGATTTTTTTTAATTTTTTGTGATAGGGTAGACTAAGCGGACTTTAAGCATAGAACCTTTTTAGATGGAGAATATTGACAGGTTCGTCAAGGGGATCTCCATCTAGAGTAGTCAACTTATAAGCTCCAGATCCATATTTGGCAGTTATGATATACGACCCTAACCAGTTTGCCTCAAATTTTCCTTTCTTGTCACGATCTTGCTGAGTGCGGTGATTTTCTTTGAGCACATGTTCACCAACCTGGAATTTCCTGGGGTAGACCTTTTTACTGTAATGACATTTGAGACGATTATGGTATACTTGTAGGTGATCATAGGCCCGTATTCTGCGTTCATCCAGTAACTCTAGCTATGCAAGTCGAGCAACACGATCATCTTCTTTGCTGATGAGGTTCTTGAAAGAAATTCTCAATGAGGGGAGATCAACTTCGATTGGCAAGATGGCTTCTGCACCGTAAACTAAAGAGTAAGGGGTGGCGCTTGTTGGGGTGCGGATGGAGGTGCGGTATGCCCATAGGGCGGGATGTATGTGAAGGTGTCAATCTCATCCAATGTTATTGACCACCTTTTTGAGAATGCGGATGAGGGTTTTGTTGGTTGCTTCTGCCTGACCATTACCTTGGGGGTAATAAGGCGTAGACCAATGATGCTAAATATGGAAGGTATCACAAAGGTGTTTCATGGATTTATTTTTAAATGGCTTTCCATTATCAGAAATGATGGTGGATGGGATACCATATCTACAGAGAATATGGTAGATGATGAATTTAGAAACCTGAGTACCGATGATTTGTGAGAGTGGCATTGCTTCCACCCAATTGGTGAAGTACTCAGTTACGGTGATGATGAATGTATGGCCGTCGGATGATGGTGGGTGAATCTTGCCAATCAAGTCAAAACCCCATTGAGAGAACGACCACAGTGCTAATAGAGGTTGAAGATCTTGTGCCGAGGTGTGGATCAAATCCACATGTTGTTGACACGAAAGGCATTTCTTCACGAATTCGCAAGCATCATGTTCCAATGTAGGCCAGTAATATCCAGCCCGCAATATTCTATTGGCCAGATCCATACCATTTGAGTGAGCCCCACAAATACCACCATGTACTTCCGTTAGCACCGTTTGGGCTTCGGTCTCATTCAGACATCTCAGGAGGATTCCATCATACCCGCGACGATAAAGCGTATCACCAACAATGATGTATCGGGATGAACGATGGATAAAGGATTTACGTTGGTTGCGTGTAAGTTCCGGGGGTATGGTGTTGTCACGGAGGTAAGTGTATATGTCTTGGTACCACGGGGAGGTAGGACCTACAACATCGCACACCATGTCAATGTCTGAAACATTATATGCAGGGATTAACAGTTGTTCGACGAGAAATTCACACTCTATTCAATCTTTGGGCATGTCAATCAAAGAGCCAATAGTGGCCATGGCGTCTGCTACTTTATTCTGCACCTGAGGGATTTGGTCAAACTGTATGGAGGTGAAATATTTCTTGAAATTGTCCACCATGCATTTATAGGGTAGCAGTTTGTCATCCTTTGTGAGGAATTCATCATTAAATTGTTTGATAACCAACAAGGAATCCCCAAAGACTTTCAAATGTGTAATGTGCCACTTTTTTGCAATTCTAAGGCCGGTGAGGAGGGCTTCATATTCCGCCATATTGTTGGTGCAGGGAAACACTATCTTGAATGATTTTGGGATGTAGTCACCTTGAGGGGTGACTAATAGAATTCCTGCCCCAGATCCACTGTGAGTGTATGAGCCATCAAAGTATAACATCCAAGTTGGTGCTTCTGTTACTATGTAGATTCCTTCATCCGGGAATTCAGTGTCTATTGGGTAGGCATCTACTAGTGGTGCTTCAGCCAATTGATCAGCAATAACCTGTCCTTTAATAGCTTTGTGCTCTACATACTTGATGTCAAATTCGCTTAGTAGCATGACCCATTTGGCCATGCGGCCGGTCAAAGTGGTTCTAGATAACAGATATTTCAAAGGATCAATTTTAGCAATTAATTTGACTGGGTGGCTGAGCATGTAATGGCAGAGTTTCTATGTACTGAAGACTAGCACAAAGCATGCTTTTTCCATAGGACAGTAATTTAACTCATAGCCGACTAGTGTTCTGCTGATGTAGTAGACTACCCTTTCTTTGAGTGACTCATCGTGCTGCGCCAATAATGCCCCCAATGCGACTGAGGTAGCAGAGATATAAAGTAGAAGGGGTTTTCCTGGAAAAGGCGGCATCATAATTGGTGGATGAGCTAAATATTCCTTGATTTTTTCAAAACCCATTTGACACTGTGGGGTCCATCGGAAGGTGGAATCTTTCTTCAGAAGATGGGTAAACGGCTGACATTTATCTGCGAGCTGGGCTATGAACCGACAGATAGACTACATCTTTCCCTGGAGGCTCCTTAATTGCTTTAGATTGCGTGGAGGCGGCATGTCCAGAATAGCCTTTACTTTGGCAGGATCAACTTCAATACCTCTGCGAGAGACTATGAAACCCAGCAGTTTCCCTGACGTGACCCCAAAGACACACTTTTTTGGATTCAACCACAACTTGTAGTGCTCTAATCGCTCAAATATCTTTTTCAGAATGGTGGGATGCTCTGCTCGCATTCTGGATTTCCCTAATAGGTCATCAACATAGTCTTCCATGATGATATGGATGAGGTCATGGAAGATAACCGTCATAGCTCTTTGATACGTTGCCCCTGCATTCTTAAGACCGAAGGGCATAACATTGTAACAGAAGGTGCCCCAAGGAGTTGTGAAGGCGGTTTTGTGTTGGTCTTCAGGTGCAATTCGGATCTGGTTGTAATCGAAGAAGCCATCCATGAGGGACAACATCTCATGTCCTGCTGTTAAGTCAACCAACATGTCAATATTAGGAAGAGGGAAATCATCTTTTGGGCAGGCTTTGTTGAGATCCCTAAAATCTGTGCAGACCCGAATGTCACCGTTTGGTTTAACAACCGGCACTATTTTGGAGATCCATTCGGAGTAGTCAATAGGTCTGATAAAACCCGCGTCCAGTAACTTCTCCAATTCTTTATTTACTAATAATGCAACTTGCGGATGCATTTTACAAAGTTTTTGCTTGACGAGTTTGGCATCTGGGCGAATGTCTAAGTGGTGGACCACTAAAGCAGGGTCTAAGCCTGGCATGTCTAAGTATGACCAGGCAAAATTGATGATTCCTTCTCGGAGTAGCTGCACAAAGATTGGATACTCTTGTTCGGAGAGTGACTTGGCTACATAGGTGATCTTCGGACTTTCAGCAGTTCCTAGATTAACTTCTTGTGTCTCCTCAATCAGGATAGATGATCTGGCAGATAGCTGAGTTCCCATAAGGGGAAGATGAACATCTCCATCTTCTGGCGCCTCTTTGAGGTTTTCACTGTCAGATGCATCCTTTATTTTTACTTTTTCTAGGTCAAGAAGCACCTCAGGGAGGTTTTCACTAGATGACCTCTTTTTATTTTTCTTATTTTTATTTTTGCGACTGGAGTGTTCATCCTCCCCCAATCCCATAAGGTTGACGTATGTGTCTGCAGACATACTAACAGGTGTCGTGTTATGTAGGTCCCAATCAATGAGTTCAGGGTGATGAAGGGATAGGATGATGGTGCAAACGGATAAGCATTCGAACATGGACAATAAGTCAGTGTTGTCAACGTCATCGTATGCTTGTATGATGGATTCCTCCTCGGGTATGTCTTCCAATGAGCCATCGTCCATGGTGATACTATTGGAAGCATTGGACGATGTTGCAGGGCTTTTCTGTTTTCTGTCATACCCAATGCCTACTCTTTTTGGTGACTGTGGTGTATCAATGGGTTGCAAGCATCCTTGTTCCTCTTTACCCAGGCCTCTACCTTGATAGCTATGTTTTTCCACAAACTTTTCTGGCCAGGGTATTTTTCCTGAAAATATTTCTTTAGAGGAGTTTTTGGCTCGGGTTCTTCTCGGTAGACCCATTGGCTGATGTCTTCCTCTGGTGCATCGACCTTGACACTCGGAGATCTGAAGGTGGTAGTAGGAATGTGTTTTCCGCTGAAGGTGATGATCTTGTCTTCCTTTTGTATAGCATGTGAAGGTTGACCGTACTCATGTGGTGATGGTGGCATAGTGGCTACATTGAGAGCCGTATGCATCTCATACTCACCGCACCCTTTGTTAATTATTTGGACTCTAGTGACCGAAGGATTAGTGGTGGAGGATGGAGTGGCGATTATAGTGGATGATGGATTGGAGGATGATGGATTTGAGGATGATGGATGGGATGCCCCCATTTCGACCCCTGGACAATAATGTAAATGTGGAAAAGATGCTTCTAAAGCTCGACAATACTCAAACAGTTGGGGGTCGGCATAGATGGTGATCTCCTGTCCGTTGACTGGGAATTTGAGGAATTGATGGTATGTGCATGGGATGGCTTGCATAGCATGGAGCCATGGGTGGCCAAGGAGGAGATTATATGGTAAGTCCAGATCAAGGACATGACAGGTAGTATATTGGAGCACGGGTCCTACTTGGATAGGAAGACTGATGATTCCTTCTGAATTTCTCTCTGCATTGTCGTAAGCTTTGATTGTAATTATCTGGTTGCTTAGGTCTGCTTGAGAATACCCTATTTGTTTTATGAATTTCAAGGTACATAGATTGAGGGCAGAGCCATTATCTACCAAGACCATTTTTATTTTATGGCGAGCAACTATGACTTTGATATGTAGGGGACGGTTGTGATTAACATCGATGCTGGGCATATCATCTTGGCTGAAGTGAAGGTGGTGAGACAAAGCCAAGTGTCCCACCAAATCTTGGAATTGTGTGGGTTCGATGTCATTCGGTACGTGGGTTTCCTACAAGGCTTTATTGAGGATCTCTTGATGTACTGAGGATGACTTAAGCAAATCCAGAATAGACATATGAGCGGGCGTCTTCCTTAGGTGATCAAGAATGTTATATTGAGGGTTTACAGAAGTGGGTTGGATGGGTGTAGAGGCTGCAGGGATAGTGATGCGGGCCCGTCGTGTAGTCACAACACATTGAGGGTCTTTGGCTTTAACGTGTATCATGGATACTCGGGGTTCCACCTGCTCAATGTAATGAATAATGCCTTCATAATTGAAGGGCACATTCTTGTAATTCACATTATTGGTGCTGTTGTTTTGGGGATGACTAGTGGAGGTGCTAGGACCTTGACTATGGTTTGGGAAGGCATTTTGATAGATTTGTAGTTGAGCGTTGGACGACAAAGGTTGACTAGGGTCAACCTTGATATCTCCTTGATCAATGAGATCTTGGACATAATTCTTTAAACCCTGACACTTATTCAAGGAGTGTCCCTTGATTTTATGAAAGTCACAATACTCATTGTCTTTGAACCATGCTGGCTTGGGTTTGGACTCATCGAATGGTTTGGTGCCAGGATATGTGATGGGGTAATTGATTTGTAACAATTTTTTAAAAACAACACTCAAGGGTTCACCCAATTGGGCGTATTGACGTTTGGTGTTCCCTTGATTTCTTTGGTTTGACTGTTGAGGGGGACGAGGTGTCCCCTGGGGTACTGATATGGCATTAGGTACAGACTGCTGTTGCCCTTGGGATGCATTAGCCACTTGGACATGTTTGGTGTCGGTCACTCCATCATTGACCGCATTCTTGTTTTTATTCCAGAATCGTGGTTTATCTCCAAATGACTTTTCTTTATCATGACTGTGTATTTTGATGTGTCCTTTGGCAATAAGGGCACGTTCAAGGATAGGTCCCTTTTCCACTATCTCGGCGAAAGTGGTGACACAGTGTAGCCTAAAATTGTGGGCCATGTCAGGATGAGAATTTTCCACAAAAAGGGTGACCATGTCTTTCTCTTTCAAAGGATTTTTCATTCGACTGGCTAATGCACACCACCGTTGGAGGTAGCTGGTAAAGGTCTCTCCATCTCGTTGTTTCTCTTTCAAGAGATCTAAGGTGTCAGTATCCTTCCACAAATTGAAGGAGAAGTAGGATACAAACTGTTCTGATAAGTCTGCAAAAGTTTTTATAGACCCCTTTTTGAGAGTCATGAACCAATCTAGGGCATGGCTTGCTAGACTTCTTGGGAATAGGTGTAAGAGATAGTTATCACTGTACATGACTTCTTGACACTGTGCATAAAACTCTTGCAAGTGGGCCTTAGGGTCTTTGTCTCCCTTGTATTTGTCAAATTTTGGAATCTCGAAATGTTTAGGGAATGGGATCAATGAGATGGATGGATCAAATGGATATGGGCATATATCTTCAAATTTGAATGATTGTTTTGTAGCCCCTGCTTGAAGGTCCTTAAGTGTGGCTTTGATTTCCAACAAATCCGAGCTAGCTAGTGGTGGGTTGGGGGGATAATGATGATGGAAAGATGAGGGATCTTGTTGAAAGGGTGTCAGATTGTTGAAATGTGGGTGTGGATGACTGGATGATAACACGGCTTGTTGGTGAGATGGAGGATTTTGCTGATATGGGGGTTGTTGTTGTGGGGCATAATATGGATTTGTTGGGTAAAAGTGTGAGGTAGGTTGTTGAGGGGCTTGGACGGGACATTGTGTGTTGGCTTGTTGGTATTGAGGATATTGTTGTGATTGTTGGGAAGTCACATAAAATGGTTGTTGGGGAAGTTGTTGTTGGTTGTGATAGTAGTAGTGTTGTGGAGGTTGTTGTTGTGGTGCCGAGTGTTGTATGGACTGAGGTGGGATATTATGTTGTGGTTGGATCTTTGGATGCAAAAGGGACGCAAGAAAGGGAGATATGGTTGGGGCAGTAGGTTGAGATGGATTGCCTTGTGATTGGTAGGATGGTTGTTGTGAAGCAGTCAAAGTATTGGGTATAGGTTGTTGCGGATGAGACGGCGGCGGTAGCGCATGCACGTTTTGTAGAGAGGGTTGTTGGGTACCGCTCGGAATCTTCAGCTGGGGTGTGCTTTGTGGTGGTATTTGAGGCGGGATAGTAGATTGGGGAACCTGTTGAGGTGGTAGATTTGTAGTCCCGGGAGGTGAAAGTGGTGTAGCAAAGGAGGTACCCCCAATATTGACTGTAGGTGGGTTCACAGGAGGGAGTGCGGTTAATGTTAATGGCGGAGGTTGCGAAATGTTTTGTGGCATGCCATAAGAAAAAGGGTTATTGGGATCAGGCACTTGAGGTCCTCCTATAGCCGAGGTGGAAGTGTGTGGGGGATAATTAACCTAATAGAGAAAGAAATTGCCAAATTCAGGTTGATGCCAACCCTCAATTGGAGGAACATTGGAGAAGTATGAACCTTCGGGTGCATTTTGGGACTCTTGGGGTACGTTAGATGGGGCGCCCTTATATTTGGATAAGTCCACATTGGGAGGAGGTTTAACCCCTTTCTCAATCAAGTGGGCCAAGATTTCTTCCCCATGTTTCTCAAGCAAACGGTCAGTCATTTGCACATTGGCGGGGTTACTAAAATGTTCCTCAAGTGTGAGTTCAGGTTGGCTAACCATACTTTCTTCACCATGTGGCGAGTTATTATGATTCTCAGTGTTAGAATGTGATGAAGTACCATTATGAGGATCATGAGGGACGTTGGTGCCCTTGTTGGGATCTGATGAGACATGAATTGTGTTTTTGGGATCTTGGGGATTGTTGGATTGTGCATTTTGAGCTTGACGGTCGGCCATTTTCTTTTCTTGTGAACAGGTCTAAACGGGCATGCAAATGTGGGATGAGTGGATTAGAGACTTTGTCAAATGATTTGATTATGATGGGATAAGATTTGGATCAGATTTTGTTGGGATATATTGGACCGGATTGGATTTCGATTGGATTTGATTTGATTGGATTGGATTTGATTGAATTTGATTGGATTGTATTTGGATTTGATTTGATTGGATTGGATTGGATTTGATTGGATTTGATTGGATTGGATTGGATTTGATTGGATTTGATTTGATTGGATTGGATTGGATTTGATTGGATTTGATTGGATTGGATTTGGATTTGATTTGATTGGATTGGATTAGATTTGATTGGATTTGATTGGATTGGATTTGGATTTGATTTGATTGGATTGGATTGGATTTGATTGGATTTGATTGGATTTGATTGGATTTGATTTGATTGGATTGGATTCGATTTGATTGGATTTGATTTGATTAGATTTGGATTTGATTGGATTTGGATTTGATTATGAGAGGTGTGAGGGAAAGACCTTAAGCTTGATCACGTGAGATTACCCTTAGTAACCCTAGAGCTTTGATTGATTAATAGGATGATTACGGCACCGAATCCACCTTAAGCTAGGAATGGATTGATTGGGCCGAGGATGATAACTTACAACACCAAATTCACCTCAAGATGGAATTGAATTGATTGGGTTTGAAGTTAGAGACTAATAATCAATTTCAAGTGCTATAGTCAATTCGGGTAACCACTTAGTAATACAAGGTTAGGATGGTTTGGCTATAGGTGGTGTTTGGAGATGCAAATGGTAAGAAATGATTGGTGGATTAGGAAGAAATTAGAATGAATGGGGGGTTAAGGATAATTGTGGAGAATGTATGGGGATTTAGGATGGTTGAACAAAAGTTTGGAATAATTAGATGGAGGTTTAAAAGGGGTAAATGGAGGTTTTCAAAAGTTTAAAGTGACAAAACAAAGGTTTGGGATGATGAGGTAATGGTTAGGAATGGTGAAATGAAGGTTTAAAGGATGAATGAATCCAAATGGGGGGATTTCGGGTGTTCAGGAGGGCGTAATTGCACTTCTGTAGCAAAACAGGGGCGTAGCCGCCCTTCTGCAGCAAAACAGGGGCGTAGCCGCCCTTCTGCGAAAAACAGGGGCATAGTCGCCCTTCTGCAGCAAAACAGGGGCGTAGCCGCCCTTCTGTAGCAAAATAGGGGCGTAGTTGCCCTTCTTTGGAAAATGGGGCGTGGCCGCCCTTCTACGGAAAATGGAGCGTGGCCGCCCTCCTGCGGAAAATGGGGCGTAGTCGCCCTTCTACAGTGGAATAGAGGCTTGGTTTGATGCAAATGGCTATGGCAAGGACTTTAAAATGATAATGATAAGGCCAAATTGTCAAGAGTTCACTAGTTTCTCACAAGAAAACACTCTCAAGCAAATACAACCCTATGATTAGTGTTAAGGGTATGGCAAAAGTGGTCTTAATCTAGGATGCACAAGGTATCTAGAGAGTTCTCGATATACTCTCGGTACATGAGGCACAACCATGAACACCAGCCCGTCACAAGCGTGAGTCGGGAACCCCAGCGAGATACTGAAGGGCTCGGACCAACTCTTCACGTCTATCTAGGTATCACCCTAGCTTCGACACTCCGCCAATTATGACGTGACTAGATTGGGGTATAGCTTTCGCTCTCCCCCTTTATATACCCTGCCGGTACACGTGGTTGGAATCGTCTCTTGGGGTGATGAAATCCCCAAGCAAGTCCCACTATGAAGAAAGCACTAATCGCTTCCAACTACTCCCCAGGCTCACACGAAGTGCAAGGGGAAAGCAGAAACAAGCTAATACTCCCTTAGGGTAACACAAAAAGACAAGAATAGCAAGCAACGAATATTACTCCCTCTAATTAAGCTATGTTCTTAGATTAACGCAAACAGCAAGGATAATTTTTTTTTTAAAAAAAGATTGAACAAATAGATAGCCCTGCAAGAAAATATTAGATATTTTATCCCGCTTTCTCCATCAACTTCACAAGAATATGCTGCAAAAGGTTAGCACAAAACACATGTATCCTTGCAAGAACAACGTTAATCAGAAAAATAGCAATTAAATCTAAAATCAAAACACCAATTTTACCTTCCAGGGGGCGCAGTCGCCCTTTTGTAGCAAAACAGGGGCGTAGCCGCCCTTCTGCAGCAAAACAGGGGCGTAGCCGCCCTTCTGCGAAAAATGGGGCATGGCCGTCCTTCTGCAGAAAATGGGGCATGGCCGCCCTTCTGCGAAAAATGGGGCGTGGCCGCCCTTCTGCGGAAAATGGGGCGTAGCCGCCCTTCTGCGGAAAATGGGGCGTGGCTGCCCTTCTGCGGAAAATGGGGCGTAGCCACCCTTCTGTGAAAAGTGGGGTGTAGCCGCCCTTCTGCGAAAAATGGGGCGTGGCCGCCCTTCTGTGGAAAATGGGGCGTAGCCGCCCTTCTACGAAAAATGGGGCGTAGCCGCCCTTCTGTGGAAAAAATAGGGGCGTAGCCGCCCTTCTGCAACGCGTTCCTATAAAAACTTAAACAACAACAAACATAAAATATGGGAACCCGTTTGTGGGTCCCACCGGGCGTGCCAGAAATGTATACCCTGATATTTATACTTCTCTAGGTGAGCAAAACAACTAAAAATATGAAAAATAAAATACCAAGGACACCTCAAGATTAGCCAAAAGAGAGTGATAAAACAATAAAGAAAATAGATAGCACAAGACAAATAGTTTTACCTTCCTTTGTTGTTGATACTCCTTTGATTGGCCCTTGCTTAAGATGGGATGTGTGCTCCTTGATGGCTCTATTGAAGATTTTTACTATGTGCTTGGATGCAAATGCAAGTAGATGTAATTGAAAATTGGATGATTTCAAAATGGCAGCATGTAGTTGCAAATTGACTAAGTGTTGTAAATGCTTATTGAGAGGGGGTATTTATAGAGGAACTTCAAGGGTCAAGATTGATCCAACAAGGTCAAGATGAAGGGCTATGGTGGGTTGAGAACCCACAAGCCCTCACATCTTGACATGTGGAGGGTGAAGTGGCCAAGGGTGGATGAGATGGAAATGAGTTGTCAAGAAGGTACATGAGGTGGAAAAGGACATGCACCTTGGGGAGTGAGGAGATTTCCACAAAAAGGGATTTCTTGTTCCCAAGTGGGAGTGAAAGGGACATTTGAGGAATTTTAGAATTCCTCAAAAATCTACATGGTAAAAGGAAAGGTGGTTGGGGTTATAAATGTGAATTAAAAATTCACATTCCTAGGATGATCTAGAGGGTAAAAGGTGGGCTCCAAAAAGGTGGGACTTGGTCACATGTGGAGATTGTGACAAGTCCAAGGTTCTAGAAGCCTTGGAAGAATGGAATGTGAATTAAAAATTCACATTTAAAGAAGAGGAATCTAGGGCAAATAAATGTGAATTAAAAATTCACATGGGAAAGGGGGTCAATGTCTAAAAAGGAAAAATGGAAGAATTGACCAAAAAGTGGTGCTAAATTTAGCTAATGACTTTGGTTAAGGTTGTGCAAATATTGGATTAGGCTAATTAACAGAAAATTAGAGGCAAGTGGCAAATGTAGGAGGATGTGACATTAATCTTTGATTAAGAGGATGCACATCATAACTCTGAATTAATTAAATTAATTCAGATTAGGGTGAGATTATGGAGGATGTGACAAGGAGAGAGAAAGTGAGGCATTTTAAATTGATTTTTAAATCAAAAAGAGGAAGAATGACTAAATTTAAATAAATTAGTGTATTTATTTAATTTAGAGAGGAATAAGGTAAAAGGCAAAGTATTAATTATTAAATTAAATACTTTACCGGTATGAGACAAAAGGTGTAATATTAATTTAATAAACTAATATTAATACGATAGATGGAAAGGCAATAATTTTAATCATATGGAAGTGATTAAATTTGGATGCCTACAACAAGAATCACAATAAGAGATGAACTCTTTGATGGACATTATTGTATACATCCAAAATTGGTCTGGAAAATATTAATTGAATATCGATTATTTAATTAATAAAATCTTTATTTCCTCTACTATATAAATAAATTGCAAATCTTATTTATATAGTTCATATTTCTTAATTCCTCTTATCTAAACCATTTCATGATTTAATTAAAATGAACAAGTTTAACTAATTAGTTTTATTTGATTAATTCTCTCTCATTAAATTTGAATTTTAAAATTTGAATTTTGTCACATTTTTCCATATTCTCCTAACCTCCTTCCACCTCATCTTCCAACTCACCATGTGTCACATGAAAATAATTATTCCTAATAATGGATATTTACTCTCAAAAACTTTAACCAACTCAAGGACACATGGCTTCTTCCTTCCACTGATTCTTTTCTACACTTGGCAAGATTGTTCTACTAAAGGGGATAATTTACTTAATTCTCTCTAACCTCCTCATTTCTCACCGTTGATCTCTCCAGACTTAATCATGATTGTCCATTGCTGCCAACTCACCTGATGCCTTGGTGAAATCTATAAATAGAGGCTCATTTATAGCTTTTTCATAAGAGAACATAGCCTACAATTACTCTACAGAATTTATCTTAGCATTTGAGAGCTTAATTGCACTTTGATCCAACATTTAGAATAGTTTAGCAAGTAATTTAGAATCATGGTTGCATTCTTAGATCTATCTTAGATTGTTTTTAGCATTTAGGATCATTCTCACAACATTTCCATTAGTTTAATTCAGTAGTGCATCATTTTAAATAGCATTCTATATACAACAAATTACCATTCTACATATCACTTAGTTCATCATTTAACCAAGAACATCCAAAATCATGTACAGGTGTAGACATATTTTCTGCATTCTAGCTTAGAGAATACTCATTTCTTAGGTGGCATCCCAATAATTTACTGCATAATTAAGATTTGAGAGTACAATTACCATGGACATTTTTGAATAAAGGAAGATGGAATGTTTTTAAGGAGTCACTTTACTGAATTGTGTTTTGTTAATTTAAATTCCCTTAACGTAATACATTACATCTGTTATGTGTTATTGATTAGGTTAATTTACATATTTTCTTACACACATAAATCGACACCCACCATGGTGCCTAGGCCCTATTATTTTGATATTTTTTGAGAAAGTATGTTTTATAGGATCATATGTGAATTTCTCTAGCGCAACCGCTAATTCCTTTGGTGCATACAAAATATTCTCTGTCACATTCATTGACTATTCTAGTGTAACGAAGTATTTCTCTAGTGCATCTACGCCATTTTGTGGCACATCAGGGGGTTTCTATAGTACATTTACAACTTTCTGTAGTGCATTTCATGTTTTCTATGGCGCATTGATTTATTTCTGTAGCACATTAACCTTTTGTCACATTAGCTTACTGTAATGGTGCATTTGATTTTATCTGCAAGTTCTTCCGAGTCTAAAAACTAATGAATGTTTTTTTGTTGTGTAGGTTTTATAAACACTATGAAAGACTTTGTTGAAACTCAAGAACACTATCAAAGAAACATAATTTATTCCAAACTACTAATAAATTTGATGCAGGGGCTAGAGTGATTTATTTCCTTTAGGCTTAAATTAGGAATCTAGACTAATTAGAAAGGAATGAATACCATGTCTTCTATGTGTATTGAATGGTAGGAATATTCTCTCCCCTTAATTGGTTCTCTCTTTATTCATGCAAAATAAATATTGATTGAACTATGGGTATAATTGCTTTATTTTTTAATCCTAGAGGTCCTGAATTGTGGGAAAAAGTAATCACCCAAGGGAATGCCCCAACTGGTAACACACTAAAGCCAAGCAACTTCTAGCTGTTATATAAATGTGGGTACTAGAACAAATGCTAGTATTATGAGGATAGTTCCAATGAGAAGGGAAGTAATGGTCTCTCACCACATGGATTATCCCCTATGAATGAAATAACCGTACTAGAACCCTTGTGATGCAGGAGCATCCACTGGTGTAAGGGCAATATTGCATCACCCAAAAATAGTTAAATTTCAAGTTTCTCAGTTTTTAGATTTTTTTACATTTTTGAATACCCTTTTCGTCATAATAAAATTCCAAATTTGTGGTTTTTATTTTCTATTCCTAGGTTGAAAGATATTATAGTTTTAGTTTCCCAAATTTGCACCTGAAAATCTTTTGAGTTAGATTTGAGGCACTTAGAGTTCCTAGAATGGCCCTAAAACTTTCTGAAATTGGCATAGCAAATTTGAGCATTTTATTGACTTCGAGACCTTTCCAATGGTCCAAACGGTTCGCGAATCAGAGTCCAAAATCAAAAGTTATGGCCTCGGGAAGTTGGTGCACTTTCTAGAAGATACAATTGCAAATGTTCTTTTGAAATTTGAACTTCAATTTGTAATTTTTGGCGCTAAACCACCTAAACTCAAATTTGAATGTTTTTTTGGCTCCAAACTAAAGAGGAGCTCTATTTATGGGTGGGTTTCTAATTTTTGGGTAGCTTTTCGGGGAACAAGCTCGCATATTGCAAAAGGGTTATGTTGTAGCTTTTTGTAACTTGCATGTGTTGTAGAAATTGGGGATTTGAGATCCTCTACATGTAAGAATCTCCATTTTCTGAATAATAAAATTATTCTCTTGTTTGTGGGTTATTTTTTAAGTCTTAGGTTGCGCCCTCATCACCTTGTTGTAGATTGGCCAAAAAATTTATCTATTCTTTGGTGCAGCAACAATCATTGCAAAGCCATCCACATTCTCACATTTTTTAGTAGAGATGATCAATCTTCCATGGGAGTTTTATGGGGGATGGAAGATTGGTTGACCTAAGAAGTGAGTGCATTGTAAGGGGGATCCTATGTGGCCAAGCTTCTAGATTCATCCGCTAAAAATAAGTGTGGTTGGGGTAAAACCTGTGTGGAATCCAAAAGAATACAATCTTTCACAACCATACAAGTGTACATTGCTTGATTGTGTTTGTCAAAGTATTTTTGAAAAAAAATTTGAATGAACCCTTACACACTGGAAAAGTGAAAAACTATGATTTAGAACAAATCACTTGAAAGAAACCATTCTCTAACCAAAAACTAGAAAAATAAGTAAACCGGTAATAAATTGTTATGTTATTTAGTTTAGTGCATTCATTGTTTTCTATAGCACATTAATTTATTTTTCTAGCGCATATAACCTATGTTATAGCACATTCACTACTTTTCCCAGTTCATATACCCTCTTTTATAGTGCATTCACAACTTTTATCAATGCATCCCTCACTTTCTGTGGTGCATTTACCAACTTATGTAGCACATACACCTGAAACTTTGGCACATCTGAGCAATTCCCCAACACTTGCACCTGAAAATTTGGTGCATATGAGTTATTTTGTGGTGCATTCCCTTTATTCTATGGTGCATCCTATCATTTTTGTGGTACATCCAATCCATGCTATAGTGCATCTTCCTTTTAGTGCATACACTAACTAGTACGACACATTCACCAAAATTGATAACCAAAGAGCTAAATTTGACTCCTATCTGACATTCTAAAACTAGATTTAGAAAAAAAATCCAATTCAAAATAATTTCTCAGGAACAATAGAGGCTAAACATGTTCTTTATCCAATGATTTCATGAAATATTAAAATTTGAAAATAAAAGTCCATAGCTCTTAGTCCAAAAGCTCATCAAAAATTTCTCTCAACACTTTATGAATTTACAGACAGATTGCTCTTCAATTTCTATAGAAAAGCTTCAAATAATAACCCCAACTTGTATTCGCTTTACTATTGCCAAAATCCAATACTTTTCCAAAGATTTGAACATCTCCTCTAAGAAGGAAATTGGTCCCCAATTTCACAATTGGAACCAAAATTGTAAAATCTTCTCAAGTTCACAATTATTCCTTAAGTTCTTTAGTGTCTAAAATTATTAAAATTGACTTCTACAAGTGAAATCCTTTACCTAAACTTTGATAAAAAAATCTAAAGTTCCCAATCATCAAAAAACCCAAAATTTGATCATCAAGTTCAGTTTCCCCATTAGGATTTATCATCCTTCATCTCAAAATAATACACTTTACATCAAATTTTATCACCTTGATTACATCAATAGAATTCATAATTCTATTTGACCTAGGTATTCCTTTGGCACTCTCAAATAACGATGAAAATTTTACTAAACCTTCATCAATTACATGCATTTTTTAACAAGATCCCAAAAGAAAAAACTTATTGTCAAGGAACTTGAACCTCAAAATACCATGGGTGAACTAGAAGAAAATCCCTTTCAAAAGATTTCTCAAAATGAAATGGAAGAGTTAACAGAGGAGGAAATAGAACAAGCAAACCAAGATCCCAAATTTCATAAATTTCTCAAAAGAATGTTTGAAAAGGATGGAGAAAAATACCTTCTAATGTTAGCAAACCAAGGGGTCAAATTACCAAGTGATTTTTATGTCAATAAATTGAAAGGAACCCCAAAGAAAATTGAAATTGAAACACCAACTATAGATCAAATGGATACCCTAACAAACCAAATACAAAACCTTCAACAACAATTGCAAAACATGCAAGGAGGGACCCCAAAAAGATATTTGTCCCTATCCCTTTGATAGAAGGTTAAACATGATACCATTTCCCCCAAATTGTGACTTACCAAAATACAAAAAATACAATGGAAAATTAGACCTCATAGACCATGTGCAAGAATTTTGAACCATGAGTCTTGAGTTTTCTCATGCGGACACATACTTAATTAGACTTTTCCCTTGCAGCTTGGGAGACCATTTTATGGAATGGTTTTTGAAACTACAACCAGGCATAAAATCCTTTGAAGAACCTATCAACAAATTCATCACACAATATTCATATAACCTTGCACATGAGATAACCATGAAGGATCTCTATGTAAAACCCCAATCCTAGACCTACACAAATGCAAGAAACAAACATATCATTAGATCACATGCAAGTGAGAATCAAGATTCCCCATAAAATTGATTAGCAATTCCCAAAATAGGAAATAGAATTAAGAACACAATGAGAAAGCAATGAGATCCTAATTAAGCATGCAAACTCTCAATCCCATGGGGGAATTGGTACCAATTTGATGTGGAAATTGGCCCCTTCCCAGCTCCTATGCAAGTTTTGTGTTGATTTGAAGAAGTTATGATCCACTTTGGTAGAATTCCTACATAACATAGCTAGAAACTTGATAAAATTGATGAAAATGGTGATGCTTGAAGATAAAATTGAGTATAATAAGTTTTCTCAAATTTTGGATGATCAAAACAAAGGATAGCCTCTCTATTTATAGAAGAAAGTGAAGAGAGAAGAGGAAAAATGGATGAATGTGGGATCATTCAACATCCAATGGGAAAGTTCCACTTGTCAAGATGTGAATGGAGGAAGCTTGAGCACATTTTGATGAATGTGCACAACAAATAAAATTAGGTGGAATTTGAAAATTATGAAATGACATGCTAGAGGGAAAAATAATAAATTAAATGCCACTTGGATCATTGTACAAGGACATGTAAGAGGGAATGCATGTCTTGTTGGAAGGACAAATCCACTTGGAGGTATTTTCAAACTTGGAGGAATATTCCCCTAAAGATGCCAAGTTGAAAGAAAATAGAGATTTAATAAATCTATTGAATGTATTAAATGTGCAAGTGGAAAAATCTAGAGAAAATGGATGATTAGGATTAAATTAATCAAGGTTTAATTAATTTAATAGGGGATTAGATGATGTGACTATTTGATTTAGATTTTTTGGGTTTATTTAAATCAAAGCTGAGAAGAATATGATTTTAGATTTAATTAAACAAGGATTTGATTTATTTAATTAAAGAGGGATGATGATGTTAGATTAAATCAAATAAGGTTTAATTTATTTAATTTAATAAGATGACTTTAGAGATTTAATCAAATAAAACAAATTATTTAAATAAATAGAGATTAGAGGGTTAATTAAATAACATTGATTTATTTAATTAACAAGAGAGAATGAATTATTAAATAAATGATGATTTATTTAATTAAGGGATGAAGAGTGATGATTTTCTATGAAGATGGTTTAGGAAAAAATGATGTTAGTAATTAGGATCAAGTGTGATTGGTACATTTTTTGTGTCTACATTTTCCCCTCTCTGAAGCAATGTACTTGTTGCGTTGGTTCAAAGAATAAACATGTCTTCATCAAAATCCAAAAAAAAAAATTTTTTCAAAATGCCCCAATACTACCATACTGCCCCCTTGAGAGATCAGATGAAAATTTCAACTTTTTGGGTGATCTCATGAAAAAAGAGGACAAGGTGCCTGACAGGTCCAGGAAGGCTCTTGAAGATCAAAAATATGCCAAAACAATGCAAAATGGCCCATAGATGGACAAAAACAAGCTCGGGGGGAAAAAACCCTAGCAAGACAACTAAAGGAGGTCAAAAAACCCCTAACTTTTAGGCTTAATATAGGCCTAAGGGGGCCATTTCCAATTCATTTGCACATATAGCCTATATAGATTATGCTACTAGAGCTCTAAGCACTAATGGAGATAGTGCAACACATGCTTCCATGACATGGTTAAGATCGAGTACGAGTGTACCAGCGACATCCACACATAGGACCTCTAATAAGTGATCCTAGCTTGATCTCATTTTTTATGTTTAGGTGCATTTATTAGGCCTAGAAAGCTAGTTGAGGTCTAGCAGTGCAATATAGCATTGCTACAAGCTCAATTTTCACACCACACAGCCTCAAACTATGTCGCATATCCATGTAGTTCCACATTAGTGGAGTTTGCAATTTAGGGTTTCATGTCAAAGAGCATCATGTATGCATAGAGTGCCGCAATGGTCCTATTTGAAGTTTGGGTTTAGGGGTCAAATTGGGTCATGGAAAAAATGCACCGCAAAAGTGGAGTTTGAGGGTTCAAACTCCTCCAGTAGCGCAGTTTGAAACTTTCAAACTATTTTATCCTTGAAAATAGTGATGCATATGTTGTTTCAAAGGAAGAAAAGCTCAACTGGGCCCAATATTTTTTCATGAAACTTGACGTTGTGACTTTTCCAATGTAGGAGGCCAAGATACTACACTCATGAGAGCACTGATCCCAGTTCTATTTGGAAACTCTAGAGGGGATGCATAAGTGATTACAGGAGCACCTGGGAGCTCTAATATTATGGTACATCACCTACGCTTTCCCAGTCCACACTCACTTGGGTATGATGACTGCACTAGCCGAGCAATGGCACCACGAGACATCATATTTCCATTTTCCCACTAGTGAGGTGATGATCACTTTGGAGGAAGTTTGGAATACTTTGAGACTACCGATCCATGGAGAGTGTGTCATCTATGGTGTGGATGTTGGTAGGGAGGCCTACCATGAGATTATGGGCCTAAATGAAATCATTTTTTAGAGGGTCAGATTGAGTTGGAGTGATACAAGCTCACTGTTTCACCATTTAGATTAGTGGTAGCATCCATTATGTCAAGACTTGTTGCACCAGATTGGCAGGGCTGATATTTTAGTGTCAGATGGGGGATTGCCTGAGAGAGGATAATCAGGTTCAGTACTTGCTTTGCTTGGGGACTGATGTTATTGGCCTTGCTTTATAGAGATCTACAAACTAGTATAATTTGGTAGATAAATGACTATGTGACTAAAAATTTTAGTCACATAACTAAAACTAGTAGTATTTGGAAAATAAATGACTAATTTGGTCATTTATAAGTGAGTAATTTGGCCATTTATAAGTGAATAATTTTGTCATTGGGTAAAATCACAACTAAATGACTAATATTAGACATAAAAATGACTAAATAAATAACTAAATAAATGTGCTCATTATTAAAATCTTAACCATAATTTTCATTTTAGTGTGAGAATTATGTTAGGGTTAGGGTTTGGATTATAATTATAATAGGTTTTACGTTAGGAATAAGGCTTGGGTTAGTGTTAAGGGTAGGGTTGGAATTACTATTAAGCCATAATCCAAATTGGACCTTAGTTATATCCTAACCCTAACCCTACTTAAAATCTAACCCTAACCTTAGCAAAACCCTAAACCCTAATTGAAGAAACCCTAAATCTAACACTAATTGTAAGGTCTTAAGTGAGCACTAACCCTAATTTAATTATAACCTTAACCCTAATTAATTAATCATAAACCTAATTCAACCCTAACTAGCCTAACCCTATCCCTAACCCAAATTATACCCTAACCCTAATAGTAAACCTAATTGAACTATATACCTAACCTTGATTAAACCCTAAGTATAATCCAATTTGAACCCTAACCCTAACTAAACCCAAACCATAACACAAACCCTAATGCTAACCCCAAGATTTAACCTAGAACCCTAATTGAATTTTAATCTTAAGATTAAACATAACCCTAATCATAACCCTAATTGAACTTTAACCTTAAGCTTTATCCTAATTCTAACCCTAATTGTAGAATGCTAATGTAATATGATAACCCTAATTAAATCCTAACCGAAATTGAAATCTAACCCTAATTGAACCTTGATTGAATTCTAACCCTAATTGAACCCTAAATCTAATCCTATCTCTAACCCTAATTGAACTCAAATTCTAATTGCGACTTTAATTCATGTCTAATTCTATTTGAACCCTAATCCTAATTGAATCCTAACATTTATCATAATAAAATCTAATTGAACATTAACCCTTTTCTAACCATAATCATGATAAGAATAATTGAATCCTAGTCATAACCATAATTCAATCTTAATTAAACCCTAATTGTAATGTAGCCCTAATATTAATTAACCCCTAATTTCACCCCAATCATAATAAACTTGATCATAACCTTATATGAAACCCAATTTTAACTTTAAGTGCAAGCTTAATCGTAGAATAGTAACCCAAAACCTAATTAACCCTAATTGTAACCTTAAGTGAATAGTAACCCTAATTGAATTCTAACTTTAATCCTAATTTAATCCTAAACTTAATTCAACCCTAACCCTAACCCTACCCCTAACCCAAATTGTACCCTAACCCTAACCCTAAGAGTAATCCTAATTGAAATATATATACCTAACCCTAATTAAACCCTAACTAAAGTCCTAATTGAGCACTAACCTTAATTGTATCACAATCCTAATTAAGTTGAAACCATAGTTGGATCATAACCCTAATTGAGTTGTAACTTTGATTTTACTCCTATTTGAACCCCAACTATAACCCTAACCCCAAGGTTTATAATAAAACCTAACCCTAATTGAACCCTTATTCAGACATAAAATGGAGATGGAGATATAGATAAGATACAAAGAGGTGGATAGAGAAAAAATAAACTGAACTCTTGTAATAAATTTACTATTACAAATATATAATTTTGTCTAATGAAAAATTATATTTAAAATATATATTTATTGAGTGAATGCTAATTGAGACCTTTGTTACATAAAAATTATTTGCTAAATGACCTACCAATTGACCTCATGTACTACACATATGTCTAAAAAAATACACAAAAAGTTTCTCTAATTGATCTTTCATACCTCTTCAGTGTACCTATTGCACACCAAGGTGTATTTGCTAGTAATAATTATATATATATATACAAGTAAAAATGTGCTCATTATTAAAATGGCCATAATTTTCATTTTAATAAACATACTCTAAAACCTTACCTTATTTTGAATGTCCGCCAAAATGGAGAAGTGAAAGCACCTGATTTTGGATTACAGAAGACCCACAAAACTATAGTCCCTGTCACATTCAATATCCCAATGAAGTTGTAAGGAGTAGCAAAATATACTTACATCATAGCAATAGCTTAACTATCACTAAAAATTTTCATAAGTGGGAACTGAATGTAGACACCAATAATGTGTACAAAACCATGCAAGCAAGAAACAAGTAGATTGCAATGTCCTAAAAAAGAGCCAATATTTGTTTCTACCCTTTAGCATTAGATAGAGCTTTTGTCATTACAACAACACTGCATGTACAAAACATAATCATTGAAAATCAATTCACTATTGTTTACAAACATTATGGTGCAGGATCATGCATATAGATCATCACTATTTGGGATGAAATTGTATTTTGACATTTTGTTTAAGAATAAGAAAATATTAAACATCAAGTACAAAATTTTGATGTAAAACAGAAAAAACTTTTGGGATATCAAAATGGGAAAGAAAATGTATTATAGAGCATACATTTTGAATCCAGGAAAGGTACTCAAAAATTTTATAGGAGGGGAATGTATCTCCTAATCTTAATTGGACCATATTTGATCAACATTCTCTAGCCTTTGATGAATTAGATAATCAAAATGCAAGTCAATGGAAACTTCATGTAAGGAAGTATAACCATTCATAGAAAAAATAGATGAAGTAATCCCTGGTAGCTCTGAGGTCATTAAATGTTGAACCTTATAAGCAATTTTAAACAACTATCTAAGTATTTTAAATGTAAGTTCTATTGTGAGTGTTTTTCCTATATTGTTTTATTTTTAGGTAGGCTAAACAAGTATTGTTTGTGTTATAGAGGCCTTCAAATCCCAAGAAGCAAAGGGTGGTTTCCCATGCTTCAAATCCTTGCTCCAAATCCCTACTCTAGGTTAGTAATAGAGGAAGGGTATTTTAATATTTTATGGGCTTTCCTATTTTAATGAAAATTTAATGGGTGAAAGGTATCTTCAGGATCGTTTACACTAGACATGCTTTCCTTTTAAAAATTACTTAGTTCCCAAGAAGAGGCATGCACCTATGCATTGTATTTTTTACTTTTGACTTTTTTGCTCCCTTATTCTTATTCCAATGTCCACCTATACAAGAAATTTTTCATTTCAAATTTGAAAGAAAAATCATCTATTGAGGTGCATTCCTATAAATGTGTAAAGTGTTTGATGATTTGAAACACCTGTCCCGCTTGATCAAACATGCACCTTATAATAAAAATTTGGAACTTTTTCTTATAGCAACTTTCTCTTCACATTAGCATGTTCCTATCAATGGAATATGTTTCTTGTTTGAAGTGAAAAAATTCCTTTGTTCATTGTGCACTTCGCAAGGAATTTTATGCTTTGAATTTATCATATAAAGAGATAAGCCCCTAAAAATAGAAAGACACATTTTTTATGAACTAAACTCTTTTTTATTTGTTTCACATGCGCACATCTATACATGAAAAAAGTGATATAAACTTCGAATTAAGATAGGTGTGCACTCAAATATACAATTTTTTCTTCAAATTTAAACATATTCAAATGTATTCAATTGTATAGGTTTATGATTCAAACTCATTAACCCATGTTTCATGAGTAGTGGTTCACAAGAAACCAACTCTCATAATGAATGGTCCACTCAACACCTATTGCAATTATAGGATGGATTATTGCAAATTGATGTAATGTAGAGATTCTAGCTCTCTTTGTCTATGGGAAGATGATCTCTCATATATAGCACCCCTATTTCTTTGAAGTAACAAACATGTGGTTTCAAAAAAGAATATAATAATATCAAAAGGTATACTGTTACCAAATTGGACCACTTAGTCCTAACTAGCCATGTGAGAGGATGTATCCATTTGGAAAAACAAGATGTTTTTCACTTATTCATCACATGTGAGAGGATGTATCCATTTGGAAAACCAAGTTGTTTGTCACTTATGAGTACAATCTTTTAAAACTTTAGAAATTTTTTTCATTCCAATCCCTTTCCTTGTAACATTTGGTCTTTGAAGTACAAGAGCCAGTATAATAGCACAAAATATGGAGAAACATGTATTGTACAATGTATAAGGTTTGTAAAGAAGAATGCATTAAGTTTAACATATGAAGATGATCTAATATCTACTATTCACTCTATATGAAACTATCTCTAAAAACCATTGCATTTACAACTTCAATAGCAGCTGCTATACATTCAATACTAAATAATAGTGTCAAGAAAATTATCACAAAAATAACCTCAAGGGAAAGGAAAACAAAATAAACAAAAAATTTAAACCATGAAATGATCATTTGACAGTTCAAAATATATCCATGTGGAGAAACAAACAAGGGTACAACACTTTGCATTACAATAATTTTATATATGAAAACATCCACAGATAAAACCACAGAACCAATGCCTTCGTTTATCAAATAACAACAGACCTATTTTAGAATGAAATATAACACAAAAAAATCTAAAAGGGATCTGGTTGTGTACAAATTTCCAAAAAAAAATCATTGAAATCATGGCAAGTGACTTACCTCAAGATTTTGAACAAGTTGTGTTGTGCTGTCAGTGATGCCATTGAGAAAAATGGTTAGAGTTTGTAGGAAAAAAATATTACAAAACACTACCAAAGCAGAATTTAAGAAAAAATGAGATGAACCAAAATGAGTCTCCATACAACTGGTGCTTCAATCTATTCATAATAAATTAAAATTAGGTCTAAAAATTGAAGATATCAAGTTTCCACAATCGATCAAGTAATTGCAATAAAATTTTTGGATTTGATTGTGATTTAGTTTTTCACATCAACATTTTGAATCATACAACATGATCCATCATTAGGATGAAAGAGAGATGAAGGAGAATAAATGGATTGTTGTAGACCAAAGAAAGCTAAAAGGAGAGAGGGGAGACAAGGAAGGAGGCACACGGTTCGAGGTTAAGGATAGATTAAGGTCTAAAAATATTGAGGTTTAGAGGTACTAAATTCTTGAGCTTGGGACAAGATTTTTGCAGCCTTTAAATAAAAATATTGGTTGTGAGTTAAAATTTGTTTTTTGATGTGAGGCGAGGAATTTTTCAACTGTCTATAAGTTGTCTTGTGTGGTGTGAGAAAATTTCTTGGGTGAAAGGTGCTACTAAATGTAGCTTTATTGGCTAATCAAAACATTCCCTCAAAATGGTGTATGGTGCAGTGGTGCAGGAGCACCTATTTGATCACTCTATGAGGCCATGTTGAGTCATTTGTTCCATTTTGATGTCTTTATTTTGTAATAAGGCCCAAGAAGCCACAGTAGTCATGTTATAGGTCCTAGGATGTTCATTTATCTTTTAAAATTTGGAAGTTGTCAAATCATGTCACACTACAAAAAATGTAATGTATGGTAGTTGAAGAGGAAAAATTAAGTAGATAACAATTCAAGAGGCTAGGGGAAGGTTAGAATTAGTTGTAGGTGTTTTTTATGAGTTATTTTTGGTCTTCAATGTATAAAGAATCCTCATGTAGGTCGAGGAAAGAAGAGAATATTTATTTGTAGGGAAAAAATATTAATGGAATTTTGTTTTCACTTAGAAAACACTGTTAAAACATGATTATTTGCTCTTGTACGACCATGTACAGCCTCATATTGAAGGGGAATTCATTGGAAAAAAAAATTGGTGTGTTTCTAGATCATTTTTCACTTGGTCTTGTTTTATTTCATGAAGAAATAAAGGAGTTATGGCACTTTTTGTAAATAAAGTCCAAACCCTCATTACGGTAACTAGCAGGTAAATAAATTTGTGTTTCTCCTTTGTTTGGAAATGTAATTTCTTGGTTTTTGTGAGAATAGTCTTTAATGGATTTTCTCTCATTCTTCTATGGTTTTGGGATTGAGTCATAAAGCTAAGGTGTTGTAATTTCAAAATTTTGACTGTAAATTCTATGCACAGTCTAGAAATAAGGCAATTAAGTGTAACATGGTCTAGGGTTTATTAAAATAACTATGGAAATGAACTTCTAATGGTGAATGAAGCTTATTGAAGCATTGGTCATGTGAAATTTTTTAGAGAAGTAGGATACTGAATAATCCCTATATGTATGGAGACCTAATAGGCCTAATTTACACACTATTAGTTCAAATTTGAACACTATTTATCAAAGGAATGTATGTTGATATTTTAATATTTTTTATTCCCATCTAAAAGGTGTTTGAGAAGAATTTTATAGTATTGAATAGAGGCTTATGGTGGAAGTTATGTCTAACAGTCTTAATAGTAGACTTACAAGCATATAGATCAGGATATGAAGGATTTGTAACCATAAAAAATAATCTATATTTCAGGGGTGTAAAGAGAGTTTATTCATGTTGAATTAAAGATTTTAAAATTTTCCCACATTTTGAAGCAATTGTATGTTTCTTGGGATCATATTTTGGTGCTTGAGGGCTTATAGGTGTCATAGATGTACATTAGGAATAGTCTTGAGGAATGATGGTGAAATGAAAGGGCAGACATTGTGAAAGAATTTGATATTGTTATTCTGACTCAAATTAAGCTAACGTATGCATTAGTTTGATTTGGTTATGCCTTTGAAGGTTGAATTTGTTTTTTTAGTTATTGAGTTCCATGATTGTTAAAGATTAAGGGTAGCTGTAAAATAGTTTGATCTTGGTTGATGATTTAAGGAAAATAACTAATTTTTTCTAGTCATTTACAAGTTGAAAAAAGTGTTTTGAGGGTTGGATAAAGGATAGTTAACTCTAATTTCATATTCGAATGATTAGGCTAAGTTCCTTGTAAAGGTAAAGATGAGCCTTTGATGAGTGAATAAACTATGGATGAATTGAGTTTTGGTTATTGAGACTGTGAATGTTGACTTTCTTCTTCCTTGTATGAATCATGTAGATTCATTTCAAAGAGGTTGAGTGCATCTACTCTGTGCTATACAGTATGTTTGATAGGAAATTATATATATATATATATGTATGTATGTATGTATGTATGTATGTATGTGTATACCTCGCTACTTCATCAGTCAAAATTGACTTTTGATTCCACTATCCTTATAGTATGTAACTTCTTATTCTTTTAGATTATGTAGTGAGGGTTGGTGACAATTTCACAACCCTTGCAACTCATAGGGTTACTACTTCTTATGTGAAGGTTTTCTAGTTGGGATACTATTGGATTTACAATACTATAACTTGTATTCCTATAGCTTGTATGCCTACAGTTTGATTGATAAGGAGGCATTTTCCATAGTGATATCACTATCAAGATTCAACCGTATTCGACCATGTAACTTTATCAGTCAAATTCATTCACCCATGTTTCATGAGTAGTGGTTCACAAGAACCCAACTCTCATAATGAATGGTCCACTTAGCACCCATTGTAATTAGAGGATGTTGAATTATTGAAAACTTATTTAATTTAGTGATGCTAGCTCTCTTTATTTTTGGGAAGATGATCTCTCATATGGAGCACCCCTATTTTTTTGTAGTAACAAACACATGGTTTCAGAAAAGAATATAATAATATCAAAAAGTATATTAGTACCAATTTGGACCACTTAGTCCTAACTAGCCATGTGACAGGATGTATCCATTTGGAAAACCAAGTTGTTTGTCACTTATGAATACAATTTTTTTTAAATTTAGTTGTTTGTATCATGCCAATCTCTTGCCTTGTAACATTTGGTCTTTGAAGTACAAGAGCTAGTATAACATGGCACAAAACTATGGAGAAACATGTATTGTACAATGTATAATTTTTGTAAAGAAGAATGTATTAATTTTAACATATGAAGATGATCCAATATCTACTATTCACTCTATATGAAAATAGCTTTGACAACCATTGCATTTACAACTTCAATAGTTGTTGCTATACATTCAATACTAAATAATTCTGTTAGGAAAATTGTCACAAAACTAACTTCATGGGCAACGAAAACAAAATAAACAAAAAAATTAAACCACCAAATGATCATTTCATAGTTCAAAATATATCCATGTGGAGAAACAAACAAGGGTATAACACTTTGTACTACAATAACTTTATATATGAAAACATCCACATATAAAACCACAAAACCAATTCCTTAATTTACTATATAACAAAAAACTTGTTTTAGAATGAAATAAAACACAAAAAAAACTAAAAGTGATCTGGCCATGTAGAAATTTCCAAAAAAAAATCATTGAAATCATGGAAATTGACTTACCTCAAGATTTTGCACAAGTTGTGTTGTGTTTTCAATGATGTCAATGAGAAAAATGGTTAGATTTTTTTCTTATACTTAAAAGCTATAACTTTCAGTTTGTTTGTTCTTGCCCGAAAGGTTTTGATTTTTGATTCTATCAAAGTGATTTGAGAACATTGAATCCCACATATGTTAATGTGATATGTATCAAACTTATAAAGATATGGAACATAGGCATATAGTGCTCTCGTTGTTGACATGTTTATTCTTAAAAAAAAATTCTCATCCAAAATTGTAGTTCTCATTATGGTCTTTTATTTTAACTGCATAGTTAAATGGTTGTGAGTTTTAAGTGCATGGTTTATGGTTTAAAGTTTTAACTTAATGGTTCATGATTCTAAGTTTAACTACACACTTTATAGTTTTAACTTTTCATCTTTAACTACTAATGTCTCTTCTACATTGAATATTATATGTAAAAATGAAGGTAGAATATTTTTTCATTGAAATCCTCAAGCATGACATGAAATTCTCTACAAACATTTTTTGCAAAAATTATTTCAGTGTCTGCTTCAAAAGTAGGTAAGTGATAGATTTATGTGGGAATACCCATTTGCTACAGCTGGTGTAAACATACATTCATGCTTATTCAAATGAAAGATCTTCAATCAAGTGTGTATTCTTCTTGATCATCTGCATTTATTTCATGGTAATATTTAAATAATAAAGCATGAATGTCTCATTACTTTTGTGTAATATTAATTCTAATTGATATGCTCTAAAACTGCTTCTAAAATGTCTATCTATGCTTTTAAAACATCATGTGCTTCACCAAGAACCTTTCAGAGCATAAAAAGGTGTAATTTCTTCAAAAAAAAAGGAAAAATGAAGGTTTTTAGGGAATAGAGGAATACAAAGAGGATCAAGATGTTAGAGAGATAAATTAGGGTTCCAAATGAGTGCTACGTTTGCTTTTATAAAGTGACCAACTATTATAAAACTCAATAGGGTGAGCATTCATGGGTTTGGAGGGAATTTTAATTTTAATTTGAACTAGACACTAGCACATTCCCTTAGGATATAGCCATTTGAAAGATGGGAACAATGTTTTACAGTAGAAGGGATTTTAGGTTGAGTGACTTGGCACACCTGTGATGAGTTTTAGGACTAGAAATGGGAAAAATGAGACATAATAATGACTAAGTGACCCAAAAGAGTGCAATAATAGATAGTGAAAAGTGTGAAGTATGCAGTTATGATTTTATACCTTTGGCCTAAGCAATCTTTTATGTTTTAACTATATTCATTTCACTGGTTATATGCTACTAGTTGTTCAATGATGTATCCTCTCTACATGGATCCAACAATTATCTCTTTTCCAAATTGGTAACAATAGTATTTAAAAACAAAAATTTCTACCTAAGCACAACTAAAAGCCTTCCTAAGAAAAGTTCCCTTTCCACTATAACTGTTGATTCTAGTGTCTCCTTGTTCATTTTTTTTGCCATCTCCTCATTTTTCATTTCTTGATAGAGGGCTTATGAAAGATGTACAATATGTTCTTCAATCTCAACAATCAATGCTGAGATAAAATGGAAGCATTAGTCTTGCAAATAAGGTGCTAAATCATTTATCCTTAAAGGAGATTTATGTGCATGAAGAAAACTTAGGAGGTCTTCCAAAATATTCTTGGACCCCTCATCTATGGTATCTTTTATTTGACTAACCTTAGTTCCAAAATAAGTGTTAAGGCAACCAGAATAGCCTTCATCATTTGTCATCATAAATCTAAAAATCAACCCAAGTAAATTGACACTGTTTAGGTCCCCTCTCTTGAAAAGCCAACCCTCACTAGTAGTTAATTTGCGAAAATGGGTTTCAACATCTTTGAAACTTTCCAAAGATGTAATTATGATATGCACATTGGATGGTAAAATGGATGGAGGTACACGAGCATGGGCACAGGAGAGAAAAGAAGGATTTTGAAAATCCAAGCGATGGAAATGGAAGTGTAGCAAGATCTGAGAAGTCTCAGGCAGATCGGGCATTGGTATAAAGTAAGAAGCAAGGTGAGCATAATCAAGATGATGTGGACTCTGGAAACAAAATATTGGTGGAACTGGGTGGAAAGGATTTCTGGCAGTTAATCCTGTGGGTTCCCCTGCTGGTCAAAAAAATGAAAAATCCAAAGATGCAGTGGGGATCACTAGTGGTATTAGAGGTAATCGCAAACCCTGGACTTCTCTGTTTGGGGTAAAACCAAATGGAAAGTCATCTTTCCCTCCGGTGAAAAATATCTCTTTCCTAGAAAAGGTAAGTTTGCAATTTTTGTGCTAGATCTGTTAATTGACCATAATATTGCTTTAATGGAAAGAACCCTAGTTGGTAAATTCATGGGCCCTAGACCAAATATTGAAGTGGTTAGGGAGTTTGTAAAAAAAAATGGAGTACTAATGGAAAAGTCTCAGTAGTAGCACTTCCAAAGGTTTTTTTTGCATTTGAGTTCACTTGCAAAGAGGATATCTTTGCTATTAGAAGTGGGGGTCCTTGGGTTATAGGGAAATCTTCCCTAGCTCTAAAGAAGTGGTCCTCTAATCTAGAACTTTTGGACTCTATTTTTTAGAATGTCTTGGTATGGATTAGACTTTCAAGCCTTCCCCTAGAATACTATAATGAGGATGTCTTTTATGGTACTGCGATTTCCTTTAGAGAGCTCCTTTCCATTGATTCTATCAAAGCTGCTAGAAAGAGGTTGGTATTTGCAAGAATATGTGTAGGGGTCTCTCAGAACGTTGACCTTCCCTCATCAATCAAGATTCAGTCGAAATTGGGTTCCTATTCATAGGACATAGTGTTTGAAACCATCCCATTTGCTTGTATCAAATGTAGAAAATCTAGGCACTGGGCTAAGAAATGCCTTTTAAATACCTCCAAAGAGAAAGAGAAACTAGTTGGTTCTTTTAAATCTGTATGGTGAAAGAAATCAAGAGATAGCCTTGAAAATAAAGAGTCTAATGTTCAAAGTACTTCTAATGAGGCTAAAGTGGTTATGGAAAATAATGGTGAGGCCCCGCTGGAACCCTAGCATAAGGATCTTGTGAATACCTTACCTATTAAGGAAAAAGATTCCAGTGAGGATTAGATGGCTGGGGAAGAAAAACTAAATCAAGAAGCTTACCCTTTTTCCTAAGAGTTGTCCCTAGTTGTGAATAATGACAGGATCCTGGGCTTGGAGGATATTCCTATTCAGGGGTTGTTCTTGGAGCTAAACATCCCTCTTCCACTCCCTTCCTCTGAAGGTCTTTTTCCTTAGGGTGTGGTTCACTTTATGGATCCTAACTCCTTGGAATTTTTTTAGGATTCCCTCAATAATCTGGACCATTCTACTAAACATTCTAGCAGCTATTCAACTTTTCATTTGAATGGTATCATGGAGACATTACCCTGGGAACAAAGGCTCCTTACTAATAAGGAATGGGAATTTAGTAAAGAGACAAATAGCCATGAAGAGACTGATAAAGAAGATATATTATTAAAGAAAAAGAAAAATAAAAACAAACAATAGAAGACTCCAAGTGGCATTTCTACAAGATCAAAAGCAAAGGTTGACTATGGAGAAACAAAGAACTCTCAAGGGAAAAAATCTATTAAATGGACAAGAGAGCATAACAATTTTTAGGATATTGCAGATGGATCTCAAAAAACCATCCCAGAGTGCCTCAACTCCCCTGGTAATTCATGAAGATCATGTCTTGGAATATCAGGGGACTTAATAGTCCCCACAAGTAGGATGTTCTAAACAATTTTTTTGAGATCACAAGTCTGATATTCTTCTTATTCAGGAGACGAAAATGCCAAAGGAAAAAGTAGAAAAGTTGAAACTATTTTAGCATTGTAGTACTCATGGAAACAATTTAAATGGCATTTCAGGAGGTATTGCTACTTTCTGGAATAGCCACATAATCAAAGGGGATTTGATTTTGGAAGTTACAAACCATATTGCTACTAGATTCAAACATATTATTGATAATTTTAGTTGGATCCAATTGAAGATCTATGCCCCCAATGGAAAAGGTCTTAGAAAATCCTTTTGGATGGAGTTGGCTACATTTAGGAGGATTTTTAATAGAGAGTCTTGGGTTGTTATGGGTGAATTTAATACACCCTTAATGAATGAAGAAAAATTTGGAGGTTCCTAGATCAATATAGAGAGCAAAGAGGATCTTCAAAGTTTGATTGACAACCAGGGGCTGATTGATCTGGATTTACATGGAGCTTCCTATACCTAGTCGAATCGTAGAAAGGGGATGGATCTTACACAAGTTAGATTAGATAGATCTTTAGTTTCTAATCCTTGGTTTTTTTATTATTACTATTCTCTTAAAGCTCTATCTAGGATTGGATCTGATTACTTACCTATTAGTTTTGTTGTCGATCCTATAAAAAAGAAGAAAAATATCCCTTTCAAAGTTGAAAAAATGTGGCTTTCTCATCCTGTTTTTAAAGAGGAAATTAGGAAATGGTGGAATATAAGTATCTCTAGCACAACTATGTTTAGAATAGCTAAAAAATTAAGGGAAGTTAAATGTAACTTGAAAAAATGGAAAAAAGAGTCCTTTGGGAACATCTTCAGGATCAAATATGATCTTCAGATGAATCTGGGGGAGATTCAATATAAAATCCAGAAGGAGGGATATTTGAATGATACCAAGGATAGAGAGAATGAGCTACTCATTAAGATGCATGACATTATCTGAAAGGAGGAGGAGTTTTGGAGGCAAAGATCTAGAGCTTTATGGTATTTTTTCAAGTGAAAAAAATACCAGGTACTTTCATCTATCGGCCTGAAAACACAGAGCTATCAACAAAATATCTCAATTTAAGTGAATGGTACTAGGTATGAGGAGGAGGCTATTAGAAAGCATGTTGTTTTATTCTTTAAAAATATTCTTTCTAAGAACAATGAAAATAACTAAAATGATCAAGATCATTTAATAGAGGCTACACCTAAAGTGATCAATCAGAAAAATAACTCTATGATGTCTGATATTCCTACCAGTGAGGAAGTCAAGAAGGTTGTTTTCCCCTTTGATGGGAGTAAAGCTCCGAGTCCAGATGGGTTCCCTTTTTTTTTCCAATGGTTCTAGGAGATTGTTAGAGATGATGTGGTGAATGTTGTTAAAGAATTTTTTGGATTTAGTAGTCTCCTAAAAGAATTGAATGCCACTTTCATGGTTCTATTCCCTAAGAATCCTAGAGCAATGAACTTTGAGGCCTTCATAACCATAAGCCTCTACAACTTGATCTATAAAATCATCTCGAAGGTTCTAACTTCAAGATTCTTAATTCTCTTTCCTACTTTGATTTCACCTCAATAGAATGGATTAATCCCTGGTAGACAAATCCTTGACTCTATTGTTACTGTGCATGAGAATATTCATTCCTTGGTTGAATCTAAGACCGAAGGATTTTTGTTAAAGCTTGATATCTCAAAAGCCTATGATAGAGTTGACTAGATTTTCTTATTTAAAATTTTAAAGGCTTTCGGGTTTTTCAACAAGGTTCTTCAAATGCTGGAACAACTTGTGTCTATTGCTTCTATTTCTATTATGGTGAATGGATCCCCTACAACTTTCTTCCAAATTTCTAGAGGTCTAAGACAGGGTGATCCTATTTCTCCTATTTTATTCACTATCATGGCTAAAAGTCTTGGAAGAAATCCAAAAAAGTTGATTGACAATAGAACCCTTCTTGGTCTTAATCCTTCCTCAAGCAACCTAGTTTGTTGTCATCAACAATTTGTTGATGATACTATGCTTTTGGGTAAAGCCCCGGTCTCAGAAGGAAAAACTTTGAAATATCTATTTGATAAATATGGGAGAGCGTCTAGACAGCTGATTAATAATCAAAAATGTTCTCTTTTCTTCTTCAACACCCCGGCTCATAGACATACCAAAATTGCCAGAATCCTTGGTTGTAGGGTGGAATCCTTTCCTACCACCTATCTTGGCTTACCCTTAAGCCTTAAACCCCCTGAATCCTTTTGGATTTCACTGGTCGAGAGGTTTAGCAAGAAGCTTACTGGTTGAAAAGAGCTATGTTAAGTCAAGCGGGTAAACTTCAACTCCTCAAAGCTTCTCTTTAGAATTTTTTGAGCTATGCTCTGAGCCTCTTTAAGATTCCTGCTAAGTTTGCAGATGCCATAGAAAAGATTCAAATAATATTTATTTTGTCGTGTGTTAAAGAAAATAAAATACTACCTGTAATAGGATGAAAACTGGTGTGTAGACCAAAAAAGGCCGAAGGATTAGGTCTTAGAAGAATCAGAACAGTTAACAAGATTCTTCTAGTAAAACAAATATGGAAAAAAAATTCATCTTCAGGCGAATGGACCGATATCCTAGTTAGAAAATATTTAGAGAGAAATTTTTCTCTTATAATACTAAAGGAATCCCATCTTCTTCCTAGAGGTTCAACCTGCTGGAATAATCTGATCAATGGGAAAAATATTGTTTACTCTAGAATAGGTTGGCAAGTTAGAAGTGGAAATCAAACTAGATTCTGGGAGGATAGATGGTTTTTTAAGGAGCCCCTTATAAAAATTTATTCATTTAGTGGATGGGCTGAGAATTGCAAAGCTCATTTTGGTTCTTACATGAAAGACTATAGAGTGAATGCAAAATGGGTGGATTTGTGTCTTGTCAGTCAGGCTCTTGCTTCTATTCAGTCTTCTTTTTTGGCTGTTAGACTTTGCTATGATCAATTGGAAGATTATCTTGTCTTGACTGATGAACCCTTAGGAAACTATTCTATTTTTTCTGCCTTTGCTAGGATTACTTCTTCCTAGGGTCCTCCTCCCGTCTGGTCGAAGGCTTGGTTCAAACATTTGGTCCTTAAAATCAACATATTTTTCTAGATCCTTCTCCAAAATAAGGTGCTCACGGTTGATAACCTTTGCAAACGTGGCTTTCAAATACCTAATAAATGTTTTCTTTGTAAGATGGAGGCAGAGTCAGTGTGTCATATGTTCCTTCATTGTCCTTTTGCTACCTCAATCTAGGAAAAAAAATCAGTTGTTGCCAACTTTCTTGGGTTTTTCCCTTGTCTATTGAAGACTTCTTCCTTCAATGGAATTTCCTGACTCACAATCCTATTCTCAAATTTTTATGGGATTTCTCTTTCCCTCATGTTGCTTGGGGTCTTTGGAAAGAACATAACAACGGAATTTATAGAGATAAAGAAGCTCTGATGGACATTGTTCATGATAAAATAATCAAATTTCTGAAAGAAAATGCCAGTCCTATCTCCCAAAAGGCTAGCAATTCTAAGAAAGTGGTTCATTCGTCCTATGATCTTATAGTTGCCAAGGAATGGAATATAAGTCTTGATTTGCTTTGCACCCCTAAAAAAGCTAAGAAGGATAGAGAGGGTGTCCACTAGTCTTTTCTGCCTAATGGATGGGTAAAGCTAACTTTAATGGAGTAGCTAAAGGTAATTCGAGGGCAGCAGGTTGTTGTGGAGTCATAAGGGACTCCTTTGGCAACTTTCTAGGTGCGACGACCACTCCTCTAGGTTCCTAAACTAGTCACCTGCCTGAGGCTGCTGGTGTTTTTCATATTATAAATTTGGCCCAAAGTATTAATTTTAAAAACCTTTGGCTTGAAGGTGATTCCAAAAATATTATTGATTGTCTTCTAGGAAAGTCCCCCCTCATGGACAATAAATTCATGGATTGATGATGCCATCTCGACTCTAGCTAAGTTTGACAACAGAAAGATCTCACATGCCTATAGAGAAGCCAATGTTGTAGCAGATTTTTTTGCTAATGAAGGAGTTAGGAGTAATGAACAGAGAACTTGGCTAAATTTTAGTGATCTAAGTGTTAATGTTTGAGCTTTATTGAGTTATGATGAATCACATGGGCAAGAGGCGTGTCATCTCTTTAATGAGGAAAAGATGGAGTTATCACATCACAATCATTATATTGTATGGGATCGAGCTTAGTTGCTTAGTCTGCAAGGTGGCCTGGCACACTTTGTGGGTTCTTAGATTTGGCAAGACCAATTCTAGTAAAGATTTTTTCTCTGTCTGCCCCACTATGCTTGCCAAGATGGGTGGAGATAGGAAAAGAATTGAGTTAGACAGCTTCGAGATGCACACAAGAAATGCTAAGGCTTGTAATAAAGTTAAAATTGGGGGGTTACTTCCTTTCCTGGAAAAACTCGATGGTTCCAATCAGGAGGCTACGGATCTTTTTGAGAAAATTTGGGATAATGGGGATCTTACCCTTTTTGGTAGGAAAGTTGAGCTCAACGAAAACATTATAGTTGAAGTGACGGGAATGTCTACTGATGGGAAAAAAAATTTAGGTATAGGGTTTTCTCTGATGAAACCATCATCAGATTTTTGAAAAAAGAGAAGGAAAGACTAAAACTGGTGAAAATTGCTAACAGCTACTTCGAAGCCGACACTATAAAATCTCTATGGAGAAAGGTTATTCATGTTATCATGGAGTACATAACTGTGGATGGTCACTTCACCAGGGTCTATGGTTATCACTTTTCCTTTCTCAACCATTTCCACTACAAGGTTAGGGTTTCTTTCCCCTACTATCTTCTCTGTTCTTTGAGAAAAAGTTTGGATGACCACAAGAAAAACCCTAGAAGATTCCCTATTTTGCATACCGGCCTGATTAGATTAATTGTTGAACATTACCAAAAAATGCATGTCCCTGCTAATTTGGAAGCCTCCCCTGATTCTGAGGATGATGATATTGAACCCAGCTGCTCAGGGTTTTTTCCCAATTTAAGTCTGGCTAGAATGGTCCTTAGCCCACCAGCTGTCCAAATTGGTACAAATAACCCTAAGCCCCTTACTATGAAAGCTCATGTTGTTCCTTAGTCAAGAATCCCTGCCCTTAAAACTAGAAGTGTTGATAATATTCCTTTGGCTAAAAACCTTGTATCATACTCTGAAGATTCTCTTAACTCTAAGGAGTCTGGTGCTAACAACATTGAGCCCTCTATTGATCTGTCATTAGATAGAAATGCTAGAACATGCTACCCTATTACTTCTAACCCTGCTAATACTTGTTTCAACACTGATAGGGATCCCTTTGTGGATGTTTTGGATTTAGCTAGAAATAATGTTGATATCCATTTCAAACTTGAGAAATGGACTTTTCATGAAATTAAAGAGCTAAAGATAAAAAAAATTGGACCCTTTAAAGTAAACTGAAAGATTTGGGAGCTAAGGTTGCGGTGCTTGATAAAAAAGAGGTGGAATGAAGAGATTATGGTATCAGCAAAGATACCCACTACCAAGCTGGCAAGGACAGAAATGTTGAAATTGAGTTGGAGAAAATGAAAAATACTGTCAAAATTATTTTTGAGAAAAAAAATGGTATGGCCAGACACAACACCATCATCATCAATGCCATGACTGAGAAATTGGAAAAATATCAACAAGGGTCTTTGGTAGTTGATCTGGAGGAAATCAACAAAAGAAACTAGGAGGAGGATGCTGGAATTTCTAAAAGAACTAGGGAAAATTTGAAGAGGAAGGCTCCCCCCACTCTGCAAATGATTCAAACCTTTAAGAAGGGTGTCCAAGATATGCAAAACTTGGAGGATGAGATAGAGTCTATCCTAAAGACTCTGGGTTAATTGCGATTGGTCTTTTTCTTGGCATTTATGCTGGATTTTTTTGACTAACCTTCCTAGTATTTTGTGGATGGTTACTACTTGTTTTGGTTTTTTCCTTTTGTGCAGTCGGTTGTGTCTATTGGACTTTTTTTTCCTTTCTTTTCTGTTGTAAACTTTGTGGTTTCGGGTCCCTGTAAAATTAATTTTACCCTTTATCAAAAACTTTCCAGAGATGTAACTATGGCTTCAAGGCATTTACCAATCTTAACTATCATCCCATAGACTCTTTGAGTGATTAAAAACAATCTCACACATGCATTGCCATTGAAACTCAACAGTTGAACCAAAAAAAAAATTAGCCACTCCAAGCTCCCTTCAAATGCATCTAGACTATCCAATGTTTCTCTAATCAATGTCTCATTCTCTACAAGTTCCTTGCAACCTTTCACAAGATCAAGCAAATACTTTCCCCCAAGACTATTCGTAGATAGAATATCATCTACACATGTCTTAAGCAACACTAAGCAAGACTCTGATATAAATTCACTCAACAAAATCATCATGGTGTCTTGTAGCTTCTCTCTATGATATTTTCACAACTGCACCTCATTGTCTTGGTTTGGAATCCCACCAAACAACTATGATCTAGGTGGCACTACCAACATAGTCTTATAAAAAAGAGTCAAATCGTTTAGAACCTCCAAGATGAGTTTCCCATCTTGACATAGTGTTACATGTATGACTCTTACCACATTATAAAAAATGGAACTGACTACCCCCACCTTATCGGTCTATCGATGGAGCTATGAGGGGAGTTCCATCCATGTAGTAATGTTAGGCTAATAGTGTTCTACCCTCGAGTATAATATTATTCCAATTCATCCAAATTTGTCCCTTTTTAAAATGATGGAAATGGCTCACATCTCTTAGAACAATCTCTTGCAAAAATCTTGGAGATGAATTTAGATGTAGTGTGGAAATCAAAACATACTTGAAGGTTCTTAACAACTCTAATAGTCATACTAGAGGCCATTTTTAACAAACCAAATGAAATTGTTAAATTTTCACTATGGTGACAGATAATTGATTCTTTACACCCTGTTTCCTTCATTTGCCAAGCCAATTTCTCCTACTTTGCATAGCTCTGCCATGTTCGTGGATGTGATATGTCTCCTACAAAAAAACCATGTACCATTTTAAGACTCTGAAGAGTATATTAAGTTGTCCTATTTATGGGGAAGATAAAGGGAAGTGTAAGATGGGGTTAGAAATAAAATAGAATAGACAAAGTGATAGCCAATACTTCTAAACTATTAACCTCATCCAAACAAGAGAAAAAAATTAGATGAAAGGAGGAAAATGAAATAAATGAAATAAAGCACTCCCCATTGAACTTGAATAGCTTCTCTTTCTCTCCTTGTTATGCAACTTTTCCCTCAAATCTGTTCAAATACTTGTGTGAAACCTGCAAATGGTAGCAAGAAAGTAAGAGACAATTAGTTGTTAATCTGAAAATGGATAAGGAAGGTTTCTTTTATAGAAAACCCTTCAAATGGATGACTAAGATTAATCCCCTAGAAGGATTGCAAGATCAATGGTTAATTGATGCACCAAGAATATGCTATTCTTGGAGGAATCATGACAGGAAAACATGCAGGGACATGCAGGCTATGACTGACATGCAGGGATATGCAGGCTATGATAGGGACATGTAGACTATGACATGAAATAATGATAAGGTATCTTTGACCAAGTGGAGGTGCATAAATAATTTATTTTAAATTATTTATTCAAAATGGAAGAAAATGACAAGTGGCAAATAAATAATCTATCCAAATTATTTATTTAGATAAAATGACAAAAGGAGTATTTAATTAAATTAATCAATTTAATTAAATGGGGAGGTGGAAATTAGACATGGATAATTAATTTGAATTATTTATCCAAAAGAGAGGAATGAAACATGATTAAATAATTTCAGCAATTATTTAATTATAGAAGAATAAAAGGTCAAATAATGATTATTATTATTTGACTATAGATGAAAGATAAATAATTAAATGAAAAATGATTTATTTAATTATTGAAGAAAGGGATATATTAGCGACGTAATTAAATAATTTTAATTGATCAAGATAGAAAAAAGATGAGAAGGTGAATTAATTAAATAATTAAAAATTATTTAATTAATAGAGGAATGCAGTCAAACTTAATTGAATAATTAATATTATTCAATTATCGAAGGACAACAATCAAGAAAAATGATGCTCATGGACTTAGGACATTTTTCAGTTTCTACATTTTTCTCCTCTTTGACATAATACAGTTCATTGCATTGTGTCAAGGAAATTCAATTTTTAAATATGCCCTAGTGACAGTAGGGTACAGGTATGCCCCAACGAAAGAAGAATGATGAGGATGGTTGTGTATGCCCCCTTGAGAGGATAGGTGAGTTCAAAGAACACAAATGTTCTCTCAAAATCAATGATAAGACTAGAGGGTGAAGGATAGAAGAAATGTTAACTTGGAAGGGGATGGATTTTAGTGTGGAAGAGAAAGGAGGATGGAGATGGAAAGCTAGATAAAAAATGATAAGGGAACCAAATTTCATGCTTACATTTTTATATTTATCATAATTCAGTGTTAAAATGTTGCAAATTGTCCACAAACACCATGGTATGACATAGACCCAGATGTGCAAAGTGACCATTTACAAAACAGACAGTCACAAAAAAGGAATGTCCTAACTCATACTAAGGGTGAAGTTTCCCTAGTCTTTTTGTCAAGACAATCCACAAACAATAGTCAAAGAAAAACAAAATAGGTCATGAGACCGCATCGCACCTCTAAATCCTTCAAGGAACATCCTTGAGGTAGCTAGTAACATGACCAAAAGACAAAACAAAAAAACATAATACAAAATAAAAAAAGATCAGACAAAATGGACAGAAGGTAAGACAAAATAGACCAAAAAAATCAAGAGCCATTCTATGCATTTTCCAATGTTTGTTTTGTTGAAGACAAATTTCATGATAGTTTGTCACTTTGACAGTTTGATAGTTTTGATAGGTTGCCAATTCAATGGTGTTGATGGTTTGATAGGGCCTATTGTCAGGAAGGACACATCCTAAAAAAAGAAAATGACGTCTTGACAAGGTCCAAGTCCAAGAAGGAAACATCTTGGAGGGGACCAAAGAGTGACAAGATTGACATTGTTTTGGAAATTTGATTGATTTTAACTGGATGATTGATTGGACTATGTTGTTTGTTGGTTCACAATTTAAATGTCAATGTTTTGAATGACTTATTTTGTTTGAGTGACACTATGTCTGACTTATTTGACTGATGCAACTATGTTTGACTTATATGACCGATGTGATGAATGTTGACTTTGTTTTGGGATTTTTTGGAGTTATTTGATTTTTAGTTTTTTTTGTTTCTTCAGGACATTTTTCTTTGTTTAGGTCTTTTTTCAGGACATTTTATGATTTTTTTGGTCTTTTTTTAGGACATTATATGAATTTTTTTTAAGGACTTTTTATGATTGTTTTAGGTCTTTTTTCAGGACCTTTTTTTAAGGTCTTTTTTAGGATATTTTATGATTTTTTAGGGATTTTTTTAAGGACATTTTTCAATTTTTAGGTCTTTTTAAGACATTTTTTGATTTTTAGGTCCTTTTTAGGACATTTTTTTATTTTTAGGGATTTTTGACATATTTATGATGCATGTGAATGATTCCAAGGATAGACATGATTTTGCTGCTAGTCAAGTTGAATACCAACTGACAAGTGATAATGAGGACATTGTTTGATGGGGGGGTTGCATAGAATGATTGGAATGACGGGTATGTGCAGGATCATCATGGAAAAAATAGGCTCTTAAATGGCAAAAAAATTAGAAAAATCAAAGTTAGGCAACTTGACTTAAAAAAATTGAAAAAGTTATCAATATTATTTCAAAAATATGTAAGAATAGAATTTATAGAAAATTGAATGTAGTTTCTAAACTAGTAGGTTTGTTTAAAAAAAAGAAATATGTGGTGAAAATTTAAAATTTCAATGCAATAGTACTTAAATTTCAAGGAAAAAATAAGAAGTAGGTGTGTATCTGACCACCCTAACCACAATAAAATGATAATATTTTTTTATAAGATTTTATGTATAAGTAGAGGACTCATGTCTCAATGTGATGCATATATTTTTGTAATTTTTTTCCAAGTAAATAATTAATTATGAATTTTTTATTAAAAATTTTTAAAAATATAAAAAACTTGTATGTCTGACCACCTTAACTTGGCCAAAAATTCATGAAATTCAATTTTTCTTTTTTTAATCCTATAGCATGCGAATCTTAGAATGTGATGCATGTTTTGGATTCAAAAAATGTGATACTATTTGAAGGCTATAGATGTTTTTCAATTAGTCTATCGATCAGGATTTTAGTCATAATTTGAATAGAAAATGAATAATAATTACTTATTAAATTCAAAATAAAGCATAATTTATATTGGTGGAAAGCTAAGAATCTCCTTTAAAAACCCTTTTCATTTCATCAATTTTGGGTAAAAAAAAGTCGACAACCACATACCCATCATATTGCCACTTTTTGGCCCATCATGATCCTGAACATACCCTAACTTGTGTTCATGACTAAATTGGATGATGGAGTATCATTAGACAATTGAAAAGGGAAAATCAAGATAGGTGATAAACATAAAAGACTGATAGGTGGCCTTGGTAGGAGACATGTGACTAGAGGAATTGGCATATGATCTTCAAGGATTGTGTCACATAGGGATAATGAGGTTATGACGACAATGACATGATGTAGTTTGTGACTAAAGGATTGACATGTCAAGAGTTTTCCCCAAAGCATGATTTATGTTTGCATATTTATTTCAAGACCAAGATAGGTGGGACAATGGGCAAGGGAATGATATGGATTAAATAGACGAATAGAAATGTCATGAGGAAAGGCATGGGAAATGAAATGACTTGCCCCCAAGTGTAATGGTCCACATAGACAATTTATTTTACACATGACACCTGTTTGCCAGGATTTCATCATGGTACTTATCCAGGGTGCCTGTTTGCCAGGTTTTCACTGTTGGATGAAATTTTTCTCTTTACTGTTTTCTTGACTTTTTTTTTTATTTTTTTGGTGTCACCAAGACACCTGTTTTCCACATTTTCATCAGGGTGATGATGTTTTACATTTTTCAATTTTATTTATTTTTTGTATTTTTGGATAGCCTCGATGCTTTAGATGACCATTGATTGTTCTGAATCCACTAATGGTGTCGATGTAGAGACTGGTACCATGATATGCCAATAATGTCCTTTTTGAAGAAGTTGGCTTGTCAGAATAATAGCACTTACATACAATTGACTGATGTCATCATGGTCCTTTCTAATACTATAATTGGCCTTATTAAAATATGCACATCATGATAAAGTGCCATGAGAATCCTTGGGATAAAGAGTTGCTTCCATGATGTGATGGATTTGTGACATGGGATTTTTGGACTTTAGGCGAAATGTAGGATTATGACGGATGATGGTAGACATGGAAAGGTTGTTTGGACATTTGGATGAATCACTTTTTATTTTCCAAACTTGGTATGATGGATTATGGATTTTGGAGGGATGGTATTTCGAACCAACACCTTTAGATACCTTTCTTGATGATCATATTGAAGGAGGTGGACATGTGTTATATATGGGAGTCCTCTTCTCTTGTGGCTCCACATTTTGATTAACTTTTTCTTTTGACATATTTTCTTTGCTTGATCCACTTTTCTTTGGGGTCCATTTTAATTTCATTTGTGCACTATCTTTTTGTCTAATTCAATGGCCTTTGACATTTTATTTTTGAATTTGTAAGACTTTTGTTTTTGTTGGTTCCAAAGGGAAGGTTTAAGATGTTAAGAATGATGGTTTATGGTGTGGGTGGACAAGGATTTCTCATGGACTCTATTTTGATGTTTGTATTTGATAAGGTTTCCCCCAGTATTGAGGAGGTTCCACTAACATCATTTGATTTCCTAACTAAAGAATAGCCAAGACCTTGATGTCGATAATTTTCCTAAAGTTGTATTGGTCCTTGAATGCCTTGCTCATGTATGCCTAGTCCTTTGCCTTGGTAATGCATGCTCTGACAAATTCTGTTTGCGATGGGGTATTTATTGTTTTGAAAGTAAGATGCTAACCCATCATGATGTATGTGGTCACTGTCACTTGGAATATTTTCATCTACAAGAAATCCTGCTCTGACAAAGATACATGACCCTAGTTGATAAAGTGTCTTAGCTTCATTTTCATGTTGGCCATATTTCTGATTGATATCTTTGGTTTGATCTTGTGACATGTCAGGTTCAGAAGATTCTATTGGTACTTCCATGTCAATGTTGAAGCCATAGTTATGTTCAGTGTCATGGAGTCCAATGAAGTCAACTATAGCTTGATCATTTGCAAATATGTCCATAATGGAAGACTCTTGTTCTTGAGGAATATTGTCTATGTGTGTCATGGAGGAAAGTGTCTCATCTTGGAATGTGTCAATAGTCGGGGCCTGAATAGAGTCATCAAGTGTTTGATCATAAATGTCGTAAAGGTCAAGGAGTGGATCATTTTGGATTTCTTGGTCAACAATAGAGTCTTGGTCAAAGATGGGGTTGTCGTGGATTTGGAATTCTTGTTAAATGGTAGGGTCTTGGTCAAAGATGGGGTTGCCATGGATGATATAATTGGAAATGGACTTTTTGTTAAGGATAGGTGTGTTTTGGATGTCATGATTATTTTGAAGGACATCTTGAATGGACTTTGAGATAGGATCATGGGATGGACTACCTTGATCCTGACATGAAGGTGGCATTATAATGTCATGCTTTGGGCTTTCATTTTGACATGTATCCTCAAGTTTAGATAATGGGATTTGACTTTGGACAATGATAGAATTTTCATGACTAAATGTGTCTTATGAGGGAGTGACATGAAAAGGATTAATGGATGAAGGACTAGGATAGGACATGGAGACTTGGACTGGATTAATAAGGTATGATGTGGAGACTTGACATGAGTTGGTAGATGGTTGACAAGGCATGTAGACTTGGACGGGATTGATAGGTGAAGGACTAGAATATGATGTGGAGACTCCTAATGGACTAGTGGACAATTGGTTTCCCTTGTCATGGTTAGGATAAGGGTAATAACTGGACATGTGTTGGAGATTAATGATAGGATTTTTGTTAAGTGATTCTTGATAGTGAGGGTTGATGGATGGAAGATTTGGACTGATGAATTGTTGGTAGGAAGGGTACGTAAGTGATTGACCATGGGTTGTGACTATTTTGGATTTGAAGTGGAGATAATCTCTTTTGGAGTCTTTGGCTAGTTGAATGTGACCATTACAGATAAAGTTGTATTCAACTTGACAAGAAAGCATATCAAGGTGACTTGTAGACATGATGGTGGATTCCATGAGACTACGACTATGTTTTCAGATTTTTTGGATAAAGGATGACAATGCAAGACTATGTTTTTGGATTTTTTGACAATAAGGGATGCAATATGACAATGTTATCTAAAGAAAATGACTAATGCGAAAGGACAATGAAGACTAAGATGACAAGTTATGACACTTTTTTTTTGTATTTTTGGAGGATGTCAATGCAAGGTGATAATGACCTTTTCCTAAGGAAAATGACTAATGCAAGGTGATAAAATTGTCAAAAAAGGATGTCAAATGCCAAGGTGACAATGAGGACTAATGTGAAAATGTTGGTTGAGGAAATGACCAATGCAAAGTCTAGATGCCAAATGAGGACTATGATGACAATATTTTGGATTTTAAAGATATGCAAGGTGAGGACTAAAATGATTTGAATGTCTAAGTTATGCAAATGAAAAGTTCTAAAATGATTTGGAAGAAGGTTTCCTAACCACCCTATGCTTGATCTATGTCTCAATTTTGGAATATCAAAGGACTTGTTTGAAGGATTAAATGACAAGGACAAAATGACAAGTGAGTCTTCCTAACTAGACTTTTGACTCATAAGGATCTCACAAAAGGACAATGACTAAAGGAGATAATGATTTCTAAGTCCAATGATAACCTAATTTTGAAAGTCAAGATTTTGCAAAGTGAGGTAAAGTTGTCCTAATCCAAAATATGAAAAATGAGATGAGGACCTAAGTTTTTGGTTTATGAATGAAAATGAAAATGGTGAAGCCTTACGATGAAGCTAAATATTTGCAAAGATGACCCTATGGTAAGATGAAAGCTAAAGTGTACAAGGAATGAGAGATTTGAGCAATTTCAAAGTTGGTTTCTAATAGAGACCTCTTAGAAAAAAATGTTTGATAGCAAGTTGAGACGATTGTTTTGATGTTTTATTGAAAAATCTGAGTTGTCTAAGGTTGATTGTTTGTGTCCAGATTTGTGAATGTTGTGTATATTGTTTGAAAATCTAGAAAAAACTTGACAAGCACAATGTTTTGGTGTATTCAAACGCATGTGAGACAATCACAATCCTAATAGGCCAATAGGCCAAGGGTTTGTATACTTGATATAGCCCACCGATATACCCCAGATTGGTGCTAAACATCTTTCCTTCCTGAGAGTGGATAGATTAGAAGTTTGGCGGCACTAGCTCCCCTTTATAACTCATTAACGTCATTCGAGCACACCAACTTTGGATTCTTGGGTAGTCACTTCCCAAGAATTGCTATCTCTACTCAAGGAGATTAGTAGTGAGTATCTTTAGGCATGATACTGTACCCTGCACTATACCAAGCAATGACTGAAAATGGTTGGTCTCTAAAATAAAAGGTGTCTAGTAAGGGAATTTCGTTCGTAGGGCATGATCCATGCAGGGAGAGTCGCCTTTTGGATCCATCTCGTCAGAACCATATGCATGATTCTTGGGATTTCCCCAAGAATCCACTTTTATATACTAGCTAGAAGTCCCTCTAGTTTAGGGTGCTATCGGTCTGAGTCGTTCTAGGGTGAGTAGTTTTTCCCACCAAAACAAGCCCAAGTTATAGATGCAATAATCATTTCTCTTACACACAGGATTGCATGAATGTGCAAGGGGAGAGGATACTTCGATTATTGCATCAAGGTGACAAAATTTGAAGACACCTGTAAATTTTAATTACCAAATAATAATGTGAGGAGGACACACAAGACACTTTGTTCTTTTTAAAAGTTTAACTTGAAATATGAAAAACAAAGTTCATTTGAAACTCATGTCATGAGAATGCAAGTTCCTTTTAACTATATGAGTTTCAATGCATGCTTGTGTTCATTTTATCCCAATGACATGAAAATGCAAGTTGTAATTGTAAATTTTAGGCCCAATGAGTGATTCATGCAGATTTTTTGTTCGTTTTAACCCCCATGAATGAAATATCAAATTTTTTGTTCATTTTAAGACCAAATGAGTGACATGAAAATTGTGGTTCATTTTATCCTCACGAGTGTAAATGCAATTTGTTGTTTATTTTAAGACCAAATGAGTGACATGCAAATTGTGGTTCATTTTATCCTCATGAGTGTAAATGCAATTTGTTGTCATTGAAAGCAAACAAAATTTATTATGCCTAAAGAAATGAAAAAGATCGATTTTTGTTTCTATAGAAACAATTTTTTGGACTCCCTCCAAGCTATGCCACATCCTAAAAACAAGAAATTAGTAACTCAAAAAAAAAATTTAATGACAACAGCAAATAAAACAGTGATGAATTTCTCAAAACTTAACAAAATTTTAAATATTTTGAATCCATGGAAAGCTGAAAATCAGAACTTCAAAACCCAGAAAGTATTTTTTCCAAGATTCTGCACAAAAAAAAAAAGTTATAGGCAAAAGAAAACGCAGGTTTTAAAAGCTAGATTAAAAAACAACAAATACTAAAACAACCATAGCTTTCTCAAATCTTAACAAAATTTTAAACCATTTGAAGTTTTGGAAAGCTAAAAACAAGGCCTCCAAACCTAGATAATTGTTTTTAAATATTCCATGTGCCCATTTTTCTATGCTCAAAAGAAGACTATGGGGTTTCGTATGAATTCTTGGCTGTAACTTGCAAAACAACAAAAACAAAGCAATTTCTCTGTAAAATTGTAAGATTCACCTCGGGTTCACCAATGTAAGATGGGGTTAGAAATAAAATAGAATAGACAAAGTGACAACCAACACTTCTAAACTATTAACCTCATCCAAACAAGAGAAAACAATCATATGAAAGGATAAAAATGAAAAAAATGAAATAAAGCACTCCCCATTGAACTTGAATCACTTCTCTTGCTCTCCGTCTTCTTGTTATGCAACTTTTCCCTCAGATTTTTTGAAATACTTATGCAAAACCTACAAATGGTAGCAAGAAAGTTGGAGACAATTAGTTGTTAAGTTGAAAATTGAGAAGGAAGGTTGCTTTTATAGACAACCCTTCAAATGGATGGCTAAGATTAATCCACTAGAAAGATTCCAAGATCAATGGTTCAGAATTGATGCACAAAGAATATGCTATTCTTGGAGGAATCATGACAGATAGACATCCAAGGACATGCAGGCTATGACAGACATGTAGGGATATGCAGGCTATGACAGGGACATGCTGACTATGACATGAAATAATGACAGGGTATCTTTGACCAAGTGGAGGTGCATAAATAATTTATTTTCAATTATTTATTCAAAATGGAGGAAAATGACAAGTGGCAAATAAATAATTTATCCAAATTATTTATTTAGATAAAATGACAAAAGGAGCATTTAATTAAATTAATCAATTTAATTAAATGGGGAGGTGGAAATTAGACATGGATAATTAATTTGAATTATTTATCCAAAAGAGAGGAATGAAACACAATTAAATAATTTCAAAAATATTTAATTATAGAAGAATAAAAGGTCAAATAATGATTATTATTATTATTTGACTATAGATGAACGATAAATAATTAAATAAAAAAATATTTATTTAATTATTGAAGAAAGGGATATATTAGTGACACAATTAAATAATTTTAATTGATCAAGATAGAATAAAGATGAGAAGGCTAATTAATTAAATAATTAAAAATTATTTAATTAATAGAGGAATGCGGTCAAACATAATTGAATAATTAAAATTATTCAATTATTGAAGGACAACGATCAAGAAAAATGATGCTCACAGACTTAGGACATTTTTCAATGTCTACAGGAAGAAGCCAATATCTATACTAAAAAAATGAAGTGGTTCTTTATCCACTTCTTTTAGTGCCCTGATCAAAGTAACTTGAACTTTTTCAGCAGGCTCCATTCTAGGACAATGGTTTTATCGTGGACCAAAAAATTTCTTAGAGTGCTTAATTTTTTAACCACTAAAAATAGTAGACATTGTAAGTGTTTGTTGGATACAAAAGATTCACTCACTAATATGGAGATATTGGTGGGTCAATTCTTGTGTTTCCATAGTTCTACAAAAGCATTTGATCCCACTCAGTTTCAATCTAAGTGGAATCAACCTGCTTTGTTTCAATGTTCAAGTCTCCCCTCTTGTTTTCAACTAGGTCACTGATGTAGGCATACATTAATGGTTTTTTCTCTACCACTAGAGTTTCATCAGTTGTAGGTGTTAGAAGAGATTATAGGGTAAGTGCTTAGTGTCCTCCTAGGATTGTACAATATGGAGCCATTAGCCCTAGACATTCCCAATGAGAATTCTTAGATCCAATGTTGGCCTTTTTGCATTCAGTGAGTATAATGTCAAATATCTTTGAGGCTTTAGCCTTGCTAGAAGAATGTAAAATTACTAGTTTCTCATTGTTTTTTCCTACTATCCTATTCAAGAGTTCCCTATTGCACCAAGGGATCCTTCTCTTACAAAGCTATTTGTACTTAGTTCTTATGCTTTGAGTATCAAGCACTATTCCTCGCCTCTTATATTTACACTTCTTTACCTCAACATTTAATTACTTTTCAAAACCTTGTATCATTTTACCTTAAAACTTCTCTATTGTGATTGAATGTACTTCTCAAATTCTATTGACCTACTTTTGGTTATCTATAGACATCAATATATTCTCTTTTTTTCCATAGCTATACAGTTATGTTTAAAGGGTACCTCATCAAATTTTCCATGACTTTAAACTCCTAGCTCTCTTTTAAAAGTAGTGATTTTCAAGCCCTCCATAATGCTATTAATTTCATTACTTGGATTACCCACCAATTGTATTTTCTTGGAAGTTTCTAAAACATTTTCAACAAATCAATTTTGTGCATGTCCAACAATAGTTACAGTCCAAGAGATGAATCTGTTCAAGGAATTTTGTCAAAAACTTCAAATGCTTTCTTTATGCTTCCACATTTTGCATGCATGTCAACCAAAGAATTTCCAAATATAATATTAGATGAAAATTTCCCTTCTATTATGCTTTGATGGATGTCCATATGCTATTTAAGAGCTTCCATTTTGGAACAGGAAGAGAGGATATTGGCAAAGGTTGCAGAGTCTAGCTTTAAACTTGCAAATTGCATTTGCTTGAAAGTTTCTAAATCCTTTTCAATAGATCTAATTTTTGTATATCCTACAATTATTGCAATCCATGAGACCACATTTCTTTGAGGCATTTTTTCAAACACTTCAAGTGTGGTGAGTTTAAAGTCTTGTATAGGTCACATGATACCATGTGGAGATTGCATAGATTGTCTTTGAAAATTTTTATAAGATATTGGATAGACTTTGCTTTATACAATTTCATGGCATGTTATGGTTTACCCCTCTATGAATGAATACATAATGTTGAAATACCAAATACAAGAGAACCATTTCAGTAATTTTAAAATTTAATTAGAGAACATAATCCATCAAAGAGATGTGGAGACTAGACTCAACCAACCTTCAAGCTTCTGATAGTCCTTGTTTGAATTTTTCAATGAAAATATCATATGAGTCTTTAAGAAAACTATAATGCTTCTATTCTTTCTCCTCAAAAGTTAAGTTGTGGGTATCTTCCAACATCATTATGATTGTTTTCTAGTGTTATCATTGTGATCTTGACGAGAAAAGGTATGTGTTTCTGATTTGACAATGCTTCAAGAGTTTGAACTACTTGAGCTATAGTCTATAGAAGACCATGAAGTGAAATGAAAAGTAGTCTACTGTCACAAAAGGTGCTATAACGGTCATAATGGTAATGGTCTCAAAAGATGTGTCACAATGTTATTCGAAGTGAAACCTTTGTGTGATTTGGATTTTGCATAATGATTTGCTCCTTTGACAGTGTACTTTGAACATACAAGGTGACTATTTTTAGACATTACCTTCATAGTGTTGATGCAAAAATGTCAAAGGAAGTGATGTCAAAGATATGTTATTGAACTTATTGTTTGTTAGGAATGTGTTTATGTTCATGTTACAAAAGTTCAATGGTGTTTGTTTGTAAAATTGATCATTGAATGGTATTGATGTCAAAGCTCATGGTATTGATGCTTCATGGTGATAAGTTTCATTGATAATGATATAGTGATAGTACCTTAATCATATTGACAGTGCTCTTCATGTCTTGATATTGTTAGTGATATTATGCTTAGATGGTGGTATTTTTTATTCATGCCATATTTATAGTTAACACTCTTTCATGTTTCATACTTGTGGCTTTGTCAAGCTTTAGTTCTCTTCATATATTTAGTCCAAGTTTGGCAATTCTCAGTTCATTTCTTTGTCATAAAGGACAAATCTTAGTCACAGGGTCAATATGGATTTTTTACACTAATCATAGGGGTAGTATGGATCTTGTACATTGATATTTATTTTAAGAATCCTAAAGGTAGTATAATGTTAGTACTATTCATTGCATCCCAATCTACATTTTCCAATGTGTTCATTGCCTACCTCTATAGTCCAAGTTTGACAGTGCTATACCTATCCACTATGTAAAATGCATGAGGACAATTTTCCATGTGCAAGGGAATTGTAGTAAATGACAAGGTAGTGAAGCCAAATCTTGTACAATGAGAAGTGATTGCAATTACAGTTGAATTGTAAGGTGCAGTCACTATGTCTAAGTGTGTGTTCAAGGAGGCATTCAAAATAAAATTCTAGGGTTTCATGATAGGTAACAATGAAAGAAAGAAAGAAAAATAACAAAGGGTCCTTGGATATGTGCTTTGAGGTCAACACATAGGTTCAGTGACATGGGATAGTTATTAGAGTCCAAAGGAGACAAGGTATGCATAATTTTTCATGACAGCCATATTAAGTAATTTTGGTGCACACTCCATAGTAAAGTTACACGAAATATATAATGCATTTTATTCATAATCATTAAGGAAAAGGTGAAGGTCATAGAAGGAGGTTTGATTTCTAGAAATTATTCCCTTAGAGAAAAGACAATAATAGTTGAAGGCAAATAAAAGGTAGTGAGAAGGTGGCAATGATATAGGGATATGGAGAAACAATATAGCCATGGAAAATAACAATGAAGGAAGGTGTTAGACCCCACATTAAGAAAAATGGCAGTCCTCACAAGGGTGATAGTTCAATGGAGTAGTATGGTGATTGCAGTGTTATGGTGATGACTTTCATTGATAGCGATGTTTTTGTTCAAATTCATTCAACCATATTGATCTCGACAGTGATTTAACCATAGTTTCTATGCTCATGTTCTTATGGTGGCATTATTATTGATTTTAATTTCATTGATTTTCTTGCATATTTTCATAAGTCTCTTTGTCATTGTTGTCAAAGGAGGCAGTATGGTTAATGCAAGGTAGACTATCATGAAGGGAATATAGCTACACAGTAAAAAAAAAAAATTTAAAGTCTTTTGTTGTAGAAATAAAGTGACTATCTTAACCATGTTGACATTGACTGTGACATGATTCTAGGGGTCTTGAAAAACTTGACAATTACATGTTTGATATCCTTTCAGTTGCAAGGGTTTGGTGACAGTGTCTATATAATGACATTATTGGCACACTAACAGTGCTATACTATGCTTCTCCTACTCTATATTTTTTTTAGTATTTGGGAAAGATAGTGTAATGGGTCCAATCATAGTGTATAAACATTATTGATAGACCTTTTCTAGATGATATGTCCATGGTGACAGTGCTTTGGTTGGTGTGACAGTGTATGATAATTCTTTTCTTTTGAATGTAGGTATACCTACTTCATATGGGGAGTTGATTCAAAGCTCTTCTACTTCTTATTGAATATGTTCTCAATCACTATGTGGTAAGGGTTTAGAAGAGGATAGATCTCAGTTAATGGTACATGACAATGAATAAAGAGAATAGATGCTATGAATAGTGTTTTTTGTTTATGGTGATGGTCACTTATCTCAATAGTACTATTATTCATCTTTATGCTTTGACTGATTTTGACAATCCTCCATTTATTGATATGGCTTGGATAAGAAGCTTTGCATGTATATTGTCTCGGTCACTTACAAGTTTGAAGCATCAACATCATAAATTTCTTGTGGTTTACTTTTGTTTTGATTGTTTTCTCCTTGCAAATACACAGTGGCAATAGTGGACTAGTATGCAATGTTTCCAGTGATTTGTGGAGTATGTTGATGATCTTTTAAATGATATGTGGTAATGCCATTAATTTGTCAATTACTGTGTTGATGCATAGTTGTTTTAATAATTTGTTTTGATATTTCCTTGGAGGCACATCAACTCCAACTGAAATGGAAGGTGTAGTGGAAGTATGTTGGATGGCAGTCCAAAGCTTGTAGACTTCTTCAATCTATTATTACAAATGATGGGTAAATATGACTTCTCATTTCTTAAATTTTTTGACCATGTTAGCTAATTCTATGAGTTTCTTCTGGACCTAATCATGGGCATCTGTACTACTAGCCACTTCAGCTTTTTATAGTAATACTTCCTTTGTTGTGGTTGCCGACTTTGCTTTTGCAACTTCAATGAGTTAGGTTTGTTGAGCCAACTACTCCTGAAACTATATTTGTTGGTCTTCCATCACTTCATGTAAATTTTCACTAGTTAGGGATACATTATCTACTTCCTCTATGCACTAAGTTTTCTTTTTTCCTTGTGATATCATGTAATCTCTATGCACCATTGCTTGCCTAAAAGTTGATTTATTTTTTTGCAGTATTCTTTGCCTTCCCATAGAGCTTCATGGTCTATTTCAGATATCATGTAATCTAGTTGGTAATTGTGAGCTTATCATCTATTGTGAACTATTATAAAAAAATATTATAAATTTATGAAATTAAAAACTTTATTTGTTTGCACTTGGAATTGAAGTGGGAAGAAACAAGGAAATGGTAGCTAACATGCTATGCGATTTTGGTATTAGTTAAGATGGACCTATTTTTAATTATTTATGGAATATTGGGTTATAATGCATTCCCAATTTCTATTCTATTGTAGGGTATCCCTGAGGCATATGAAGTTCCTATACATGTTGCATGACCACCATCTTCAAATCAATTATGAAACCGACAAGTTCCAACAAGTACACCATCACAAGCTACACCTTCCTCCAGAGTGCCAAATGTTGCTCCACAAAATATTTTTCCACAAGTATGCTTTTGGGCCTTGGAAAAGATGAGTATGGTCTTGTGAAATGTGCTCATGCATAAATCCTATACTCACCTTGTTTCTTTCTACCTTTAGGGTTTTCTAGGCATGGGTGTTGGGCCTAGAGCTGAAGATGGAGCAGTGGAATTTCTTCACAATAACCAACAAGTATAATATGTTAGTGTAGTTTTGCATTAAACACTTAAAAAATAAACTTTTGTTTCTCTTCACAACTTGAATGTTTAGTTAATTGAGAATGAATTTTTTTGAGATTTTGTTTCTAAGTGCAGTATTAAATGCTTTTGGGATTTCCAAGATTGGTTTTTGTATCAATTTTGTTATTGATTATATCTTGCATCATTCAGTTTCAATCCCTTCACACAATGGTTCAAGCCAATCCCCAAATTTTACAGGTTTGTTGAATCTATCATGTCTTGTTTGAGTTCCACATGTGCTTTATCTACATATTTTTGAGATGGCTAATTTTTGGTTGTTAGCCACTACTTCAAGAACTTAGCAAACAAAATTTGTAGCTAATGAGGCTCATACAAGACCACTAGGCTGATTTTCTCTGACTTATCATTGAACCCATTGAAGGTATTGAAGGGTATGTAAATTTGCAAACTTTTGGTCTAAATTTGTTTCAAATGCTCATTCCAGTATTAGTTTCATGATTGTGGAAAGGTGTGTATTTGTGACAAAATCTTCATGGAAGAATTAGTGTGCCCATTTGATTAACTATTGAATGTTTTATTTGAGCACTTGTAAAAGAAGTACAGTTTATTTACATGATTTCTACTCAATTAAGAGCTAGTTTTTAAAATACATTTAGGTTTTTTAGCAGTTGTATTTGTTAATCTATAAGCTATCCATCCACCTTCTGAAGGATAGAAATTTGTATTTATAGATATTGTGATATTCCAATGTACTCTATAGCTCTGCTAATTAAGATTACATATTGATATAGACACTGAGATGTTTAGATGTAGTTCCTTAGATATTCCTTATATTAAGTCTATTATCTATCAAGCAAGATAGGTAGAGCTTCTAATTACCTTCTTATCATCATTACTACTTTAAAAAATCTTCTCCATCAAAATCTAATGAGGGTGCTAAGATCATTTATAGAATGTGTAATTCCCACTTTTGACCGTAGGGAAAAAACCTCACTAACAATTTTTTTTTGTACAAGATACTAAACACATGCTACAAGTTTTACCATGTATCTTATGTTAACTAACTATAGGATTTAGATGAAATTCCTCATGCAATGACATTGGTGACACACCACCTATGGGAGAGTACTAGGATGGTGAGTGAGGAGTCCATCACGTGCACCCATGTTTGATTGAATGAACAAATCTATTGACCAAGTTATACAGGGTTACCCATTCATCATTTAGGGGTATCAATGCTAGGATAAAATATTGTGTTTGAATTTTCACACTGGAGACATCCAAATAGGGTCACATTACGATTAGTTTGATGTAGTTCAAGAATCTATCAATCATCCTAATGCTAATGTGTCTTCTTTTTCTCATAACAACGGTGAGATTCAATATACCATTAGGTAAGAAGGATACTATTGTTATAGGAACCTAATTCCTTTACTTGTATATATTTTCCTCTCTTGTGATTATTAATATTAGTCTTTTCCGTTAATACTAATACTAATTCCAACCTTCGTATTAACATCTACCATAACAATGATAATGCTAATATATTAATACTTCTTTTAATATTGATATATGAATATTTTCAAAATGAATATCTCGTATCTATATAAGATATTTATTTATTTAAATATATATTATCCTTTTATTTTATTTGCTAAATATGAATAGATATGTAAATAATCACTACTGTATATAAATAAATATATTATTCATACAAAATTAATTTATTTATTTTAACATGAATTTAAATGATTACAAGAATAGTGATTAAAAGAAGTCTCCCCTTTTTTAAAAAAAAGTACTATTAAAACTTATTATATTTCTTTTATTACTTTTTATCTAAAATCAATATACTTTCCCCACTACTTTTCAAGGGGGAGTAGGATTTTTATTTTAATTTTAAAATCTAGGAGGAATATTAGAAAAAGTGTTTTATGTTAAAGATGGGCCTCCTTAGTGAAAATGTGGAAATTCTAAAAAAATATCTACCCTTTTTGAACTAAGTTCATTTTTTTAAAGATATCTTTGCACAATTTAGGGACTATTCAAGGGGGTGGATTCTTTTGTAAGAAGTTAGCATGACATATTAATTGGTGACATTCCTCGAAGATTGTGTCTACTTAAAACTCCTATGCTTACACCATAATTCCTCACTCCTTAATTACGCTATAGATAGTGCTAAGACATTTGGATGATTTTGCATACACACACACACACATATATATATATATATATATATATATATATATATATATATATTTACACTTCTCCAGGGGATAATAACCAACCTTTACTCCACCCCAATTCTACGCACCTAGATGGCATATCAAGGATAATGCTTTAGGATGGAGGCATTATTTGTGATAAAAACACGTAGTAGTTAGACTAAATCTAAAATAACTATATTATGGATAAATGATTCTTCACATCTGGTAAGGCAGATATTCCAAACAATTCCTAACTTTTCAACATTGATAATAACTTTTTTTTTTAAATTATTTTCCCCATTTCTCTTACCATACTGCACACCTAGAGTCACATTTAAAAGTGGGCTTCTAGAAGGCCGGACTAATCTGTAAAATTGGTTGGCGTGAAGATGACATCTTGACTACCACGGTAACCCAATCCATTTGGTTGCTTTATTTCAAGATAGAAGGGAAATTAAGAATATATATTTACTTATACATATTTCATTTCATTCAAGATATCTAGCCCCTATTCTTTCCTAGTTACCATGAGAGTGTAGCACATCCACAACTTAGGTTCATTGAAACTGGTGGGTATGTGCAGGTTAATGGTGGGCCAAAAAGTGGCAATGAGGAAAAAAACATGTCTTTCATTGACCAAAAAAATGCAAAAAGAACATGTTGACTTTTTTTAGGCTCGAGTATCACCATACCAAACACCAAAGCTACTTTTACAAATCGGATATCTGATCCAAATCGGATATTCGAATTGTAAAATGTATATATTTAAAACTTCTGTCACATTTTTGAAGTCATTCGGCTGAGAAGAACCCACAGGGGCACAGTGGATCCATTCTTCGCGTAACAGATATCCGATATAGGCTAAATTTGATCTGGAAAGGTAATTTTTTTATTTTCATTTGATTTGATTCAATTTTGATTTAGATTTTGAATAATTTCATATGTTTTTTGTTGATTTGTTTTAAAAATAGGGTTTTTGATTGATTTTTTGTGAAAAAATTGAGTTTAGAATAGATTTTGATAAAAAAATGAATGGTTTTTGTGGATTTTTTTTCACAATAGGGTTTTTGACTGATTTTTTATGAAAAAATTGAATTGAGAATGGATTTTGATTAAAAAATGAATATTTTTTGTGGATTCTTTTTCAAAATAGGGTTTTTGATTGAATTTTTCTGAAACAATTGAGTTCAAAATAGATTTTGATTAAAAAAATGAATATTTTTAATGGATTTTGATTTAAAAATAGTGTTTCATTTATATTGTCTAATTTTAGATTAATTATTTTTTAACTTTAATCAGGCATTATGGCTGCTAAGAATGAAAATGCACAAATTCCACCAGTTGAAAATGAAAATCCACCAATTGAGAATCAAAATGTAGAAATTCCAAATACTCCACCACCTCCACAACCATCAATTGAATAGTTAATTCATGAAAAAGTGGAGCAATTGAGGGGAATTTGTGATGTTTATAGGAAAATCCCTCGATTATCCCATATGTCAACCACATTGATAGGAATAATTACAAATATAGGAACCCTCTCCACCCAACATAATGCATTTCATTCGTGGCGAGAAACCATGAGGCAATATTATGCATGTGGAATGTCTTATGATGATGTGAAAGATCTTCAAATAACAAAATCCCAAATAGCCTCTTTATTTATTAACCCCAGCACTGGTTTTCCAGTTAATGTTAATAAGCCAAAACTTTCTATAAAATGGTGCACACATAGGGGCATAATAGATAAATTTTGGGATCGTTGGTGTATGGTTTCTGATAAACCACCCAACAATAATCTTGATGTACCTTTTTACTTTATTAAAAAATTATATGTTGAGTTTTTGTAAGGACATCATGTCAATTACTTTAACATTAAACCCTTCCAGGGTGTTGGTAGAGGTATGCCTCAGGATAGGCTAGGGGCAGCTAGAGTAGTTAGGTGCCCACATGTTTCCCATCCTCCCCTTCCTCTGGCACCTCTAGTACAACATCCAGATATTATGGAGGATGCAGCCACACAAAATATCTAGGCCATTCACTCTTTGAGTGGTCTTTTGGTTTCCCATGCTTCTTCAGTAGCTCAACCACAGTCTAGTGATCTTGGCGATGGATCTAGTGCTGCTGTATCATCCTCCTCAGGTCCACATATTTGTGTGCCACATATTTTCAATACGTGCCAGCAAAGATGTTTGGGTCCTATTGTATAGCCCCCTGAGCATCCATTAGACACTTCTGATTATGACATCCAGGATGTGGAGATTATACCAGATCACACGCAGGGGAGTGGAGCACACCCTACAGAGTCATCTCCTACTAGAGAGATGGACATTGGAGTAGTTACACAGGTAACATTTAAGGTGTAAATTCATAACTTGCATTTTTTTAAATGAATATTAATAAGAGATAGTATCAAGTACTAATATTTATTTACATGGTCTATTTAATAGTTAATGTCTGAGGAGGAGCTCACACAGGTGATAGATAGCACCCTTAGGGCCATTTCATTTGGCCTCGACATGCACATAGTATGTATTTTCTCACTCACTCATTTACATTTTTTTACTATATATTTGTTTGTCATTTGAATTGACAATAATGAAATTATATATTAACTTATATGTTTATCTTACTCTCTGCTTGTAGTAAACACCTAGTGCGAGTGAGATGTGATGCTCTCCAAACTATGGAGGCACAGTGTTGGATAAGGGAAAGGTAATTGAACTCAAATTTTATTGAATTAAAATTTATAAGATCTTTTATTGATTATGCATACATTGACATAGATTCGTAGTTTCGTATATACTTTTTATTTTTATGTATAGGTGGTTGTGAGCTATACATCATTGCTGATAAGTGCCACAATAGCCGAAGGAGTAGGTATTCAAATTCCTGAAGGAGGAGGTGTTGAAACGCCTCGAGGAGGAGGTGTTGAGACACCTAAAGGAGATACAAAAAAAGATCAACCTAAAGAGGTATGTGTTTATTTTATTTTGTGCTTGGTAAATATGTTCTTATTACTGACAATTCTATACTAACTTGGATCAATTTCATATTTTTGTTCACATATATGGATTGACGTTACAAAAGTTGGTTTAGTTAGTTCTTTGAGAGGGGTATATTCTAGGACTCCTGACCCTTCAAAGAGATGTATATTTCAGGTAATCAATATTTAAATTTTAGAGTTCAATTATAATTCAATGTGTATTTATTTTTATGTTAATTATTCAATTTTAAATTATATGGTATAACTAATCTCAATTGTGGTCTGACTTTTTCTTGTGCAGCTACCTTCAGAGCCAATGAGTGCTTCAAAAAGGCTCCATTTTGATGATCCACCTATAGTTTAGGATGAGATAGACATTTTGGCATGTAAATTTTGAATAGATACCGAGATGGCATATGCCACATATTGTAAAACTTTGTTTGATTTGGCATTGATGCCATTTTTGTATATGGACATACACTTGATTATTGGATAATTTGATATATATAGAAGTTGACAATCGAAATTTAGTTTCCTCCTCATGTGCATGATTAAACTCTTTGAAGCAATGGTTAAATATCAATGTACAATAGCATAAAAAGAATGGTTAAATATTATGTAGTTTATATTCATATTGCTGATTACATTGCATTGCACATCTTTCAAACTCAAAGCATTATTTCACATTGCATAAGTAACAACTAGATACTCATATGATTAACCCTACACCATCTGATTTTCTTCTTTGTCAACTTTCCCATGCCTTAGTAAATTTGGTGGTCCATTTGTAACCATCAATTTTTTTATATAACATAAATTCACCTTTTTCAAAAAATTAATATGGCTAGACTCCCATATGAATACTAATAATATATCATATGACCATTCTTCATATACTTACTGGCACTTTGTGTCTTCTTAGATGAGCCAAAAGTTGTTTCCCAACTACCTCTGCCTTCATCAATGTTCCATATTTTAATCATTCCATCCCAAGATGTTGTGACCATTTGTTGACTAGAAGATTCAATTATTTGTATAAACCGCTTCTCCATAATGGCTAGTATAGAAAATAATTGCATTGGTAGAACAAAACTCCAAAACATTTCTGATTTCCTTGATTAATTGAATCTTAAGTAGAATCCCCACAATAATTATGTTTTACATAAACTGATAGGAAAACAACATTGCTTGGAAAGTGCATCTCTAATATTTTATGTTCCTTGTACAATAATTTAAATACATTTGAAGAAGTTATATGAAAATATAGCTTCTTAAATTCTTCTTTAATTTGAAGGTTAGTTTTGATAGTGAGTAATTTATTTCATAGATGGATTTTAGCTTTTTCTTGATTGTTGTGCACTGTACTTTCTTCTATAAATAAAATGAGACATGCTAATGCACATTTTCACTATAATTTCTCTATTTTCTTCCTCAACATATCTCTCTCTTGGGATTTGATAGAACCTTGTTAGGGCCTGTCCTAATCACATTTATCCCAAATCAAAAAGAAAATTTCATGCATTGCTTCTCCCTACACTAGCAGACCCTGGCTGGAGGTTTTATTTGATATTGTCAACAAACATACATTTGGTTGTCTGAATGAATGGGGGACTAGCAACCTTCCCAATCAAGAGGTCATGACTTTTCAGAACTGATTAAAGCAATTCAAGGCTTATATCATAGGATGAGAACATTTGACCATAGGCTCAATGATAAATGCAATGATCCTTAACTAAATTATTCATACAAATTTATTAGATTTGGAATAATTCAATGAAAATCAGCCAAAATATTTAAAAAAGATATTTAGATCTAAAAAATTCACATATGATAAATAGATCTACACATATAAGTTGGTTGGAATGGAGTATTTAATTCAAATAACTCACTTGATGATTACAATGATCAAAAAAAAAATTTATAAAAATATTGGGATGCTGAAATCCACTATGCTTGGTGTATAGATGCAACCTTTCTGTGAAATTTCCCTCACAAATCCAAACAAGTTTCATCCTCCAAACTGGTGCAGGAGCACCTTAAGGTCTTTTGGAAGATCTTCGTGATTTTTGGCTTGTAGGTGGTTCTAACCAACCACCAAGGGAATAAGGACTATGATATAAATTCCCTAGGTTGTTTTTGAGAGTGTGTTAGGGTAGCTTTTGCTTAGAGTCTTGAACTTTATGAGTTCCTAGACCAATCTTGGCAATTTGAGTATTTTGGCAATGTTGCCTTGGAAATTTGGCCTAAAAGTTGAAAAATAGCATTAATGTTGTTCTAAGTCCGACCCAAGAGTCCTAGCACATGGGAGAAAGGTATATAAGGTCATCCAAACCCTAATACCTGGGTTGGAAGTTCATTTTCATGAATTGAGACTTGGAGAGCATTTTTGTGTGATTGGAATTCAACAACTTTTGAGTGCATTTTTCTATTTGAGCCTTCATCTAGTTAAGAATGGATTGAAAGGAATAACATGATGCTTTGAGTGTTTCATTTGTTTCATTTACTTACTGTACCTAGCATTAGATTAGTCATCTAGACCAACTGGTTAAGGTTTTGCAAGTTTTTGGGTTTTTTGACTCACTGCCGGTTTGGGCTAGTTTTGTGAATAATGAGTCCCACTTGAGTTCCCATGGCTTTCCTATCATGGAAACTTGTAATAAAGCTAGGGAATATGTAAATAATGTACATACAGGTTTAGGAGTCTTTGTTTGCAGGAGAAGTGAAGAAACTATCAAGCACTAGGCGAGTGCAAGTGTATTCTGGCTAGTGGCTTAGAGAGGACAGCAGTAAAGAAAGCTGCTAAATGGATTGGTTTGTTCCAATAAAGAGCATGGGAGTGTGGGAAAATTTATTCCAGACATGTGTGTGCAAGGAGGAGAGTTGAGGAGGTCATTGAAGCCCTCAAAGTTGGAAAAAGAAGCTAAAACCCTTAAAACCCTTGAAATTAGGGAGGTATGAGGACAGTCATATGAACGACCACTTGGGAGACCTTACACCTAGTAAATATTGAAGCCTAGGGTACCACTAGAAATAATATCAAAAATTATTTGGGAGTTGTTAAGACCATTTTTGAGAAAAGCCAAGAAAACAGGTTCTAGGAGGCCTAGTTGGGGTAAAAGGCTACAAGGCCTAAAATGGAGTTTTTCAAGAAAGCGATGGGAGAATGGTGAAAGAATCCAATGAGATGGATTATTGAGGTATCAAATCAACAAAGACACAGTAGAATAACCTTTCCTAGCCCCTAGAGTGGTTGGGACACTTTGGGTCAGTTTGGAGCCCAGGGAAGCCTAGTGGCAAATTGAGAGTAATGGAGAAGAATTTGAAATTGGTGGAGAGTCTTATGAGGTGAGAAGGTTTTATGAGAGATCCCTGAATAGGGTAGAGAGGAATACCCTAGGAAGACTAGAGAATAGGTCTTGGGAAGAGCAAGAGTTCTCTTTAAAGGTAAGTCTCTCCATCAAATTGGTATCAGAGCCATACAAGGCTTGGGAATTGAGAAGTGAAACCATAGGAGAGAACACCATGGTGACCAATGTAGAGCTAGCGAGAGACTTCACAGAGCCACAAGAAAATAATAGGCATCTTGAAGAGGCTATGGAAGAGATGAAGCACAAACTAGAAGAGGTGGTAGAGACTGTAAGCAAGATGAAGGTACAGTTAGGAGAGGATAAAGATAGGGGTAAGAATCAAATAGAGGAAGACATAGAACCTGAACCTGAACCTCCATTAGCTAGATGAAAGTAGTGTAAAGTTGCAAAGTGGTACAAATTTCACTCCGTAGCTCGTACAACCAAATGAACTATTCCAACACATCCAAGTGGGTACGTTTATGCTAGGGATGGTCCTCTCTTGCACCCAAATACGTCGAATCACTCTGAACTACATTGGACTGGAAATTTCCCTTAAGAGTCCAAAGTGCTAAAAGGAAAAAATCTTTGAAGGTCTATTTCTTGAAGACCATGATGCTTACAGACTCTTCGTCTAAGGCTATGGGATCATGTTGGGACCATCTACATAAAAAAATCTCTTGGTTTTTGCTATCTCTAAGGCATTTCCCTGTGGTGATGACTTTTTAGTGGAGGGAAAAGTTGCCAGATGCAAGCAGTGTAAAGTTGTAAAGTGGTGCAACTTTCATTCCACAACTCGTACGACCAAATGAACTATTCCAAAATGTCTGGATGGGTACATTTATGCTAGGGATGGTCCTCTCTTGCAGCCAACTATGTTGAATCACTCCAAGCTACATTGGACTGTCGATTTCCCTTAAGAGTCCAAAGTGCTAAAAGGAAACAATCTTTTAAGGTCTATTTCTCAAAGACCATGGTGCTTATAGACTCTTCGTCTTAGGCTATGGGATCATGTTGGGACCATCTACAAAAACCTCTCTCAGTTTTTTCTATTTCAGAGGTGTTTTCCTGTGGTGATGACTTTTCAATAGAGGGAAAAGTTGTTAGATGCAAGCAGTGTAAAGTTGTAAAGTGGTGCAACTTTCATTCTGCAACTCAAATGCCCAAATGGACTATTCCAAAACATCTGGATAGGTATGTTTACACTAGGGATGGCCCTCTCTTGCACCCAAATACGCTGAATCACTCTGAGCTACATTGGACCGATGATTTCCCTTAAGAGTCCAAAGTGCTAAAAGGAAACAATCTTTGAAGGTCTACTTCTCAGAGACTATGATGCTTATATACTCTTCGTCTAAGGCTTGGGGATCATTTTGGGACCATCTACAAAAACCTTTCTTAGTTTTTCTATCTTGGAGGTGTTTTCCTGTGGTGATGACTTTTCAGTGGAGGGAAAAGTTACCAGATGCAAGCAGTGTAAAGTTGCAAAGCGGTGCAACTTTCACTCTGTAGCTCGTACAACCAAAAAAACTATTCCAACACATCCGGATGGGTACATTTACGCTAGTTATGGTCCTCTCTTGCAGCCAAATACACCGAATCACTTTGGGCTACATTGGACCAACGATTTCCCTTAAGAGTCCAAAGTGTTAAAAGGCAACAATCCTTGAAGGTCTATTTCTCAAAGACCATGATGCTTACAGACTCTCTGTCTGAGGCTATGGGATTTTATTGGAACCATCTACAAAAACCTCTCTTGGTTTTTGCTATCTCGGAGGTTTTTTCCTATGGTGATGACTTTTTAGTGGAGGGAAAAGTTGCCAGATGCAAGTAGTGTAAAGTTGCAAAGTGGTGCAACTTTCACTCCACAACTCGTACGACCAAATGAACTATTCTAACACATCTAGATGGGTACATTTATGCTAGGGATGGTTCTCTCTTGCACCTAAATATGTTGAATCACTCTGAGCTACATTGGACCAAATCAAATTAGGTGAAAAATTGATGCAAACACAAGGGCACAATCACAAACTCTTTGCAACTTGCCTATTTGAGGCATCTAACAAGATTATTCTAACCTCTTTGGACAGTCCAAAACTCCCTTAAAACTTGACAAGCAACTAAATACACATTTCCCTCTTTAACCCCCTTAAACCCTTGTAATAGTGAGAAACTAATATTTGTCCAATTGCTCCACAATTTTCCAAAACACCAAACGAACACATGACTGATTCAAACACCCATATCCAAGTTACACAACATATATGAGAAACAACATAGACTCCTTTGGACCAGCGTTAACTTCCTATACATTCACCCTTGAACAAGCTACTCAATTAGCCCAAAAATGCATAGCAACATACCTTCAAACACCACACAGACCCCTAAAACCTTGGAGCAGCAAATAAATTTCCAAGAAAACAAAGATTCTACAATTGGATTCCATTTGTATGGACCTGTAACCGTCAAATCAAAAAATCCCTATTTTTAGTGTAATTCTTGAGGGTTTATTGGATGTAGCACTTCCACAACCTTTTAGACTTTTCCACCACCTTAGAAACCTTTATTTAGGCCCCAATATGCTTAGAAAACAAAGAAACTTCTGGTATCTCAAATATTTTTGCAAACCCTAGGATAAAAACTCTATTTTCAAGTGAAAAAAACCACCATTTTTGGACCTTTAACTCTTCATTTTATTTCAAAACCCAGTTCTCCACGCCTTCCACTCTTGAAATACAGTCAAGACATGTAATAATGTTTCTACATAAAGTTTTTATACAAAGCAATGGGAAGACAAAACCATGTAAGTGGTTTCCCCAAACTAATTGCCACCAAAACCATTCTTGATAGTTTAAAATCACAAACCACCCCAACGTGTAATTATGGTAGCACTCAAGATAGCCCTCCACCATGAACATATCAACTAAGTAGGAACCCATAACATTGTGGAAATATGATCCACTTCTCCCAATGTAACTCCCAAGCATTACATGTGAGAGATGGTCAATTTCATTGAAGGCAACGATTGTGTGACTCCCATTGATGACCTTCTTTATTCAATGCCATTACAAAAATTTCCAAAGCATTGCAAAGAATACTAATGAAAACAATATTTCCCTCAACACCTCATGATCATTCAAGTACTCATTCTAACAATACAAGAGACTTACACTTCAAATTGCAATTGAATATAATTTACTATATCTTAACATAAAAAATGAAAAACCTAATAGAAAAATTTATCAATGAGGTACAAGGATGTATAAAATCCAATCAATCAAACACAATAAACCTAACATAATTAAGGGTTGATAGGGGTATTGGATAATTAAGGGTTGATAAGGGTATGAATGTTTATCTTTGCATCTACTCTTGAATATCTAGGGACTTTGTGGTATTTAGAAATTTGTTACTCATTTTTATTGCATTGAATCAAAATGTCTCGCTATTAATTGCTCCAATGCTATAAGACAAATGAATGTTTTCATGATTATAATGAATATATTGTATGTTATTAATGCTATCCTATATCATCAAATTATGCCAAACATGTGTTTAGTCAACTCAAAGTGGGTGAATGACACCACTTAGTGAAAAGTTTGAATTTTGAATTTTAAAATGAAAGGGAATAGGTTTGTGACTATGAGGTCACCCTTGTGAATTAAAGAATTGGGTTTGAGGAGAAAAAGTTGCAAGCCACTATAATTTATTATATATAAATGGGAAATATTACAAAACCTGGTTCAAATGAGCATACCAACAAGAAAGAACTAGGAAGAAAACCTTTGGTTGTAGCTCGATTAAGTACAAAAATAGACCCCTTTACAAAATGTATGAGTTTCCAAGATACAAGCCCCTTTACATTTTAAACATACCCTTTATACAATTCTAGAAATTTGACCTATATTTCAAAAAATATCACTAGGTATAGATTATGCCCATACACAATTATGACCATTTTACATTGTTTCCAATTTGACAATTCAAATTTTACAAAATTTTCCTATTAGAGGCATTCAGGGCATAGTCTTCAACAATAGTACTATGCTCATGTTCTGCACTGACAAGCACCTGTACAAACCATCAAGGTAGCTTAGAATAACCAATCGATATTATTCTAAATGACACAAAATATGATGAGATGGTAATGCAAACTATAAAAGATGCTTAGAATAACCAATCTATATTGTTGTAATCTATTGCATACCTCCTGAAAGGATCAAAGCTAACTATTGTTATAGTAAGTCCATGATCAATCATGCCAAGAATATCACAAAAGTGGGAAAATGAGAAATCTATAATGTCATAATAGAAAATATGTTAGACTAACATATCTATATTAATCTAAACAACCTGAATGATGATGAGTTGGTGATGAAAACTATAAAAGATGCATACCACTTCGAAAGGATCAGAGCTAGCTATTGTTGTAGCAGGTCCATGATCAATCGTGCCAGGAATATCACAAAATTGGGAAAATAAGAAATCTATATTGTCACAATAGAAAATATGCTTAGAATAACATATCTATATTAATCTAAACAACTTGAATGATGATGATCTATTGATACAAACTATAAAAGATGCATACCTCTTTGAAAGGATTAGAGCTAACTATTGTTGAAGCAGTTCCATGATCAATCTTGCCAAAAATATCACAAAATTGCATACAAAATATCACTATTAAAGACACCTACATTGCAATAGTATATAAAATATCACTATTAAATAAAGAACACTAATGAACTTAATCATAATGAACATAAGCATTCTACCTTCCATTCTTGAAAATGCTATTCAAGTGTGCCTGAAGTGTCATCTCTTTGCTTAAGAGTATCCAATATTGCTTCATGATAAACATTACTAAGTGTCCATAGTTGTTTTGTCTTTGGTCTAGCATGATACTTCAACAACTTAACATTTATTGCTATAACAAGGTGAGAATACATGAGAATGGTTTTGTGTTTCTCGTAGTCTTCAAATGTAGGTATGCCATTATTTCTAATCATGTATGTTCGCAACCAAGTTCCTGCAACCACAACTGAACCTATAGGATACATGAAACCATCATCATTTTCCATCGGTTGTGTTAGCTTATGTTTTACCTACACACATCGATCCAAACAATAGTCTAATCTCTCTTCATTCCCTTGCGGTGCAACAACTACAAAAATATGTCCTAGCTATAGTAAATCTGAAATCAAGTCGTAATCAACTCAACTTTCCATTGTGTCATTTGTTATGGATATTGTTTGAGATAAAGGAGTTAGATATTGTGGTACCCATGTATCCACCCACTCACTTGAATTGCATTGATCCCACTCGCACTAAATACAACTATGAAAAAAACAAGCCAACTCTTGTGTCCAAATGGTCCATGTGCCTACATCTAAGCTTCAAAATGAATGCATCTTTGAAGAATCTTTGATTGTATGACAATCTAATCTACGTCCCACTGTACTCTCCTCAACTAACCAAAAGAATCTATGCACTATTGAATCAAGTGTCCCTCCCTGTGACAATGTTGAACTACACCAATCAACTATAGAACGTGCATCACTAAATTTTTCTCCTAAAATCTTCAATTGCTCCTTAACTAGAGCTCTCTTTATGCATACACCTACTCCATCATGCTCCCCTTTCCCATGTATAGCTTCAAAAAAATTCCAAGTATGAGGTAGACCCCTCTCTACATGCATTCTACTCAACCAATAAAACATACGAGCATTCTTGAATTGACCTATGCAATTATCTGACCAAATTAGATGTCGGCCGAATACTATATCATGCTCCTACAAGAACTCAAAAAAAATCTCGAAACAATGTTGGACATACTTAGATGAGTGAGATCTATCATCACTCATATAAAAATGATACTCTCTTATTATCTTTCAATCCTCCTCTATACTATTAGGTGCATGTCTAAATGTTATGTGGACAAAATTAGCAATCTGAGTGGAATTGTAATACTAATATTGTACCTCATTTCATGGTTGTAATGTGTAGTTTTCTACAAAGTCAACCACTGATATAATAGTGCCAATCAACAAAGAGTCCTTACACATCCTAAATTGTTGATCCAACCATTGAGACCTATGACTATGCCTTGCATACTTGTAGAAAAGATTGTATCTAAAATAAAATCAGCAACACTGCATTCTTTTGTAACCAACTCACATCTAGAACCTTCACCTATGCTTTGCAAAGTATATTTGACTATCTCATATCTCTTTTTCTCAACAAGCTTCTTTCCAAATTCATGTTCAGAACTCTCATGAAAACATTGAAAAAACTTTGACAAGCCACCACATTGTGAGCACTTTGCATTTAAACAATTATTTCTATAGAAAAAGTGACCATCATCTCTAGAACATAAAAATCGATCTAGCAAGTCCCTTGATGATTTTGGAAGATGAATTGCACCACACTCCTACAACATTTCATAGGTATGTAAAGTAGAACGGGTATAGCATAATAGCTCATGGTACATTGAAAACTCCACATGGTATTTGCAACAACAAGTATTATGAATCTTAAGAGGCACACAATAAAATGGATTCAAACCCTCAAAAGTCCTTAGCGAGATTTCCATGTTTTTATGTGTTTCAATAAATTTTTTGAACATTGTTTGGATTGATTCCAAGAAATGTTTAGGATGTGGTGTGCGGTCTCGATTTCCAATTCTTAACTTTAAAACATCCTTTGAATTGGGTGATACTCTAGAGTTATCATGCCAAAATTGTTGAATTACCTACTTTACATTATCGGTTAGCTTCTTATGAACATGTGGAAGCCTCTCGGAAAAAAGCCCATGTATCATTTTCAAGAGGATCATCTATTCTTTCTCTTCTTGAAAGTGCTCTATCCAAAATTTTATGATTTATGTCAAGATCAATATAAGTTTGTCTCATAAAGAGAGCCTTTTTCAATTGATTGCTTACTAGGGTGGTTGTAATGACTCTCCGAGCAGCTCTCTTATCCTTTTCCTTGTTGCTTTTTCCAATAGACTTGAGAGCATTAAAAATATTTTTGACAATAATAGAATTTTTTTCAGTCTTCTTGTTCACACGAATCTTCAATTTGGCTAGCAAAGGTCTCATCTTTTGCATCTTTAGCAATTGTACAAAAAGTTGGCATTGCTCGGTCAATGTCTTATCATTAAAATATTGGTTGAAAAGTCTTCTAGCCCACAACCGAATAGTTCGTGTTGACCTCTTGCCTTCAAAATTGTTTATAATATTCTCATCAAATTCAAGTAACCATTTAGGGGTTATTGATGGTCTTGAAGTTGGAATATGTCTTTCTTCCATACAAGGTTCTTCATTTCTCATGTAATTTGGTGAAACATAATTTACACTTGCTTCAATATTATGTTCAAAATCTTCATTTCCAACATTTTCACCTTGAACATTTTCAATATCAATTTGAATAATTGCATTCCAAATTTCAATATCATGTTCAACATCTTCAGATCCAACATTTTCACCTTGAACATTTTCATTATCAATTTCAATATTTTCATTCCCAATTTCAATATCATGTTCAACATCTTCAAATCCAACATTTTCACCTTGAACATTTTCATTATCAATTTCAATAATTTCATTCCTAATTTGAATATAATTTTCAACATATTCAATTCCAAAATTTTCACCTTGAATATCTTCAATTTCCTCTTCACTTAAAAGACCATAGGGGTTAGCTTCACCAATATTTAACATACCTTGTCTTCTCTTCCTATGACTTTCTTTATCTTTTTGTCTATATGCTTCAATTTCTTCTTTTGTAAGCTTTCTCTTCCATTTTTGCTTCCGATGACTGTTGCTCTCCATTATACCTCATAAAAGATGCTAAAAATCATTGCTTATGACAAAATTCAATAGAATATGCTCCAAAAAGTTGATCTTTGTCTTTTCCTATATGAAACTGTGTGTGTCGCCTGCAAACAGAATGTAGAGTCCTTTGGAATGCACAAAATGACCCACATGGGGCTTTTCTATGGCTCAAAAATCTGATATCCATTATGATCTAATATCCAATTGATTTGAAACAAATTGCAATACTTGTAATGGTATAATTTTTGTTATACAAATTGGATATCTGATTTGAATCGGATGTCTGATTTGTGTACGCATAGACCTAAGGGTTAATGGTAGATAATAGAGGGTTTAAGGGTTAAAGGTTTAGGTTTTAGGGTATATGGTAGAGGGTTTAAGGGTTATAAGGGTTTAGGGTTTCATGGTAAGGGTATAGGGGAGAGAGATAGATGGAGTGAGTGTGTGAGAGAGTGACTTGAGAGAGTGGAATAAGGTCAGAGAGGTTGGGAGAGGGGGATAGAGTGGGCAAGAGGGAAGGAGATGGTGGGAGAGAGTGGGAGAGAGTGGGAGAGGGTGGTAGAGAGTGGAAGAGAGGGAGGGAGAGAGTAGAAGAGTGGAAGAGGGTGGTAGAGAGTGGGACAAGGTGGGAGAGTTTAGGATAGAGTGGAAGAGAGTTGGAGAGAGAGGGAGAGAGAGGGAGGGAGAGAGTGGGAGAGTGAGTGAGATGGACTGAGTGAGTGAGAGAGATACCTATGAGTGGGAGAGGGGGTAGGATGAAGAGACTTGAGAGAGAGAGAGAGAGAGGAAGGGAGTGGGAGAGAGATAGAGGGAGGGAGGGTTAAGGGTAGAGGGTAGATGGTTTGAGAGTTTAGGGTTAAGGGTAGAGGGGAGGGAGATAGGAGTGAGTGAGAGAGATAGGAGTGAGTGAGTTGAGAGAGAGAGAGGGGGGAGTGGTTGATA